>CM040927.1:21522628-22722628 GCA_023029165.1 Gobiocypris rarus | reverse complement strand
CCTTGCATCTTTCACATAGAGCATGAGAACCGGTTAAAAATACGCAATTGGACTTTCTTTATACTTACTTCAATGAATCAAGTGGAATTTGGTTCATACATACCAATACATCAACATGTCTCACCCCACTTCACAACAGCACTCCACTGGAGAGGCTAAACTTAGTGCAGTGAACCGCCGCGTTGACAGTGCAGACATCAGACGTTTTGCTCAGCCCTACCGGGTCAGAAAAAGACTCTGAAGTGACATGAGAGTGACATACACAAACACGGGAGAGCGGAGGCCAGGGCTCGCTCTATTACACCTTACCCGGCTGCAGAAAGAAGCGTGGGAGCTGGGGAGGGGGTGGCGGGGTTACTGTAACAGCACAGCCCTCAACTCTACAGGCCTCGTTCAACACAAACAGGGCATCCCCAGGCTCCGGGAGACAGGCAGGCCAGATAGAAGGCCAGTGATTGATTAGCCTCCCCTGCCAGCACATTGACAGCTCGTGTCGAGGATCCAGTGAGTCCCGTATCAAATGTATCAACTGCTCGCCAAAACAGTTCTTATTTCAGTCAGCCCCCCTCCCTCCCAGTTCCCTCCTTCTTGCCACTGCCAATACATCAACTTTTAAGAGTCTCATTCAGAGATGCTTCCGGGTATAATCCACATCTATTTCCTCTCAATTAAGTCTCTTTTTTTAATTCATTTAAGTCATGTAACTAGAGCAGTTTTAATGGTTTGCTTTGATATTACACACACTGAAAGCAGCCGAACATAACAATGCAAAATTTCAACAACTACTGCTGTCTTGTAGCAAAACCACAATTATTTAGTTTTTATGGCCACCTATAAGACTGTCACTATATATATATATATATATATATATATATATATACATACATATTTGTGGCGACAACACAACCCTGTTTCTCAGAGGTGGTCACAAAGTAAGTGGCAGCAAAGATTCTCATTGACCCCCGGTGTCTATTTCTGGGGGCTTTGATAAGGAGTTCTCAGAGTGTTTTGGTTGGGGGTGGAGGTGGCAAAGGGAGAAAGCTTTGAGATCCAGAGACAGGGCAGTGAAGGAGAGAAAAGGAGAGAAGGACATGGAGGTCCTGCACGGGGTTATCAGGACGTCAAAATATCTGGGTCCTTCTGTCAGCAGAGCAGGGTGATTAACACATCGACGGCCACGAACGGGAAAGCAGGCAGGCAGAGGGGTGAGACCAGGGAGATAACAAGGCTGATTGACATATGAAGGGTGAGAGAGAGAGAGAGAGAGAGAGGGAATGCTTGTGGAATGCCGTGTTGTTAGCCCTCCTGTCCTTCCAATGTCTTGCATTTTCCCCCTTTCCAGTGGCATTTCTGCTGCTAGGCAACTAAATATTGCTGAGTTTACATAGGTTAAAGAGTATTTATTTGTATAAAATTTTGCACAACTACAACAATGTGGATTTCACACATAATTTATTATAACTGTTTAAAAAAAATAAAGCAATCATTTTATCTTTATAGAGAAGCAATCATTTTAAATGTATTATGTATATTTTATCTTTTAAAATAATAATTAGTGTGTAAGTATATGCAATTATCTATTTCATATACTATATTGCCAAAAGTTTTGGGACACCCCTCCAAATCATTGAATTCAGGTGTTCCAATCACTTCCATAGCCAAAGGGGTATAAAATCAAGCACCTAGGCATGCAGACTGCTTCTACAAACATTTGTGAAAGAACGGGTCACTCTCAGGAGCTCAGTGAATTCAGGCGTGGTACCGTGATAGGTTGTCACCAGTCCAAGTCCATTTGTGAAATTTCCTCACTACTCGTGGATTTTCTCACAGTCCACGGTCCACGTTTACTGGTATTGTAACAAAGTGGAAGCAATTTGGAACTTGTAAAATCACATTGCAGGGTCAGCGCATGCTGAGGCGCACAGTGTACTGAAGTCTCCAACTTTAGCTTTAACTTCAATAGCTGCAGACCTCCAAACTTCATGTGTCCTTCAAATTAGCTCAAGAACAGTGCATAGAGAGCTTCATGGAATGGGTTTCCATGGCCAAGCAGCTGCATCAAAGCCTTACATCACCAAGTGCAATGCAAAGCATTGGATGCAGTGGAGTAAAGCACGCCGCCACTGGACTCTGCAAAGCAAGGTCAATAAAGACATGGATGAGCGAGTTTGGTGTGGAGGAACTTGACTGGGCTGCACATAGTCGATAGAACACCTTTGGGATGAATTAGAGGGGAGACTGTGAGCCAGACCTCACAAATGCGCTTCTAGAAAAATGGTCAAAAATTCCCACAAACACACTCCTAAACTCCTTTCCAGAAGAGTTGAAGCTGTTATAGCTGCAAAAGGTTGGCCAACTACGGATTAAGAATGAGAAGTGCATGTGCGTGTAAAGGCAGACGTCCCAAAACTTTTGGCAATATAGTCTATTTCAAAAATATATATATATTTTTTTGAATAATTAGTGTGTAAATAATTGTCATTATGTATAAAATGTTTAAAAAATATAAATATATTTTTTTTTGGATAATTAGTGTCTAAATAAATGTAATTATGTATAAAATATTTCAATTTTTTTTTTAAGAATGTTAAAGCTGTTTAAAGCAAAAAGGTTTTGAGGGCATACATTTCATAATATTTTTTATCATCCATATATGAATATGCATGAGCAAACATATGAACTATTATATGACCCTTATAACTAATCAGGATTAGCAGCTAGATTTAAAAATACTTAAATGAAAACAGGACACAAAGGTACTGAAGCATAAAGTAAGGCAGGCAAGGCAAGGCAAGTTTATTTATATAGCACATTTCATACACAATGGCAATTCAAAGTGCTTTACATGAAAATGAAATTAAAATAGTGATAAGAATTAAGAATACCACGTGTAAGACTTAAAAATAAAACAGGATAATTAAAAACAGTTGTAAAGAGAATTTTTAAAATAAGAAGACAATAGAAATATATAGTTGTAAAGATATTTAAAAAGAATAAAATTATTACAGTGTATATATAGATAAAAATAAAATAAAAATAAAAATTAAGATGATGCATAGATTAGAATAGGTGCAATCAGTCGGACGACAGTGGCACAGTGCTCATTCAGTAAAGGCACAGCTGAACAGATGTGTTTTGAGTCTAGATTTGAATGTGGCTACTGTTGGAGCACATCTGATCTCTTCTGGAAGCTGGTTCCAGCTACGGCTGGCACAATAGCTGAACGCAGACTCTCCTTTCTTTGAGTGAACTCTTGGTATTTCTAGCTGACTTGATCCTGATGATCTGAGTGATCTGTTGGGTTTGTATTTAATCAGCATATCTGCAATGTATTGAGGTCCTAGGTCATTGAGTGATTTATAAACAAGTAATAATACTTTAAAATTGATCCTAAATGTAACTGGAAGCCAGTGTAACGACCTGAGGACTGGCGTGATATGGTCATATTTTCTTGTTCTGCTCAGAATCCTGGCGCAGCATTCTGTATGAGCTGCAGCTGTCTAATGGTCTTTTTGGGAAGGCCGGTTAGAAGACCATTACAATAGTCCACCCTGCTGGTGATGAAAGCGTGAACGAGTTTCTCTAAGTCTTGCCTGGAAACAAAGCATCTAATTCTTGCAATATTTTTCAGATGATAGTAAGCTGATTTAGTTATTGCTTTGACATGACTATTGAAACTCAGGTCTGACTCCAAAATCACACCAAGATTCCTGACTTGATTTTTGTTATTAGACCTTTTGTCTCAAGATATGCGTTCACCTTGAGAATTTCATCTTCGTTTCCAAATGTAATGATTTCAGTTTTGTTTTTGTTTAACTGGAGATAGTTTTGGCTCATCCAACTGTTAATTTCATCAATGCATTTGCACAGGAGTCAATGGGGCTATAGTCATTAGGTGATAGTGCTAAGTAGATCTGGGTGTCGTCAGCATAGCTGTGGTAAGCCATTTGGTTCTCTCTCATTATTTGGCTCAGTGGCAGCATGTACAGGTTGAATAGGAGTGGTGCTAGAATTGACCCTTGTGGGACTCCGCAAGTCATGGATGTCCAGTCAGACTTATGGTCACCTATACTCACATAATAACCTCTTCCTTCTAAGTACGACCTGAACCATTTAAGGACCATCCCAGAAAGTCCGACCCAGTTTTCCAGCCTGTCAAGAAGTATGTTATGGTCAACAGTGTCAAATGCGGCACTGAGGTCGAGTAGCACCAGAATTGATGTTTTGCCTGTATCTGTATTGAGGCGAATATCATTTATGATCTTTATGAGCGCTGTTTCTGTGCTGTGATGTGGTCGGAAACCAGATTGAAAATTGTCAAAGTATCCGTTTGAGCTTAAGAATTTGTTCAGCTGACTGAAGACAACTTTTTCAATGATCTTGCCTATGAAGGGAGATTTGAGATTGGTCGGTAGTTGTTCAATATGGAGTTATCCAGATTTCTTTTTCAGAAGAGGCTTAACTACTGCGGTTTTAAGGAGTTTGGAAAATTCCCATTGAGAAGTGATGAGTTTACCACTTCTAGCAGATCTGCTTCTAAACAGTTAAACACACTTTTGAAAAAGAAGTGGGAGTGTGTCAAGGAGGCAGGTTGATGTTTTAAGGTGCTGCACCGTTTCTTCTAAAATTTTATAATCAATTGCTTCAAAATCAGACATAGTAACTTTCCGAGGTTGTGGTCTGATCTGACTGACCCCAAAGCAACTCACGGATGTGCTGTTCTCATTCATCTACGGTCATGTTGACACATTTAACAAGTCCTTGTTGAATTTAACAAGCCCTCTGTTTAGTAGGCAATCCAACAGCACTTGATCTCCGGCCTCCATGAATGAGCTAGTTAGGCATATCACTTAATTGGGCCTAATGGAACACGCATCATATCCAGCTTTATCACACACAGTATGGCTGCTCAGGAGATAAGAGCTCTTTGGTGATCACTGACTATTTAGTGCCTGTAATCTGCTGTTAGAGACCCCTTACACACTTTTACTCGTTTATTCAGATCTCATTGTGCTGTATGAACAAGAGCGCAACCAGCTGACTTCTGTAGGGAGTCCACTTAAAGACCATTTGTCACAAAGCAGAGCAAATAACAACAACAGGCTATAATAATAAGTACAATAACACTCACAGTAGTCATTATGTACTAGTTCGACATACTACTGTGTGACTGTTAGATACATCAGTATCATGTATGGTTTTATTTCGATATTCTTGTTAGTAGTAGCTACTCTGTGCTGAGTAATTCTCCGCCAGCTCGAATCAAGATCTCATATTATTTTAGCGCTTAAGGCAGAGGCCAGTGGATTATACTGAGCAAGGCCTGCACAGCGTCTAATTGGTTCCCCAGGTTGTCTGTATAGGTAACATCTTGTTTCCATGCTAATGATGCTGTAGTGTGGTTTTACAGCTGCAGAGGGACAGCAGAGGTTACGAGGTCAAGGAAGGCGTGAGGGTGGCAGGGGATCCCCGTGCTTGTGTGAGACTGACCACAGAACAGCATATATACACTGGAGGTTTTACAGCCGAAACATTTGGGTTATCTGGTGTTAGTTGCACGTGGTGTTATGTTAACCTGACTTATGACTTGAAATGACATGAGAGAATTTGGCCAATCTCTCATCTGAGCGCACTTTAGCAGACCCAACACTCGCTTTATGATTATTTCTTAGCTCCAGATGCAAAAGCAGATATATATTCTCGTGGCTACTAGATGAACATATGTCATTGTGGCCCCAAATGTGTTCTTTTATCAACCACACTTTGAATTACATACTGTATCCAGTGAGCATCAGCCACGCTGAATCGCTCACAAACAATTTGAATGTGCATATGGACCTAACATACTTTGTATGGAAAAATAATTACGACATCCTTTGAAGAGGACTATATAAACACAAGCACTCTCTACATGCCATTTTCTCCTTTCAACTTTGCCTTTCCTTAAAATTCCAGCAAGATTTGCACCTTCTCTGCTTTTTCAATCTGTTCATTCTTTGAGTCTGCCCTCACTCTGCTTCTTTCTCTTTCTCTCTCTTTCTGTCCTTCTTGTTTATGGCCAAACTCTGCTGGTTGATTTCTTTTAGCTTCTTTCTTTTATTTTAGTGGCCTAATCTGGAGTCTTAATCCCCCTTTCTTTCTTTTTGTTTTTGACAGAAACATCTATGGTGTTGTCTTGTGATTTTAGGATGACCAACCAGTTAATTTAAATGTATCCACCGCAACCATGTCTGCATATAATTTTGCTATCTTGTTCTAAGTATTATTATTCATTTATAATTGTTGATTTGAATGCTTGTAGACATCAGTTAGCATCAGGAAAGTCACCATTTAGCCCAAAACATCCTAATTTTCCTGATTTTATTTTATTTAATTTTTATTGCTGATTTTAATGTGTATGTGTATTGAATGTGTATGAATATCTACAGTGCGGCAAAAAAGTATTTAGTCAGCCACCAATTTTGCAAGATCTCCCACTTAAAAAGATGAAAGAGGCCTGTAATTTTCATCATAGGTAAACTTCAACTATGAGAGACAGAATGAGGGGAAAAAATCCAGAAAATCACATTGTCTGATTTTTAAAGAATTTATTTGCAAATTATGGTGGAAAATAAGTATTTGGTCAATAACAAAAGTTAATCTCAATACTTTGTTATATACTCTTTGTTGGCAATGACAGAGGTCAAAAATTTTCTGTAAGTCTCCAGAAGGTTTTTACACACTGTTGCTGGTAGTTTGGCCCATTCCTCCATGCAGATCTCTAGAGCAGTGATGTTTTGGGGCTGTCGCTGGGCAATACAGATTTTCAACTCCCTCCAAAGATTTTCTATGGGGTTGAGATCTGGAGACTGGCTAGGCCAGGACCTTGAAATGCTTCTTACAAAGCCACTCCTTCATTGCCCAGGCGGTGTGTTTGGGATCATTGTCATGCTGAAAGACCCAGCCACGGTTCATCTTCAATGCCCTTGGAGATGGAAGGAGGTTTTTACTCAAAATCTCACGATACATGGCCCCATTCATTCTTTCCTTTAGACGGATCAGTCATCCTGGTCCCTTTGCAGAAAAACCCCAAAGCATGATGTTTCCACCCCCATGCTTCACAGTAGGTATGGTGTTCTTTGGATGCAACTCAGCATTCTTTCTCCTCCAAACACGACAAGTTGAGTTTTTACCAAAAAGTTATATCTTGGTTCCATCTGACCATATGACATTCTACCAAATCCTTCTGAATCATCCAAATGCTTTCTAGCAAGCTTCAGATGGGCCTGGACATGTACTGCCTTAAGCAGGGGGACATGTCTGGCACTGCAGAATTTGAGTCCCTGGCGGCGTAGTGTGTTACTGATGGTAGCCTTTGTTTCTTTGGTCCCAGCTCTCTGCAGGTCATTCACTAGGTCCCCCATGTGTGGTTCTTGGATTTTTGCTCACCATTCTTGTGATCATTTTGACCCCACGGGGTGAGATCTTGCGTGGAGCCCCAGATCGAGGGAGATTATCAGTGGTCTTGTATGTCTTCCATTTTCTAATAATTGCTCCCACAGTTGATTTATTTACACCAAGCTGCTTACCTATTGCAGATTCAGTCTTCCCAGCTTGGTGCAGGTCTACAATTTTGTTTCTGGTGTCCTTTAACAAGCTCTTTGGTCTTGGCCATAGTGGAGTTTGAAGTCTGACTGTTTGAGGTTGTGGACAGCTGTCTTTTATTCTGATAATGAGTTCAAACCGGTGCCATTAATACAGGTAACGAGTGGAGGACAGAGGATCCTCTTAAATAAGAAGTTACAGGTCTGTGAGAGCCAGAAATCTTGCTTTTTTGTAGGTGATCAAATACTTATTTTCCACCATAATTTGCAAATAAATTCTTTAAAAATCAGACAATGTGATTTTCTGGATTTTTTCCCCTCATTCTGTCTCTCATAATTGAAGTGTATCTATGATGAAAATTACAGGCCTCTCTCATCTTTTTAAGTGGGAGAACTTGCACAATTGGTGGCTGACTAAATACTTTTTTGCCCCACTGTGTGTGTGTGTATATATATATATATATATATATATATATATATATATATATATATATATATATATATATATATATATATATATATATATATATATATATATGTGTGTGTATATATATATATATGTGTGTGTATATATTGTTTGTCCTTTTGATCTTATATATTTTTTAAAATCACAAAAATCTAACCTTTCATTGAAGCAAAATAATTGAAAATGGGGGGTAAATCACATTATGAAATAAATGCTTTTCTCCAAAACACGTTGGCCACAATTGTTGGCACCCTTTTATTAAATACTTTTTGCAACCTCCTTTTCCCAAGATAACAGCTCTGAGTCTTCTTCTGTAATGCCTGAGTTTGGAGAACACCTGAAAAGAGATCAGACCATTCCGCCATACAGAATTTGCCCAGATCCATGTTGGTGACTCTTCTCTTCAGTTCAGCCCACTTATTCTCTATAGGGTTCAGGTCAGGGAACTGGGACGGCCATGGCAGAAGCTTAATTTTGTGTTCAGTGACACATTTCTGTGTTGATTTTGATGTTTGTTTTGGATCGGCCCATTATAAGATTTCTAGCAGAGTGCCGTCAGGTTTAGATTTTTTTATCTGTTGGTATTCGCTAGAATCCATTATACCATGTGTCTGAACAAGATGTCCAGGGCCTCCAGCAAAAAAATAGGCCCTGAACATTAAAGATCCAGCTGTATTTTTAGCCGTGGGCATGGGGTTCTTTTTATCCCTTCTGGTAGATTGGCTGCCAAAAAGCTCTTTTTATAGTTTCATCTGAGCACAGAATCCGGTCCCAATTTCCAGTCCTGTCTGACAACTGAATATACTGGAGTTTGTTTCTGGATGAGCGATGAGGATTTTTCTTGAGTCCCTCTAAACAACATGTGGTGATATAGGGGTTGCTTGATTTTTTATTGTTTGTTTTTTAGGCTTTCTGACCCCAAGACTCAACTAATCTCTGCGATTCTCCATCTGTTATCCTTGGAGAGTCTTTGTCCACTCAAACGTTCCTCCTCGCTGTGTATTAGGACGATATAGACACACGTCCTCTTCCAGGCAGATTCCAAGCATCTTTAGTTGATTGGATCTTCTTAATTATTACCCTGATTGTGGAAATGGGAATTTTCAATGCTTTAGCTATTTTCTTACAGCCACTCTCTATTTTGTGAAGCTCAACAATCTTATGCTGCACATCAGAACTATATTCTTTGTTTTTATTCATTGTGATGAATTATTAGGGAATTTGGCCTTTGTCCTCTATTATATTTATACTCCTGTGAAACAAGACATAGCTGGACAATTCCATGTTCCTTGTCACCCTGGAATGCTAACAAAATTTAATATCAATGGGAATATACTTCAGAGATATTTTACTCATAAAAATGTTTAGGGGTGCCAACAATTGTGGCCAACTTGTTTTGGAGAAAAGCATTTATTTAAAATGTGATTTACCCCCCATTTTTAATTCTTTTACTTCACTTTTTTATAATATAAGATCAAAAGGACAAACAATGCAGATTTATTTTTTACAGACATATTTGATCATATTTACCAGGGGTGCCAACAATTTTGACCACGACTGTATGTGTGTGTGTGTATATATATATATACTTTTTTTTTTCAAACCAAAAATTATTCAGACACCGGATATATTTTTTTACTTGTGGGTGCAGGGCACTATAGTTCATGTATGTAAGTGAGGATTGCAAAATAAAGTAAACTTACATATTATAAAACATATTATACCTACAAATTCTTCATACAGTGGACTACCAGTAAAATTGATAAAAATTTGGGACCAAAATTATTCAGACACTTTTACTTGACCATGCTTTGCTTAAGTGTTTTTTCTTTAATTGTTAATGCTTGGTAATTGATTGACCTAAATTGGTATTATCTAATTGTGTAACTAAATTTAACAGCTGATTGGTTGATTGTAATCCATTACATACCTTTCCATCAAAGTTCTGACATTATCAAGATGAATTTGTTCTGACCGTTTTAGTTCTTGTCATATTTTATTACCATTTTCAAAACTATAGTGAATAAATCTTGATTGTTTGTGTGTGTGTGTGTGTGTGTGTGTGTGTGTGTGTGTGTGTGTGTGTGTGTGTGTGTGTGTGTGTGTGTAGCAATTTGTGTAATATTAAGATTGCCCCAATCTAATGCTAACATACTACCTTAAATTCATCAAACTTTAGACAGCAGAAAATAAATCAGAGTATCTCAAAATCGTTTTTTATGGATGTTTGTCACTAAGTAAAACACAACAGTCTACACTCCTTTTCTCAGGCAGAGAAATAACTTCAGTGAGCATATGTTATATGTTGAGTAAATGTCATCATTCTGGCTTATTTGTAATTTTACAAATGTAGTGTTTGAATTTTACCCCCTGAGTATTCCATACTGTAGGTATTTTGGTCTCATAAAGCTTTCAAGTATTTCGAAAAGATCTGAGATGGTGAGATCCTGTTATCGACCTTGGTGTTTATAGTCTTAAGAAAACACAGCAGTATCTCTTCTTGTATCTTGAGGTTTGTGTATTGTGAACGGTCTGTATTTCTTAGCCTTTATCTGTGTATGTTAGACTTTCCAGATATGAGCTGAAGAGTGTGTCAGACAAGACACTATAAGAAGAGGCCTCCAGCGGAAACATGATCCAGCATAAGGGAATCTCTCTCTCTCACTCTGTCATCCTGGCTGGAGAAGATTGAGAGACGAGTCAGATTCCCTGTGGGCCACTGAAATCTCTTTCTTCTTTGCCCCTGCCTTTTCCCTCTCTTTCTCAGTTCTGCAGTAGTCACCCTCACCCTAACCCTGTCCCCACTTAAAAAGACAAGATTTTTTAATAGCCCAGCAGAACGGCTGTTAAATGCATTGATGTATGACAGGGAGAGAAATAGAGAAAGAGACGGACGAACAGAGAGATGGAGGAACAGAACAATACAGAGCAGGTAACTAGGGAAAGATTAAAAAGACTTTAAGAATTTAAGATTATTGGATTGTGAAGAGGGATGGTGACAAAAAAAGTAAAGAGCAATAAAGATGTGAAGTGAGATTGCCAGTTTGACTTCTTTTTTTGAGGGAACACATCCAAATAACAAAAAAGGCTTCCACATTGTCTGACTTCAAATTAGACCAAATATTTTATAAATACACAAGGGAACTTTGTGAATGACGAGTGGCGGTTCTGCAGAGATCTGTGGTGCTCGTGTGGGCCTGCTTATGTGTTTACAAGACTGTAAATCACGTTTTGCTCAAGAGATAGCGGCCATGCAACAGTTCAAAGACAAGAGAGCCGGGAGGACAATAAATACCATTCTACCGTGGTCTTGTGTTCAGATGTTCTCAAGGACATGTCATTTTTTTCAATGTATAGTCTTCACATTTGTTGAAGGCATAGAATTAGAGAGAAATGCTGTATTCTCAGAGCCAGAGAAAAGCAGAGTTACATGCCATTGCAACTTATTTTTACCCATAACTCAAACCACGACACAACTTTGGCATCAAATATTACCTGTGCCTTTAATTGAAGTATATAGTCTACTTATGCTGTCTATTTGTGTGGCTTTATGTAAGGAATATTTTCTTTTCTCTTTTTTTTCAAATAGTTATCCCAGTAAAATCTTGAATAAATTACCTCAGTTTTCAAAACGAACTACAGGAACGTCCTGACATGATCATACACGTATAATTAGTTCCTCTAAGTAACCATCAGAGGTAACCGTTAACTATCCACGTGTGAAAAGCTAACTGGGTTGCTCGTTTACGACCTTTGAGTTGCATCCACTTCCAATGGACCCTTAAGAACGCAGAGGCATATTGTTCGAAATTTGTACAGAGTCACTGGTGAAAGTTGTTAGAGCTTCGTTTACATATGTGTCTTCGACAAATGTCTGAGCATCTGTCATTGTTTTCCACAACTCCAAGCAACAATGAACAGCCATGAGCCGTGATGTCCAATTTGCCAAACAAATGACTCTTATCACCGGTTCTTTTCAATTAATTAGTAAAAAAAAATCACGTCACGGACACGGGCTGCGTCCAAAATCATTGCATACTCTGTTGAGTAGGTACTTAATTTCAATAAGTAATTACTTCACGGCTGCTAATATTGTATGAATGTTTGTAGTATGAATGTAATATGCATGTACTACATTTGCCGTGTTATTGTTATCATTATCATGTGACCGTGAATTCGGACATACTTATTTTGACATATACTGTTTTTCACCTACTATATAGTAGGGAAGTATGCGATTTCGGATGCAGCCACAAACCCCCTTAGTGAGTTACCGTTTTGAATTAGCCTTATCACCGAGGTCACGACTGACTCATTTTCGGACTGCTTCAAAATGAATTGTAAGCCTTACTTTTTTTCTTTTTACTGGGCAATCTTACTGGTTTATCATAGTGATGTGCAATTGTAACGTTTAATTTTCTGTAAGGGAAATTTTGGAGTAATTTTTTGAAATATTACAGAAATATCATTACAAAACAAACTGACAGAATGCACAAATATAATCAGGATCACTACATAGATAACTTGCCAACTAAAAAGTAATTTGGCTACTGAATGTTTAATTTTAGGAGCTAATGGTTCCCTAGTCATTTTTAGTATGAAGCCATTTTCATTATATATTGAAGAAGAATGTGTGCAGAAAAAGGTTCTAATGTTTGTCCTCTCTCTTTCAGCATTCTTTGATGCTGTTTTAATTGACGGATTTTACCAAGAATCCTGTTTGTGGTCGGCAACTGATTCCTGATCCAACACTTTGTAGCTGTCCTCTGGAGTCCAAACCCGGAAAAAGCTACGGAACTGAAATCCCAAACATCGTGACCACATTTCCTTCCGGACATCAGTCGGACAGTGCGTCAGCCCCATCGCCGGATCTTACAGACAAACTTGGCAAACCACACAGGCAGGCCACACGGTCATTCTGCATTCAAAACTTACACGGTTCCTCTGTTTTATTGTGCTGAACTTTATTCTGTGGTAGGTGGTGGCAGCTTTAACAATACAGCAACAAAAACACTGATTTAGTCTACACTCAGAGTCAAAAGTCAATAGTCAAATAGTCTGCACTACACCATAATTAGGGTCCAAACATATTTCTAACCAGGTTTCTAAACAGACATGTAGAAAAGTCATCAGAATCTTCAGACACATTTGTGGATTGAATCAATGAAATATACAGCACTACCTCATATTGGAGACCTGTGTTGGCCTAAAATACATTTGGAAAAGTGAAAAACTTCCAACACTCTGTGGCTTTAAACCCACGCAAGGCTCTGCAATGGCATTTGCCAGTTAGCCAGGAACAATTTCCCACGCTTTTACCCCTCTTCGCCGACAGAAAAAGTGGCCGTCAGCTTTGCCTGAACAGCCTTCCTGAATCCTTGCTCTCCTGCGACAGCGTGTCGTTTTATGTCTAGCTTAAGCCTGCAGTTATGCTGCCGTAAATTTTGCCATTTCAGACATTCAGTCACTTCTCTCAGCTATCGAGCAGCAGTGACCCGCCAGTGCTTTTACAGCCTCTTTGGTGTGTGTGTGTGTGTGTGTGTGTGTGTGTGCGCCGATCATGTATTGTAATAGCAGAACAAAGATGTAAAAAGCAGTCCACGAGGCAGGGGGAATGGATGGTAGATGGAGAACATGAATGTGCTGGGAGCAGGGCAATGCTTGGAATGAGTCCAACGTAACTTTCTCACAAATGGAGGCCAGACACCAGCACAAGGCGTGTGAAAAATAATGAAATGGTAACATGGGAAGCACAGCTTTATTCTGTACGGCTGCGTTCAAAGCAGCAGAATCAATTGGGTTATGAAAGCAGTAAAACCTTGTTCGGTAACTTATGTGACCACCTTAAACTGTCAAAAACTAATTTTGAGAACAAGTTGATGTTTGGTTGATGTGTGTTTTATAAACAGAACTGCAGTCGATTAAGTGTCATTAACTGTTTCTATCCAAGTTGTAAGTGATGAATAATCAGGATTTTGCAAAACCAGTTTGCAAATAAAGCAGTGTTTCCATTTCATGTGTTCAAGAGAATGAGCAGAGCAACTTCTATGTGATGGTATTGGTCCGATGATATTTCTTCACTTCATGTTACTGAATAATTCACTTTTTTTTATGCACATCTTGGAATTTATTTGGTAAATTAGTTTCTAACATACTTAATGTGCATGTCTTCTTACCAAATAAATTTTTTTTTTTAGTTTGGATTTGCTTGTTATTTGGCACACAAGAAACAATTATTCAGGGGTGCCGAAAATTTGTATTGGTAATGTATGAAGAAAATAAGTCTATCAAGTGAAGAAATAAAAAAGAAATCCTTTGCCCTTAAGACAGAAGCATTCCTTCTTAAAATGATTTCTGAAGGATCATGTGACATTGAAGACTGGATGCTAAAAATTCAGCTTTGCCAACAATATAGAAAACAGTTATTTTACATTGTAATAATATTTCACAATATTACCGTTTTTACTTTTATTTCACTTCTGATCAAATAAATGCAGCCTTGATGACTATAAGCAACATTTTCAAAAACAATATGATTAAAAAAAAATGTACTGACCGTAAATTTTTGAACAGTAGTGAACATACTTTGAACATACTTATGGCATGAGTGTGTAATGCAAAAATACAACCTTTCTTGGTAAATCATATCTAAATCATAAATTCTAAATGTTCTGTATGTGTTCATCTATTCCTCTCCAGGGCGTAAAATGTGTAACAGCTTTTCTACTAGTCTGCATGTGTGTGGTGTGCCCAGTGACAACCTAAACCTGGTTTTTGGATGACTGTTGACCTTCACCTCTCTACCAACCCAGGCTCTTAAACGGGGCGTGACGCGGCTCTTTAAGTTACCACCCAGGAACCAATGCTGCCTGCAGCTCAGCCTGGCTGATGGATCTGAGAGCGGCCGCCAACCTGCAATCACCCCAGACACATGCCCCAGGACCCCACACCACCCCAAGGTACAGCTCTGTCACACACACAAAATTTAAAGTGACATGCAAAGGAATGGAAAAGTCTGTGAAATGCAAATGATAAGTGCTCAGTCCAGTAGCGGATCAGACCTGATGTGCCTCAATACAAACAGCTGGCACACGATCAGTATGAGTGGGCAGAGTGCTAGATGCTGATACCATATTGTTCAACGTGTTCATATGGAATATATATTATTAACATATGTTCAATGAGAAAACCCTGTTGTAGTATCTGCAGGTAGATATTTTCATAAGCAAGTAGCAGTAAAATGCCTTCCTCCATATGGATATATATTCAAGAAGGATTTTGTTTAAACAAACCCGGTACATGTGGGGGAAAAAATACCCAAAAACCTTGATGATAGGGGTCAAAATGACCATACTGGATTCAGTGGTAGAATGAATAGACATTGAAGAGTGCTGAAAATTCTGTTTTGCCATCACAGGAATAAATTACATTTTAAATATTAAAATAGAAAACAGTTATTTTCTACTGTAATTATATTTCACAGTATTACTGTTTGTTTGTTTTTTACCAAATCAAAGCAGCCTTGGTGAGCTTAAGAGAATAAAATATTATTGAAATGAATGACCCAAAACTTTTGAATGGTATAGTGTATATATTTAATATAACTATAATATCTCTATTCATGGGAATTTTTTTAAAATGTTATGGACTATTGCACAATATTTAGCTATCATTCTTGCAGACATGTCCAAAAAAAATGTTTGCCTTTCTTTTTTTGCTAATTTTACATCACTTCCTTTTGGATTTGCTTACTCGTTGTCACCTTTTGGATTAGAAGAAACAATTATTCAAGTGTGTCCAAACTTTTAAATAGTGTATGAAAAAAAGCCTATCAAGTGAAGCCATTTTTAAACATAGGAAAGAATAGTTATATAAAAATAACTTATTATTATTGACAAATATCATTTTGCCCCCTATATGAAGACTTGAGGGGTATGATGCAATATCTTTTTCCTGAACATATTAATAAATTGCTCATAAACGAGATTTATGAGGGATACATATAATATCAGGAAATTAAATGCTTCTGTTATATTCCAAAAACCACACCCAGTCAGGTCAGTTTGACCCTTTTTATGCATTCTAGTGGTGGGCAGCTTTGGCGTTTTTTCAAAATCTCATTAAAATAGTAGCACTAATTTTACATTATTCATTTTTTGTTTTTGCATCAATCATATCACATATTGTATACTTCTCCTCCCTTTTCATCAGGATTGTTTAAAGAGCCTCCATGGTGGTATGATAAGATAATGAGCCAGTGATATATGCCGGGGGGGTTCAATTGCGTATTTGCGCTTTAACCCACCTTGTGCGGTTTGCGCCCGCCGAAACAAATGCAAACATATGTGACGGTCCGTGCCGAATGCGATCACTTTGACATTAGTCTTTAGAGATCATTAGCTGGTGTTGGGCCAATTACATTCTTTGCATACTGAACTAATCTGTAGCTCTGCTGTCGAGGTTCCTCACCATTAGTGTGTTTGCTTATCCATTTCCTTCCCTCCCTCCAATTAACATGTCCCTCACTCTGGGTTTGTTCTGCCGGTGTGTGTTGCTGTGACGCCTGTCCATCACCCTGAGTCCCTCTGAAAGGACACTTTAAAAGTGAGAACAATGCTGCCACCTCTCAATCACCGCTGAGTGGTATTGGTACTCAAATGAGTGTTCTTCCCTGGGGTGTGTTTTGTCTTGCTGGGTTTTTTGGCCTGCTCTGTGATGAATCTTAACTGTAAGCGGGGCTGTCGCATGTTACCGTGGCGAAGGGTAAGGCGAGACAGGCATCCGGCGTCATCGATGACGCGGTTGAAAGCAAGGCAGATTGACAAGCGCTGGGTTCCAGTACAGGGAGCCTCTCATCCACCACTCTGCCCCTCCTGCGCTCTTCTCTGGGCCCTCTGGAAGAGCCATCAGGCCCCAGAGGCTCCCAGCAGGTAGCCTACTCCCTGCAGCCAGGCACAGGGCCTGCCTGCCCTCCTCTTAACCCCAGGAGCATCGACAGCCATCCCAACCACCGCAGGGGTCCTCTGGCCCAGCCCCCTGCTCTGCTCTCTCTCTTCTCTGCTTTTTCTTTCCCTCCTTCTTTGACTTTTTATATATTTTTTTTTCTTCTGTCTTAACTAAAGCTCTGACACTTTGCACTCTGTTCTTTGCCTCTCTGATCCCCTTGTATTGTCTTCTCCAGTAAAGCCACTTTGGATTCTAGCCACTGAATATTACAGATACGTTTTGGAAAACCTAACTTGATCTGGGTTTTCTTGCAAATAAAAGTGCATTTGTGTACAATGCAAAAACAAAATACCACCTAAAATTTATTTGAAAAAAGCACTTAAACGACAAAAAATCTAAAGCACTTAATTACAAATCCATAAATATATTTGATTTTATTTAAATTTTAGAATGATTTTTTTTTTAATGGGATACTTAAAGGGATAGTTCACCCAGAAATGTTAATTTGAAATAATTTACCCACAATAGTACAGTTTTGGTGTCCATCAACTTCCATTTTATAGACAAAAAACACTGAGAAATTTCTCAAAACATCTTCTTTTATATTCCACAGAAGGAGGAAAGTCATGCAGGTTTGGTACAACAAGAGTGTGAGTAAATGATGATATATTTTTCATTTTTGTGTGGACTATCCCTTCAAGCTGTATTTCTTTTCTTCTATCTTTCTATTTTATTTATTTTTTGTAAAATACTTTGTAAATGCACAAGTAACAATGACAGAAAAAAAAGTACAACTGCCATCAAGTCTAAAAAAATGTCAGTTATTCCAGTAATTCCACTCTGGCACCTTGCCCACATCAGACATGGTTGTCAACACTTCAGGAGAGCTATGTGCTTTCCAGGAGTGCCATTCCACCCTCCACATATCTGCCTCTCTCTCTTTTCTTTCCCCCTTTCTCTCTCTCTTTACAGATCCAACCCATCAAAAGAGATACATTTTTAAGAGCCGAATCCTTTTGTTTAAAATGTTTGGTTATATAAAACTAATCAAAAGTGCAATTTTCCAGTGAATATTTAATACTAGAATATCGCTATGTCGACCAAATTGTTGGCAGAGGCCTTGCATTAGGGACATTTAAAATTCAATTTAGAATGAATTAGCATCATCCTGTGCTGGTTTAATAGTGATTACTGCTTTGAAAAGTCTCAAATGAAATCCATGCTACACTTAAGAGGGATATTATGAGATATTTATTATAAATCCATCTGCAAAAGTGCACCAGTTTTTCCTTTAGTTCTGTGCTTGTATATTTAGGTGTTTTTGAGCTAATGTGTGCAGCAGGTTGACAGCAGCTCATCCTCAGATTAGACATCCTGCAGTTGATTAGGCAATGAGCAACAGACAGTTAGACACAAAGTTAACCAGGAGCCCAGCTCTGCCTCAAGCCATGCTGAAGTACTCAGCCATGGAATGAGATGGTTGACTTTTCAATGCTCCATTAATATCGGTCCACTTAAACACCAAGCCTAATGTATACAAGAAAGAAAGAAAACACGTCATGTCCCAAGACAGTACCAGAAGAATGCTTGCAGATATACGAGTCTTGCTGCACAGATCAATTGCTCATCTCATCTGCACAAATTAACATGAACACATAACTACAGAGAATTGTTGATGGGCATAACGTATAACGACATAAACATATGATATAAGGCTGTATTCTTACATTTCGGGCATTAAAAGTGACATTTTAGAGCGTATCAATAAAATGCATATTTATGGAACAACATTTTGTCTGTGTATTTACTATGCATGTGTAAGATTAATATAATTAATATAAATATTATTAGAATCCTTTGTGGCATCTCTGTATTATTATACTGGAAAACATTTTCTGAATGAATGTATTGTTATAAAAAAAAATATCTTTGAAATATTCAGTAAAACTTAATTTAACAGTGTCCTTGTTGTGTACTTACCATAGTAGGCTAATAACAATAAATGATGCACAACTTACCCTCAACCAAACCCTAATAAAGTGTAAACCCTTACACTGTAACAATACACCTTAAAATAAGGTGTAACCAAATATTCACCTGACACATTGAATATACTAATAATTATATTGAAACAAATATAGAAATACATAAAAAAGGTATCCTAACAACCGTAAAACGTAACAGCTTTTGTGAATGTTACGTCTAACCCTGGTCGACGTAAACCAATTTATAAAATATATATTTAGTTACACCTGCAACATTTTTGAGTGGCGCCCTCCTGTGGTACAAAGTGCTGTTGCATGGGCTATTTCACAGCTCATATTCCTCAAAGTGGAGAGTTTTGCGAAGTAGTATTCAAGAGAGTGGCCTAGCCTATGTTTGTGGTGACAGCGCACACAAAAATAGATATTGTGAGCCCTCTAATATCATGGCATTTGTTGGTGACATTTAATGAATTGCTGATTAAATAAGTTTCACTTGTAGTTAGGCTATTCATCCTTTCATCTTCAACATTTCATTCGCCGGGCGTGGGCTATAAGGCATTTAACCATTTAAAAACCCGCGAATAAGGGGCGACATCTTTTGAGTGATGGTGGGCCATCAGAATTGACTCTGATGTAGGTTTTTGAAAAGTAACATAATGGAGGGTGGGGTTGTCTTATTTTGACGTTTAATTAGTCCAGATTAGAAATAGATTGATCGACTTGATCTTTTTCTTTGCTTGACTAAATGCCCTTTCTGTAGTATGTTCGCACATTTAAAGAATAAACAGTTTACATTAAATACATTAAAATCAGGCTTACATTTAAACTAAGTTGTAGCTAATGTAGTGTTGTGCGTGATTTAGTAGCTATGAAACAAATAACATATCAGAGGCATAGCATTAAATGACTGATTCTTACAGACTTGTATGTGAGTTTAAAGAGCATTGTCAGTGCATAACAAGAAATGGGACCCTTCACACTTGTGTTATCCTTCTGATGTTTTAAGGATTTTTCTTTTGAGGAAAAAAAAAACGCTAATCGTCTGTAATCCTTTTAATATGTCTCACACTTTCTTTTTGCAATACACATGTCAGCAGCAAACCAGTTCTGCAGTCTGCCGCATTGCACAATAGTTTCAGTTTTGAAATCAGAATTTACCACTTTTAGCTACTTGATTATTGAACATTTGGGTGCTAGTTTATTTATTTATTTATTTTATTAGACTATTGTCATTTTATTAATTTTTTTAAATGTCCTGCTCAGTAAAGTCTTATGCTGATTATAAATAACATTATATTGTAGGCTATTACTCACTAAATATATGAATGTCCTCTAAACTCCTCAGAGTGCTTATGGACTCAGGTGAAGGCATATTTAAAAATGGTTCGGGGTGGGGGTTTTGTGAGACCCCCCTGCTTTTGTTCTATTGAAAAGGGGGCTTGTTCCTCCAGGACCAACCCTACCATTTTAACCAGGGGTGTCAGCGCGAGCGGGGTTGACATTGGAGACTGAGTGGCAATGGTAGAAGAGGAGGGGATAAGAGAGTCCAGCAGCACTGCTTCTTGAAGAAAGCTCATCAGATGCACTGCCCTGCCTCCTCTGACTGACATTCACGCAGGAGTCAGACTGGATCAAACGTCAAAGGATCTATTTCTGCTGCGCTCCTCACCTTCATGGACAGCACGGGACTTGAGTCTGTATGATTAGGTGCATCAGAGTCTCTTTCGCTAAAACTTGAAAAGTAAATCGTTTACATGCTGTGAGTTTTGCGTTAAGTGCACTTATTAGCCATTCTCGTTCCTATGAAGGAAATCCAATTAGTGCTTTTACTTGTCAGTGGTCTCAGTCTGAAAAAAAAATACCCTGGACATTTTTTTTCTGCTTCTGAGCAGCAGATCTCGTAATTTGCCAGTTGATCTGTTCATCATATGTTGCGAGTCACAGTTTGGATACTAGCGCAGGATTTTACACATTTTAACTGGAAAACCTGATAAATAAATCTCTGCAAATTACGCACAATTTTTTCCCGAGGCCCTTCCCGTCCATCATCATGAGACTCATTCCATCACGATTGAGTTATCTGTAAGTATATTATCTTTATTGTTTGTTTTTACGCATTAACAGCTTTGCTTTCCAAAGACTAATGTGAGATTTTCTCTCTTGCAGATTCCTTCACCTCTTTGCGTTTTGCTACTATGCTCAGGTATGTGTAACATCTTCTAATGTCATTTTATTAGATGCTTTAAGCTTGTTTTTGTCTTATCGATTAAATATTGAGGTACTGTAATAGGATTCTGTAAGCCTCAGAATGCGTCAGCACCGGCGCCTAATTTTATATTTTATTTAGACTATAAATACAATTGCTTTGCAAAGACATGCACGTATAGCTGTTATATTAAAAGGCACTAAAAGTGCGAAGGGGAGAAGATGTTCTTATCAGATGGGTATCACAGTGGGCGCTGTAACCTGGCAGGTAACACTAACATACTGGCACATGCGCGTGGGCATGAGCGCGTGAAGTATGCCAGCCTCGAGTCAGTGATGAAACATGTCGAGGGGACATAATAACATAAAGGGCTCAACTTCAGCGTTTAGGGCAATTTGGCTTGAAATGTAATTTATTTTAAGACACAAATTACACTTAGCGCATGTTGTTTTAATCTATAATTAAAATGAAAAGTCTTGAAAATAAATAGCTAAATCGATTGCATTATTTTAAATTATAAGCGTCTATGGAGGGGAGTATAATTTATAGGCCCGTATGAACGAATGATGAAGCAATTTGTGCAGGTATTGATTATATGGTATTTAATTTCTGACAGGTAACCATTCAGTCCCCGCCTAATTTTACACAGCATGTGAGTGAGCAAAGTAAGGTGACGGACCGGGTCAGCCGTAGACTAATCCGGACCTACCAGCTTTACAGTCGAACCAGTGGCAAGCACGTGCAAGTTCTGGCCAACAAGAAAATCAACGCCATGGCCGACGATGGTGACGTTCATGGTAAGAGCATCCTCATTATTTATCTCACACAAAATCATAAAACCCCATTGTGATTCTTTGGAGTTTTGAGGAATGATTTTAAAAACGCTTTCCATGTAAATATTTAGCTTATTCGTGGAAAATACGTCGAAGAACATGTTTCTTCAGTGGTCCTTTTCAGCATTTTAGCTGTATAGGGTGTTGAGTTCACTGTATATGTAACACATACACACATTTCATTTTAGGTTCTTATTTTCAATATGTCCAAAGCCCCAATACATAGATTTTTTTTTCTGAAGAAGCACAGATAAAAAAGGTCTTTGTGAAACCAGGCTTTAAATGTCCTTTTTGGTTCTAACTGGAACTTTATTTATGCTTCTTTATTTTGTGGATCTTTATGATACACTGCACTTGAATTGCTTGGCATCTGGTCAGTTGGTGAAGTTAAAAAAGCAGTGGAGCGCAAAAAATGTTAAATGGATTCTAGATTGTTGAAGGTGAGTCTCTAGAGAGACGCACGGGTCTGGAAGAGCCATTAGAACTCATCTTACTTCAACCTTCTGAACATTTCCTGAAGAACGTTCCCCTCCTCTCCCAACCAGCTCAGGATGAAAAAATGTCTAGCCGAATTCTGACCCTCGCGTTTGCTTTCTACGGTCATTTGGTCCTGTTGACAGATCTCAGAGCCTAAATAACTGTTTCAATTTTTATGATTAACATGCATCTTTGGTTTTATAATATAGTATTCTATTAGTTTAATATGATCTTTTATACAATAATAATGTTAGTTAAAGTTTTCCTCACAAAAATGTCAAATAGATACTCACTATGAATGGAGAAAAAACATTATTTCTGTTACATATTTAATTTGTCTCCACTTAAATCACTTTAATTTGTAGCCCTCTCTTATGTGGTTTCGCCACATTAAAACCCAATAATTACCAGCTCTGTTGTGGTATTTTTGGAAGGCTGGCTCTAGCCCTGCATGGTTTTGGTGACATCCATGTCACCTGAGCATGTTGTAGAGACAGCAGGGCTGTTAGTTCGGGCCAGTGCCTGGCTCCGGCTCTGAGCTTGTGGTTAGGCTCTTCACCAGCAGGTTATCTGACCCCCTCCATTTGAACCGTAACTCTTTACGATCACTCAGAGTATGGGGGCTGAATCTGAGAAAGGCTGCAAGTGCTAATTCTTGGCATGGAGAATATATATCATGGAAAGTCAATGTCCCAGCAAAACCTACTCGGATTTTCTTGTAACTGCCATTATACTTTTCATAATTAATAAAGAACCTTCAAATCTCTTTTCTTTTTTAAAATATTTTTCTAATATTTCAAATTTTTTTATTGTTTATTTGTTGGTACGTGGATGACGTGATTACAATTCACATATTGTTTATGTACTTGCATGAAAGGTAAAAACTTGACAAGTCCTGCCAGAAAGTCTTTGGTTCCTTCCAGAAGAATTGAAGTGCACATGTTTTTATCATTCTGCTAGAATTTAAGCTTACATAAATCCTAAAGAGTAGTCCCTTTGGATTTCACATATTTATGCTCGCATGTGTATCTCTATGTGCATGTGTGTTTACTCATTCAATTTTCCTATTGAGACTTAATTTAGACTTTTTCGAGTCACAGCATCTAATCATTTTTTAACATCTTTTTACAGCAAAGCTCATAGTTGAGACGGACACATTTGGGAGTCGAGTTCGAATTAAAGGAGCTGAAACAGGCTTCTACGTCTGTATGAACAGGAGGGGGAAACTGATTGGCAAGGTATGAGAAAAAAGTCATAATATAATAATTTTCTGACTGACCAATTATGGTCATTTTACATATTGTATTATAGACACACACAGCATATGTTTCAGTCCTTTTGTTCAGATTGCAAGATTTTTGGTGAATGAAAATGAGAATAAATCTTAGAGAAAGTCCAGATATATTAGAAATTCAGAAACGCCACTCATATAGTCATGTAGTATTTTTTAGCGTTCAATTGCTTGTGGACATCCCTGATTGTATCATTATCAAGGACATCGTTCAGAAAATCAAACGTGAGTTTAATATTTTCATCTGATAGTGGGAACCAGACGTTTCCTGGTTGCAGTAGGTAAAATCGAGTGTGAAGAATGGGATCTTTCTTCCTTTTTTTAGCTGGCTACTCTTGTTCCAATGTGGATTTGTGCCTTCTCCTTGCTGTGAATGGTAATAAAGTGGGATGGAGGTTCGGCCCCCACCTCCCAGCACCCTGCCAGGTGGACCATCTGCTTGGCACCCCTGATCTTATGCTATCTGACATATTGGCCGCCCAACGACAGCCTGCATGAGAGAGGGTTTTTTTCTGTTGTTGTTTTTTATTGGTTGATATGCAAGTGTTTTTTCTGTCTTGGA
Organism: Gobiocypris rarus; assembly: GCA_023029165.1. Lineage (NCBI taxonomy): Eukaryota > Metazoa > Chordata > Actinopteri > Cypriniformes > Gobionidae > Gobiocypris > Gobiocypris rarus. The sequence goes on along the minus strand of CM040927.1, from coordinate 22,698,279 downwards.
TTTGAGATTTTTAACAGACCATTTTGTTAAGAGGCTGGAGAAAGGTTTGGACTCCTGGTTTGGCTCCTCACCCCATTTACATTTACTGGCCAGATAATGTTTAAAGGTCCTGTTGTTGTGAATGTAAAATGATGCGATGCCTATATTAAGAGGCAAAATAGCCATCCATACCATATACAGTCTTGAACATAAATGTTATAAAAGGGAGTTTTTCCTCTATAAAGAACCATTTATGCAATGGAAAGGTTACATTGATGTTAAAGGTTCTTTATGGAACCATAGATGCCAATAAAGAGACCAGAGAGTGCAGTTCATCTATTTTTCTAATGTCCTGGAGAAAGTAAAATATTACCGTAGCGTTCTGGACGCAAACATAATAAGGTTTTATGCCTTTATAATGAACATTAGAAGAACTATTTTTCTCAGAGGATGAATCCGCACTGGTGTTTACTGAAAGGGGAAAGCCATTGGTTTTTGCTGTCATTTCTCTCTCTTGATCTCGGATCGTAATGACTTAAGCATATGCTGTGTGTGCGTGTGGGGAAGCCCTATGTAAACCGGAGCAGACGTTTTCCGAAATACTTTTCGATAAGCTTCATATTTCCCATCAATCAGGAGCTCAAATTTTGTCTTTGTCTTGTCATAGAGAAACGGTCAGGGGAAAGACTGCATTTTCACAGAGATAGTCCTGGAGAACAACTATACAGCTCTACAGAATGTGAAGTACGAAGGCTGGTACATGGCCTTCACACGCAAAGGCAGACCCCGCAAGGGCTCCAAAACCAGGCAACACCAGCGGGAAGTCCACTTCATGAAGAGGCTGCCCAAGGGACACCAAATCGCAGAGCACAGACCCTTTGATTTCATCAACTACCCTTTCAACAGACGGACTAAACGCACCCGCTACTCAGGAGAGCGTTGAAGAGTGAAGCCGGAGAAAAGGAGAGGACAGAGAGCGAGAGACTTTCTCAAACAATGAACAGACTCCTCTTGTGGACTCCTAAACCATTTTTTGTACTGAGCAACAATATACCTAACCTTTAGTTTTTTATGAATTTTCAGAAATAACAAAAAAAATAAGGAAAAAAAAAAACATCTCAAGAAAAAAAATAAGAGATCTATTTTTGTACCCCTGACTTTTAGTACTGACCTGTGTAAGAGTATAGAAAAGCAAAGCACGGGACAAGTAAGTGGACATTTTAGTAGTGCGTGGACTTCATCCGTCTTTCCGCTCTTGTTCTGATTTGGTTTCATTTGATTTCGATGGTTTTAGAGTAATTTATAACTCTTTGTATTGCTGCTCAAGGGGACTTGAAGGGCCTGAGAGAATGCACTGACAACACAAGGCTGTATTCGGTTACACAGGCAGCCGGGGCACCTCTCGACCACCCAGCGATAAGATACCCAGCTCATCTCTCAGTAACCTCTCTGGTTCTTGATTCTGGAACTCTCTGGAGATAAACACGGTTAAAGCAAACAGAGCTTTAAATGCATATTTAAATGTGGCAGCTACATTTTGATTATCGCAGGTTTCCAACCGTGGTTTAAACTGTAAATTCCAAGGTGTATAAATGCATTGTATGGACTGTAGGAAAAGCTTTTGTTCTTTGTTGCATTTTGTTTGTCTGTTTTTTTTATACAAATATAAATATATTTTTATTTGAGGATGTGTAAAATAATTTTAATGATGGAAATATTTATTTAAAAACCTGTAATAAATTTACCTTAGGATACTGACGTCTCTTGCGTTTTTGCTTGATGCACTATTCAAAATTTGTTTGAAAAATTGAAAATCCTTATGTCGTTCCCAACATTTCTTTATTCTGTGATACACAAAAGAAGATATTTTGAAACATGTTTCAACTGTTTTTGTTCATTCAATTAAAGTCAATGGGGTCCAAAATGCCACTGCACTCCATTGAATTTTATAATATATACACACACACACACAAAAAAACTTTAATACATTTTTCTGTATCTTCTTTTTGTGTTCCACAGAAGGAAGTCATTCAAAAAAAAAAAAAAAAAATTATACAGATTTTTAGTTTTTTAGATGACCTATTCCTTTAAATAACACATGAAATATGTATGTAAAAGGCATCAATTTAAAAATTGCCAAAGGGTCTTTTCTAGATGTTTCAGTGGCCTCATCCATAGAAAATTAGGCCAGTGCGGTCTTTGTATGAAACAACTTGTCATTATGCAATTGCATCATAATAAATACCACCATTGTTTGCATAACCCTTCTGGTTAGAGACCGGTACAGAGTGAGATGGAGATACTAGGTCTCTCCCCCCAGAATGTTTGGAATGGCACAGCTCAGGTCAACAGCTCAGTAGGACTGTCTCTCCAGGGGGGCTACACTGTTTGGTCTCTCCTCTGGTTGAACCGGACACACTACGACTCCCTGGCCCCGTCTCCTCACCCTCGCTCAGGTGTTTTTGTTTAATCTCAGACCTTTAACTCCCTGTAGCTTAATCTGATTGGAGGGGTATCTGTTTTGTCCGAGCAGGGGTGCTCTGTGTTTGCAGACAGGGTTCCAAGGAGCCGAAAGCCAAGATCAGAGGGCAGCATATAGTGAGAAAATGAGAACCGGGATTTGTGGTGTGAGATCACTATCACGTTCTTGTCTGTGATGAGGAAGATTATTAATGACTCCTTTCTGCCTGAGATGTGCCTTACTGCGGTTATAATGCTATGTAAATTATGAACAGAGAAAAGAAGAAAAAAAACAGACATTTTCCAATCCCTTTTTAATCAAATTAATTGCATCATAAAATTCTAAACGATTCAGCCAAAACCGGACCTCTAATTAGTTTCGGCTTGACACATCTCATGCATCACTGAAAAATGTGTAATGCAGGTACATTAACGAAGGCTGGCATTGTTTTTATGGCGCAATATGCCATGTGTTCTGCCTCATGTTATGCTAGTAGCTCAGCCGGGGTGCAGAGGTCAAACTCCTAGAAAGGCCAGAGCCACAGAACGTTTCTTTGACTTTCTAGTATGCTGGTTTAGTTCCATTCAGCAACAGTGTAATCCAATTCAATGAATGGTAATCAATTAAGGAAAAAAGCTTCTTGACATTTCTAAATAAACTACTTAGGATACAAAACATTCACATTTTAAATCTAAAATGGACAAAGGGCAGACTGAAGATTATAATGCAAATCTTCATTTAAACAGATTTAGATTTTAGAAACTTTTTTTATATGTATTCGTGGTCCAAGTGTGATTTGAATTCATGATTTTTGAAAAGGGACTGGGAAACTACACAGGCAAGTAACCATATTAAATTATGTACATATACATTTGCAAATGTTGGTTAACGTGAAATTTCAATCAGTTTCAACATGTTGTGAGGTGTGATGCTATTCATCGGTAACACTTTACAATAAGGTTCATTAGTTAACATTAGTTAACTACATTAGTTACCGGTAACATGAACTAATAATGAACTGCACTTATAAAGCATTTATTTAACTTTGTTAATGTTCATTTCATCATTTACTAATACATTATTAAAATCTTGTTAACATTAGTTAATGCACTGTGAACTAACATGAACAAACCATGAACAGCTTTATTTGCATTAACTAACGTTAACAAAGATGAACAAATAACAAATGTACTGCTCATGGTTAGTTCATGTTAGTTAATACATTAATATTAACTAATGAAACCTTATTGTAAAGCGTTAACAATTCATCTAATACAATTATTTTTTAAATCTAATACGATATTATATATATATATATATATATATATATATATATATATATATATATATATATATATATTCATTTGTCACACCATAGGACCATTTTAAGTAAAGTATCGGGGATTAAAAATACTAAAAAAATAAATAAATTGGTAACCAATGTCTGGATCTAAAATACACTCTTTCCAATAGATTTCTAAATTATGTTAAATGAAAAAAAGTCAATGCACATGTTTGATGTACCCAAAAATACTACTAATAAAGTACTTAAAAGGGTTTGAGTTGGTAATCAAATAAAAGAACCACCGGAGCCACCAATTGACTCCCTGTGTTTTTACATTGATGACGTCTGCTATTGATTAACGGACTTGATGATTTGCCATGGTCATTCTGCATTATCAGTCCTCAGTTTCCCCTGAAATTTGTCTCCATGACCATAAAGTTGTAAGAAACCCAGGGGATCCAGCAGGTTGTGGGAAAAATCGCACCTTCTGTGCAGCTTGTGATGCCATGCAAATGAAGAGCAATTCCACTGAGAAAGAGGGGACGCAAAACTGCTTTCATCCATTTTATTGAGCTGCAACCGTCATCCTTAACCCCTGATAAACAAACAGGGCTACCTTCTTAATTTGCTTAGGGAGCAATTTAGACTTGTACAAGCCCCTGCTGAACTGGCAGAATGGCAGGGGTGAGAGAATGGGATGACCCAGACCTCTAAGCTGCCTTTACTTCACATTCTCCCTAACCCTGGTCATAAAACCCTTCCTGCAAATTGGAGCTCAATGGAGGAAACATGGGTTGAAATGATGGAGATAAGTCCATCTCGAGTGCTTATTCTAGCACCCATACGAGATCTGAGTGTTCACAATGACTAAGCCGTTAAAAGTCTCTACTAAAAGTCTAAACTTTTTATAGTAAATCTGCTGAATAATTTACAAACTGATCCACAGGAAAGAGAGAAACAGATCAATATGGCTTTACTGAAGCAAATATGCATGAGATCAGAAAATAGCAAAACGATATTAGCAGTATTCCTAAAGCGCACAAGCCAACAGCCAATTACAAAGTTATAATTTACATGCAAACATTGTTCAAAGAGAAGATGGGACACGACAGTTTGACTGTTTGTATATGGGACATATGGAAGAACTGTTGACTTTTCCAATTGGAGCTGTAATCTTTTGTTTGCCCATGCATTTCTAAGGCTGATTGTCTGAATGATCTGAACAATTACAGGCTAAATGTGTTTGCCAGCCACACAGAGCACCCTGCACCCCTCTAAAAAGATCAAAAGGGAAGATTCCCCCTCCTTCTTCATCTCCTTTCAGTCATGACAATTCAGCTGGAAAGCCAACCATAAATGATTTTTTTGTTGAATTTCCAGTATTTGTGACAGTTATCCAGAGTATACCTAAAATTCAGAGGTTAATTAATTGAGGGACGCCATGTTACATGCAGGAACTGTTCACCCAACTATGAAAATGTCATTATTATTTACTTTAATCGGTAAAAAAATAAAATAAGTAGCTTATCTTTCACACAAAATAGGCTCCAAAAAGAGAGAAATAAACATAATTTCAGCAATCCGCCTGTTCAATACACAATATTCCAAGTCTCCTGAAGTCATATGCTAGCTTTGTATGAGAAACAGACAGAAATGTAAGTCATTATTAACTGATAATCTTCCCCTCCAATGATCTGTTAACTTGAGAAATGCTGTGACTGGATCATTTAGTCAGTGAGTTGAACTCAACAACCGGATCGGTCCAAGTTGTGAATGAATCACTCAGGATCGGTGATTCATTGAAAAGATCCGACTCCAAAGACCAATTCAAGTTGAAGCGAACATTGCTATCTCTCTTATGATCTCTGAATGTGCTAAGGAGAGCTTTTTTGTAAATATGACTCTTGTTCTGTTCTGCAATATAGCGTCTTATAGCTGAGTCTGAGTGTTGAAATGACATTAGAATTGAAAAATAATGACAGATTTTAATTTATGTGTGAACTATCCCTCTAAGGTATGATATGAACTATTGTTTAAAATGTTTTGAAATAAATTAATCTTCTATTTCAAATAAATGCTGGTCTTTTGAACTTTGTATTCATTATAGAATCTAGAAACCACAAAAATATTAAGCAGCACAACTGTTAAGGTTTTTTTAAGCACCAAATCAGAATCGATTTTTCTGAAGGATCATGTGACTGAAGACTGGAGTAATGACGCAGAAAATTCAGCTTTGCATCACATTTTAAAATGTATTGAAATAGAAACTAAATTGTAATAATATTTCACATTGTTACTGATGCAGCCTTGGTAAGCAGATGTCTTTCAAAAAAAAATGTGTTCAAATCGTACCGGATTCAAACTTTTGAATGGTAGTGCATCTAAAGCAATAACTTTACAACAAAAATATGGCATTTCCTTTATTTCCATTTTCTTCTTGATGTTGTATACAGCTTACAACAATACACTAACAATATTTGTGACTGGTGTCTTGTGAAAGATTGTAAGTGTTTGTAACAAACACCTATTGTTGCCAAAGAGATTAACTGTTGGTGAAGGCTGAAAGTTAAGAATGAAGTGTGTAAACCATGATTTCTATAGCAACAGAGAGAAAGAGAGGATGTGGCTGTTAAAGAGGTAATATCTGTGACAGCGTATTGAACTAAACTCAGCTCAGTAAAGGAGATAGGGAAACGTAAAAGGATACAGAGGCCTGCGTAACTTGGTCACCGCACTGAATGGGCTGAGGTCAGGCCACCACTTTGGTTCAAACAAAGGCAGCCACCAAGTAGTCGCATTACTGACAATCACATACCATAACCTAGGATCAAATGGCCCCATTGTGGCACTAATATAAAAAACATGTTGTAGAATGACAAGCAGTGAATGCTTACATGAGATGGGGTCCTCTGTCAATTACAAGACACTCACCATACAAAAAGAAGAGGAAAAAGAAGAAAAAACATCAAGGCAATTGAATGTGCCATAGAGTGAGGGGTGGACAAGCTGAGTGATTGGAGGACAGGCCGAGGAAGAAAAGAACTAAATTGCATTCCACAAGCAACTGAGCATATCTTCAGAGAAATAACATCTATAGAGGCTGTACAAGAGATGAGAGGAGAAGACGAATAATTACAAACCTCAATTCTATGTCTGGACTGTGAAATGCTTCTTTTATGGCCTGTCTTTTAGTTGACCTGATAAACGGTTCCACAAATCTGAGATAAAAAAGGTTACATTCAAGTCAATCCTTTATTGAAGCCTGCATAAAACATGTTAATAGCTATTGTATTTTTTCATTTTGTATACGCTCAAAACGAATGGCTTTCAATGAACATGGATCTAAATGATTTTACAATTTTCGATAAACAGACTTTATGACATTGCACTGTTTATGAAACAAATGTATTTTTAATAAGGTTTTTTCTGTACACAAAGCTTATTCTGAAGAAGTGTGTACGAGTTTTAATAGGCTAACTAATCTGACGATACAGGTCCTTCTCAAAAAATTTGCATATTGTGATAAAAGTTAATTATTTTCCATAATATAATGATAAAAATACAATTTTATATATTTTAGATTCATTGCACACCAACTGAAATATTTCAGGTCTTTTATTGTTTTAATACTGATGATTTTGGCATACAGCTCATGAACCATCCGACCAATAAAAGAAGAGTGTTTTTAATACAGAAAAAGTCAACCTTCAAATAATTATGTTCAGTTATGCACTCAATACTTGATCGGGAATCCTTTTGCAGAAATGACTGCTTCAATGCGGCGTGGCATGGAGGCAATCAGCCTGTGGCACTGCTGAGGTGTTATGGAGGCCCAGGATGCTTCGATAGCGGCCTTAAGCTCATCCAGAGTGTTGGGTCTTGCGTCTCTCAACTTTCTCTTCACAATATCCCACAGATTCTCTATGGGGTTCAGGTCAGGAGAGTTGGCAGGCCAATTGAGCACAGTAATACCATGGTCAGTAAACCATTTACCAGTGGTTTTGGCACTGTGAGCAGGTGCCAGGTCGTGCTGAAAAACGAAATCTTCATCTCCATAAAGCTTTTCAGCGGATGGAAGCATGAAGTGCTCCAAAATCTCCTGATAGCTAGCTGCATTGACCCTGCCCTTGATAAAACACAGTGGACCAATACCAGCAGCTGACATGGCACCCCAGACCATCACTGACTGTGGGTACTTGACACTGGACTTCAGGCATTTTGGCATTTCCTTCTCCCCAGTCTTCCTCCAGACTCTGGCACCTTAATTTCCGAATGACATGCAAAATTTGAGCGACAGTCCAGTGCTGCTTCTCTGTAGCCCAGGTCAGACGCTTCTGCCACTGTTTCTGGTTCAAAAGTGGCTTGACCTGGGGAATGCGGCACCTGTAGCCCATTTCCACGGTGGCTCTGGATGTTTCTACTCCAGACTCAGTCCACTGCTTCCGCAGGTCCCCCAAGGTCTGGAATCGGTCCTTCTCCACAATCTTCCTCAGGGTCCAGTCATCTCTTCTCGTTGTGCAGCGTTTTATTGCCACACTTTTTCCTTCCCACAGACTTCCAACTAAAGTGCCTTGATACAGCACTCTGGGAACAGCCTATTCGTTCAGAAATTACTTTCTGTGTCTTACCCTCTCGCTTGAGGGTGTCAATGATGGCCTTCTGGACAGCAGTCAGGTCGGCAGTCTTACCCATGATTGCGGTTTTGAGTAATGACCAGGCTGGGAGTTTTTAAAAGCCTCAGGAATCTTTTGCAGGTGTTTAGAGTTAATTAGTTGATTAAGATGATTAGGTTAATAGCTCGTTTAGAGAACATTTTCATGATATGCTAATTTTTTGAGATAGGAATTTGGGGTTTTCATGAGCTGTATGCCAAAATCATCAGTATTAAAACAAAAAAGACCTGAAATATTTCAGTTGGTGTGCAATGAATCTAAAATATATGAAATTTTAATTTTATCATTACATTATGGAAAATAATGAACTTTTATCACAACATGCTAATATTTTCAGAAGGACCTGTATTTGGCAATTTTGTGATGTTCCAATTTTTCCACATTTAAAGTGTTTGCTTTATTGCAGCAATGAGTTAGAAATATCACATCATAACCAGGCTTTTGCTATTTTTTTGTATTGTTTTTTAATTATGCACTTTAGGATTTGATAAAAATTCAAGAAAATGTTTTTAGGAAGGTTTAAGCCCACATTGCTCAACTATTAGCTATAAGACATTTGGTATCATAATAACTCATATATAATAGGCTATCTTAAAGAATTATCCTCATCACTGGAAAAATCATTATAAGTTGTCTCTGAAGATGTTGCTCTTAAACACAGAAGTGGTTCTTCTAAATTATTAATCGCAAATAAAATACACTTTTTTGTGTGTATACCAAACTTTTACATATTTTAACTAGAAACGGTCACTGAAAAAGTCTTTCCAATGAATTGCCTTAAATTTAAGCATCTTGAATTTGCTTTTGGGAAAAAGGAATACATTTTTTCTTTCCTCAATCTTTTCCTGAATATGTTATTTAGTATGCTAACATTGTATTTTTAAAGTAATCTTTACTAGTTTATTATCAATCACCTGTGTCAGTCTTATTTCAATTGATTCCACAATGGAAAAAAGTTACAGTAATAATCTTCAAAACAAAAAACAAAACAGAAGCTCTAGCAACAGGTCATACTCGTTTAGACTAAATGAATGGTAGTCTAACAGCAAACATGGATTTGAGTCACAGGCTCTGGTCAGTCACTACACTGCGCACAGCGTGGATCACGTCACGTGACTCTACTGGTTCTTGTGATGGCTTCCTTCGTTTACTGTGACTACACGCTTTGAGAAAAACATGGGCTTCTGCGCATTCTTGCGTCAAACCGACGAATGTCCTCTCAATAAAGCCCTTCATAATAGTGGAGGCAGACACAACGTGACAAAGAAAAGAGAAGAGGCGCTGATCTCGAAAAGGAGCCGCGATGATTCTGTTTCAGTTACCAGAGGATGTGCTGTTCCTCGTCCTGTCCTACCTGGATCCCAGATCGCTCTGCCGACTCTCTCAAGCGTGCAAGAGAAGCTACCAGTTCATCTCCAGAGACGTTGTTTGGAGGAAACTAGCTAAAGACATTATTAACACTGGCTTGACTCGACAAGGAATAGATATGTAAGGATTTTGAGATACACTAGCTGTGTCGCTAGCTAATAGTTCTCGGCCTACGCATAGAACAACAGAACAACGTAGACTGCGTAGAACAACGCGCATTTGTAGCAGTCGTGACGTAATACAAACAGCGTATCTTGTGATTCAGTTAATTTCTTACGCTGATAGTCATGTGGGGTTTGTTTACATGTGCAGCCTGTATGTGAGAGGGACCTCGAGACAAAACGACCGTGAAAATACTATGTATAAGAAGATTAAAAGGATATTGGATTAAAAAATAAGAAGTTTTAGTTCGTTATATTTGTTTAGATTAAACCAAATTGTAGAAACCCCTCAGTCATTTCCACGAATACGAACTCTGATGTGCCTTAACATTTTTAAACCATTGAACCCATAAAACGATATATCCTTTTTTAGGATATTTTGCATGTAACTTTCTTATTGCATAATTTTACTTTGATTGATACAGTCCTTAAAATGTTCCCCCTTATTGCAAAAATTGTGGGATAAAATCCTTTAGTTTGTGTCCCAAAAATATTATTTTGAAGCATTGCGGAAAGACAATTTGTTTTTTTACAGAAATGTTAATGTTGTGTGAATTGGTCAAGCTCAGGCATTCCATCTCCATTCCATTACTCAAATTAATAATTATTTATGCGTACATAGTTTTATGTAATTTGTTCATTGAATTTTGTGCTTCTAACTTGCACACATCAGAATTTTTAAACTGCATTTATTCTTTACTCCTAAACATTGGTTGCAGGAATGCATTGATTTCAAACCCCACAGAGGATTAATAGAAAATCTTTTTAGTTTGACTACTTGAGGTTGTCAGACAACATTTTCTGAAAGTTAAGCGCCTCCTTTTACTGACCATTTGTTAAAAAAGGTAACAAAACTGTAAAAGTTTCAGTTACTATGCTGGATCCTGTTTGTTATAAAAATTTGCTTTATAAACTCACCTAAAAGTTTTTTATGTATATACTGTATTGTAATCATACATGGCACACAACAAATAGGTCAGTCTTCACAGTCTACTGGAAGGAAATGATAAAGGATTTAATTTCAGAATCCTCTTAGTCTGCAGTCAGAAAGGAGAGCATGAATACAGCAATTGCTTTATTTAGCCAATTATCTGAAGTAAAAACAAATCATTTCAACCATCAATCCCCTGATAATCCTCCATTTTTTTCAGATGTCCTTCCATTCCTCTTAAGGACAGAGTGAGGGTGTCCCACAACTGGATCCATGGAGTCTGTCGTAAAGAAGTTCTTTTAAAATGGAAAATTAAGTGGGTTATTTTATATTTTAACTTGCACTGACTCAAACTTGAATGCATAAATAACTTGAATCATATCAAACAACGAGGCATATACAGATGCAGAAATACAATTGCTCAAACTAGTGGAATAAAATGGTTATAATGTGACCCGCCCCGTACTTTGAAAGGGAGAAGGGGAAAAGAGGAATTCAAAAGCAAGTTGGAAGATGTCATACTTTCATAGTCCAACCTCAAAATACATATTTTTTCAGACATTTATCCTCTTACTTAGGGTGTGTAGTTGACCTTGCCAATATGGACAAGACATTATTGTGTTTTTTTATTAGCCTCCTCGTCACCTTAAGCCCCACGATACAGATTGAACTACAGAAAAAACATGTGTAGGAGTAATTTCCATTCCTTGATTGTTCGCCCACAGCTTGTTGCCGTGGATACAGCTGGACTGTGATGTGCTGTATCTCTCTCAGGCAGCAAACATCAGTGCGTACCATCTGAGAGCTAAGGGGGGAAAGTTACAGAACAATCGTGTGGCCCTGTTCTCGGGACACCAAGAGGACGTGTGCAGATTCACTCTGACAGACACGCACCTTATCAGTGCAGGAGGGTAAATACATGTTCACTGGTTACAGATCTTATACTGTATATTTAATAATCAAGTCAGCTGACTTGATTATTATAATAACATTTAAAAAATAAATAAATAAGAAAAATAAAGTGATTTCCATTGTCACACATGCAGTGAAGGTTTAGTTTGATGTCCAGACCTTTAAAAAAAAAAAGTCTTGCACCCACCAGTATTCTTAGGTTAAAAGGTGAAACAGGAATGTTCTGTTTTCCCTCTTTTTGTTATTGTGCCTCTAGGTATTTCCTAAATTGAAACACATTAAAATATAAACTGCAGTAGTTCAGCCATTCAGTGAGTCCACACCTTGTATGATTGTTTGGGATAGTTTGCTGTTTAAAACACATACTCCTGAACAGAAAAGCTATTTATTGCTATAACACTCTTCTTGTACGTAGTATTATTCCTCCCAAACTTTACTGTTTGTCTATTTTATTATTTTTTTTCAGAGATGGTAAAATAATTCTTCATGACAGAAGAAGTGATTACTCTGTGGTGTATTATGGTCACAATCAGGAGGTGAACTGCATTGACTGTAAAGGAGGTGTGATAGTCAGTGGCTCCAGAGACAAGACTGCAAAGGTTAGTGACTGTGTGTGCTGCTCTTGCTTTTATTTGACTAAATATTAGTGCTGTCAAATCGATTAATCACGTTCAAAATAAAAGTTCATATATCAAATCAAAAGTTCAATGTATGTGTGTACTGTGTATAAGTATTATGTATCTATAAATACACACACATGCATGTACATATTTACGATATTTTTTTATAATTATATATAAAATATTTATATATATTTCTTAATTATATACACAAATGAGTGTGTATTCATATACACATAATACTTATACACAGTACACACACATATAATATGTAAACAAACATTTATTTTGGATGCGATTAATTACGATTATTAATCGATTTGACATCGCTATGGCTTGCATTGAATTCTGTTCACTTACTCTGTGGCATTTAGTTGATTTTGAAGGTTACATGTGCAGTATAGAGAAGAATTTAATTACAGTAGAGAGTTATGCAATTGTGAAAAAAGTAATCTTTAAATCAATTCCAGTAACTATGTAAATTACAATTATAGTAAGGATGCGTTGCTATGTTGAGTGACCCTGTGCTACTCCCTGATGGGTCTATTTGGTTTGATGTCATAGTATTGGTCCATAAACCTGATGCTACAAATTATGTTTGAGAAACACCTTGGAAAGAAATTATATATATATACATAAAATTACCATATTGTGATAAAAGTTCATTATTTTCCATGATGTAATGATAAAAATTAAACTTTCATATATTTTAGATTCATTGCACACCAACTGAAATATTTCAGTTCTTTTATTGTTTTAATACTGATGATTTTGGCATACAGCTCATGAAAACCCCAAATTCCCAAAATCTAAAAAAATTTGCATATCATGAAAAGGTTCTCTAAACAAGCTATTAACCTAATCATCTGAATCAACTAATTAACTCTAAACACCTGCAAAAGATTCCCGAGGCTTTTAAAAACTCCCAGCCTGGTTCATTACTCAAAACCGCAATCATGGGTAAGACTGCCGACCTGACTGCTGTCCAGAAGGCCATCATTGACACCCTCAAGCGAGAGGGTAAGACACAGAAAGACATTTCTGAACGAACAGGCTGTTCCCAGAGTGCTGTATCAAGGCACCTCAGTGGGAAGTCTGTGGGAAGGAAAAAGTGTGGCAATAAAACGCTGCACAACGAGAAGAGATGACCGGACCCTGAGGAAGATTGTGGAGAAGGACCGATTCCAGACCTTGGGGGACCTGCGGAAGCAGTGGACTGAGTCTGGAGTAGAAACATCCAGAGCCACCGTGCACAGGCGTGTGCAGGAAATGGGCTACAGGTGCCGCATTCCCCAGGTCAAGCCACTTTTGAACCAGAAACAGTGGCAGAAGCGTCTGACCTGGGCTACAGAGAAGCAGCACTGGACTGTCGCTCAAATTTTGCATGTCATTCGGAAATTAAGGTGCCAGAGTCTGGAGCAAGACTGGGGAGAAGGAAATGCCAAAATGCCTGAAGTCCAGTGTCAAGTACCCACAGTCAGTGATGGTCTGGGGTGCCATGTCAGCTGCTGGTATTGGTCCACTGTGTTTTATCAAGGGCAGGGTCAATGCAGCTAGCTATCAGATTTTGGAGCACTTCATGCTTCCATCTGCTGAAAAGCTTTATGAAGATGAAGATTTTGTTTTTCAGCACGACCTGGCTCCTGCTCACAGTGCCAAAACCACTGGTAAATGGTTTACTGACCATGGTATTACTGTGCTCAATTGGCCTGCCAACTCTCCTGACCTGAATCCCATAGAGAATCTGTGGGATATTGTGAAGAGAAAGTTGAGAGACTCAAGACCCAACACTCTGGATGAGCTTAAGGCCGCTTATCGAAGCATCTTGGGCCTCCATAACACCTCAGCAGTGCCACAGGCTGATTGCCTCCATGCCACGGCGCATTGAAGCAGTCATTTCTGCAAAAGGATTCCCGACCAAGTATTGAGTGCAGGTTGATTTTTTTTGTATTAAAAACACTTTTCTTTTATTGGTCGGATGAAGTATGCAAATTATTTGAGATTTTGGGTTTTCATGAGCTGTATGCCAAAATCATAAAAATTAAAACAATAAAAGACCTGAAATATTTCAGTTGGTGTGCAATGAATCTAAAATATATGAAAGTTTAATTTTTAAAATTACATTATGGAAAATAATGAACTTTTATCACAATATGCTAATTTTTTTAGAAGGACCTGTATATATCTTTTTTTTTTTTTTTGATGGTTGAATCTAAACATGTACTTTTATTGCTATACAGCATACATTATTCAAAGGTTTAGGGTTGGTATGACTTTTTTCATTTTTTTGAACAAATTCTATTATGCTCTCCAAGGCTGAATTTATCTGATAAAATAATATTGAAAATAACTTTTTTGTAATGTATTTTAAAATGTAATTTATTCTTGTGTTGGCAAAGATTTATTTTATCAGTGTTGAAAACAGTTGGGCTGCTTAATATTCTTATGGAAACTGTGATACATTTTTCCCAAGATTTTTTGATTAAAAAAAAGTAAAATTATTTGTATTAACTGTATAAAAGTGCTTACTGTCACGTTTGATAAATTAAATGCATCCTTGCTAATTTCCACAAAAAAAAAAATTGTTACTAACCCCAAACCTTTGTACGGTAGTGTAGGTTATTATCTAAATTACTTTTTTGTAATTTCATTTTAGATTTGGGCTCTGACTCCTGATCGATTTGGACAGTGCTTACATACAATCCCCATGTATGACAGAGTGTGGTCAGTGGCCGTCAGTCCATCTCTATGGTAAGCCTGTACTCATGATTTATTTGTGCGATGAGATTTGTGTGGTCTTTGCGGTTAATAGTCTAGCCACAAAGCTAACATATACTCTTCCAGAGACTTTTTGTTCCAGTGTTTGATGCTGTCATCAGTTTGATGCTGTCAGTCCTTGATTTTTTAAATATTGAATAAAAGATATTTGGTCATGTCATTCCAAGACTGACTTTCTTCTGTGGAACACAAAAGAAGATATTTTGAAGAATTTCTAGAATATATCATCTTTTATGTTCCACAGAAGAAAGTCATGCATGTTTAGAATGACATGAGGGTAAATGATAATGACAGAAATTATTATCCCTTTAAAAGTTTATTTTTTAAATGGCAGAAATCATACAGAGGGATCCAAAAGTTTGAGACTGCATTGAAAATCTGAGAATCTAAACCTGGAAATAATCAAAAATGTGTATCATTTTCAAGCATTTAAAAAAAAAAGAAACTTTATGATGAAAATTGAAATGGGAAATATTAATGCTTCTGGAGTATTTTTAGGTCACCATATAAGCAAATATATGCAACCTTCATCATGACAACTTCTTTAAACAAAAGCCAAGATTTTCTTGCATTCATTTTATAAAGGCAAAAATATTTCAATCCAACTTTTCACTCAAATTGTTATGCAAAATAAACATTTTGACTGGTGGCCTCAGACTTTTGGACACTGTAATTCCCTCTACTGTATCCGTGATGCTCTTCCAGTTTCAGGCCGTCTCACTCATTAGTCATTAGACATTATGTGTTTGATTCTGCAGCATACTTCATACTCACTGGTTTCCTCTGTTCTTTTCACCATATGAATCACCAACAGACCTGAACATCAACCTTTGCTTTCATCAAAGAGAATTTGAGATCTTTCAAATAATGAATGTATCAGTTGGTTTAAAAGAGCGGGGTGGGGGTGGCGGCATCGTTACGGCTCGTGAGGTGAAGTGGTCATAGACAGGGCAACCCAAAGCAGGTGGCCAGACCCTTTTTTAATACATACTCTTCAATTTATTGCCATGCCATTGCTTTGAAGTCAATTAGCTCACACCTCTGAAATGCAGATGCAGAAGAATGTGATCCCAACCCCTAAACCCTTAGAAAGCAGAATTTTGCCCCCTCGTAGTGTGGAAAAAGACCCTTTATATGGTCTTAAAATACTCAAATGTACCCTACGCTATTTTCCCCGCTTCTTAACTCTCACTAGGACAGTGGCGATACATCATTGAATGTTTCTTTATGTTTCTTGACTTTTTAAACACAGAAATGTGTTGAACCTTCCAGTTGATAAATCGTTACAGACTTTTGAACTGTAGAGCGCTGTTTCAGTCTACAACTGGTTAACCGTTTCTCCTTCAATACATCTGGGAAGTTTCCCAATGTGATGAGCTGTTTAAACAAGTGTGGGATGGAGTGAGACAGGCGAAGAGGGAAAGAGAAAAACGTGCAGGATATTATAGTGAAGCGGGGTTGCCTTTGCTCCTGCTGCCTTTGATTGCTCGGCCATGTATACTCCCACACGCTTAATGACACGCAGGCACATGAAGCTGTAACACTAGCGCAGAGCCTCCACCTGCCCCTGATCCGTCAAACGCACCTTCACAGCACTGCTGAAGGAATGGAAACACTGTGCGCCGGGAGACACTAGAGGACACTGACCAGCTCGGCCGCGCTCTCATCTTTTGACACGACAAGGCCAGCGTGTAGCGGAAGAAAGCCACTGCTACTTGAGCAGATGCAATGGTTCAACGCAGTTTTAGTCACTCAGCCGAGTTATTAATCCCCTCTGCCCCGTCTCCGCAGCCAAGAATTTAGATTTCAAAATAAGAGACGATTATACACATCATTAATTCTCCAATTTGATGGCTGAAATAGCAGGCCTCCAAAACAGACTGCTGGACCCAGATAATGGACCACACTTCTTTACATGTATTGACGGTGGGAGAAGTTGATGAAATTGACTTGAAATAAAGGCGTCAACTAAACCAGGGCTTTTCAAACTTTTTTTATGCCTTTTTTACAGAATCCATTCCTAAAATATATAGACTACTAGACTTTTTTTCTGTTGATCAGTAGTGATGGTAAAGACATTTATAATGTTACAAAAGTTTTCTATTTAAAATGAATGCTGTTTTTTTTGTACTTTCTATTCATTAAAGAATCCACAAACTATTTGGTTTTCCGCAAAAATACTAAGCAGCACAACGGTTTTCAACATTAATAATAATAATAAGGAATGTTTCTTGAGCACTAAAGCAGCATATTAGAATAATTTCTGAAAGATCATGGGACACAAGACTGGAGTAATGATGCTGAAAATTTAACTTTGACATCACAGGAATTAATTACATTTTAAAATATAATAAACTAGGAAACTGTTATTTAAAATGTTAATAATATTTCACAATATTACAAGTTTTACTGTATATTTAATCAAATAAATGCAGTCTTGATGAGCAAAGACTATTTCAGAAACATTAAAAAATCTTACCAAACCCAAACTTTTGAACTGTTGTGTTACATACAGTGACACTGTATCTGTTTTGCTGTCGATATAATTAGATGAATTATGATTAATATCATGATGCACGACCTGTGTTTAGAAAGCAGAATCAAACCATTAAAATGTAATATTGTTTATAAAAAATAATCAACAATCTGCAGTCTTTTTGAAAACCCCTGATCTGAAGTATTAGAAGACTTTTAAAATGTATCTTTCTGTTCTTCGCTGGCCAAGTGGAATAAAATGAAAGCACAAACCCATAAGAAAAAATAATTTTGACTTCCATTATTTGATTTTAAATAACATACAAAGGCTGATATGTTAAAAAGTGCTTTTTCCTCTCAAGATGTTTGAGCTCCACCAATAAGAAAGAGCAACAGATATCGTCTAATTGAGAGTATGTTCTGCTTTCACTCCTACAACAATCAGGAGCTGAAACTGTAGATGGAGAGGGTTTCAAAATAGTGATTGCACAGTGTGTTTTAATTTAGAAACCTGAAGGACTAGATGGGAAGCCCTTGTGTTGCAAATGTAATTGTTCCAGCTTCACGCTTGAGGTATCTAAAGGACAAGGAGCAAGAGAGGAGACGCTGCAGTGAGCAACGGGTCCGAGGGAAGGGGTGAGGGACAAAGAAGAGAGAAAGAACAGAGAGAAAGATGTCGAAAGAGCGTGCATATGCTCGCCTCTGACACTCAGGTGTTAGGGGCTGTATTGTTCCAACCCAATGCAGAATCACACTTGTGTATAAAACAAAAGAACAGCATAAGAAAATATAGCCCTTCTCTCTTTTTTCCCGCCACCATTTGCTAAGCCTCTGATTTGTATTTAGTTCTTTTTAACCTCCCTCCTCGCCTGTTCCGTAAACCCTCCCTCCCTTTTTGCCGTTGTATTTTCCAAGGAACGTTATCTCAAGGTCTGTTAGTGGGATATTCCGGCTGGAGCGAAATGCCAAGGCTGACTATCGTCTGTCTTTTTGTAGTCACTGATCCTAACCGTAGCCAGTAGCCCTTGTCCTATTTCTGAGATTGCTTTTTTACAATTTTAGGCGCCTGGATTTTCTTTTCTTTTTTTATATTGGACCATCTTCTCAGGTTTTTCAGTAGTTCTATCAGAGTGTAATGTGCGCGCGCGATGGGCAGGACAGGTCCTGTGCAGACTTGAAGAACTCCACGGTGACTGCATGACTTTCACAGCTGATGTTGCAATGTGAACGCTAGCTCTGAAATTCCCTAAATGGTGTCATATGGCTAGCGGTCCCAGCCTTAACTATGAGACCTCTCCAAAAAAACTGCCCCTCTCCCATTGCGAAGGTAATGGGCACTCTGGCTCCCTGCATTGTTCTCATTTCACTCCAGTGGGTTGCTCTTCTGTTCTGAATTCCATTTACAATCTCATATCAAAGAGACAGCAGCGACCATGTTGAAAAAAAAAAACGCCATTCACAGCAGCCCAAATGATTCCTGATTCTTGATCTGTAACCCGTGAGCTTGACTGGTTCATCCCCCCCCCCAACCATCTCAGTCTAGTCTTTGTCTGCCATGTCAGACTTCAGACTCTCACCCCAAAATGTTGATTCATCTGCTCCTGTGCGAGGAAAGTCCCTGATTGCTACTAATGGCCTCTGATTAGCATACATTTTATCTTGAGAACACTGTTTTAGGACCTGGAATGACTCGTTCAGTTGGTAATGTGGCTCTGAAAGGAGAAGGATCTACTCTTTCAAGTTTTTCAGTTGCTCTTTGGAGTTGAAATTGGTTGACAGTTTACAAT
This sequence comes from Gobiocypris rarus, assembly GCA_023029165.1. Classification (NCBI taxonomy): domain Eukaryota; kingdom Metazoa; phylum Chordata; class Actinopteri; order Cypriniformes; family Gobionidae; genus Gobiocypris; species Gobiocypris rarus. The sequence goes on along the minus strand of CM040927.1, from coordinate 22,678,849 downwards.
TAACCTGTATACGCTCTTCCATAACCACAGCATTTAGACTTCCTAGCAAAACATGCGATTAAGAAATAACCAAGAGCTACCAAAGATCTGTGTTATGGATTATTATAAAATTAATGTTTTAAAAAAGTGTTTACATTTCTTATTCCAGAGATACTCCCATGTTCTTATTTACATATAAAATCTGTAAGGCTGATGTGAAGACAATGCAATATCAAGCAAATTACTTAATTGTTTAATTTTGAATCAATCAACTTATTTTCTTTCAAGAAAGTATTATACACTATTTAAAAGTTTAAAGTCGTAAGATTGATAAAACTTTTTCACTCAGCAAGGATGCAGTACATTGATAAACAGTAACGACATTTGTAATTAAAAATAAATCCTGTTCCAATGAACTTTCTATTCATAAAATAATCCTGAAAAGTTGTATCATGCTTTCCACAAAAATATTAAGCAGCACAACTGTTTTCAACATTGATAATAATAAGACAGTAATGATGCTGAAAATTCAGCTTTGCCATCACAGGCATAACTTACATGTTAAAATATATTAAAATAGAAAAAAGTTATTTTAAAATTACATTTCTAATTATTTCTAAAATATTAATAATAAACAAATAGTATTATACATTTTGACTCCAAGCTTTTGAATGAGTATTTTGTGAAATATTATTTTTTGTCCTTTTATACTGTATGCCTATTTTTTATATTGTTTTATACAGTTTTGTTGGATTGTATCTAAACCATTTCACTTAAGGCACTTTATGTCTGACGTCTCCTGATTTCCTTTGGTCATGCCATCCAATCGCATTTAAAATTCTCCGCCATTCCCTTTTTACCAGTAGATGTAGAATTAGTAGGGAGCGCCTTGTGTGATAAATAGTTTCCTGTAGTGTCAGACATGACAGATTTTAACCGACAAGATGGGACTTGTTAAGTCTGGAAGAATCCATCCAGAACTGGGTAACTCTAGCCAGAGTGTGTGTAGGGTACATCGGCCACTCTTCCTCTTGTATATCTCACACACACATGCACCACAGAGTCTGTCAGCTAGTTTATTAAGCTTGTTTGATATAAAGTGGGGTTTGGGTTTGTCTGTTTTTAGTTGGATGTCAGCACTTCACTTGCAGAGAAAGAAAGAAGCGCAAATTTTATTAGCCTGAAATGTGTAATTTGGTCTTGTTAATACCACATGCACATCTCAGATCTCGAGAGGATTACGTTCGTTTAGCTTTTCAGACATTGCTTAATTACAGTTTAGATGAAGAGGCCTCACTTGGAAGATCATTGTCCTCATTGGCCGATGCAAATTGTGCATACATATGTGTCTGTTCATCACCCAGAGAGTTTTTAAACATGGCTAATCAATGTCTTATGCAGAAAATGTAAACACATAGAGCAGATATTAATAATTTTGTGCTTCTTGTATGTTGTGATGGGATAGGCCATGTCACTGCGGACTGAAGCTCTCCTTCTATCTAACTGCCTCAAAGAGCGCAGTACACATTACCTCAGTAGTCGCAATGAGCCCACAGCGACCAGGCAGGGGGGATGAAAAGGAACAGGGCGCAAGCGTCAAAAAGAGAAGCAACCCCAAGGAGAAGCGAGAAAGGCTTCTTTTTGGGGAGGCCTGTTTTGTTTAGAGTTGGTCAAGCACAACTACAAAGATGTTGCAGGGGAACTGCCTTTGAAATTTTCCAAAGAAAATGATTGTTGGATAAACCGCCCCCAAAACGCCACTCTCTGGCAAACGGAGGGAGCGTGACCTATGACCCTCTGCATGAAAGTACAGCGAGACGTACCCCTCTATACCACCCTAAGCTCACCCGCCCCAATTTCACCCCCTTTGCTCCACCTCATTCAAGCAAAAAGAGAGAGAGAGACTAGGGAAAAAAGAGTGAAATTCATGTCATTCATTTTGCTTCTCATCTCTCTCTCTCTTATAAGGCTGGGAGGGCGAGCCGTGTCTTAGGAGTCAAGAATTCAATTAGTTAAAAAAGGGGAAAAACAAGAAAGAAAGCAAGAAAAGAAAGAGTCTGCAACAATAAAGCGATAACGGACAGAATGTGCGTTCCCACACGTTAAATACAGGGCGCTTACTACTGAAAGCACAGCATGGGAGCTATAGCCTCTGACTGCAGGTGGTGTCCTGAATAATTGCAGTCAATATGCCCCTTCTATGCAGGCTTTGCACAAGCAGATCATTACACACATGCCACATACAGGTGTTCCCCAGGCGCATTTGAGATGGAAACTTTTGTTATTCCCTAAAAAGCATTTTTGCTCAGAAGTTAGCTGGGGAGTTTAACTCTGTGGCTGTGGTGTAATTCATGACTTGTCTGTGCTTTTCTTAGCCTGATAGAGTTAGACTTTTGACATAAAATTAAACAAATATGTTCAGACACATTGTAACAATGCTAAAAGAGACTTAAAATATCCTTTTTGAACAGTGAAAATGCATTTTGCTAAGCAAATTGCAGTTCCAAATGAGAAGAAATGTTTAAAAAATATATTTTAATTTCCAGATGGATTAAGTGGCACAGATCCAGGGCGTTATAAACAGGGCTTCAGTCTGTGAGTAAAACAGTCAGAAATGCAACCAAAAATGTCACAATAATTAAAATTCTAGTCGGGAAGAAAGTCGTGTAAACAAAGAATCCATGTGCAGTTTCGTCAGATATCTCTTTAAAGCGTGCACCAGTGATTCTTGTATGAAGAATCGACTGATTCTCTTGTGATTCTCAGCAAGTTATTTTTCAGTTATGTCCAGTTCTAATTAAACGTGAATCACTACTTGTGATTAAAGATAACAAAATATTGATCATTGTTTAGCATTGTGACGTTAAATTGTAATTTTGAACTGACAAAGAGACTCTTTAAGAAAACTATAATGATAACTATATTAGTGTCCACAACAATGGACAATAACATTGTTCATTATAAGCGTACCCTGCAGTTTTGTCGTTTGACACTTTAAAGGGCACCTATTATGCAAAACATATGTTTGAACATAAATGTGTGTTGGCAGTGTGTGTACACAACCACCCTATAATATAATTTTTTTATCCCTATAAATCATAAGCAGTGCCTCAGAACAAGCGGTTTGGGTTTGCAGATTCCTGGCAAAGTGGCGTCACATTTCACAGGCCCTGCCCACGAGTGTTGATGGACACTGCTGTATTAGCAACAACTTTGGCCTCAGAGAGTTGTACATGTTTCTCTCCTCACCAGAGCATTTAACAGCACCATTCAAGTAAGAAACGTGTTCTTAATAAAGCTACTAAAGTTCATTCAGTCAAGAGCAGTGAGTGATTTTCAGTTTTTCTTGTTGTTTGATTCATATTACCAGCATATATATATATAGCAGTCGGTACTGTATATTACACTGCTTTCACTAGATCTAATATAGGCCTACACTCGGGATTTCTGTACTTGCTGCATACGTTCATACAAACAGACATAACCAACTGTTTTTATGTGAACTTAGTGTGTTTCTGACTTAACCTTGTGTACATTTAACAGTTTAATCACAATAACACATGAAAGAGAGCTAGTCTAGTAGTTTAATACTCACGGCCGCACCGACATCCAGCTCTCTGTGGGCATGTGTCTGGTGTTTGTGCTCAAGTTGATAAGGCATTAAAACGCATGCAGATGATAATATTTCATGATAATGAAGAACTGCAATGTCATGTGAGCATGTACACAATAGAGATGATCATAACCAAACAGATTTATGTATCATGTTTCAGTTTTCATTCATCATGAGCTATGCAGCAGCAGCTCATTTGCATTTAAAGGAGACACACACAAAACAGCTAATTTTTCTCAAACCCCAAAATTGGCATTTTCAAAATGGTATATTAAATGATCGGTTTTGAATTTTGATCTGAAACTTCACAGATACACTCTGGGGACACCTGAGACTTATATTACATCTTGTAAGGGTCATAATAGGTACCCTTTAACTGCTCAAGTTCTTGAGCCCAGTGGATCTGGAGGGGGGATGAACCAGTCAAGCTCACGGGTTACAGATCAAGAATCAGGAATCATTTGGGCTGCTATGAATGGCGTTTTTTTCAACATGGTCGCTGCTGTCTCTTTGATATGAGATTGTAAATGGAATTCAGAACAGAAGAGCAACCCACTGGAGTGAAATGAGAACAATGCAGGGAGCCAGAGTGCCCGTTGGATATAAAGGTTTTTAGTTGGAAAAATAGGTGATTGTTTCTCTTTATTGTAACTGTTATAGCTGTGGTGCGGACTTCCTTATTCTCATAAAATTTGAATGATTATTAGAACTCTATAAAGTTATCATTATAGTTATCATTCTTAGTATCAACATACTTTAAAACTTTAAGTTAAATGACATGTTGAAGCTATATTTTAACAGGTGTGTCATGTTTATATTAAGCATTTTGCCATTTGTCTGTAACTAAATTTGGCTCTTAAATGTTTCATTTTAAAAGCCTTTTAAGATCACCTTGTCATTGTGTTAATCTGAAGCACTGATAAAAGTGCTTGGCATTTATTTGCAGGTGTTAATAAGATGAGATCTGCGTAGACTGGCTGCTGACTTTCTCATGGATTTGTTTGTGTGTATTTTTTTCTTTAAATTGATGTGGTACTGTTCCACTCCACTAAGCAAAAGGTGGTGTATGGAATGTTCCTCTGACCTCAGATGCAGGGGACATGAACAGAAAGCCAAAAGGTCTGTGAACTCGGGTGTGAGCTGAACAGGGGGCTGGAGGGGGCTTGGGGAGCTGGGCTGGAGGACGGGGCAGGAGGGTCGACACAGAGAGGGAAAGAGAAAGACCCTGTCTATTGTGTTCCTCCAACCAATATAAATACATCATAACCCTTTTCAATTCAAACATATTTAGGGACTAAGATGAAAGCACTCTAACATCCCCTTGAACAAAGCCAGGGGTCAACTATAACAAATGAACAACATCCACTGCAAGGCCAATGCACAGGGGGTTAAACTCCCTTTGAACCCTGTCTTTACCCATAGGCCTTTAGGACAGAGATGCATTTGGCTTCAATAGATTTATTTCACTGTGTTCAAAATATTTCCCTCATTTATTATACTCATTATATAATTAATGGCAATTTAAATGTCATAATTTTAATTAGGATTGATTCTTTCAATTTATCTTTAGATAAATAAAGAGTTCATTTTGCAACACCTTTTCTCATTTATACGTTAGCTGAAATATGAGTGTCATTTTACTCTATGTTTATGTCTTTTGCTGTTTTTATTTCAGTTGTGGTCATGTTTTGTGCTCTTTTAGGGAGATAATGGTGCTATATTTCTGAATCAAAAAAAATGTGATAAAAGGCAGTATTTAACTAAATATTTATTTTAATAAAAAAAAAGGATCAATTGGTTTTCTGAACAAGTTAAAATAAAATGAAACGAATTATTTAAAATAACCTAAATTTGTAAATGAACTAAAGTAACTAGTTTTATTCTTGTCTGTATTACTTAAAATAATAACCTAAATACATTAATTGAATACCAACAAAACATATGCTTAAGTTTTAACTGGTATAGATAGCTCTTCTTCTTTTTTTTTTTTTTTTTTTTTGGTACAAGCTGGTTTAGTTGGTTGGCCTACCAGCTGGTTGTTTAAGCTAGTCAGAGCTGGTAGACCACCATGGACCAGCTACCATGTTTAAAACAACAGCTTGACTACTTGACCTGGTTTTTCTAGTTTGCCTCATTTTGCTCCGTTGTAAAGCAGTGTACGCAATATAATGTGGCCGAAAACTACATAACATATTATTTCACATTTGTTGTTAGCAGCATCTCTATTTTTAATCAATTTATTCTTAAAACTGTCAATGTTTTTACTGTTGTTATTGTCATGTGTATTTCTGTGAATGTTAAATGTGTTTATACTATTTTTTCTGTCTTCTGTTTGCCAGTACGATTTTTTATGTTTTCTTCTAACAGTAATATTGTGAAATATTATTTTAATTTAAAATAACTATTCTATTATATTTCTATTTTAAAATGTAATTTATTCCTGTGATGGCAAGGCTGAATTTTCAACAGTGTCACATGATCATTCAGAAATCATTATAATATGTTGATTTGGAGAATATTTGAAAGTCTTACCGACCCCAAACATTTAAACGTAAGTGTATTTAGTTTGCATTTCACATACTAGTATACCAACAACAATACGTAAAAAGGAATAATATGTAACAACAATTTTTTAGTTTTATCTTTTCAAAACAGCCCATCATATCTCTGGTACACTCAGCACATTTTTTAAGTGATGTCTGCAGTTTGGTACGAAAAGCGCTTTTGGTGGTCTTGACCCAATACGTGTGGTTGCTTGTGTTGGTTTGGGCCTAACAATGTTGTTACTGTGGCGTTCCTCTCCCAGCAGGGGCTGAATTAAAGTTTGTGTGACCCCGGCACTAATTTCATGCTGCACAGTTCCTCGAATAATGATGTCAGCTGATTAGGTTACCAAAATGGTTGTGTTGGCAGTGAACCCCTGACATGTTCTAATGATCCTGAGGCGTGCTGGGTTTTTTGGGGCAGAGGAGTTGGGGTTCGGGGTGGGCAGCTTGGGCTGGGGGCTTTGGAGGGAGATTGTCTGTGCTCTTCGGTTTAGAGGGGGGCGTAAGGTCGAGGGAAGGTAGAGGCACATTAGGCGAGAGAGAGGCTTTGACCTTTTACAGCTATAATATCACTAGGAGTCCCTTTCAGATCAATCAGAATACAAAAATGTATTTAATTGTGGTGTTCTATTTTTCTCCTTTTCTCTCTCTCCCTTGTGTTTTTTCACAATCGGACTCACTGAGGGATAAGTAATTGAAGTAATAGAGAGTAATAAGGGCTGGGAAGAGAGAGCTTTGGCCTTGCCCCTATTGTATCTTGTGTCACACGGGTTCAAAGGTCAGGCAGCCTGCATATTCTATTAGGGCGCACGGCCTTCATTGGGGCAAATGAGTTTACCCAACAGTAATTAAAATGCCAGCACTGGCCAGGCGAGCTGAATATGGTTGATGGGCCACCGCTAACTGGGTTGACAGCTGCCATGGCTGTCTTTGCCAATATGCTTGGGTCCTCATTGAACCAACCAACTGAAGCCATCACAGACGAGAACGCATGTTCCCTCAACTTTACTATCTTTCTTTTTCTCCATTTTCACACCAAAAGTGGCTTCGCATTTTCCTAATGTGTCTCAGTTTCTCGATCTTCAAAGACTCGTTGGGTTGTTGTTTGGTGCTACATTTAAGATCAATTTTATTTTTTTACCTCATCAAATATTAAAATTTAAGTACACGTTTACATTCAAGTCTAACTGACTGTCCCTGTGTATTTGTGTGATGTTTTTCTATCCTGGTGGGGACTTTCATCCTGAATGCACACTAACTCATGGGGATACCGTGTCACTGTGGGGACCTAAATTGAGGTCCCAATGAGGAAACAAGCTTATAAATCATACAGAAATGTAGAAAGTTTTGTGTGATGGGTAGGTTTAGGGGTAGGGTTAGTGTAAGGGGATAGGGTTAGTGTAAGTCCCCTCAAAGTGTTTCTGTGTGTGTGTGTGTGTGTGTGTGTGGGAGTGAGTGGGGAGGAGTGAGTAAGCGAAATGAAGGGTCACTGTCCCTCTCTGTTTTTGTGCCGGGGGTTTAGAGTTGGACACCAGGCGCTACAGAGCTTATTCACACGGGCTGGTTGTTAATTTGAGGCCACACTGGTATTCTATTGTGAAGCCCATTTCTTTGGTTGATGTTAGTGGGAGGGCAAAGAGCCCCCTGGTCTTTCTCTGGGTTTTCTCTAGAGGTATGAAAGTATGTGAGAGAGGGAGATGCTTTGTGATTCGTGTAGTTTTACGTGCCTCTCGCGTGGTGCGTCAGTAAGCATTCGCTGCGAGGCATGTTGTCGCCGCACACATTTTACATAGTTGGCACAGAGACTGAGAAAGCATTCTGTCAATGAAAGAGACCATCCCAGCAGGGCATTGTAGGAATACCTGAGTGCTAAAACAGGCACATTCCTGTGTGTTCACTAGTGTGAGGGCCCTATTGTTCAGCTCACCTCCGAACACAATGCAAGGAGCAGGAGAGCCTTGAGCCTCGCCCGCCAATCCCAGCTGTCCAGGAGGGCTCTAATCCCCGACTATCACGCAGGTCAAAACTACTGCGGTCACACACCCGCCCACCCGTACCTGCTCAACTAATTTCAACCTGTCATCCAGCTAAAAAGGGGGCATCCGAGTGTTTTTGTTTCTTTTTTCTTTTTTCACCACTTTCCTCATTTTTTCCCCATAGATATCTCATGAATGAAAACACATCTGTGAACAAATCCGCTGTCTCAACATACCCTTCAGCCACTCTTTACACCTCGCTACGCTCCATTCACTTTTCAAAATTTGTTTTTAATGCTCTGTGTGTATTCTCTCAAGGAGTTAAAATATTACTCCACTGTTGCGTCACCTGCTCAGTATTTAAATGCTAAAAGCATTAAATGCTGGAACAAAGATTAAGCAGATGTTATGAAAGGCACTAAAGACACTATTTTACTACTAATTATTATTAGTAAACTAAACTATTATTATTATTATTATGCCTATACAAGGCTGACATTAGCTAATGTTAAAAAATGATCTTGAATACATCTATTTTGCAATCATTACTAAAGATTTTTATGTCTTTGCATCTTTGCAGCACCTTTGTGACAGGAACAGCCTGCTGTGAGAATTTTGCTCCTCTTCGAATCTGGGACACAGAAAGGTAAAAAAAATTTGCTATGTTATCTGATTTCTGGGTTTTTATGAACAAGTTTAAAAATATGAATATTATTGTTTTTATTTAACATTTATTGAAATTAGTGTTACGTTGATAGTCCTACAATTGTTCAGTGTTTTTTACTTTCTATCCAAATTGACCATTTGTTTTTAACTTGGGCCTTTCTTAGCGACATTCAGTTCATTATGTTTTCTATATGTTTAAATCTCAAAAGAATTATGTATACCGATGTTACTATTTGAAACTGTTAATTTCACACAAAGTGAAAGTAGAACCTTATCATGATGATAGAAGCTGCCCCATTATCCCTTCAGCTCAGTCTTTTCTCTTTGGGAAGTTCAAAGCTGACTTAAAAATTCCTGTCATGAAAGGCCAGGCTTAAACCTGATACAACCTGACTGGTTTCCATAATTCCCCAGCTTTACCTGCTGAATTCAGCCTTCTTGCATGTTGTCAGTCTAAGGAAAGTAAAAGAGGAGGAGGAGGTGGAAGGAAAGGGGGGGGGGGACCGTGAGTTCCGGCACCAAATGACAAGGAAATTTGAGACTGGAAAAATTGCGGAGAAGGAGTAGAGGCGATTCCAGACAGATTTCCATGGGAATCACATGTTCTATAGAACACCGGAACACAAAAGTTGAGCCAAGATTAATGTGACCCACCGATGCGCCTGCCGTTTGATCTGTGAGGCGCGGGTAGCCAGTGTCAGCTTGATGGACACGTGGGCTGGCCGGCTATCAGAATGCAGATGCACGCACAGGTAAACAGGCCATTGAAGCAAGTTAGACTCACTACAAACCTGTTAAACTAAGAGCCAGTTAAGGTTACACAGAGGTGTGACAATCAGTGAACAGCCAACAGCCTGCTTGCTTTGAAACCTTGTTGCTTTAATGTAACACACACAGCAGTTTTCTCAAATATAATATATATATATTTGATAAATATATAATATATAATATATAATATAATATATATATTGTTTGGGGTCAGTAAGATTTTTTAGTTGTTCTTGAAAAAAGTTCTTAAGCTCACCAAGTAGGCATTTATTGGATCAAAAGTATAGTTAAAACTGTAATATTGTGAAATATTATTTCAATATAAAATAACTGTTTTCTATTTGAATTTTAAAAGTAATTTATTCCTGTGATGGCAAAGCTGAATATTCAGCATCATTACTCCAATCTTCAGTGTCAGAATCGTTCAGAAATCGTTCTAATATGCTAATTATAATATAACATTTCTTATTGTTATAGGTGTTGAAAACAGAAGTGCTGCTTAATACTTTTGTGGAAACTGTGATACATTTTTGTTCAGGATTCTTTTGTAACATTATAAATGTCTTTACTGTCATTTTTTATCAAATTAATGCATCCTTGCTGAAAAATTAAATTTTCAAACACTCATACATTTATAGATTATAGTGTACATACATATTAGCCATCTCCCATGATAGTTGTTAATATTAGCTTCAGCTGATATTTCATCAGCTTTTATTGTACTTGCTAGAGTAACAAGGTTTCAGATGATTTTTGTAACAGTCATTAATGGTTTAATTTTATGTGCAAAACAGGGGTGTTGTAACACCAAGAGCATTACCTGAGTGTTAAGTGTCTCAGGAGCGTTCAGTGACCTGTCCTGGAGTAAGTCGTGTTGTCTTTCCTCCTGTCTTTGTGTGGCTGCACTAGGGTCAGTTGTATCCTGCCATAATGTGTTCCCGTCTAGTAATCAGGTGCACCTTGTGTGAGGAGCACAAAGCCGCCAGTCACAGGGGGCTGAGAACCCGACTGATGAGTGGAGGGGCTGGGGGGTGACAGGGAATGGGGGCTGAGTGGATGTTTGTGTGTGTGTGTGTGTGTGTGTGTGTGTGTGTGTGTGTGTGTGTGTGTGTGTGTGTGTGTGTGTGTGTGTGTGTGTGTGTGTGTGTGTGTGTGTGTGTGTGTGTGTGTGTGTGTGTGTGTGTGTGTGTGTGTGTGTGTGTGTGTCTGTGTGTCTGTGTGTCTGTGTGTCTGTGTGTCTGTGTGTCTGTGTGTGTGTGTGTGTGTGTTCCTATGTCTCCCTTTTTAACTTTTCCCAGACAGGCCACCAGCATAACCCTCAGACGACCAGCACAAACATGAGACATATTAGAAAGGTTACATTTACCTCAATCGTAGACATTAGCACAAGCATCCAGCCTTTTTGCCATAACAGAGATGCCTGAAGCTCTGTATGGTATTTTTGTCTTTCTGAGTAAAGATTGGCCTTTTATGTTGAGCACAAAACATACTTGTGCTTTCAGTTGTAAAAGTTCCCTGTACTAATTTAGTGTACAGCCAGACTCTATTGTTTGTAATATATACATTAGTGTTTAAAAGTTTTGGGTTGGTACAAAGTCTCTTATGCCCACCAAGGCTGCCTAAAAATATTTACAATTAACAATTCTAAGTAACCATTCTGGTGCCTTTATCTTTTATTTTGATCCCACAGGCATTTCAGATTCTCTTTCTGCATTAAATCCTGAGCAAATTAAACACCCAGAGTTCTAAAATAAATTGAAATTATATATTTCCATTACTTAATTTCCATTATAAAGAAATTCACAGGATAGTGGAGGATCTTCAAAAACACCAGATCACCTAATAGAGAGAGAGAGAATTCCTGATGTTTTTTTTTATTCAGCCGGCAACTTTTTTTTAACATGTTCTTGAAAGATCAGAGTATATTTTCAGCAGGGCCTGACTGGGTGGAAGAATAATAGAGAGGACATGTACAGGCCAAGATCACTCAGACCCTCATGTCTCAGAGTGCCAGCTGACCGGCTGCTTGAACTAATTACGGCACTATGAGGGAAGGAAAGAAAAGAGTTTGAGTATGAGGGACATGGAGATTTTGCTACTGTTAGCCAACACATTATCAGCATGTTCCTTTCTATAGTTTCTTTTAAGTCAAACGCTTGAAAAAGATACTTGATAATGATCAAGCTGAAGACAGACGATGCTTAGACACCAAACAAGTTTTTTTTATTGCTTTGTCAATTTGAACATGAATATTGCCTTAATGTTAAAGGGGTCATGAACTGCGTTTTTTTTATTGTTTTATGATGTTTCCTGGGGTGCACTTATAATGTTAGAATGCTTATTACATCAAAAATGGTCATAATTTATACGTAAAAGGAATTTTTTCTTGCACTGATTTTAGCCCTCTGATTTGAACGCTCTGTTTTAAGGGGCGTGTCTGCGGTGAGACTTCAGTGTAAACGCCCACTGCTGTGATTGGCTAACGTCTTTACATTTGAAACAGTATTGCTCCCTCTTTTAGCTAATTTTTACAATTACAGGGCCTTCTCAAAAAAATTGCATATTGTGATAAAAGTTCATTATTTTTCATAATGTAATGATAAAATTAAAATTTCATATATTTTAGATTCATTGCACACCAACTAAAATATTTCAGGTCTTTTATTGTTTTAATACTGATGATTTTGGCATACATCTCATGAAAACCCAAAATTCCTGTCTCAAAAAATTAGCATATTTCATCCGACCAATAAAAATAAAGTTTTTTTAATACAAAAAAAATTCTAAATTTAAATAATTATGTTAAATTATGCACTCAATACTTGGTCGGGAATCCTTTTGCAGAAATGACTGCTTCAATGCGCTGTGGCATGGAGGCAATCAGCCTGTGGCACTGCTGAGGTGTTATGGAGGCCCAGGATGGTTCGATAGCGGCCTTAAGCTCATCCAGAGTGTTGGGTCTTGCGTCTCTCAACTTTCTCTTCACAATATCCCACAGATTCTCTATGGGGTTCAGGTCAGGAGAGTTGGCAGGCCAATTGAGCACAGTAATACCATGGTCAGTAAACCATTTGCCAGTGGTTTTGGCACTGTGAGCAGGTGCCAGGTCGTGCTGAAAAAACGAAATCTTCATCTCCATAAAGCTTTTTAGCAGATGGAAGCATGAAGTGCTCCAAAATCTCCTTATAGCTAGCTGCATTGACCCTGCCCTTGATAAAACACAGTGGACCAACACCAGCAGCTGACATGACACCCCAGACCATCACTGACTGTGGGTACTTGACACTGGACTTCAGGCATTTTGGCATTTCCTTCTCCCAGAGTCTTCCTCCAGACTCTGGCACCTTGATTTCCGAATGACATGCAAAATCTGTCCAGTGCTGCTTCTCTGTAGCCCAGGTCAGGTGTCGCTGTTTCTGGTTCAAAAGTGGCTTGACCTGGGGAATGCGGCACCTGTAGCCCATTTCCTGCACACGCCTGTGCACGGTGGCTCTGGATGTTTCTACTCCAGACTCAGTCCACTGCTTCCACAATCTTCCTCAGGGTCCGGTCACCTCTTCTCGTTGTGCAGCGTTTTTTGCCACACTTTTTTCCTTCCCACAGACTTCCCACTGAGGTGCCTTGAAACAGCACTCTGGCAACAGCCTATTCGTTCAGAAATGTCTTTCTGTGTCTTACCCTCTCGCTTGAGGGTGTCAATGATGGCCTTCTGGACAGCAGTCAGGTCGGCAGTCTTACCCATGATTGCAGATTTTATAATTTGTAACATTTATATAGCGCTTTCCAAGGCACTCAAAGCGCTTTACATATAGAATGGGGGAATCTCCTCAGCCACCACCAATGTGCAGCATCCACCTGGATGATGCGACGGCAGCCATATTGCGCCAGAACGCCCACCACACACCAGCTGATTGGTGGAGAGGAGACAGAGTGATGAAGCCAATTGTATATATATATATGGGGATGAGTAGGAGGCCATGATGGACAGGGGCCAATGGGCAAATTTGGCCAGGATGCCGGGGTTACACCCCTACTCTTTATCGAAGGACATCCTGGGATTTTTAATGACCACAGAGAGTCAGGACCTCAGTTTAACGTCTCATCCGAAGGATGGTACTCTTTCACAGTATAGTGTCCCCATCACTATACTGGGGCGTTAGGACCCACACAGACCACAGGATGAGCACCCCCTGCTGGCCTCACTAACACCTCTACCAGCAGCTACCTAGTTTTCCCAGTTGGTCTCCCATCCAGGTACTAACCAGGCTCAGCCCTGCTCAGCTTCAGTGGGAAACCAGTCTTGGGCTACAGGGTGATATGGCTGCTGTTTTGAGTAATGAACCAGGCTGGGAGTTTTTAAAAGCCTCAGGAATCTTTTGCAGGTGTTTAGAGTTAATTAGTTGATTCAGATGATTAGGTTAATAGCTCGTTTAGAGAACCTTTTCATGATATGCTAATTTTTTGAGATAGGAATTTGGGGTTTTCATGAGCTGTATGCCAAAATCATCAGTATTAAAACAATAAAAGACCTGAAATATTTCAGTTGGTGTGCAATGAATGTAAAATATATATGAAATTTTAATTTTATCATTACATTATGGAAAATAATTAACTTCTATTACAATATGCTAATTTTTTGAGAAGGACCTGTACAGCATGCTTAACTAATCGTGAAAAGTGTTGCATTACATTTAGATCTATGGCATCATACTTAGATCTATCGCATTATATTTAGATCTATGGCATTATATTAAAATTGTGGCATGAAATGTTGCAGTGATGATCATTGTAGCCGATCACAAATGCTGAGTGCATGAAAATGGCGATCTCATCATTGCAAATCAGTTTCTGTACACTAACAAATGCTTTCATCTTCACTAACAGTGCAAATGTGATCTAGTTAAGAGAATTGTTGAATAAAACGGGAGTGATAAACGCAGTTTGATTGACAGCTGCAGCGCACGTTGCTCCAAAGATCGCAAAGGGAGCTTACTTTGATTGCTTCCTTTATAGAATTTAATCACCGTTAAATAACAGATTATTTTCGTCCTACTAAGAGAAACATCACAAGTTGACGTTTAGTCACTAGCTTGATTTACTGATTTACTTGATTTACACAGACAAAGAACATATGACTGAACATGAATCATTACATTTCAGATCAGGCATTAGAATGAACACAGTTACTTACATGTTACATTACTGTTGAACCCAGGCACTGGGCAATATTGTGTAATCCTCAACGGCATGTTTATTGCTTTGTAGCTCGATGGTTTAACACTAGGCATGTGCAAATCGGTGGGCGGGGCTAAACAGGCAGTGATGAAGTAGGCGTTGATCTTCTTCTGTAGGCGGTGCTTGCCTCCCTTTGACGTCATAGATCCCCACTTTGAAAAACCTGTCGTTTGCTGGGCCTGGTGTCTATAAAAGCTTTTCTTTGACTGACAAGGAAGTTTTCAGCTCTGAAACTTTCTTATATTGCCATGGCCTTGTATATATCAAAAGCTCAAGGGAAAGTTGATTTCTCAAATCATCACCCCTTTAATGTATTACCCAATAATATTATTAATATTCACTTACACTAAACACTAAATAAGCAAAAATTAATCTAATTGATAAATGTTTTTCTAACATAACAGTAAAATAAATCCACAAACCATATGTCAGTAAATAAGCCCATTATCTTATCCTGTATATTATTTATATATATTAAGTCATAATACAGTTTCATGATTGGTAAAACAAGTGAATGGCTGTTAAATATTTTCAATTTGACAGATGTGGTAAAAAGTTTATTTTGGACCCTGAGAATGCATTTTTTTATTATTATTAAACTTTATAATTGAAAATGTATAATTCATTTGAACTTAATTTAACTTTATAATTAATATTATAATAAAAATCAGAA
This sequence comes from Gobiocypris rarus, assembly GCA_023029165.1. Taxonomy (NCBI): domain Eukaryota; kingdom Metazoa; phylum Chordata; class Actinopteri; order Cypriniformes; family Gobionidae; genus Gobiocypris; species Gobiocypris rarus. The sequence goes on along the minus strand of CM040927.1, from coordinate 22,663,393 downwards.
ACATTTCCGACTTCAGTATTTCTTACTTTGACCAGGAAATTGCAATTACGTTCTTTCTTTAATGTCTTTCTCCTCTTTAAAGTGAAAAAGTCTATGATCAGCCTTAGTCAGGGACACACAAGTGGTGCTTTAAAAGGACCCCTAACTTTTCATGGGGCTCTTGCCATCAAAGAATCCCACAATTGCCTAGAAATTCTTGACATTTTTTCTCTCAAAGAAAAGGGTTAAATGCCTGGATCCTACCAAGAGCTGTTTTATACAAATTGCAATCTCATTGTTTTTAAGAGAACGCGTGTGACATTTAAAAGTCTCCATTGTCCTGGTCCATGGCATTCTTCTTTTTTTTCTTCTTCTTCTTTGCTGGTGGTTATTTCGACTGTGGGCTAAATTGGCTGACATGCAGCCGGCGCAATGCGATTTCTGTTTGTTTTAGGCCCTGAAAACCTCAGCAGGGCTCTTTATGTACCTGTCTCACATCCTTTCAGGGCACTGACTGTTTCCCATAGCTTCCCTGTGCCAGTTTACCCTCTACACTTAACCTTACAAGAGCGTTAGCTCAAAATGACCTTTTCCTGTAGATCTAACACCCAAAGAAATGTCCTCAGCATTGCCCTTTTTCAAAATCCATCAATTCATTAAAGTTCCCTTTCATAAAGTGTGTGTGTGTGTGGCCCAAATGGTCAAACAGAGACAGAGGACTGTTAGGGAGGCCAGCCCCACCATTTTTTTGATGGCCCTGAGACTATAACTCACGACTAATTACGAACACATGCCATTCTTTATAGTGCAGAATAGGGATTTAAAAACTCACTAACAATGTCAGAACATAAAAAAGGGGGAGATTTATTTGCAACTGCCTTTAAGGCGTTAGAAAGTTTGTTAATTTTTGATAAATATGACTTAACTAAGACATAACTATGTGATTCAAGGAGTCAGGGATTTGTTTAGAAATTTTACTTCTATAAAGACTACAAAAAATATATGAAATAAAAAATATATATATGCTGCATATCTGTGGTCTTTTTCAGATGTGGTTCATACATAATATGAGTATATATAAATATATTTTAATTATTTATAAATTATATATATATAATATATATGTGTGTGTATGTATGTATGTATATGCACACACAGTACATATGATTCACATATATAAATAATACATATAATAAATATTTATTATAGTTTTTAAATGTAATTTTATAGTTTATTAAATATTTCATTATGCCTTTAACTCCCAATAAGTGTGTTATTCTGAACTACGTTTTGCTACACCTAAATTCATTTAAATATTCTTCATATTTTGAATTTTTTGAAAAAAATAATTGCAGAAAACAACAACAAATTCTGTCTGGGTGTGTGGCTAAGTATTGTAAGTACTGAGTGCTGTTTTTGCTTGAGCTTAAACATATTCAGGGGTCAAAGAGGATTAGGTTGAGGTCATTTGCTCTTTGAGGAGCGCTTTAAAAGGATGTAGAAAATAAAGCTTTTTCCCTCTAGTTTGTCTGTCTATATTTGGTGGCTACATTGTTCATGTGATCACTTTAGCAGATTGCAAATATCACAGTTGCCCCCGACATGTCTGTTAGTGACCTCTCAGCTTCCACATGTCTGAACATTAGACATCTCCTTTGGCAAGAGCTGCGAAAAAAGCCACGATAGGGCCTCACTTATTGTTATGTAATTTCTAGTTTTGCTTGCTTAAAGGAGGAGAAGGCAAACCACCTTTCTTTGGCAGCCGTTGAACACACGTTTGAGAGGGAATGCTGGCGGATGCACTGTATATGTATTACTCCACTGGGACAGTCGCTCTCGTATCTTAATTAATCTGTCCATTTCACCTTCTGACCTTAATAAAACTTGTGCCGTCACTCTGCTAAATGACTCCTGTACTCTGAGTTTAAATCGAAGATCAATTTTTCCTTAGCAGCTCTCTAACCCTTTTTCACTCAATCAAAACCTCTCGTCGAACAAGCCGTGATCAGACAGCCTTTGGAAAAGGGACAGTCTCGCCGCACGTTCCCAAACAGATCAGACGCTGCAGAACAAGGTCGCCTGCCATGCAGATGCAGTAATTTAAAAGATTATATGGTTATCCTCCATCCTGTAATCTTCACAGGTTCTCTCTAAAACGAGAGAAAAAACATGGGACGCATAAAAAACCTGTGACCTAACAATTTAAGAATCTCGGGTGTTTGCTGTTGTACTTGGAACAGTGCTATTACTGGCTTTAAAATTAGGCCGGACATTCTCTCTCTCTCTCTCTCTCTCTCTCTCTCTCTCTCTCTCTCTCTCTCTCTCTCTCTCTCTCTCTCTCTCTCTCTCTCTCTCTCTCTCTCTCTCTCTCCCTCTCCTCTCTCTCTCTCTCTCTCTCTCTCTCTCTCTCTCTCTCTCTCTCTCTCTCTCTCTCTCTCTCTCTCTCTCTCTCTCTCTCTCTCACACAATTTCCTAAAGCACTTAATGAAATATCTGATGCAAATTGCATGTTTTGCAAACAAATGTTTTGCATCATTTAATTGATTGTCCCCATTGTTAAGCACTGCCATCAGTTCAAGTTGTTGCCAGCGTGTTATTTTAGCAGCAAGGGGTAAATGATGGGTATGCAGATGCCCAAGGGCCTACAAGAGAGTTTGTCTTTAGGCCCACCAGGGTCTTGGCCTTTGGTTCTGCGGGACTATCTCTTAAAGAGCCTGTGTCTAAAAAAGACCCCCCTCGTCTCCCCCAGAGCGAAGGTTGGGGATTACCAGTCTGCCCTCGGTGAACAAGCTCACAGGAGACCTCGAACGTGGGGGGTGGTCGCTATGGCCATTGGGCTCCCCTAAATGGTTGCTAGGGACCAGGTATCAAAGGTCCACAAGTCGCACACAGTCACGGTCATGGAGGGAATTAAATAGCAACAAAGAAATTGTGATTCTACAATAATCTGGCCTCTGCGGCGCGGGTGGGGGTGGAGGGCGCCGCAGACCCGTTGGGTCTGTGATCATAGGAGCGTGGTGCTAGGCCCGACACCCCCTTTCTACCCTCGATCTCCTTTCTTCCACTCCTCTCGGTTCTCTCGCATATCTGGGAACGTACCTTACGACCAAACTAAGCTGCTTTAGGAGCCTATTCAAACTCGGAAAGGTGTTTACTTTTTATCTCCTCATCCTAAGACTTAATTTAGCTTTTGTGTGGTCTGAGAACATTGGAAATGCACGAGTATAGTGGGATTTAATGGTAATAAGAGATTAAGCGAGCAAATGAAGGCATTTGGTTTGAAATGAGATCTTTATTGACTCCGAGATGTGAAGACTGGGAGACGTTCCAATCTCAACAAGTAAACATGACCTGTTTTATGAGCCTGCCTGTCACCGAATCGCTTTGATAAAACTGATACTCAGATGACGAGAGGCAGGTGACCTCACTTGTCCAGTCGCTTTCAACTCGCGCTCTGGAATGATCGGCCTCCAGCAAGTTTGCGTAATTCTCTCAGCTGCTTTTTAAGTTGCTGTCTGTGTTTTTATTAATGTGTTAATCATCTTCATTGAGGTTTGACAAGGTATAATCTACAAGCTTCTTCTGGTATCTCCTTCTCCCAGGTGTCACCTGGTGTCGTGTCTAGGTACAGAGTTCCGCCGCGGTGCAGGTGTGTTGGACATCATCTACGAGTCTCCCTTCCAGCTCCTCACCTGCGGATACGACACCTTCATCCGCTACTGGGATTTGCGCGTCTGCTCCAGGTACTGTTAAATATCGCCTGGGAACCTTCAGCACCTTGCCGTTACAATTGGTGTTGAATTAGGCTTAGCGCTTACATTGACCTGTACTGTCAGCAGATTTGGCCTTGTCTACAGAGACTAATAAAGTTAGCCGGTACGTCTCGGAGAGCCTGTGAGGAAGATTAGTGTTCTCTGTTAATCTAATAAGCCCTCCTGTGCATAGAGTACCGTTTAGATAAAAAAGAAGCCAGACTTGAGCCTCCTCTTGGGTCTGTGGACACAATTGTTCCTCTGAGAGATTGAAAAGGACCCCCTTGTCGAGAGAGGCTCTTGCGCCGGGACTCTCACCCACCCAAGTCCACACCGGTTGGTGGCCATATTGATGTGGTGCGCCGCGTCTCCAGGGCAACAGGGCGGGTGCTGGGGATCAGTGAGCTGCTTGTGGGGTGGACTGGGGCTCTATGTAGGGCTTTGGGGAGGGGAGACCTTCACAATCGCATATGGGCAGTCAAGTAACACAAATCAGAGGTGATTGAAAGAGGGCCCTGGAGAGTTTGGGGAGGGGCAAATGTCCCCTCTTAAGATATCAATAATTCACAGTTAGACCAGTCAGGACTCAATATGTGGTACGTCTTGATTCAAAGCGGTTAGTCATCTGAAAGTCGTCACTGCTATAAAAAGAGGGCAATTTAATTCAGTTGTAGAGTAAACTGATCATGATGGGTAAGTGTGTGAAACTAATTTTTAGATTAATTGTGAATAATTGAGGAGGATCTGTGTCGGTCTTTTCATTTGAATTTGATTGCTTGGAACCTTACTAGACATGCTGTTGAATATACAAGAGGTTAAAAATGAGAGGCGAGAGATGACGGATTCGTTTATCCACAAACCTTTTGAATTTTGAAAAAAGAATATACTTTTATTGTAATGTAAGAAAGTATGTCTAAATTAATAAACCAGACTTTCATAAAGAAACGATACGGTCAAGATCAAATTCTTAAACTTTAATATATTAGGCTACTTAATAATGTTACTTTTAAAATAACTTGATTATTTAAATGATGACAAGAAAATGAACAGGATTCCTAACATGATGAAGAGCTAAATTTGTCCTTTGCTCTGTGAGGGATTGAGAATTAGTTTACTCGACAAAGTTAATTTTGACTTAATGATGTAACATTTAATATTCTGTTAAAATGTTCACTGGCCTTTTATCAAAAAGGATGTAACGTTTTAGAACGAAACAAACCAGCAAACACAACAAAACATCGCATTCATACAATTCTTTGATAATACTTGATGATATTGGTGCTGTTGTTTTCCTATCACAGTAATATCACTTTCTGTGGGATTATGTCTTCAGAAACTAGCATATGACATATTGTCATATGTTGAAGACAAATGTAAAAATGGCAATTAAAACTAAATACAATTGTTTTAATTGATAATCAGTAAGTATGTTGTCTTGAAAATAAAATAAGATATGAATAAAAACTTGTGAAATATTTTAATCATAGAAAGGGGAAAAATGAAGAAACACCAGGAAGATTGAATAAATAGCCAATTTTGTCATGTTGGCAGTTAGTTTTTGGGGACATGACAGATAATTGAAATTATTTAAAATTCACCCCCATTTTCACTTATTTGTGATAAAAGAATACAAATGTGATTTTACAAACATTAAAATATTAAATTTTATATTTATTCCACCTTTAGGGGTACAACAGCTTGTCACTGGGGCAGAACCCACTAAGTAACATTTTCGACAAGCTGTTGTACCCCTTATCATTTTGCACATATTGTCTGACAGTCTATTACATTGGTGTAGATTGTGTTGAAATTTTACTACGTAAGAGGAATGAACCAGCTAATGTTTAATGTTTTTGTTCCTCTGTGTGAGTGCATGTGTGTACACATTTGTAGCAAAGTAAGATACAATCCAGACATCTCCCGCACGCTCCTGCTGCCCTGCTGTCTGCAACACGGCCCAGCCACACTCCCTCTCCATGATTTATTCAGCACACCATTAATGGAGAATTGATCTCTATTGGCTCAGCACATACACAGACACTTGCCCTGTCCTTCCCTATTTTATCCCGACCTGCTCTAAAACAAGAAAGCCCCCTTTCCGTAAACAAGGGATGAGGTTTCACCCTTGTGGCCTGCCAGCGCAAATAAGACACTCGCCCTTAAGCCACGCAGGGAGAGCTAGCCATGGTGGCTTTGGCTCTGGCTCTCTGCTTTAGGACTGGTCTAATATAATGTGAGAGTGGCTGGAGTTGTGGAATAACTATGAACTTCTGGACTATGCATATTTGGACACAGAATGTATATCATAGCTGTGCATTATAAAATAATTTAAATTGATTTTTTTTTTTTTTGTAATGCAAATTAAAAGACCGTTCACCCAAAAATTCAAATTTTGTCACTGATCCTCCCAAACCTGCATGTCTTCCATTCTTCCACTATTATAGTTAACTAATACTAAAACCATTAAAATATGTTTTGTTACTTTGACAATTATTGAATTCAATTATTGAAACATTGAATTCAATTATTTTTATTTTATTTAAGCAAAATGTCTTGTTCTCAGATCGTTAAACTTACTAAAATAACTAAATAAATAGCTTTCTTCAGAAAAACGCAAAATATTTTTCACTTATATTTTGAAGAATGTCACGCTGCTCTTTTCCATACAGTGAAAGCACATAGTGACAAGAGGCTGTCAAGCTCCAAGAAAAGACTTAGCTAAAAAAAAAAGACAATAAAAACATTAAAGGTAGTCCATATATATTAGCTTTGTGTGAAGAACAGACCACAATTTAAGTCATTTCTCCCTGCAAATGTTCCCCTTCTGTTGTTCTTAAAGGGAAAGTTCACCCCCCAAAAAAACTTCAGTCATCATTTACTCTCCCTCAAGTTGTTCCAAACCTATATGAATTTCTTGAACACAACAGATGTTTTTAAGAATATGGTTAACAAAACAGTTAATGGACCCCAATGACTTTCATAGTATAGGGGGGAAAAAATACTATGGAAGGCAATGACTAAAAATATTTTCTTATGTGTTCAACTGAAGAAATAAATTCTCACAGGTTTGCAACACCTTGAGGATGAGTAACTGACTGAATTTTCATTTTTTGGTGAACTATCCCTTTAAATCACATTTGTACTTCTGCATATTGAATATTTTGGCAAACTTGATTTCTATATTGAGTGAAATTCCCTAAAAAAAAAAAAAATTGTGCATTGAATTTCTTTTTCTAATAGGAAGTGTGTGATGGAGTGGGAGGAGCCTCATGACAGCGCCCTTTACTGTATTAGGACAGACAAGAATCACATGATTGCCAGTGGCTCGTCATACTATGGAGTAGTGCGTCTTTGGGACAAAAGGCAAACACGCTGTTTACAGGTAACTGTGTGCATGCATGTTTCAGCACATTTTGGTATTCTATATTACTGTTGTGAAGTTTATCTTTGCAATATTCGGTTGACAGATGTTCCAGTTGGCGCCCACCACCAGTAGCCCAGTGTACAGTCTGTGCTTCAACAGCACTCACCTCTACGCTGCCCTGGCCTCCGGCCTCTACTCCCTTGACTTCAGAACTGCAGGGTCCCAGTCCTGGAAATAACCATTCATTACTGTTTCTTGAGACTCGTGCTTCATCTCCTCCAAGCCCTTCGTGATGGTCTCAGGCCTCAGATGGGCAAGTAGCCACCTTGGATATTCAGTGCCGCCAATGATACAGTTATGGCCTGGTGGATATTTTCCCTGTCAGGCTCCTGAAAGCAAGCAGGGTTCACGACCTTCTGTGGTCCGAGTCTTAACGGACTTAACACATTGCCAGCGACCTCTGGGATGTCTAAAACAAACACTGCTCAGAGCTGCCAACACTCACTGAGGGGATGTATGCTAAACCACAGCACATATGATAATAGATATATTGAAACTGAAAGTATATTTTTCCAACAATGAGCCAATTAAACAGGTTTTGTTTTCTTTGTGCGTTGTCTTTTTTGTTTTTAGTTTGCCACAGCTTGCTTTGCACTGGATTTCTTAATCAGTTGCTGTTTATATTGATTTCCATCACACCTCAGTAATGCCTCACTCACACATACAACTTTTTATCGCTTGTAATTGGTCGCTAGTGGACGTTACTGCTGCCGGATGCCCTAAATATTATCTTAACTGGCCTTCTTAGTATTAGAAAATCTGATCACAAATGGGTTGTCATTCTATTATGACAAGGAATCAGTTTTCTTACCATTACAAATGAACAGCCTGGAGGGGAAAGTGTTTGTATATAAATTACATTTGTGCATAATGTATCATCATTATCAATGCATGGATCAAACTGACAGGTTTTGACATCATTTTCCATGCATCTTTTTTTTTCTATGATCAAACGCACATCTTAGCACTCCATCTTACTGACACTTCACTTCAGTATCTCAGAAGAGACAGATCACATGAACGCCAATGTCTTCACTCCTATTGGTAGTAGTTGCATTGCTCATTTACATAAGGTGCATAAACTTGTCAAATCACTGGAATCAACAGCTTTTCATTGATAACAGTCATTGTTGTTCCACTGGTTGATCTATAAATCTCTATATGTGTTAGACTGAGAAATCGTAACTGTTTCTGTTACATGTGTTTTCATAATTTTTCTGGTGTTTCTAAAGAGGCAAGGAAGACATTTGGTGACCCTGTAAGTGTTTTCGACTGTGTTATACACAGTAAAGTGAGAAATCTAAGGTCAAAGGTTAGGCTTTTAAAGCTATGGGTGGCTGCTGGGTCTGTGTAGGAGCAGACATCTGCAAAGAGGGTAACAGAACAACCAAAGAAGGAACCTCTTTTTTCCCTAGTCCTCAAAGTGCTGTCTTCCAGCATAGAAGTAGCTAAGCGCATTAGCATCCAGAGCTAGCGGAGGCCTGCGCTGACATGGTTAATCCATGCCATCCCAAAACAAATACCTCATGCTTCTGATGTTAAAGCCCCCTTGGATTTGGTGCAGTCACAGGATGACAATGCAAAGGTATTGTCCTATCACACTCTAGGCAGGTCTCTTTTCCTTTGGGATTCCGCTGTCATAACTCATAGGAATTTAGCCATGTTATCCTAAACATCTCAGTTGAGTCAAAGAAAAACAAATAAAATGTGTCATAGACATACTTGATATGAGTACAAATAAATATTTTCAAATATTTTAATATAATTTAAATATACATATTTAAATGTATACATATATTGTTTATATATATAAAAATACATATGGCACCAAGATGTTAGCAGCATATTCTTTAAGTCTTGTAAGTTGCTAGGTGGACCCTCTATGGATCGGACTTGTTTGTTCAGCACATCAAAAACCATTCCTGAACCATTTTTGCTTTGTGGCAGGGCGTATTATCCTGCTGAAAGAGGCCACAGCCATCAGGGAATACCGTTTCCATGAAAGGGTGTGCATGGTCTGCAACATTGCTTAGGTAGGTGGTACGTGTCAAAGTAACATCCACATTGATTGCAGGACCCAAGGTTTCCCAGCAGAACATTGCTCAAAGCACCACACTGCCTCTGCTTGGCTTGCCTTCTTCCCATAGTGCATCCTGGAGCCATGTGTTCCCCAGGTAAGCGACACACACGCACCCGGCCATCCACGTGATGTAAAAGAACACGTTATTCATCAGACCAGGCCACTTTTGGAGGTGGACAGTGGTTAGCATGGGCACCCTGACTAGTCTGCAGCTATGCAGCCACATACTCAACAAACTGATGCACTGTGTATTCTGACACCTTTCTATCAGCATTAACTTATTGAGCAATTTGAGCTAAAGTAGCTTGTCTGTTTGATTGTAACACACAGGCCAGCCTTCACTCCCCACGTGCATCAATGAGCCTTGGCCACCCATGACCCTGTTGCCGGTTAAGCACTGTTCCTTCCTTGGACCACTTTTGATAGACCGGGAACACCCCACAAGAGCTGCAGTTTTGGAGAGGCTCTGACCATCTAGCCATCACAATTTGGCCCTTGTCAAACTCACTCAAATCCTTACGCTTGCCCATTTTTCCTGATTTTAACATATCAACTTTGAGGACAAAATGTTCACTTGCTGCCTAATATATCCCACCCAACAACATTTGCCATGATGAAGTGATAATCAGTTATTGTGTTATTCATTTCACCTGTCAGTGGTCATTATGTTATGCCTGATCGGTGTATATATATGTAGATATTTCCTTAAGCTGCACTATTTACAACATACATTTGACATATATTTTAATAATATTTTGATTAGGAAAAAATTATTAATTGGAGTAGTTCACCAAATAATGAAAATGTATTTATTTGACTTCATATCAATTAATATCCTGACCAATTTTTTCTTAATAATGTAAGAGAACAAGGACTGGAGCTGTCAAGCTTCAAAATGGAATAAAAAGCACCATAAAAGTAAGGTCCATAGGACTTGTGTTTATTCCAAATCGTCTATAGCCATGTCATAACATATAATGAGGGACGTTATTCAGCATGAATAAATTATGACAGAATTTTAATTTCTGGGCAAACTATCCCTTTAAATGAACACATGTACATCTGACATAACATATGTTCACCATACTTTGTTTTTAAACTACTGAGAAGAAACGTTTAACAACCCCAGACAATGCACAGCACAGTTGCTGCTCACTGTGTCATTTTTAAATGGTGGGGCTCATGTTGAGCTTGATGTGATTTATGGTCAATCACAGAATAAATTAGATCATATGCAATGTGGGACAATCCATTAGCTGATTTTGTCACTGAGGATAAAAGGAATGCCTACACCTCCGTGCAGATATTGTACAATCATGCAGGAAATATGGCCTCACGGGACTGAAAGATGTGGTCACTTTAATAAATATTAATACATAGGTTTGGAGCTCGGCAGGAAATGGACACTCACTCATATTGAGGATGACATTGTGGATATTCCTAAAATGAAGGCAGTGAATTTTACACTGTGTGGCTTCTGTAAAAGCATGTAAAATTAGATGATTGCCATAATACAATATTTACTGTCTTAGTTTTATTTCTTGCACTCATTTTCTTCCCTTTCATTTACCAGATTTCATAATGTTATCTGATGAAGAGAAGGGCAGAGGAGTGCAACATGTCTGTCTGTCTGACTATCTATCTATCTATCTATCTATCTATCTGTCTGTCTGTCTGTCTTTCGTCCATCCGCCCATTCATCACCCATCCATCCATCCATCTACTATCTGTATGTATGTCTGTCTGTCATCTATCTGTCTCTGTCTGCTATCTATCTATCTATCTATCTGTCTGTCTGTCTGTCTTTCCGTCTGTCCGCCCATCTACTACATATCTGTCTTTCTGTCATCTATCTATCTGTCTGTCTTTCTGTCGATCCGCCAAACCATCAATCCATCATCCATCCATCCATCCATCTATCTACTATCTGTATGTATGTCTGTCTGTCATCTATCTATCTGTCCATCTGCCTGTCCATCTATCTGTCTGTCTGTCTCTTTTCATCTGTCTGTCCATCCATCCATCGACTGTCTGTCTGCCATCTATCTATCTGTATGTCTGCTATCTATCTATCTATCTATCTATCTATCTATCTATCTATCTATCTATCTGTCTATCTGTCTGTCTGTCTGTCTGTCCATCCGCCCATCCATCATCCATCCATCTATCTACTATCTGTATGTATGTTTGTCTGTCATCTATCTATCTATCTGTCTGTCCATCTGCCTGTCTATCTATCTGTCTGTCCATATAATATCTGTCTTTCTTTCTGTCATGTATCTATCTGTCCGTCTGTCTATCTGTCTGTCTGTCTGTCCGTCTGTCCATCTACTATTTGTCTGTCTTTCTGTAATCGATCTGTCTATCTATCTATCTATCTATCTATCTATCTATCTATCTATCTATCTATCTATCTATCTATCTATCTATCTATCTATCTATCTATCTATCTGTCTTTCCATCCATCCATCCGTCCATCCATCCATCCATCTATCTACTATCTGTATATCTGTCTATCATCTATCTATCCGCTTGTCTGTCCATCCGTCTGCTTGTCTGTCCATCCGTCCGCTATTCTATTCTGTCTGCCCATCCATCTATCTATGTAAGGAAAGGTCATTACCCCTTGAGGAACTGTGGGTGAGTCACCAGCTCACATTTTCTGACAAAGGTAATGAAGACCTTCCAAGTTCAGAGGATGTGAGGAGGGGTTGGAAGCGCCTTATGGGAAGGGGATTTGAGGATTACGTTTTCGGAACCTACAGCACACAAAGGAACACACACAAACATTGTCCACAGACCAAGCAATGTCACGTCTGGTATAACACGATTATTTACACTTTATCTTTACACTTGCCTGTGCATGCAGCTCAGATTGGAAATGCTGGCATATAAAAAGGCAATGATTACAAAGACATGGGATTAAAACCACTTTACACGTTTTGCACCTGCACAAATCACTGTAAAATCATACTGGCAATTTGAGGACAAAAGGTCTACTTTCCTGCACAAGGGTTTACATTATCTACCAGTATTTCACAACAAATACGTTTACACCATCAGAGCACATTCCTGCTTTGATCTCAGAAGAAACATCTGGATGGGAAGAAGCACTCAAGAGAAACCGCTAATGACATTTTTGAAAGCATTATGATCTAATTTGTTTTAATTCATAGCTCCAGTTGTTTTGTTTGTTTGTACAGCATCTATTCCCATGCTGGACACATGCTCTAGCATCTCAACAGCATTCAGAGTAAAGAGTGAAAACCACCGAAAGAGACCTGAGCAAAGACCGCTTCATAAATTTAGCTTTCAAAAGACAGGCCGAACACAGTAATGATGCATCTGGTGAGCTTTCTGGCATGCCTTTTTAAAGCCTCAATTACACCGTGACTCTCCCGGCAGATGTTGGAAGAATAGCGGGAAGCCAAGCAATTTGGCTGGGAGAGCAAAGTGTTTAGCAGGTGAAACAGTATCCGTCATGTTACCTATAGACTTTAGGAGGGTGAGAGCATGTCTTCAGTCATTCAACTCTTATCATGTTTTGTATTTTGTAGATATGAGCAAGAACTTCATAGCTTAACATTCTCCATTCACATTTCTCAGGGTTGTCTTGACTTTTATTAATATGAGAATGACCATTTTGCCTCAAAATGACAGGTTTAGGTGAATTTCACACATTATCCACTTGCACAATAATCCACAAGCGTTCTCTTTATTTACGGACCGGATTGGAAAAGTAATATGAGATGAAGTTAAGAGTCACATCATGTTTTGCTTGGCCAAGTTCACTGGACTTAAATGGAATCAAGGACTTCCTTTTCAGTGCAGGTGACCCTTGTTTCATACAGGATGATGCCTTTCCCAAGCTGCATTAGCTTGTGGTTAAGTATCAGGTGTCACAGTGGCTAATCACACACCCAGGAATAGGCTTCAACCCACACAGACATCTCAGAGGATTCTGGGGTAATTTTACACCAATAGTGCCATCTAAAGGTCAAAAGGAAGACACCTCTATTGCATTTTATTCTGACACACTTAAAGGAATAGTTGACCCACACATGAAAATTCTGTCATTAGTTACTCACCATCATGTCGTTCTAAACCGTAAGACTTTAGTTCAACTTCGTAACACAAATTAATCTTTTTAATGAAATCTGAGCGCTTTCTGTCCCTCCATAGACTATGCAACTACCATTTTGATGCTTCAAAAAGTTCATAAAGAGATTGTAAAATGAATCCATATGAATTGAGCAGTTTAGACAAAATTTTATGAAGAGACTTGATCACGTTGTATGATGAACAGATTTAATTTAGGCTTTTATTAACATATAAAAATGTATTAGCGAACAGAAACAGAAACTCAACCAGGGATGCTTGACATGTGGGAACAAATCTCATTGGTTCTTGCGGAAGCTCAGTCGTGCTGCATAACACAAGAATGAACCTCATTGGTTCTCGCACGTCTAGTGAACATGCTTGTGCTTTATGTGAATAAAATAAATCTGTTCATCATATAAAGCAATCCTGTCTCTTCAGGAAATTTGGACTAAACCGCTCAATTCATATTGTTTATTTTTATGTTCTATTTATAAACTTTTTGAATCATCAAAATGATAGTTGCTAGACAGTTAGCTGTCTATGAAGAGTACAGAAAGCTCTCAGATTTCATCAAAAAGATCCTCATTTGTGTTCCAAAGATGAACGAAAGTGTGTGTGTGTGTGTGTGTGTGTGTGTGTGTGTGTGTGTGTGTGTGTGTGTGTGTGTGTGTGTGTGTGTGTGTGTGTGTGCAAATGATTAATAATGTAATGATTGATTTAGAATTTATACAATTATTTTGCTCCTTGATGGTTCCATGAAGAACCTTTAACATTCATGAAACATTTTCATTGCACAAAAGGTTTTTTATAGTGGAAAACAGTTCTTTGAAAGGTTTTTTGGGGAACCGGTTCTTCTATGGCGTCACTGTGAAAACCTCAATTTGGAACCTTTATTTTTAGTGTACACTAGTGTACACAATTAGATGTCTGCCATTTTTCAAAGCTTTAAATGTATCAGTTGTAAAAACATATCTACAAGCAAAATTTGCCCCAAAATTGAATCTCATTAAGTGTTACATAAAAAAAGTTGCATGGCAGCAAACAAATAAAAAGAACAGACAGTATATCTCACATTGTCCTCATCATTTAGTCTTGTTGGTCTGCTACATGTATCCTCAGTGCAATCCGATCCATCAGTCAAACACTTTTTAAAGGCATTAGAGTTTGAATCATAAAGGGGTTGACAGAGGGTGGAGGGGTTGCTCAGACCAATGGTGCGTCCCCACCTCTCAGCCTCTGCTGTGGGAGAAGCCCAGAACCTGTGTGCTGGAAGCAAAGAATACATGCCTTTCATGCGGACCTCCAGCATCTGTCCTAAAGGAATCCCACCAGCAGTTAATGAAAGGCACCTTTTCCCTAGAGGAGGGAAAAAAAGCTAATTTGAAGAAACTCGACCCTACTTTGCAAATCAGTCAGTAGATATCTGATTGTCACTCCAAGAGCTGGGGTCTAATCCTATTGTTTTTTCTATAGGATTACTTGTGCTGGGTACCTCTCCCCCTTTGGCACTGCACGGGAGAATAGACAGATTAAGGGGATTAGCTTGTATCCTCCTAACTTGTCAAGCTGGGATGTAAGGATCCATTGACTTCACTGTTCTGAATGAGAGAAGTGCCTAAAAAAGAGAGAAATGAAAGCCAGTGAACAAGAAAAATTCCTGAAAGAACAATGCGATTTGTTTGCTTTTGTTCCTTTTAACTTGGCTCAGTTCAAAGAGTCTCACCTAAGAAGCCGCAGTCCCAAGTCGGAAAGATATGGAATAAAGCAAGTAAGAGCCCTTAGCTATGGCTGTCAAAATAACATTTAGCACAAAACAAACAAGTTTACTTGAGAGATTACATTGGTTTTGCAGGGCTCAGTGGTTGTCACTTTCTCGATGATACTCTTGCTGCGTCCGAAACCTGAACCGTGCTGACTTTGCAGGCAGAATCTGAAATAGGAAGGCATCAAGGCCTGTAGAAACCAATGTTTTCACAACATACCATGCCTTCAATTGGTGACATTTCTTTGAAGGCGGTATAGATGTATCCTGTGTGTGGATTGGCATCTGGTGGAGCAGTTGGAAATAAAGTTCATTTTAAACTTTTTCTAACAAAAATAATTAGGCTAAATAGTAGTTATCCTTAGCATAATATTTGTTTGCCTGAAATGTTAGGAGGATTGACCAGCAAGGGCTACTTTTGTATACAGACATGCAAAGAGGATATTAGAATGAAAATGTAAGATATCACTTTAGATATTTTTAAACTTTAGATATCACCATTTTTCATTTCCCCCCTTTACATGTCACCCTTTTATTAATTAATCAATGGTCCTGGGCTCTTTCTTGCATTCTTAATATCTTATATGTATTACTGGATTGTATCCTCCAAGAAAAGATGTGGTTAAACTTCAGTCAGTATACTGGAATTCAGTTATTAATATCAATACTCATCTACATGTATTAAAGCATTAATAAGTTCATTTAAAACTATTAGTAAATTAATGCAAATTTATTTTATACATTTATTAATTTATGTATTAATAATTTAAAATAAAGTAATAATTGAATTAATTTTAGTCTATCTATTTGCTTGCTTGCTTCTTCTTTTTTTCTTCTTTTTTTCACAGGGAAATGTGTAATTTCCTGCCCCTTTAAATTCAGTCAGCTGATTTCTTGATCTCAGCTGGTAAAGAACAACAAAGTCACGCCCTACCGTCTCTTTAGTTATTTTTAAACGACAGATTATTCAACCAATCGTTGCTACGTTTATCAGTTAAACCAGGAAGTATTCGCTTGAACGGACCAACAGCAGCAGGGGGCGGGCCTTGGGGACACTCTCGGAGTTTGTGAGAGAGTTGAAAGAAAGAAGAAAGAGACGTAACTGAAGCTAGTTTGCAGGCTAGCTGAATGTCCTGCCGTGTCGCAGATGTGTCGAAAGCCATGGGAAAGGGCGGAATGTGGGGGGTTGGATATATAAAACTGGGCATGGGGTTGTTTGTATGTAACGCGGTTATCGGACCGGTTGGTTCGGTGTCAGTGGAGGCAGCGTTGACCGAGGTAAAGACACTGTTAGCTTCATTAGCCTAGCAGGTAGACTGTGGCTGCGTCTCAAAATCTAGTGAGTTGCCTAGTTAGACCGCACTGGGGGAGATCTTAGGTTGGTCAAACGTTCTAATGGTGCCCAGAATGCTGTCTAATTAGTCAGCTCATTAGGTTTTGAAGCACACCCTGTGTGCTTGTGTTCACAGCGGTGACAGCAAAGAATACTTAAGACTTTTGAGTGTGACATGCCACAAACATATTTTACAAGGTTCATAATTTGAGCGTTGTCGTCCTTTTCCAAACATAATGATTCAGTTTTTATTGAACACAAAGGTAAGGAAGTTGACAACCTCGAAGTCTGATCTGAACAGCTATATCTATTTTCTTTATTTGGCTTTTAAAGTTGTCAGCTTCACTAAATGTAGAGGAATACATATTCAATCCTCCTGTATTCTATAGACTGTAACAGTATAAAGTCATTAGACATCATGACTTTTAAGTGTAAACTGTTGGTTTAAAAAAAGATTGTGTATAGATGTTATGCTTTTGGAACCCACTGTATATTAAATGTCTTTAATATATTAAATCATATTAAATGTCTACTATGTGCTGCCATTTAAATGAACAATTTGAATTAATAATTTGATATAATGCACTTATTGTGTACATGTTTTTTTTTTTTACAATGTATATATTTAAAAAGTAACTAATTTTTGTAGTTACATCTATAATTAAACCTTAAGCCATCCTTAAACCTAACCATACCATGGTAACAACCTGTCCCTAATCTATAGGCGCAAAAGTGTTTTGAAATACAACATGAAAACCAGAAATACGTAGTACCAAAAAATGATAAAAATGTCCCTCATCTCAAATTGGTGCTTGTTAAAGAAAGGACAACAAGGAAAGTGTTTCAGTTGTTAATGAATGACCTTGTCTGCTTTTGAGTAAGTTATTAAATGTATTTGTTTTAAAAGTCTTTTATTAAAGTCAACCTAATAACCTTCATTTAGATTCTCATTTAGACTAACAATTCAAAAACATCCAGAAATTTTAATCTGTAAGTGAAATACAAATTTGGGACAGTTTGTTTTATTTCAGTCTTGCTGAGCTTACATGTAAATACACAGCCAGATGAATGATTCATAAAGCTTTGTCTCGTTCCTAATGTTATTCTTTCTGAGTGATAGGTAAATAATTAAAAAGGCCTGCCTGTTATTACTGCTGCTGCTGCTGATGATGTAGGGTTGTACAATAGGGGATTTTTCAGGCAGGGCCATGTTTATCTGTATATTGTGATTGTTCTGCAATAAACTAATTGTTGTACAGTTGACTGATTAACACTTTAATGTTGCCTGTCTAGAAAAAAACACATACTTAAAAGATTTTGCTGATGATGGGCTGAGGCTGTTTTGACTGTTCTCATTCTGGCCTTGACTGTGAAAGGCATGTATGTACGGAGATGCTCTTCTCTCTGTTGTGACAGGTGCTAGATCAAGGTCAGGGAATGAAAAAAGCAGGGAGTGAGCTGTTTGCTCTCCACAGGTGTTATCTCTGAGGGAATGTAGGTGCCTGAAAGATTTCAGATCTGCTAACATGACAGAAACCACATGTTTTATGCCTGTGAAATGTCGTTTGCAACTTTTGATGAGAGAAAATTTAGAGTGGGACTTGATTATATTGGATAATGAAAAGCAATCTCTTGTAAATCACCTTTTTTCACATGATACCCCCATTTTAAATGACACAGTACTGTTCACAAAGTTGGATCAGTATGATTATTTATTTATTTATTTATTTTTTTTATAATTGTGAATTAAAAAAAAAAAATTATGTTCACCAAGGCTGCATTTATTTGATCATACATACAATAAAATCAGTAATATTGTGAATATTGTTACAGTTTTTTAGGTTTTACATTTTAAAATGTAATTTATTTCTGTAATGGCAAAGCTGAATTTCAGCAGCTATTACTTCAGTTTTCAGTCACATGATATTTTCTTTTTCAGGATTAATGAATAGAACAGCATTTATTTAAAATATAAATATTTTCTGTCTTAAACATCTTTTGTCACTTTCGACCAATTTCATGCCCCCAAACCCTAGCCTGGATGCCAGCCGAATTTAGCCACGCCCACAACATTTTTGCTCTGGGAATTCATATTCTGACTAGATTTGAGTATGACCACGTCAGGCTACCCAAACCCCCCACCCCCAAAACCAAAAAATAATTAAACTTATTTTATTTTTTTTGCTGTGGAATAACATGCACAATAGAGCGCAAAAGTGACCACCCACATTTTCGTTGACTTGGTTCCACAATTGTTTTTCCCATTCATTTTCAACATAAGGATTAAAAAAAGATTCTATAGACCATAAAAAAATTGTTTAAAAAACATTAATGTTTTTTATAATTTTCTCACCCTCATTTTGTTCCAAACCTACATGACTTTATTTATTTATTTAAATGTCTGTTTTTGTATCCATGCAATGAAAGTCAATGGTCACCAAAATTGTTTTGGTTACCAACATTTTGCAAAATATCTTCCATAGAAGAAAGGACGTCAAACAGGTTTGGAACGACATGAGGATGAGTAAACGATGGCATATTTTTCATTTTTGGGTGAGCTATCTGCAGTGCATCACTTATGGTCCGTAGGTTGAATGCTTTAAAATTATCACAAAAAAATGAGTGGGATTTTTTCTTTGTAATCTGGGACCTTACTGTTGCTCTCTATATGACTAGGAATGTGTAATAATTAACTAATTAACCTTCAACTCAGCTGTTTGCTGCCAGTTGCCATCCCTTCTATGAACTCTTTGGCACTGTCCTTGCACAGGTTTGCAGCACTGAATACTCCGCTGCTTATCGTTAATTGTTATCTCAACAGTGTCAATATACTGATGGCATTTATACTCTTGAGCGAAGATTATTGTACATCAGGCAAGATTTAGTTTTTTACTATCATTTGTGTCTAGCACAATGCTTGAGACAACTGTCAGGCCAGCAGTTGTCGTCATATCTTTGTGTATGTGAGAGGGAGTGAGGCACAGACCGCTTGTCTGTTCATCCTGTTTACTTGCATTCCCTGGCAGCGCTCGCTGGGTCTGAAATGCCACGAGGGAGGCTGTCTATGTATGTGTGTTTAAATCGAGACCCTCCGGCTAATGAAGGGGGCAGTTCATGTCGCACTGTACCATGTGTGGGTGGTGGGTGGCCCGAGCCCAACCTTCCCTCTGTGTCTCTTGGTCTTTGCAGCCCTGTGTGTAACAAAACTGTCTCTGCTGTGTTGATTTTCCTATCAGACGCCTATCATGCCTTTTCTCCTGGGGTTTAGACAGGTAAAACAAGACCACAGGAATCAGTATTTTATTAATTCAAATAGCAAATTTAACTTGATTTGCATTGCGTGTAATATAGTCTGAACACTCAAGGGTTTGTATAGGGATCTGCCTCTCAATTATATTGAAGTGCTTTTCATCACCTGTAAGGACAGCCTGATGTCACTGTGCTGGGGACATTTATTTACTTATATAACACAGTGAAATCAGGCTGTCTTTACAGGTGATGAAAAGCACTTCAATACAACTGAGAAGCAGATCACTGGTTTTGTTTTATTCTTCATGTGCATTGAAAAACGTTCTGACTTTCTGATATTTGTGCTGATTATATGCTTATATTTCCTTT
The DNA here is from genome assembly GCA_023029165.1 of Gobiocypris rarus. Taxonomy (NCBI): domain Eukaryota; kingdom Metazoa; phylum Chordata; class Actinopteri; order Cypriniformes; family Gobionidae; genus Gobiocypris; species Gobiocypris rarus. Next base: position 22,643,344 of record CM040927.1, on the reverse strand, counting down.
TTGGTTTTGCAGAACCGGTTGCTTTGTGTAGGAGTGAACAACCAGAGCTACTACTGTGATTCGGGCCACTGCTGTGGAGAATCTCAGTGTTGCAGCTATTACTACGAGGTGTGGTGTAAGTATCTGAGTCCCTGCTGCCTAGCCTATGCATGCTGTAAGATCAGGTCAGTCCATGGTGTAACTCCGTTTGCTATAGTGTCATCCTCCAGTTGCTCTACACTTGGTATTTGGTTACTTCAAGTCTCTATTGGTCTAGCCTGGATGTGGTCGCAATTCCAGAACACTGTAAACTCTGATGCAAAGGGCAGTCTGTCTAGTTATTTAAATACTGTTACATCTTATTCAACCTTGAAATTATTCTGAATTAAAATACAGTTGTAATATTATTTAGTGGTGAAACATGCCACCTGCATTTGTTCTCAACAAGTTGTTTGCAGTAAGCAGCCCAAGCTTATGATGCCAGCAATGGGTTGGACGAGAGGCCACATGCCTTGGGAAAAGACATCCAAGTCTGGCTCATTTTTGATACTGTAGTTTTTTTGTTACCGTAAATAGTTATAAGATTTAGGTATTCAATCGTACAGCTTACTGGAACCAAATCTGCAGTAATTCCAAGCAGAAATGTAATTGACCTTACAGTACAATGGATATGCCAGCTTTTTTAAAGTAATATTTTTAAGCATCTTACTCAGTTTTTAATTATGGGTCTGATTTGCCTGTGTTGCTTTTAACTTTTGTGTCATTGGCTGGCCCTGATCTAGTTGTTGTTCTGCCCTGTTCACGCCCGTTGGCAGTTTCTGTGTTATCAAATTACCCCTCTCCCTCTGGTGTACCATCTATTTTAATAACTGAGGACTAACCTCATCTCAACAGTAATTGTAGCACATCGTCTGCTGAGTCAAGGGGCTGCATTTTGGGTTTTGTACATCATGCCAGATACATGCGAACCGGACAGACACAAATCCAGTGTAACCGGATCAGACCAGATCCTGTAAACAGCTGCCTTAAATTTCTCTATTAGGACAAGTAGACCCTACCACACCCCACCCCACCCCCTGATCTGCTAGAAAAGGTCTCTGCTTTTTTGGGGCAAAGTTTCACACACTTATCTCACATGACATTGGCCTGCACGGCTCTTTCCATTGACTGATGAACATTCCACCCTAATCTCCAGTACATTTTTCTCATGGGTTCTGTTGCTGCCACATTGTTAGGTTGCTTTGGGAGAAATATGACTATTAGTCACACTTTAGATTAGGGTCTAATTCACACTATTAACTAACTGTAAACTACGACTTTGGCCTCAATAAACTCCTAATAGTTAGTAAGGTAGTTATTAAATGTAGGATTAAGGGATGTAGAATATGCTCATGAAAAATAATGCATTAATATGTGCTTTATAGGTAATAAACAGCCAATATCTTAGTAATATGCATGCTAACAAGCAACTAGTTAATAGTGAGAATTGGACCCTAAACTAAAGTGTTACCAAAAATCTTTGTACCACTATGGTAGTATTTTAGACTTACTTACTTTAATTTCAGCAAGGATGCTTAAAATTGATCACAAGTGACAATACATTTGTAATGTTAATAAATACTTCTATTTCAAATAAATCATGTTCTTTTGGACTTTCTATTCATCAAAGAATCCAGAACACTTGTTTTTTGTGAAAATATGACCTTTTCAACATAAATGATAAAATAATAAAAAAAAATTCTTGAGCACCAAATCATTAAAACAATTTCTGAAGGCTCACAAGCTTGGCATCACAAGAAAAAAATCACATTATAAAATGTATTAAAATAGAAAAGAGTTGCTCAATATTACTGTTTTATTTCATTCTTTTTTTGATTGGTGATCATAAGAGACAAACATTTGTAAAAAATAGTACCGACCCCAAACTTTTGAACAATGTGTACAGCTTGCAGCCAATCAAAATGTCAGACTAAAAAAGTTCACTGTGGGTGGAGCCTAGTCTGGCTTCGCACTCCTGCGTACTTTCGCTCAATTTTAATTTTCCTTCAGTACGTTGTCTGGGTTTGCGTTATATTCAATGTTTTTCTCCGGCCAATTTTTAACCAGTCCAATCAGCGAACAGAGGGAGTGGCTGAGAACGATGACATTGATGTTGTGTGCTAGTTTGAGTTGTAGTTCGGTTGAGAAAGTTTTTTGAAGTTTAAAACTATTTAAAACTGAGTACCCACCTTCAAAGAAGTTAACGCTTGTCAATGGAGAGTGGCCAGTCTCTGAACAAATTAAATGTATGAGAGTCTGGTAGGACCAGGCTAGGTGGAGCCACCAGACAAGATGCATTTAAAGGGTAACTTAACCCCTGTTCACAGCCTAACTCCACCCACTGGCAATATTTGAAAAATGCTGGAAAAGTGGGCAGAGCCCAGTGGAGACAGGGGACAAGCCGAGGGTGGGGCTGAGCGGGGGAATGTGCACCTGAAACCGGCAGTGACGGATTGAAGGATTGCTGTCAGACTCGCAAAGATGGAGAATGACTGGAGTGACACAAGTAGTTTTGCAAGAGATCGGTCATTTGAAGTAGAGGACTTTTCTCCCCTCCAATAGGAAAATTCAACTGCAGTAGCCATCGTTCAACCTTAAGCGGGCAGCACTAATACCTTTTTACACCATATATTGTAGAATTAAAACACTTTACACTCAAATGTCAAAACATTTACTCGAATCAATAAACAGCACTAATAAAGCCCCAATCTTGCAGATCATCAACTAAAAAAAGTTGGATTAGGGTTTAGTTACCCTTTAAAAAAGAAAGAAAGCAACTAATAAAGCGTCTTGTCAGGCAGCACTGTAGACAACAGCTCAAATTAACATTGACGAGTTGTGATTCACGATGTGCATTGCCTGGTTTGAACATGATGTTCTCTTCACTCATTAACAGTACTGTGTTTTGTGTGTGCTCTTTCATCAGGGTTTTGGTTGGTCCTGACGCTCATTATCATTCTGGGCTGCTGCTGTGTGTGTCACCACCGTCGAGCCAAACACAGACTACAGCAACAGCAGCGGCAGCATGAGATCAACCTCATCGCTTACAGAGAAGCCCATAACTACACCTCTCTACCCTTCTACTTCAGTCAGTACCCGCTTCATTCCCCTTTCATTCTCCCTCTAATCAATATAATACTATATTAATTTAAATTGAATAAACCTGTAAACAAGATTTAAACGTTAAATAGCATGGTATTATACTGAATAGTTTTTATTGCAATTAAAAAATAAGGCATTGGTGTACGGCCGAATATAGTGTAACACCGTTAACACTGACTACTGCAGCCAGCCTAGCAGGGAGCCTTTAAATCTTCTCATATGTTAAGCACTTATTACAAGTTTGAAAAGGTGGTTAGCACATCTGCATTAAATCTGCATTAAAGCGTCGTGAACTCAGAGCAGAGATGGACTGCGAACCAAACCGCTCTGACACTGTGAACACTGGCGGATAATGAGCTGCTCACATGTGAGAACACAGTGCCACACAGTACATGTATTTATTGAAATTGCAGTCTTTGCAATTTGATAATCACATTACCACCGTGTCTACACCGGACATGAGTGATGCGACACGACACAAGACAATATAACCTGTTATTATCAGTGATGTTGTCCACACGACGCGCCAAATCCCGACAGTAAACTGATGCCTCATTCTATTTATGACATACTGACATGAAGGACAAATGCTTTGCAGCGATCGATTTGTCACGTCCAGTGTAAGCCATATTGTTTTTATTTTTTATTTAAATGTATTGCTCAATCCTAAACTGTATATCTAATACATGATTAAACTAAATATACAGTATTATGGACAGTGGGATTTATTACAGAATGCACAAAAATGGAAAGTTGAAAAAATGGAAAGAGTGCTGTCCAGTGATAACTGTAAAGCTTATAATTATATCTGAATTTTAACTGGGGAAATAATCAGTTTATTATAGAATTAGTAGATCTGTTCACTGTGAACAATTGCTGTCAAAATCATCTTCTTTCCCTCTTCTCCAGGGTTCCTGCCTGGCTACCTCTTACCTGCATATGAGGAAGTCGAGAACAGACCCCCGACGCCCCCACCTCCATACAGTGCCTCTCAGCCAGCCCAGTGCACCAGCACGGACCCCCTGTGCTCTGAACAACCAGATGAGCTCTTTCCTCCATTGCCGTGCAGCCCCGCTGCCCCATCTGCATCTGAGAACTGTTCCCCGGGACCCTGCATAGAGCATCCCCATTCTCCCACCACACACCACCCTGCCAGAAACGCCCACAAACCACAGTACCTCAGCCTAGAGGAGGACGGGCAGCTCCAGCAGGTGGCGTGCGCTACCTCACACAGCCCAGTCAAACAGGGCAGCTCCAGCGAGGACCTGACCGAACCTGGAGAAGAATGTTCTCCCGAAAGCAAAGACAAGACTCCCGGACGCCACCGGCGCTTTACAGGTGACTCTGGGATTGAGGTATGCGTGTGCAGCCAAGGGCCCAGGGACGGAGAGGAAGAGGAGGAGATGAAAGAGCTTGTTGGGCATATGGACGGAGGGGAGCTCGAGGAGCAGGACTTCTGTGATAGCTGCAACCCCCGCGGCACCAGCCCTCCTCTGGGTCCCGGGGATGAGGAGCAGGGCCTGGCTGCCTCAGACGTGCCTCTGGAGCATAGAGAGTCTCAGCGACCTCCAGTATGCCTCCATCTGCACACTATCAATGAACAGGACGTTCCACATCACGGCAACAACACAGACCCGCAGAGTTGAGCACAACCAGTTCCAGCAGAGACTTACTTTAGACTGCTGTCTCCCTTTACTTTCTTGAGCTACATCAGTTTGTACTGTCAGCTATGTCACTTTGGGTGTACTTTTCGTGTGTGCGTGCGTGCAAGTGAGAAAGTTTCAAAAGGGCATTTAATGTGTGAGTCCTCACGGTTTTATGGATTAATAGGGTAATCTATTTAAGACGTTAATAGGTCTGTTTCCTCACAGAGAGGTCCCGATCAAAGCCACTGGGGAAATTCTCCGGTTTATAGCCTTATCGAGCTCGATGCCTGTAGATTTAAGGCTCTTTGTTGGTTTCTGAGGGCTGATTGTCCCCTGAGATGAAGCTGGCACTCAAGGTCGGGGGATATTGAAATGTGCTGGTTTTTGCTTAAAGGGATGGTTTGCCCTTAAGTGAAATTTCTGTCATCAGTTATTCATCTTTAAAACAAGTGAAGATATTTTTAATGAAACCTCCGAGATTTTACTTGCTCTTTTGAAAATCCATTCCACCAAAATGATGATGTTACTAAGTTTTTTGTTTTTTAAGTAAATCCATATGAACATACATGGAGCACATTAAATATGGTAAACAAGCTTAAACGTACTTGCTTGATATGTGTCAACCGATCACGCTTCAGCAAGAACCAATGAGGTTTCTTATGTGTCAAGCATGTACAAGTACTTCTGCTACTGTATGTTCGTTGATCAGTGTTTATATGAGAATAAAAGCCTAAATTAAATCTTTTAGATTAGTTTTGCTATCTCTTTTTACGAACCTAAAAATATTTCAAAGTTTAGGTGGAATTTCAATGGAGCTACATGCATTTTTCAGATTTCATTCAAAATATCTTAATTAGTGTTTTAAAGAAAAATGAAAGTCATCTGGGTTTGGACAGACATGAAGGTTAAATATTTGATAACATCTTTTTCATGTTTGGGTGAACTATTCCTTTAAGGTTATATTGTGCACACAAAAAAATAAAATGGAAAAGACTGCAGTCTGCCAACACTTCAGAGCTTTAATATTCAGTTGTTGGTTGTTGTTTTTTTGCGTATCTCTTTTATCTGGAGTATCTGCATGATGCTATTCAGAAAAATGAAGGAAAATAATTTTCCAATTTTTTTTGTTGTCTTTTATATCAGTAAGTGAACATGCTCTCTAGGGTATGGTTGTCATTTAGTTTCATCATTGTATGACATGTTCTCTGGCTCTATCCGATCTTTTGCATGATTATTTGCAGAAACTCAATAGATCCACAAGCATAAACTGAATACATCCACATGCTATAGTATAGTATATAGTAGTACATTTGAGTTCATTTTGCAAAGACTCTTCAAATGAAGGCTGAAAATACCTTTGTATATAGATTGAACCCAGCTTGTACATTTAAAATAGGTGCCTTTGTTGATTCGAGTAGTTTTCATATGCCTTAAAGAGAACAGTATGAGGTGAATTTCTGCATACAATAATTAAGGGCCAGCATGATTGAACATTTTGGTCAATGGTAACTTCTTGTTTGATAGGATCACTTGATAAGCCTTCCATAGACATGTTTGTTTTTTGCCTTAATTTTATTTCTGTACTCTCCCATAGTGCTTTTAAATTGTTTTTGTATCTTAACACTGTAAGGGAACTCTTGCACCACTAACAGTAATTTATGTATAGGCCTTATTTCATAAAATAATCTTTTAATGTGCGTTTTATTGTAGCAGATCAGGTAAGGTTACTGTCATGCTAGCAAGCACTTATGTCGGGTTTATGATGAGATTGAGATTAGTTTTTCTGTGGCGGTGAGACTGTCCAAAGCTGCTCCACTGCATTCCCTATAGTGTGTGTGTGTGTGTGTGTGTGTGTGTGTGTGTGTGTGTGTGAGACAGAGTGTGTCATAGTGGATTCCTTTAAGTGGATCGTTCTTCAGGCCACTGTGTTTGTTTGACCTTTGGTTTGGATTAGCAGTTAGGCGTCCTTTAATAGAGTCTTAGCTTGGGCACAGATGGCTTTTCGGCCTTGTTGATCTCCAGATCAAAGTGTTCTTGTGTAAACAGTGGCTAATTTTCTTTCAAACATAAAGTGGCTGGTAAATTAGGTTCCTAGTATGTTAGCTGGAAAAACTGGTTTTGGAAGGCAAATTCCAACACAGACATAATGCCTTCGAAAACATTTACGTAGCAGTACTGTTGGGCTAATCCAAATACATGTTCTGATTGAGGCTAGTTATATCATTATAGTTCTAGCATTTATTCAAATATTTGAGCGATTAAGGGAAATCTTAAAGTTATGAAGTCAGTTCAGTGAGGAGTTCATCATCTGTTGCGGCAACGATGCTCCTGTTCTTTCTGTTGCTCTAGTCTCCATAGTTTCCTCTCGTCCTTTGATGTTTGAGACCAAAGGTATTGATTAAAAGTGGAACTATGTCGGGTAGCTCACTGTGAATGAGATGTGTTCATTTTGCCTAAATAAGTTGTCATTGCACTGTTTTGACACCGCGCGGTGAGTGTGTGAGTGCTTGAAGGTGACGAAGGCTTTGCAAGCCAATTGCTTTTTTTTTTCTTAAGCTTTGATTCAAGCCTGGTACTACGTTTTAGTTTTGTATCTGTAGTCACTTTCTTTTTATATAAAACTGTATTTTCTGCATTTTATAAGAGGACTCAACCAAATTAAAGAGTATCAAAGAATGTTCCATATGAATAAAAAAAAGCTATTTAAGCCAATTAATTTCTGTGAGTGATTTAGTTATTCAGTTATCTTTTATTTAGTGCCCTTGGTTCCAGACGTATTTTTCCCATAGGAATTTTAAAAAAGGTCTTTTTTTAAAGAGTTATAAACCACAAACCAAGCCAACCAGCTACAAGGTAAATAACAACATCACAAACTTTGATTTGAAAATTGTACAAAAAGACAAAAAGGTACAAGACTTGTTTAATTCAAGAAGAAACAACATAAATAAAAATAGGAATGGTGGATAAATATAAAATGTTGTTTGATGTTTATAGTAAAAATGCTTGATTAGAATATGTAAGATAGTCCAAGTGAAATGTTTGGAAAATGACTATTTTTGATATTTTTAAAAGAAGTTTCAAGCCTGCATTTATTTGATCAAAAATACTGAAAAAAAGTAATATTGTGAAATAGTATTACAAATATGATTTTGTTTCTGTGATGCACAGCTGAATTTTCATCAGCTATTACTCCAGTCTACAGTTTTTCATGACCCTTCAGAAATCATTTTAAAAGAACAGCATTATTTAAAATATAAATATTTTCTAACAATATAAATATTTACTATCACTTATTTTATTCATCAATTTATGCAGAAAAAAAATACCCCAAATTTTTGAACGGTAGTGTATATTGTTACAAAATATTTATATTTTAAATAAATGCTATTCTTTTTTTTTTTTTTTTACTTTTTTATCAAAGAATCCTGAAAAAAGTATTACAGGTTATAAAAAAATATTAAGCAGCACAACTGTTTCCAACATTTATAATAAATCAGCATATTAGAATGATTTCTGAAGGATCAGGAGACACTGAAGACTGGAGTAATGACTGCCAAAAATCAGCTTTGCATCAAAGAAATAAAATAGAAAATCATTACTTTAAATTGTAATATTTCACAATATAACTTTTTTGTCTGTATTTTTTATCAAATAAATGTAGGCTTGATGAGCATAAGATACTTCTTTAAAAAAATAACTTTTGACACACATATTCAAGAGTGAAGGGAGATTGATGTAATTCTCTGGTGTATATTTCTTTGTAATTTTCAACCAGGACTTAAAGCCATTAAACACGATTATTTAAAAAAAGGTTTATATTATGTAGATTGATGGCTGGAACGAAAAATATACTATTGAAAAACAACCTTGTAACTCACAGTAGATCTGTTTTAAAGGTTTATAAGTTTGTGTAAAAATGTTTTTGGATTTTTACATCCAAAACCCACCGTCTGCACCTTATTCAATTACTGTTGAGATAGATTCACAATGTCTCAAAATATGCTTTTTATTTATGTCTGATTTGTGATATTTGATAGTAGGCTTCATAAAAAACATGTTTACAAATGAGTAGAAAAGACATATAGGCTACATTTACTCAGCAGTGCTGCATTAGTGGGAATTTTTCCCCGTCTGCTCTTAATTTAGCAATGACCTTGTATTTATCAGGTTGAAGAACCACACCAAACTTGCCCTGGAGGTTGGGCAGAGGCTGGCCGGTGGGCATCTCTAGCGTGAACCTTTGCAAAATCCACGACAGGAAGAGGAAGAGTTCCATCTTTGCCAGGGCCTCACCGAGACAAACACGTACTCCTGCGCCGAATGGCAGGTAGCTGGCCGATGGGCAGCACAAACCATCACCCTCCTCATTCAGGAATCGTCCTGTCAGAAGATGCAGTGTTTTGGTAACTTTCACAGACACACACGGCTTTCAGATGCCAGTGCAGATTCTCACCTGGGTCAAACAGCTCAGGATTCTTCCATTCCTTCTCGTCGTGATGTAAAGACCACAGATTAATAATGACTCGGGTCCCTTTCTGCACAGTGTATTCTCCCACGCTGCACAAGAGAGCAGAGAAGACATCACGACTCTACAGTATTTTATATGGACAGTTTTGCTTTCTATTCATTTTCAATAGGGTTGGAAAGTTAGACTTTTAAAACCCTAATGAGGGTCTTTCAAACAATGATCATTAAATAAACATAAAAATTAAAAGTTTAGGGTCAGTACGTTTTTTTTATGTTTTGCGAGAGGTCTCATTCTCACAAAACCTAATACGTAATGTTTTTCTATTCACCAAACGTTTTATTTGAAATAGAACTGTTGTATAACATTATACATGTTTTTACTGCATCCTTTCTGAATAAAAGTATTATTATTATTATTAATAAATCTTACTGTTAATACCTAGAGTCTTGGAGCGCCACATGAGGGATGAGGAGTGGGGAGACGGGTCGGATCCTCAGGACTTCTCTTATAGTGGCCTCTAGATAAGGCAAATTCCCTCGATCACTGAGCTGAGGGTGTCTGTCTTTTCCAATCTTATTGTCAAGCTCCTCCTGAATCTTTCTCTGCACCTAATGTCAAATGCAATGTTTTATTACAGGGAAATATGAATTGATTCAGTACATCCAGGCCAGCTCATCTGTGAGCAACTTTATTTACCTGTGGATTATGGACAAGGTAAGCTATTGACCATTTCAGTACAGTGGTCGTGGTTTCCACCCCTGCCCCGAAGATGTCCCCCACAGTCATGAGCAGGTGGTCTTCAGTTAACCCAACATCATGAGTGCTGGTGTTGTTATTCTCTGAACTGCGTTTGGCCCTCAGAAGTGCGTCCAAGAGGTCCCGCTGGACGTTATCACTGTAATCCACCTGTAGAGGGAGACAAATCCCAGGGAATCGACAAAGGCCTTTTCTCTAAATGAAAGAGTCTGTAGCACTATTTACAAAGTCAAACACGAGTAGTTAACACATCCTGGTGTGACATGCACCTAAAACTGTTTTATAATTATGATTCATGAAGCTGATTATGATCCCATGTAAGTTACAGACTACACAGAATATTTTCTTTTGTAGATTTGTTTACCTTGTGTTCCTCGTATTTCTTTTGAAGCAGTTTGTCTCTGATGGAAACACACTGCCTTAAGATTCTGAGGTCTTTATTTGGGAATATCTTGGAGGAAGGAATACATGGTTATGTATTAGAATTCAAAACAAGACTAAATTATTTTTTAGTTAGTTAAGATTTTTAGATTTTAGTTAACAAACGGCCAGTTGCAACATCATAACTTTAATCTGCACATTACTATTCAAAAGTTTGGGGTCAGTAAGTTTAAAGAAATTAACATGTTTATTGAGAAATACATTATTACAAAAGATTTATATAAATAAATCCTCCTAAAAAGAAAGGTTTGCATTGATGGTCCCATGAAAAACTCATGGAACCTTCCTATTCCACAAAAGGTTCTTTATAGTGGAAAGAGGTTCTTTAGATTTTTAAAATGTTCTTCACCCTAAGAAAAACTTAGGTTATTTTAAGAACTTTTGTTTGGGGAACCCAAAATGGATTTCAATGGCATTGCTGTGAAAACCGCCCTTCCTTATTCCCACATAAATATTAAGCAGAACTACAATTTTCAACCAGCATATTAGAATGATTTCTGAAGGATCTTGTGACACTGAAGACTGGAGTAGCCTAATGATGCTGAAAATTCATCTTTACCATCACAGGAATAAATTATATATTCAATTATAAAAAGTTATTTTAAATTGTAATAACTGTTTTACTTTTGATCAAATAAATGCAGACTTGGTGAATATAAAAGACTTCTTTCAAAAACATTCAAAAATGTTACCGACCCCAAACTTTTGCACTGTATTGATCGTTCTTTTAGCTATAAGACACACACTGAATGAAATCTCACCTGCAGCCATGGGAAAATATCCACCAAGCTGTCCTTAGCAACTGTATCCACGATACCCTGGCTGTACTGGAGCATGGACTCAAACTCAGCATCCCCACGTTTGTATGAGGAGTTGAAACACAAAGCACACACCACGTTTGTGACGGCTCTCGTCAGCTCTGGTGCCAGATCCACAGCGCTGTTCTGGGTTTCAGTCAACATCTCACACAAAGAGCTCGCCTCCCTGGAAACTATAGGTGGAGAAGAAGAAGGCCTATTGGGTAGCAGGTTCTGTATAGTCTGCATATTTTATTGCTTCTTTACATGTTTGTGTAATATCATGTCGGCAGCTGCAGTTATACTCACTAATCTTCTCAATAGAAACTGAACCTTCTCCAAACATACAAAGAGCTCCATGCACCATTTTCCGATGGAACTTCCATGTGGAACTGTAGTCAGCAAATGCTATATCTTTCCCATCTCGAGTTAACAAGTCTGTTGTAACCTTGAAGACAATATTATTTAAAAAAAGTGTTATTTAAAAAAAATACTAATTCAGTTGCTAAATGAAAGTGGTGCAGTTTACTTACAGTTCGTGGCCTTCCTGCAAATATTTTTCCTTTTTTAATTAGGACCTCCTTTGCATGATGGTGGTTGTTCACGATGAGGATTTTGTGGGAGCCCATCATGAGGGAATAAAGATCTCCGTATTTCTTCTGCAGTTGTTGAAAGAAGATGTGAGGAGGACTGTCGCTCACTAGACTGAGGAGACTCCCAATGATAGGCAATGAGGGGAGGCTCGGAGGAGCTCTGTCGCCTGGCACAAATCCATTCATCTTCCTTTTGAGATACAGCGCAGCCAGAGCTACTGCTGATAACAGACATGAACAGAGAAGCCATGGCAGGATGAGTGGTTCAGACATTGTGTCCACCAGCTCTATCCAAAACAGTACTGCCCGTATAAGCAAGCCGACGGGAGACTTTTATACAAAATCGTCAATGCCAGCTCCTTGACCCTGGAATAGTTTAGCTTCATATATCTACGTGTCATCGAGGCTGTTTTCAACAAAGCTGCTGATTGGTTCAGATGCATAAAAGTGCACATGTGAGCGCAGCTGATATTTTACTCTTTAATTTAATCAATTTAACCACAACTTTTAGCTTAACTTTGGGAATTATATTTCTTTTAGAGTTTTCAGAAATAGCTTTTAATTGCCAGCAATTAGAACTGCTGCATTATTTAATATTGTGCATTTGATAAATCCCACTTGAAGAAACATAAAGATATCAAATATTTCCAAAAGACACAGCTTAATACAATTCCAAGAAATCCAGATAGCAGCAAACAGAATAAATATCATAAACCCAAAAACATAAAAAAACTAAGAAAAAAGGGAAATTATAGCTATACATACAATATTACCTTCAGAAAATGAACATAGATCAAACTTCATATGAACTTGTCTTGAAAATGTCTTGTTTTCTGTTCTTTAGGGGTTTCGATATAAATTAAAATCTTGTTTTGTGTGGTTTTTGCAATTTTCTAGCAACAATTACAAACATTAGGCAATAACATAGACAAATCACATAGACAAAATGAATAACAAAATAACTATAAATAAATAAAAAATCTTACAAATATTGATTTATAAATGTCTGTTTATGCTACGTTACTTTTCCCTTTTAAAATGAGCGAAACAATGAATGATACAATGAAATAATACAAATCTTAAAGTAATATAAGGAATAGTTCACCCAAAAATGAAAATTAGCCCATGATTTACTCACCCTCAAGTCATCCTATAGTGTATATGGCATTCTTCTTTCAGACGAATAAAAGTTGAGTTATATTAAAAAAGTCCTGGCTCTTCCAAGATTAATAATGGCATTGACTGTTGCTCTGTTTTTGAAGTCCATAAAAAAAAAAATGTATCTGTCCGTCAAATAATATGATCCACACAGGTTTTTTTTTTTTTTTGCACCTGAAAATTATATATATACAGGTCCTTCTCAAAAAATTTGCATATTGTGATAAAAGTTCATTATTTTCCATAATGAAATGATAAAATTTAAATGTAATATATTTTAGATTCATTGCACACCAACTGAAATATTTCAGGTCTTTTATTGTTTTAATACTGATGATTTTGGCATACAGCTCATGAAAACCCAAAATTCCTTTCTCAAAAAATTAGCATATCATGAAAAGGTTCTCTAAACGAGCTATTAACCTAATCATCTGAATCAACTAATTAACTCTAAACACCTGCAAAAGATTCCCGAGGCTTTTAAAAACTCCCAGCCTGGTTCATTACTCAAAACCGCAATCATGGGTAAGACTGCCGACCTGACTTCTGTCCAGAAGGCCATCATTGACACCCTCAAGCGAGAGGGTAAGACACAGAAAGACATTTCTGAACGAATAGGCTGTTCCCAGAGTGCTGTATCAAGGCATCTCAGTGGGAAGTCTGTGGGAAGGAAAAAGTGTGGCAAAAAACGCTGCACAACGAGAAGAGGTGACCGGACCCTGAGGAAGATTGTGGAGAAGGACCGATTCCAGACCTTGGGGGACCTGCGGAAGCAGTGGACTGAGTCTGGAGTAGAAACATCCAGAGCCACCGTGCACAGGCGTGTGCAGGAAATGGGCTACAGGTGCCGCATTCCCCAGGTCAAGCCACTTTATGAACCAGAAACAGCGACAGAAGCGCCTGACCTGGGCTACAGAGAAGCAGCACTGGACTGTCGCTCAAATTTTGCATGTCATTCGGAAATCAAGGTGCCAGAGTCTGGAGGAAGACTCTGGGAGAAGGAAATGCCAAAATGCCTGAAGTCCAGTGTCAAGTACCCATAGTCAGTGATGGTCTGGGGTGCCATGTCAGCTGCTGGTGTTGGTCCACTGTGTTTTATCAAGGGCAGGGTCAATGCAGCTAGCTATCAGGAGATTTTGGAGCACTTCATGCTTCCATCTGCTGAAAAGCTTTATGGAGATGAAGATTTTGTTTTTCAGCACAACCTGGCACCTGCTCACAGTGCCAAAACCACTGGTAAATGGTTTACTGACCATGGTATTACTGTGCTCAATTGGCCTGCCAACTCTCCTGACCTGAATCCCATAGAGAATCTGTGGGATATTGTGAAGAGGAAGTTGAGAGACGCAAGACCCAACACTCTGGACGAGCTTAAGGCCACAATCAACGCATCCTGGGCCTCCATAACACCTCAGCAGTGCCACAGGCTGATTGCCTCCATGCCACACCGCATTGAAGCAGTCATTTCTGCAAAAGGATTCCCCACCAAGTATTCAGTGCATAACTGAACATAATTATTTGAAGGTTGACTTTTTTGTATTTAAAAACACTTTTCTTTTATTGGTCGGATGAGGTTTTCATGAGCTGTATGCCAAAATCATCAGTATTAAAACAATAAAAGACCTGAAATATTTCAGTTGGTGTGCAATTAATCTAAAATATATGTAATTTTATCATTACATTATGTAAAATAATGAACTTTTTTGAGAAGGACTTTTTTTATTTATTTTTTTTATTTCAGAACTTGTACATACAAGATCAGGGAAATTAAGTGAGGTTGTAACTCTTACAATGAACAATAACAAGAAACAAACAAACAAATAATAATGAACTTTGAATTAAAGTTCCATCCGATCGGAGTCTAAAGTGTCTGATGAGCATACCTGGTAGCATAAGCCTTTGAACTGCAGAGGCACTTTCATCACTTTTTCCATAAACTGAATACGGAAGGCGATTGGCCGAAACTTTACTTAATAAAGTTTTAAATATGGATATTTAGCTTACACAAACGCATCAATTCACTTCCAAATGCATTTATTAACCCACCGGGGCAGACAGATGCTCTTATTTGACAGACAGATGCTCTTTTATGGACTTCAAAAACAGAGCAACAGTCAATGCCATTATAAAGCTTGGAAGAGCTAGGACTTTTTTAATATAACTCAACTTTTATTCGTCTGAAAGAAGAATGTCATATACACCTAGGATCGGGATGACTTGAGGGTGAGTAAATCATGGGCTAATTTTCATTTTTGGGTGAACTATACCTTTAACTTGAGTAACAGTATTGACATCGGATGTTTTTTTAATATGTTACTTTTAATGCTATAAATTATAAATTTATGTAAAATAATTGTTCATATATCATAGGTTTCACAAAATAAAATGTGCCAAATAGCTTGGCTTAGTTTAACTTTATTAAGTCAAATAAAATTATATATATATATATATATATATATTTTTTAATTAATTATTATTATTATTTAATTTATTTATTTTTAGATATATTTTTCAAAGTAACTAAAAAAACCTTCCTCTCGCCAGTGCCTTAATGACTTGACATTCGCGATCACATTTTAAATTGTCCCTCTCATGGATCCGTAGTAAACAGTGATGGCTTCCTCTGAGACACAGTCGCGTTTCGGTCAATCTGTTAAAGGTTTATTGTCTGATAAAGTCACTACTTGCAGTGGAGATGTGATCGCACTAACCCGTCAAGTTTTGAAAGGATCCCGGAGCCAAGAAGTAAATACGCGAAACATTTTCTAACGCGATATTGTTTCTGTAACCTTTTCCTTCTTATAGGAATAAACACCGGAGGCGAGCCTCAACGTATAATTTCTCTACCAGTCATTTTTGGATTGCATAGACTCAAATATTGGGTATCATATGTTGTTCAGACATGCACACACTAGGTTATTAACAATTGACTAATATGAAATCAAATATTTCTTTACAGCTACTCAGTCAGGCAGCGAGAAATATGGTAATTCAGGAAGATGCCATTCTGCATTCTGAAGATGTAAGTGACATAAAAGCATATTTTTGTATTGATAGTCGTAAGCCTATTTCATCTTTAATAAAGCAGGTTTAACTCCTCCAAGTATCTTTATTCTTACAGAGTCTACGGAAAATGTCTATTATAACGACCCACTTGCAATATCAGTAAGTATATGAGCATACATACTGCATTTATCTATATTAACATCTTGTGCATCTTGTGTTTGAAGTGATTCCAATCATATTTCAAGCAATTCAAACCATCATGGCAAACAGTGCACATCTGTTGTGTCTCAGCTAAAGGAAATAATCAATAATTTATTTATTTATTAGCTTTAATATATTGGCCAAATTTTATTATCAGGCCAATAACGATAATAAAAAAATTAACATAAATCGGCTGATAGGGATATGGTGGCCGATATATCGTGCATCCTTACTACCAGTCAAAGGTTTGGACACATTCATGTGTCTCATGATTTTAAACACCTTTAGATCCTAAGGCTATAAATGTGTAAAATAACAATTAGTAAACGAGTGCCTATGTATGAATTTCATTACAAAACAAAATTACGTCTTGATTAGATCAACCTTTTTGGTCTCTATATAAGTCCCAAAATAAATTCCTATATAAAATAGAGAGTTTAATATATTTCTTTACCTCTTAAATCCAGGCAAGAGGCCATTCAAAAGAAGTAAGTCATAGTATTTACATCATTAAATTGTATGCAAAAATTACATAATTTTGTTTGTTTGTTTGTATTGGTCTAAACATGTAATAACTCTTTATTCTTTAATGTCTTTAACAGTGTTGAACACTCCAAAAACCTGCAGGACCAGCTAAGACACTTGATGAAATGATATTTGACTAGATTTTTTTTAACAGTAGCTCACATCATGATTTGAGACTGCAGGTGATTGCTCATTTCATATCAGATTGCTCTTTTAGAAAATTAATGTCATCATCTTCCTCTTCCCTATGGTCTGCTTCTGGATGCTCATGCAAAACATACATAAGACCTTCAAGTGAAGGCTTTTGTGAGAGACTATTTCCAGTATTCATATTTGTCTTTTTGAAATGATAGTACAATGTCAAAACAATCAATTTTTGTCTAATATTTTAAGCATACATTGGAGAAAGAACATTTGCTTTTAGACTTTTATATCTTGAATTTGCTGTACACCAACTGTACAAATTGTATTTGCTTGTTAATTTATTAATGTGTTGGTTTATGGTGTTCTTGTGCTAAACTTGATTATATTTGTATAAAATGGCACATAATTGTTTCTGCACATTTTGCAAATTATTTTTTTGTGCGTAAGCTTGGAGCAACTTAATTAAATATATGTTGAAAACTATGTCAAATGTATGAAATGTGACCTTTGTTGAAAGTCCAACACGGGGGTAAATGATAACGTTTATCCCACATGCAATATCAGCTGCTCCTCTGCAAGGGCAAGCAGATGGATGTCCTAGACCTAGAGCGAGGCCTTGAGCATAACTATCTACTTCAACAAAGTTTGGACTTGTATCTGCAAGACTTGTGCCTATATTTTTTTACATTTCAGTCAAAATATAACAGGATCAGAGACTATACTGATTTTAAAATTGTAACGTTGTATGTTAACAATTGCATTTATAATATGTTGACAGTTATTAACTTTTTAATAAAATATTGAATCATTCAAGAAAAAAATAGTTAGTCATGCAACATTAACAGCTATAATAAATACAAATTCCTTTTAAGTGCTTGCTAAATGGTCTTGCACTTTGCACATCTGCCCATTCATGCAGGAGGAAGACCTTGAATTGAAAAGAATGTTTTGTTCCTCCCATAGTTCAACTTATCAGTAACCAAGGTCTATAATAATGTAGTCTTGCAACCTGCCAAGAGCTTGTGTAAAATCAAGTCTTGATTTAATCATTACTATTAGAATGTTTTTCAAAAGGATAACGTTTTATAACATAATATATATAACATATTACTTACACAGATTTATGTGGAATGCTTTCTCACACAATAATAATCCCTCATTTAAGAATATGCCATTTTAGTTTTATCTTTATTATTTAATTAATCAATCTAAGCAAAAACACCATTTTATTTTACAGTATTCATTTTAAATATGACATTGATATACTGCATAATAAAGAGCTAAGCTTTTCATATCTGCAACATCCTCTTGTTTATTTAACGTTGCCCAGTTTGACTCATCATGTTCAAGTGGTACTGATATTGAAAAAGGAGGATATGTAGTCAATATGCGTTATTATTGGGGTTTTGGCTCCCTCTATAGGCAAAACAGCAGCCAAACACATTACAGGGCAAATAGTCTGGGAATCTTTAATGACTACAAGGATGCAATGACCCTACTATTAAAGAAGGCAATAGGATATCGTTTTTCATTTTTGTATAGTCTATATATCATTTTATACGTATTGCTGTTGATTTCATACTGCATGCTCATATAAGCTAATAAACATTCAAACCGTGTTTCCAATCACAACTCCAACCCCCTCATACTTAATGTGTAGCCTAACATATTTGCATATGAGCCTACATACATTTAGCAATTTTAAATTTGTACTGTTTTAGGGTTGTTATGTAATATTTTAAAGGTGAATAAACATTAAAATACTTAAAATGCTTAAATATAAAATAGTCAGGAGGATAAGAATTCGTTTTTCTCACATTAATATAATATAGTTCTAAATATAGAATATAGATATAAATTAGAAAATAGTATAATAATCACTTAATGTAGATATCCAACTTTTGCTCTTTTTTCTTTTTCTGAAAAATCACAAACGATTTGTTTTACTATTGAATTTAGTGGTTATGTGGTACATATATTTCCTAATGTATGAGTTGCCCTACTAAAGCCGTCATACAATTAACCCAGAAATTTCAATACGTTAATGCAATGTATTGGCCAGTAATTTCAACGGTGACATACTGTTGGCCGCCGGCGGCCACTCCAATCTTTTAGGTACTGCTTATTTTACCAGCTGATTGGTCTTTGGAAACACCCACTACCGGGTTTAAGGCTGATAGCACCGCCTCTCCGCCGAGATCTCGCGCGATTTCATTGGATGCGCCCGGGTTCGATTTGCATACGCTCGCGGATTTGTCAAAACGAACGTCCGTCATTAGACATCTGTACTCGCAGCAGTTCACATAGAGCGTGCTGGTGTGTCATCGTGGTGCAGAGAGGCAGCGATACGCGGTGAGTAATGCCGGCCTTGTTGCTTGATGTCAGGACGGCTAAAGAGAGGATGAAGGCGGACGCGGATTCCCTCTGACTGTGGCATCCTACATTCATTGACCAAAGTCTGCCCATTGTCAACATGGCAGAGCAATGGACCGCAGTGCCCACTTCTAATATGGCGGCGCTGAACCGGGCTAGATCATTGACTGTTATGTTCTTAATTGTCAGCAGTTGTCTGATCAGTAGCGTTGATGGCAAAGACGCGCCAGAAGAGACTGTCATCATTGGCCTCCGACTCGAGGACACCGACGAGGTGTCGTTTATGGACAGAGGCATTTTGCGCGTCAGCGAGCGATCTCGTGTCAGGTTAAGGGTCTATGGGCAAAACATCAACAACGAGACGTGGTCCAAACTCGCATTTACGGAACACAGCAGCAGCAGCGCACCTGCGGAGAGCCGGAGCCCCGGAGACGCACCTGCCTCGCATCCCTGCGGCATCCGATCCTCCGATATCATCATCCTTCCTAACGTGGAGGTAAACAGAAAGACATCTGGGATTATTGAACTAGAGGTGAAGCCTCTGCGAAAAACAGAGAAGAGTAAAGTGTATTACCTGTGCATCGCCGCCACAACACCTGGCGCGCAGGACTCATGGTCCGAGAACACCTGGTTCTATCACGACGGGCATGACACCAAAGTGCTCGTGGTGGAGGAGAAAAAGTTCCTGCTGCCTTTCTGGCTGCAGGTTATTTTTATTGCCATGTTGTTGTGTTTGTCCGGCATGTTCAGCGGGCTGAATCTGGGGCTGATGGCGCTGGATCCCATGGAGCTCCGGATTGTACAAAACTGCGGGACTGAGAAGGAGAAGAATTACGCGAAGAAGATCGAGCCAGTCCGAAGCCAAGGAAACTACCTTCTGTGCTCTTTGCTCTTAGGGAATGTTCTGGTCAACACCACTTTGACCATATTGCTCGATGACATCGCAGGGTCGGGGCTGATCGCTGTGGTGGTGTCCACTATAGGGATCGTTATATTCGGAGAAATCGTGCCACAAGCCATCTGCTCCAGGCATGGGCTCGCCGTGGGCGCAAACACAATATTCCTGACTAAATTTTTCATGATCCTCACTTTCCCTGCGTCCTACCCCGTCAGTAAACTCCTGGACCACGTGCTGGGGCAGGAGATAGGCACTGTGTACAACAGGGAAAAGCTGCTGGAGATGCTCAGGGTGACAGATCCGTATAATGATCTGGTGAAAGAGGAGCTCAACATCATCCAGGGTGCTCTGGAGCTCAGGACTAAAACTGTGGAGGATGTCATGACACCTTTGCGAGACTGCTTCATGATTGCCGGTGATGCCACCCTGGACTTCAACACCATGTCTGAGATCATGGAAAGTGGCTACACTCGCATACCTGTATATGAGGGCGAGAGATGTCATATTGTGGACCTGCTGTTTGTAAAGGACCTGGCCTTTGTGGATCCAGATGACTGCACGCCATTGAAAACCATCACCAAGTTCTACAGCCACCCACTGCATTTTGTCTTTAATGATACAAAGCTGGATGCCATGCTTGAGGAGTTTAAAAAAGGTAAAGTATATATATTTTTTTCATTAATTATTGAATAATGCAGCTACAGTATATAATAATAAACTATGCCAAGGAGTTAAAAAAGGTAAAGTTTTATACAGTTGTTAAAAAAGAAAAGCTGCATATTTTGTTAATTGTTGAATAATTCAGCTATCTTATGATAAAAGTATGCTGGAGGAGTTTATATAAGGTACGTATGCAATTTCATTGTTTTATTCTAAAGCTACATCTTTAATTACATGTTGAATTCTTCATCTATATTATAATGTGTTCTTTTTCATGTGTAAATGTTTCAACAGCATTTTCAAACTTTTAGTTACCACTAAGTTAGATTGCAAGTTCTCTTTCAGAGACTCTAGGAAATAGAAATCACAACCGTACACTGCTAGAGTGCCCATATGAGACAGGTGACAAAACCACGGAAAAAAGAACCCTTCCATTAATATTTATTGCTTTGTTACCACACTGATCAGTGTTCGCTATACCGTATAAATACATACATTTACACATCACATAAAGTCTTTAAGATGAATGGTAAACTGTTCTATAGGGCAGTTTGATTGTGTGAGATGAATGTCTTTTCAACCTTTCAAAAATTAATGATGATGTTCATAGTACTCCTAACTAACCATTTTTTAACAAATTATTTGTCAAGCATTTTATAATGTGGTAATGTTAGTTAATTTCTTAATGACCGTTCCTTTGAGGGTTTCTGGGTCTGTAGAGGTTTTAATAACCACTCTAAAGTAACATTAAAAATAGGAAGTTTTATATGTCATTGCTCAGCATCAGTAGGTAGTGTAATGTAATATGATACTTGAAGATGGTACCTTGTTAATAAGATGATCTGTTCTCTGTGATGTGGAGTTAATTAAACTTCACAGTCAGTGTTGCAAACCTGTGTCTGACTCCGATATAACATTGATCTCTGGAGTTCATGAAAAGACTGAGGTCTGATCAGGCTTAAGCTTTCTTTTTACAACACCACAGTCATCTCATAAAGCTGTTTTACGATTGCTGTTTAGGGAATCATTCCTTCAACAGGCACTGAGAAATCATTGTGATGACTCGTGATGTTCACTTATTGCTCTGAGCAATCAGAAAATGATGTCTGAACCATTGAATTATTTTCTGGCTGAAATACCAAACAGCAATATGAGCGGGTGAAGTTATGCCGTTATGCTCTGCAGAAGAATGCAGCCGTGACAAATGTATTTAAATGCGTAAATTATGTTGTTTTATTATTGTAAAGTGTACCTATTAAAGGAATAGTTCACCCTAAAATGAAAATAATGTAATCTTTTACTCCATATAATGGCCAAGCTCAGTATTTTGACTGAATAATAAGGTTTCTTTCTTGCAAAGTATGCCTGGTGAACACTTTCCACATATGGCGCATGTCTTGCTGTACAAAAGTATAACGGAATGATAAAGTTTTAACCTGGTCGCCATTCACAGCCATTATATGGAGGGGCGCATGCAGGATTTTTTTCCAAATTTCTCCTTTTGAGGTCCGTAAAAGATGGGACATAGGGCATTAGGGGGAGTAATAGATGACTTTATTTTCATTTCAGGGTGAACTATCCCTTAAGTCAGTTGTTTCAATGTAAGTTGGATGGTGTAATTTTTAAACATACTGTCACCCAGTTGTGGACACAGACACTAGTAGGACCGTGGCCTGACATTCCACAAATTGTGGCTGAACAGGAAATGGACTTAAACAGATTTGGCCAACAATTGAGGTATGTGTAGTACAGTGTCGAGCAACAAAGTCCATCTACAAAGCCTATCTTAGAAGCCTCCACATCTCCTGTGTAAAGGACTCCGTATCACCCACATAAGCCTTTCTCTCCATTTCTTTGTTGTGACTCGACATACCTTTCAAACCGTGTTTACTCTACACAAAAGTAGTGATATGCTGTTATGGTGAAAGCATGTTTGTCACCTGATGTGTCAAAGGGCAAGTGACCGTTAAGCTGCTGTACTCTCTCTGATGGTCTATATCTATATGTTTTATTTACATCCTTGTTTTTGGTTTCCACTTGGATCTTATGCATCTGTACTGTTTGTTGAATTTTAATTTCCAGGCTAAGTATCTAGCTGTTGTAGCATTTTGTACTCTGATGCACTCGATTTCAAGTTGTTTGTTATGTAAACAGCTTTGATTGTGGCTTTTTTTTTTTTTGGCTTCTCTAGTCTTATAAAATGACTCCTCTCAGGAATGACAGGTATTTGCGTTCAAAATGTTGTGGGGTTGGAATGTGTAATCCAGTAAGCAGGGTCAGGAATTCACAGGGTTAATTGATGTTTATGTTGTTGACATGAATACAATGGACATTTGGCAGACTTAAACATAAATCGTGTTGAAAACAAGATGAAGCCACTAGTTTCCAGTAAAGGCTCTTTTAAGATTAATACATTGTTACAGTTACAACTGAGTAGTAAACCAATACAGGAAAAGGTCCAGTGGAGGAAAAGTTCTAAATTGTTAATTGTATTAATATTTATCATATTATATTATGAGTATTGTTTGATCAAATATATTATTACAGCATATTATGATGATTTCTGAAGGATCATGTTACACTGAATACTAGAATTTATTAATACAATTAATATTAATTAATATAAAATACAATTAATATTAATTAATATAAAATAATTTATTATTAAAAGTAATCAAAATGAATTTTCATTTTTTATTTATATTAAAGGTGCAATAAGTCTTCTCCATATCCTGATAGAAATTACTATATTAAGCGGTCTAAATGTATTTTTATAAATATATGTCTGGAAGGCATAGGACCATAAAATGTTCGTTCAATCATTGTATTCGGTCCGAATGAAATTATTGCATGTTCCCTGTCATTCAGCGTGTGTTTTCATACCACTGCGCTGCCTGTTCACACAGGCATCATATGTCATCAGCGTGTTCACATACGTCGTGCAGACAGAGCGAGAATGGCAGGTAAACATTTGTTTACTTACGTTATTATAGTACTGTTATTCACTGTAATGTAAAGTTTAATCACCGGTGAATGATACATGATGTAATCCAATAACGTTGTCTCTGGTCGTCTCGCTTCTGGTCTGTGCACGGTAATGTGTTTTGGAGGAGGCGTGGCTTCGGACTGCGGTTTGCAGGGTTGAATTGTATGCTTTCAATGCTAGCAGGCTAACGTTAGCATTTCTCAGATCACCTATTGCACCTTTTAATGTTTGCAATTTACAAAAGCATTCAAGTACAAATCTCCTATTCTATAACACACATATTTTAATAATGTTTTTTTAGGTTGTAATGCTTAAATCCACCCTAAATCATATTCACTTTTACCTATTTCTATCTGATTCTCAGGTAATTATCTCGGTTAAATTAGCATTTTTGGCTTCAAAACAAAAGTCTCCCTAGGTATATATAAAGGGATATTTATTTAAATTGTTATTAACATGTTTATAAGTGTCCAGTCTGTCATTAAGCTTAAATATCTTGACATATGACTTTAACATACTGAGGTCTGAGGAGATTCTTTGTAATTGAATAAGCATGATACTGCGTGAGTCATAGGCTTGCCATTGGTGTGAATTTACTGCACTGAAATTTCCATTTCCGGGGTGAAATATTAAGAATTATGTAAGTCTTTCCCTTGGGAAACTACATTTACAGTCATTGTACTGTTTAAAAAGGACTATATAAAAAAAGGAACATTGCCCTTGATAAGTGCCTGTGATTATTTGTAAGATGTTCCAGTGATGCATCACAGACATGCCACCCACAGTCCCACCAGCTATTTATAGGGAAATTCCATTATGGAAAATATCTAAGGAAAAACCTCATTCCATAAATAAGGTGGGAATGTACAAAATGTGACTGTATGTGTTGTCTAGAAACCATGTGTTCATTTGGAGTCAAGTTCTGTTTACATGATCCAAAAAGTTAAAGCACTCCATCAATTCATCTTGGAGCTTTTTGTTTTGTTTTAAATGTTTTATGATCGACAGATCAAGCTTAGAAAGGAAGTGTCTTATTCTCACACGCAAGAGGTCATATTCTTATGCCTTGGGAACTATGCTAAAGTTGTATGCAAATTGTACGCTATGGTAGAATTGTATCAACATATTAGAATGATTTCTGTAGGATCATCACAGGTTATCACAGGAATAAATAACATTTTAAAATATATTCGAAAAGAAAACAGTTATTTATTTTACAAAATATTACTGTTTACTGTATTTTTGATCAAATAAATGCTGCCTTGGTGAGCATAACAGACTTATTTCAAAAACATAATCTTACAGATGCCAAACTTTTGTATTTTGTCACATAATTGCCCCTGTCAGACCTCATAAAAACTAGAAAGGTGAAAGAACATTATGCTACGTGAATACACTTGTATACACAATCAAAATTAAACAGACTTTCTTTTATTTGCTGTTAAAGCCTCTGTGACACTGTGTGGGCATTTCTTGGAAACTCAAAACAATGGCTCCTCTTCTCTAGATTCTTTGGATGTAGGATCTACTGTAGAACTGTGTTCTCAGTTTGGCTAAAACTGTACTTTACTGATGAAAGATCATTGGGTTCATGTGTTGAGGAGTGACTGTCTGAAACTCTCCTAAGATCAGATAGATCAGGGGTGAGAGATGTGGGTGGCCTCTGAAAACCAACTCCGTTTAGACCGTAACAAAGAGCGGCTGTTAAACAGTTTTTAATTTACAAAATAATCTTATTATCATGCTGGTTTTAAATGCAAATAAGCCTATATTTCCTCAGGCAACTGTTGGTGCTTACTGATTCCAACAGGCATGAAACAGGGCCCAATAAGATTGGACCAAGATCGGTCAGGCATTAACTCGGGTCTCTGCCACCCAGCAGTTTTTAAAGAAACCTCTTCTTTTTTTCTGTCTCTCTCTTTTTTTCTTTTTTGGTGGTATATATAGTGGCATTTATGGAAAAGTTTGATCCAGACACTCTACATAATGGATTGCTACACTGTCACGCCGGTGAGAGCATCGCCCAAGTGGAATGGAAACTTCATTTCAGATCTAATATTAGCTCTGGCTCTGGAAAATTCCTTTTAAATGATCACTAGCTGAGAAACAGGAAAAGAATTTTCTCTAACATTTTGGTTGACAGTGTTGGGCAGGAATTTTTTAAGCAGCTTATCAAGGAGGTCCTGGGAAAACAGATGTGGAACCATGAGAGGTTTGCTAAGAAAACGCGACAGATCGTTGTCTGACTCTAAAAACCTCTTGTTTGAATAGTCACAATTGTCAAATCATAACTCTCTCCTAGATTTTGGTAAGCTTGCATGACATATTTTAATCATAAACCAACAGAACCGAGATTCTATGGGTTTTAGTGCATTTATGGTTGTAGAGGGTTCAGGAGGACCACCATGTTTGATATGATTCTAAAGAGAGCTTCTTCATAACCTCAACTGTATTTTGTTTTTTGTCCTGGCAGGAAAATCCCATCTGGCCATTGTCCAAAGAGTGAATAACGAAGGAGAGGGTGACCCATTCTATGAAGTTCTGGGCATCGTCACGCTAGAAGACGTAATTGAGGAAATTATCAAATCTGAGATTCTTGATGAGACAGACTTGTACAGTGAGTAACATTTACATTTAAAAACCAAGTAAACACTTGTATTTATTTTATTTTTAATTCTATTTATTCAACCTACGGGCCGGTGACTGGACGCTCATTCAATTTTTTCCAAAAAACATTTAAAGTGCAATGCATACATACATTTACGTGAATGCACCTCTTCTTTGAGCATGTTTCTTTATTCAAATTAATTTTGATATGTATTTTTTTAGCTGAGCATAAAGTCAAAAATATCAGGGTCAAATGTCAATAAGTATCTTAAAATATCAGATAATTTGACCTTTTTTTATCACAAAGCAAGTTGTGACTCTCTAAAAACCTAATATTTATGATTTATTGTAAAAAAATAAATAAATATTAAGATAGTTAAATAATTTTTTACTTTGATTTGCACCGTATGACATGTTTTAGATTCATTTCATTGAACCTTTACTTGAAAATGGAACAAAATGCATTCAAAACCACACGAATCAACATCAATACAAACACTTTGTTTAAACTAGATATCATTATTGATGTCATTATTGACCCCTATGTATATTATCATTACATCCGCATCCTGGGAATTGAAACCCAATAACTTTGGTGTTACTGGTGCTATTATCTACCTTTCTCATTTATTTAGATCTCACAACGCAGGTCAAAACATCTAACCATGTCCTTCTTTTATTCCCAATGACAGCTGACAACAAGACAAAAAAGAGGATTGCCCACAGGGAGAAGAAACAGGATTTCTCCGCTTTCAAACCCACAGATAATGAGTTGAGGGTGAAAATATCTCCGCAGCTTCTTTTGGCCACACTGCGTTTCCTGGCAACTGGTACTGATGTCCAGCATGTAACTACATGTGTCTCTGCATTCGTAATCATAAAAATAATAAGGAAAAATAAATCACAAACTCATAAAGCATTGTTAAACCCTGTTTTTTCTTCTCCCCCAGAGGTGGAGTCTTTTAGTACAGCTCAAATGTCAGAGAAAATCCTCCTGCGCTTGCTGAAACATCCTAATGTCATCCAGGAGCTCAAATATGATGACAAGAACAAGAAAATGTCAGAGCACTACCTCTTTCACCGCAACAAGCCTGTGGACTACTTCATCCTCATTTTGCAGGTCAGAACATCCTCAGCTGTATCTCAACGTTATGAGTTCTGATTGAGCGAAAGGTCACGGCCTTTGCTAACCTTAACCTATGAACAAAGTCATGACCTTCACAGGATTGAAATCTTGAAGCTCTCAACCTATTGAGCTGCTTAGCAAAGGCTTGCAAAGGATTGGTCGCCTTCTAAAGGTTCCGATATTTCTTTCATTGAGAATTACAACTTCATTTTCTGCTATAAAGGAGCTCTTCAGTGTATTTATGTTTTTACTGCACATCTGACCTCGACGGACTGAACAGAAGAAATAACCTTGAAGATTTCCATGTCTAGCACCCCAACCTATTATGTAATCGCCACGGACTAACGGAAGTTTGAGGATGTTTACCAGCCAGAGCAAACTTTGCCGAACATTTTGCTTTGGCAAGCTGTTTCGAACTCCCGAAACGAACACCAAGCAAACTTCGATTTGGTTTGATTTTGTTCGAAATGACGTCACACCAGTTCGATCTTCTATTTCGTTCGATATCGCGGCTTAAGACTCCTCATTTTGACATTCTAGGCAGCATCACACACGCTAACTGAAAAAAAAAAAGAAAATCACCTAATACTTATTTGATTCAGTACTGAAAATGAACTCAAATAGTTTAAATTGCATTCAACCATTTTTCAAAAACCATTTTTCAAAAACCATTTTTCAAAAACCTGTATCTCTGTTGGCCCACAGGGGAAGGTGGAAGTTGAGGCTGGAAAGGAGGGGATGAAGTTTGAAGCTGGTGCCTTCTCGTATTATGGAGTACTTTCTCTAACCTCCTCACCAGGTCTGAAAAATACATGTCAGGATTTTGATTAACATGTATGATCTTTGGTCATGAAAGAAAGAGAATGTCAACTCTGTTTTTACACATTTTTGTATGGCCGATATCTTCATTTCATACAACTGTTTCTACCAAATCATGCATGATTTTATTTTCTATCAGATTTACTATTGGATTTCTTTGAGCATGAGGAATACTGTCTTTAATCAATCACGTTATGCAAATGCACAACTATGCAAATGATTAGTCATATGATTCTTGATGGGATTCTGTGTAAATCATGATTTCCTCCCCATGATTTCCTTCTGTCTATTCCTCCTTCTCTCTTTTCCTTCTCTCGCTCTCCAGTTCCTCTCTCCTTGTCTCGAACCTTTGTGGTGAGCAGGGCAGAATCGCTGGCCGGATCTCCAGGTACCGCGCTCGTTTCTTCACCGTTTTCTTCACTCCTTCTTCTGAATAGTCTTTTCGCATCAGAATCTGAATATTTGAATGGTGCGTCATGAGTTTTCTCTGTCCAAGGTCCTAATTTTCTTTTACAGAAAAAAGTTAACGTTAATGCTCTGATGGAAAATGGTAGCTAATAAGGAAATTACACAATTTTTATGTATATTTATACAAGCACTCATCTTTTGATAGTGTCTGTTCCATAGTTGTCAGATTTCTGTTGTTTCCTTTTCTTATTCATCTAAAAGATGGATACATTTTTTTTTAAAAATTGCAAATATAACAATTATTTTACAAACGGTGGTTTGTTCACTTTATCCATACACTACTATTCATAGTTTACTATTAATACTTGTATTCAGCAAAGGTGCATTCAATTAAAAAAAAGTGACAGTAAAGAAATTAAGCAGCTCAACTGTTTTCAACATTGATAGTAAAAATAAATGTTTCTTGAGCGCCAAATCAGTATTTCTTAAGGATCATGTGACACTTAAGAGTGGCGTAATGGCTGCTGAAAATTTAGCTTTGCCATCATAGGAATAATTAACATTTCTAATTAAATAAATGAGGATAAAAGAGAGGATGAAACCTTTTTAAAAATCTTTCCGACACCAAACTTTTGAATGGTAGTGTACAAGCTATCTATTTATGTCATTTATTCACTCATTTTCATATGAAGCAAATCGGTCGTGTATATTTTTCTAAATTTGACAAAATCCACACGGTTAGACATCTGACCCTGGGATTATATACATTCCAGTGTAATGACTGTTGTACTGCTTCCCCACAGACACCCTTTGAACTTTCTCTTTAAGAAGTGGAGAACCTAATCTTATTTTGATTAAAAACTCTTCATTACATGTGAGTTAAGCAGATGTTCTAATCTTAATTATGTCACTTTCTGGCAAAGTTTAAAAATGTGCAAACATGCGGTGGATTATAACCATTGATTTATCATCAGAACAAAAGGTAGTGATAAAAGACTGCTAGAAGCCACTGGCCTAATGGTTGTTGTTCCTTATCTAAGTGTATTTATTAGGCTACGTAAGCAAATCCTCACTGGGTTTCTAGCAGAGGAAGATCAAAGTCACATTAAATGACTTCCTACATCGGAAATTTGGATTGTAATTAAATAAATCTCAACTTTTGTGTCTAAACCTATAAAAGCATTCCAGAGCACTGTTCATGAGAAGAGACCGGGCATCCAAAATGAATGGAAAAATGAATGGAACATCAGACAAGCATCTTTTGTTTGGCTTGTTTACATCACAGCAGCTGACCACTGACCTGCATGTCACCCTTTATTTGCTATACAGAAAATAAGTCACCTCCACGACCGTTCGGACTCAACCACTCAGACTCCCTGAACAGGAGTGACCGGATGGAGGCGGTCACTCCCACACTGGGCAGCAGCAACAACCAGCTCAACTCCTTCCTGCAGGTCTATGTGCCGGACTACTCTGTGAGAGCCGCATCTGACCTGCTTTACATCAAGGTTTGAATGCTGCTGAGAATTTATATAGCCCTTCTTAATCTGAAGTCAAACTAGTTTATTTGGAATGCATAGAATTGCCTAAAGTGCCTTCTAGAACCTCACCTGAAGTTTGCGACACTTCAAGCCTCATAAATTACTTACCACGGTCATGTATTATGCCTAAAACTGACATTTGTATTATATTTTTATATTTAGCAGAAGCTTGTATCCAAAGCCAGGGACGTCATGCAGCTTGAACGTTAGTCCAGTGACACTTTTGTTGTTTAGTGCAGAGGATTTCAAACTTTTTTGATTCCAAGGACCCCCAAATATGATGATCCCACTTCCTGAACTATAACTGTATATAACAATTTTCCTGTATAAAGACTCAAATACTATTTTTAGACAGTATGAATGTGATCATTACAAATTTCCAAAATTAAACAGTTGCTAATTATTATATTACACTAGAGCAGGGTTTCCCAAATTGGGGGTTTTAAACCGCATTAGCAATAAAAAGATGAAATATTCTATTTGTTTCCCTGCATGCCATGTGACCATTAACCAACACCAGAGAACCAGTGAACATGCAAATTTGTTATTAAATTCTTAAAATATTAATGTAAAAACTCTTTGTGTACTTCAAGTAAAAAAATCTTGTGAATCCCTGTACTTAAAATCCCTAAAGCTCGCAAATTCTGATAGTAAATAGCACCGCCATGGTGCAAGCCCAAAACACCCCCATGACTCAGAGGCTAGATACAACCCTTTTAGACCATGTGCCTGGGGCACGGACTCTTTTTTCCATCATTAAAACTAGCAAAAGTGGATTCGGACACTCCCTAAGTGCACCTGCGCCATGCGTTCCGATTGTTAAAAAAAAAACAATAAGTCTATAAGGTGTTAGGGTCTATAATATTAGAATCATGTTACATCAGGCAATGTTACAATATGAATATAAACATATAGCCTGAATAACTTTTTTTTTTTTTACTATAAAAAATTACTATCAAAAACAATTAAAAATTAAAAGATTAATCGGATGATTTCCGTCTTTAGAAAGCTGAATGAAACCATAACAATACTAAATTTGGTAGATGTGTTATATCATCACATCATCACATAGTGTCCAAAATAGACAGAATAATTATAGCTCATTAATTCTTGTTCCCCCTCTGTCAGGTGACCCGACAGCAATATCAAAATGCCCTAATGGCGTCTCGCATGGACAAGACGCCTCAGTCCACGGACAGCGAGTTCACCAAGATCGAGTTGACCTTCACCGAGCATCAGGATGGACCATTGGACGAGTCTGCCACTCTTTTGACCACCAACTCACACAAACCCAACCACACTGCCCACAACGATGGGGCTATTTAACCATCCTCAGCGGAAAGAGATGGCGAGACAGAGCCTCTGCCGAGAGGCCTTCTTGTACACTGGGCAGCTTCAATTTGACATAACGAGTCCTCTCATCATGGTCGATTTCAAAGGGGAACATACGCAAAGACTACAATGTGAAGGGCCGCATATCCCACAATGCATGCACTAATGACCTTAACACCTTTTTGTAGGCAGCGGATCAGTCAGGGACCACAAAATCATTCCCGCTCGAGGACGAACACACTTGAAATACACACTCACACACTTTCACTTAGAAGGAGCAAGGTGACGACCCACACCACACCTCGACCAGACACGATACTAGAAGGGCAAAGAAATAATGGTGCCTTTAGACAGCGCTCGGTTACTGTCAACAAAGGAGACCTAGAGGCCCCCGAGGGCCCGGGCGACACGGAGCTCTCCCAAATCTTCCATTCGATCCAGGAAGCCTGAGCAGATGCAGCCACAGATGAGATATCAGCGACCAGGAGGCTTGGAAACACTCGACGGAGATCAGTAACACTCAGCCTTTCGAGAAAAACCAAGATACATCTCACCCTGTCAGAGCAGAACTGAGAGGCCTCATGACCAAAGACATTTGGCAAGGACGGGAAAAACGGGCAGAATAACGCTAGGTCCTTCAAGACAATTTGTTACAAAACCGCAGCCTCAGATATGGCAGCATTTGCCTAGACTGTGCCAAATAACACCAACGATTTCAGTGATTTATGCCCAGGTTAATCCACGACACGTGCAGATGTGCTATGTACAACATTCGCAGTACAAAGAAATCAGATGTGTTTACATATTGAGGGCCTTTTTCATATATATATATATATATATATATATATATATATATATATATATATATATATATATATATATATATATATATATATATATATATATATATATATATGAAGTGTATGACATTATTTTTATATATATATATATATATATATATATATATATATATATATATACATACACGAGAGAGAGGGAGAGAGAATTTTTTTACGTCAATCCTGGTTGCGCTGAGGTACAGAGTCACCTATTTTAAGGTGAATAGAGTATACGTCTCATGACTGGTTCCATTTTTTTATGTACGTCGGACCACTCTTTATTAACGATACAATTTTGATTTTCAGTGCTTTTGTTGTAATCATGTAACTTCATTTTTAAAAGAAGCATTTTGTACGTCACAACTACCTTTCTTCAGATAGCTGCATTTAGGACCTCAAAGAAACATGTAATGTAATATTTCAGGAATTTACACTGTAACTTATATCTTATCTTCAGATTCCATATTTTCTCTTTTATCTTACTTTTATTGTTTTTAGACAAAAGCTAGGACTTAATGCCATGGGATTGTAAAAAGAGGTACTTGTAATGATTTATCGATTTTTAAAACGATGAAAAAGGAAAATAATTCAGCATTAATGTATTTATTTTGGTTCTGTTATGACAAAATTACACTAACGCTCTTGATACAAAGGGGAACGATTCTCTGGCTGATGTTTTAATCCGCTGATATTTTTTTGTATCAGAACCTCCTTCTGTCAGAAGCGTAAAGCCGCTGGATATCAGGACATTCACGTCTTAAGTGTTTTATGTAGCAACCTCTCAATAGTGCAATAGTGCAACAGCTATGCAGGGACAATCATGACCAATTAATGAGCTTACATGTAGGACAAAATAACCGAAAGCAAACTAGCAGAATTTAATAAGAGGCTGAGAGGTAGAATAAGTTTGTTAGATTAACATAACTACTGTTAAGGGGCTTGAGATGTGAAATTGTGATTGTTGAGCACTAACAAAGGCTTCATTCCTGTTCTTCTGTTACATCGACCACTTATTCCAGTTTTCCCTCACACTGTGTTAAAGAGGAATGTCCTTTAATTTCACTTAAAGCATTTGGTGATGTCCTACAGGTTAGATCAGTGTTTTCATGTTGGATCGCCTGCCTTAGAAAAGAGGAAATGTCTTCAAAAATGTGGTGCTCTAACATGCGGTTTGAGTCTGTCATACACTGCTGCTATTTTCAATCTTGAATGTGTATAGAGATACTGTACAGTCATAAATCAGAGAGTACTATTGTATGCTTAAATACTATAAAACAGACAATGCTATATCAGATTTAAATATACATATTATATATATAATGCAGATGGAAATTGCTATAATAAAACTATTTGACAACTTTACGCCTACCTGCCTGCATTTGTATTCTGTTTTTTTTTAAGGGAAGATGTAATGTGATTTAATGATAGCAAGTAAAACAGGCACAAAATTGCTGAAAATTCGACTTTTTACACATTCTAAATAATGTCTAAAACATAATTGGTAGATTTTATTTGGCTTAAATGTCAATCACCCAGGCAGACTCAATCGTCTGCCCTTATATTATGATGCGGGTCACGTTGACCCATTTTGATTTTTGAGTAGTCTGGTTAACATTCTAATTTCGGGTCATGAAAACAAAAATCGACACTGATGTACGCACACATTTTCCATTACGATTATGATGTTTGTGGGCCAATTTGACCCAAATATTTGATTGTTGAAGGCAGCTGCACAGGTTTGAGAGAACTATTTTTTTTATATCAGTTTCTCAATTACCTTGAGAGTATTTACAAGTATACATTTGTCACACATTTTTTATCCAAAGAAACTTGGGGCCATATTTACTAAGATTTTGCGCCAAAACTACCGTCAGGATTTACTACTGTTAGAATTACCATACATGTTAATATTTTTTATGACCATAAAAACAGTTCCCAGATTTTGAGCATAATACGTTAGTGTGGATCAATTCCATGTCAAGTCACCTTCATTTATATAGTGCTCTTTAATACGTTTCATAGCAGCTTTACAGTAATTAATGGAAGAGAATGTTTTGGCTGTACAGCAGCTCTAGAAAAAAAGATATTGTCCAGCTAACGCAAGTTTTTTGATTAATTTCCGCTGTAAAAAAACAAAAAAAACATTAGTTATTTACGTTGGGTCTACTAACACGACACAATTTTCAACTGAAATAGAATTTTTTTCTCATTTGCATGGCAGTAGTGTTTGGTGGCGTGAGAACGCAAACTTTGAAATAGTTTTGCAACGATACCGTTATCATCTTTGTGTAAACTTGAATCTGTGAGAACAGTGACGGCATGCATACAGATATATTGCTGAATGACCACCAGGGGCTGCTGTATGACAGGGTCTTTATTATCTGCATATGCAACAAGACACTGCACTGAAAACAAATCCTGTGTGTAGCAAACAATGCAAAACAAAAATAAAAATATTTAATGACATCTGAGTTGAAAGACTTCTGATTTACTTCTACATTTGAAGTACAATACATTTACAGTAAGATTGAACCCTCCCAAACTGTCTGTCATAACAGTTCACTTTACAGTAATGAACGACAAACTAAAACAGAACAATCCTTCAAAAACAAGACACAATAGTAAAAGAATCGTGTAAATAGTAAAATTCACAGACCTTGGGCACAAACAAAATCAAACAAGTCAAGAAATTTCAAACAATAAAAGGTACAGATGAATCAAAAATATTATCTCCACTATACAGAAGATTTAACTTGAAAAGAAAAGCCTAAAGATAAACATAGAGGGGTGTTTGGTTAGGTTAAAGCAAACTCAAACATACCACTATTACACAATACAGTCACAAAATCAATAATCTTCAACAGGTTCTGTGAATTAAAATGAGGACACTGATAACAGTCTTTGGTTATGAAAGCATCCCTTCACATATTACACTGGCATGATGGCCCTCATCTTTCAGTCCAAATTCAACAATACTGTTCAAAACAAAACTGAAAATATAGGAGTGCACGTGGCATGCTAATTCCAAAGCAATACGGACCCATCATAAATTCCCTTTTTGATTCACGGGAGAGCTTCCTTTTGGTCCAATGTCACCCACAAGGCTTTGTGCCATGCATTCAGACCAGCTCACAATCATAAATCACTGCCAACTGCCAAACGCTAACCGTTACACTAATATCAAACAAAATGATTTGTTTTAATATATCTGGTTCAATTAACTGTATAAGTGGATATAAAAATAGTTCATAATGAATCTAAGCTTTAGATTCAAGGTTTAATGTTAACACAGTGATCATGGCGAGTGCATTAGACATTTTTGTGTTGGCTTGATCTTCCAAACAGTTATTACACTTCACTTCCCAGTAACATGAAACCCTGTATCTTACTCTGCACGAAACGGCAACAGTTGCATGTGTTCCATTTTTCACAGAATAACATGACAGCGATTTGCATACTACCAGTTTAGAAAAGAAGATGCCGACGTAATAGTGCTTGAACAGCCAGTCAGACTAAGCAAGCTGCATTGTTGGTGTGACATTTCCCAGCATGCTACATGGCTCATTTCCAAAGTTTGAAGGCAGTCTACAAGACCACATGGAGCCAAAAGTGAGTATTCATGCTGTTTTCTCAAGCTTAAGTCGGTGACGTACCTTGTAACTGTTATGTTCCCTCAAAAGCATGCAAATATAATTGTAACTGATTCTGTAATTCAGCTTAAACAGAGTTCTGTTCTCCCTGATATCATTTTTTTCCAAATGCATTTTAAAGAGAGGCCATCTGTAAACCTCTAGAAGCTAGAACTATCAAAACCCAGTTTTAGCTTCATACTCTCATCAAACCTTAAACTCTAAAATATGTAATACGCTTTGCAAGAAATAATCATCCTCTCTGATATCTCTAAAAATATATGGCTGAGTGTGAATGCAATGCTCATACTCATTTAACCGTAGACGCATCTTTAAGCAATGCCACAGGCTTATTCTTCCTCCTCTTCCTCCTCCTCATCGTCATCCTCATCGTGACAGTGTGTGATCTCCTGTGGTGTCTGAGGGAAGAGGTGTGGAGGGTTTATCTCGCTTATGGAACGGGTCAGCTGGTGTTTCTTGCACTCGCGGTCTCTGAAGTCGATGGAGTGGCGGTTGCGTGTGGCCATGGGCGATTCCGTGTCATTAATGTCCACGTGAGCGTGCTCCACAGTCGACTCGTGAGGCATCTGAATGTAAACCACAGACGGAAAAAAGTTTACTAAAGGTTTCCTGACTTTTATGACCAGTGTATCAACTGTTGACAGTGTGTTTTTTAAAGCTTACCAGGACGTGGGCGGCCCTGAACAGGTAGCTGAAGGGGTAGTACAGGAGATTGATGAAGGACGCGGCGTACAGGTCAGCGTAACGCATCACTTGAGATGCAAACAGAGTCTGACGAGAGCCACTGCGGAACAGACTTCCCATCATCCCATAGCACATGTCCATGTCATGGGTCACTTTCTGAGAAAATCAGATATATAGAAACAGCACGATACTGAGTTATGGTAATTAATATTCCCTGAATCTAACAAAAACAAGGATGCATTAAAGGGATAGTTCATAAAAAAAAGAAAATTCTATCATCATTTACTCACCCTCAAGTTGTTCCAAACCTGTATGAGTTTCTTTCTTCTGCTGAACAAAAAAGAAGATATTTTGAAGAATGTTTGTAACCAAGCAAAGAGAGCAACTATTTTTTCCCTGCTATGGTAGTCAATGGTTGCTCTATCTGCTTGGTTACAAACATTCTTCAAAATATCTTCTTTTTTGTTCAGCAGAAGAAAGAAACTCATACAGGTTTGGAACAACTTGAGGGTGAGTAAATGATGACAGAATTTTCATTTTTGGGTGAACTACAGTCCCTGACAAAAGTCGTGTCGCTTATCTATTTTGTAGAAACACCTGCTATTAACCTGACTTTTAATTCATCAATTGGTGTTAGAAATAGCTCATATGAAAAGGTAAAACCCTCCCAAATGATGTTTAATGCACTGAAATAAATTAGTTTCACTGAAAAAAAATTATCATTTAATCAAGACAGAAAGGTCAAATTTTGGCAAGACAAAAGTTTTGTCGCCTATACAGAAATTGAACAAATTTACTGCAAATACAAAAATATGTCAGCAAATTAAGTAGTGGTGCTGTGAGATCAAAATTAATATCTTGTATGACTTCCATAAGCTTGAAGGACGGATCCATGCGTTTTGGCAAGGACTATTACAATTTATTGATGAAGTCATCAGGAATAGCAAAGAAAGCAGTCTTGCATGCCTCCCAGAGTTCATCAATATTCTTTGGTTTCGTCTTCCATGCTTCCTCTTTCATCCTACCCCACATATGCTCAATGATGTTCATGTCTGGTGACTGGGCTGGCCAATCCTGGAGCATCTTGATCTTCTTCGCCTTGAGGAACTTTGATGTGGAGATAGAAGAATGCGATGGAGCACCATCCTGCTGCAGAATTTGGCCTCTTTTATGGTTGGGAATATAAGAGGTAGCTAAGATTTCTTGGTATTTTAGACTATTGAAGTTGCCATCCACCCTGCAGATCTCTCGCACACCCCCATACTGGATGTAACCCCAGACCATGATATTTCACTGTTTTCTGGGTGAATCTCGGATCCAAGCGGGCTCCAGTAGTTCTCCTGCAATATTTGCAGTGACTGTGGTGTAATTCAACAGAAGATTCATCTGAAAAATCCTTCTGCCACTTTTCCAGCGTCCATCCTTTTAGCAGGCTGTGG
The DNA here is from genome assembly GCA_023029165.1 of Gobiocypris rarus. Lineage (NCBI taxonomy): Eukaryota > Metazoa > Chordata > Actinopteri > Cypriniformes > Gobionidae > Gobiocypris > Gobiocypris rarus. Next base: position 22,605,127 of record CM040927.1, on the reverse strand, counting down.
GCTTTGGCAAATGTCACACGGTTTTTCAATTGTCTTTTGTTTAGTGCTAGCTTCTGGGCACTGATTCGACCATGGAAGCCATTTCGAGACAGAATCCGACAAACTGTTCTGGTTGACACAGGGACTTCAGGTGACCAGGTCTTGTGGAGCTCTGGTGCAGTGGACAATGGGCTGGCCTTGGATTTTCGAGCCAACAAACGGTCCTCTCGAGCAGTTGTCTTGCAGGGTCTGCCTGACCTGGGTTTGTCATAAACGTCTCCAGTCTCTTCAAATCTTTTTTTTATCCTCTGTACTTGACGCTGAGACACATTGAAGGTGTCTGCCACATCATCAGTGGATCTGGTCTTGAGGTGAAGCTCATATGACAAGGCGACAACACTTATGTCTTTGCAAAAATTGACTCAATGGGCTTTACCAAGCTGTGACTATTAGAATATTTTTTGACAGTTTCATTTTGCACTGAAACATTATTACAAAAGCTGTTGGGATTAAAATGAGCCATTTCTTGTAAAAAAATCTTGATAAGAAATATATTTCAGTGGCACTTCAGTTCAATTTGTACACAAGCGACAAGACTTTTGTCAGGGACCGTATACCTTCAAAATGATCATAATTGACGGTAAAGACATTCATAATATTAAAGGGTTACTTCAGTGATTAGCATTAAGCTTTTTATTAGTAGAAACCCAGGAGTATATTCAAATTATCATACTTTCCCCTCTCATATGACCCTGAGATGAGAGAATTATGCATTTTATTTCTGGAAAAATTCCTCCGATGACGCAAATATCGTCATTTTGCGTCATCGGAGGAGTTTTTGTCCAGAGGCTAAAGACTACAGCCAGCAGGAGGCGCTATTTCCACGTGTTTTCAACATCGCACTCACAGCACTCAGCTTGTTGTCTTTCATCCCCATGAGACAAAAATAAATTTTCTGTTTTCTCAGTCTAGAAGGCACCAAATTCAAAAATAATTTCACATTTCTACTACATTAATAACCCAGTTTAAATACAGATTCATCTTCCCAGCGCTGAAGTAGCCCTTTAATTCTATTTGAAATAAATGCTGTTCTTTCCAACTTTCTTTTTACCAAAGAATTCTGAAAAAAACTGATCACTGTTTCCACAAAAATATTAAGCAGCACAAATGTTTTTTTTATTTTATCATCATCACAACATTGTTAAAAAAACATTTTTTGAGCAGCAAATCAGAATATTAGAATTATTTCCGAAGGATCACGTGACACTAAAGACTGGAGTAATAATGCTGAAAATTCTGCCATCACAGGAATATATCACATTTGAAAATCTATTAAAATAGAAAACATGTTTTAAATTGTAATATTATTGTAATATGTATTTTTGATCAAATAAATTCAGCCTTGGTGAACATGAGAGACTTCTTTCTCAGAAATCTTACAAAGCTCACACTTTTAAACAGCAGTGTAATTATTTTGATAATCAATCTGTTGAATATTTCTCAAATTAATTAAATATATTAAAAAACACTTTCACTTAGATTCTAAATTTCTAAATTCTAAATCTAAATTTCACTTTTTGCTCAATATTAATATATTATTAGTGTAATTAGGACTTCAATAAACACTTAAATCTGGAAATCACACCCCATATTAATATTATATCTGTAGCGTAATGTGTCCCAGTACTTTGCACTTTTTCACATATTTTAAATGTTTAAAGACTTGAAAAAATGAAAAATCCCCATGGAAATAGATTTTTCACTACAGTAATGTGACAGGATTGTCAGTGTATAGCGTACTGCTTGCGTTTGTATAAAGAAATATACCTTAATCCTCCTCTGAAGAGAGCTGATGTCGGGTCTCTCATTGCTGCTGCTGTCCAAATGCCTGTGAACAAAAAAAAAAAAAGAAAGGATGGAGAAAAATGCCAGGGGAAACAAGAGATGTGGGGTGAGAACGGTGTCAAAGGAATTAAATGTAATAGAAGCCATGAACTGTCAGTCTTTAAATAGAAAAGAATGCGCACCCCTTTATCTGCATGTCAAATAGCTGCAGACAGCGGGGAGGGGGCGTCATGTCCTTCTCTGGGTACACGAGTGCATGAATGCCAGTGGCAGTGCGAACATCTGAGCAAGAGTTCATGGATGATACTTACTTGTAGAGCTCTGCCAGGAAAATGTCCAGACTCTGTAGTTCCTCAAACAGTGCTGCAAAAAAAAAATCAAAGAGAACTCAGTGACCTAGGTACATATGCTCCATGGACATCAGGTTTGCAAAGAAAAGTGTTCATTTAGTATGATTAAGATACTATTATATATTTTTTATTCATTTTTTATTTTTGCACTTTCTGTTTTCAACTTAAGGTTATTTTAAGCAGGCATGTGATCAGCTTATGACAAAAAAACATGGAAAATCTGACCACAATAGTAAGTGCAGTAATAGACTATACAGTATTGTAAAACATATTACATTTAATATTAATAACAATAACAATATATAATATATTACAATACAATTTATAAGATTAAGATACAAAATAGATTTGCTATTATTATAGTTATTATTAGTATTAAGAATAATAATAATAATAATAATAATAATAATAACTATTGTAATTCAATATATGTCATAAAGTATTTAGAATTGTTATTAATGACAATATAAATTATTGTCATCATTATTATAATTTTATTTTACAGAACAACAGAAAAACTACAATATTTATGGTTGTCTTAATTTTTTTTGCTTTCAAACGGTAAACCAATGAGCTGTTTTTTTTTTTAACAAAAATCAGAAATCAGTATAAAAACGGAGAAATCACATCCCTGTTTAAGGCTATTTTTATTTTTTTAAATAGGTCTATATAGTTTATAGAATTTTCTATTTAGTTTTAGTTATTTTATTTTTATTTTAGTACATCAAGTTAAACTAAATGAAAATGTTGCTTTAGCAAATATCTACAATAAAATAGGAAATAAAACTTATTTCAGTTAACGTTTATTTGATTTCAAGCAGTAAAATTGTTTTTATGATATTAGTTTTAGTTAACTCTAATAACCCTGGCGCAGACTCACTGCTCTTGTCGGTCCACACGTGCAGCTCCTGAGCCAGCTCAGGAATGACCAGGAATGTTCTCCAGCCCTGGCGCTTCTTAGACTTCAGGATGTCTCCGAAAATATGGTCACCAATGTACAGGATTTCCTTTCCTTTAGCTCCCAATAAGTCACAAACTATATCTGAGGAACCTGAGGAGGAAAAATAAACAAATTCAATGAGGTAGATCAGATAAGAATTGTTAAATACAAAAAATGACCTTAATTTTTATCTTACCACCGGAATACACTATGCCATGCTGCAAGGGACCAGTGTATGTCCCGATCTTCAGTCTCCCAGTGGTCTACAGAACAGAAACATGTCTGAATCAATCACAGAAAGCAGTCCATCACAGGAAGCTACTCAAGTGAGTCTAGAGGATCTTACCGTGTCTACTTGTCTGAGTACTGTGCCCTCCCCAAAAAACACTGGCTTCCTAGCATCCACCAGAATAAGGTCAAAGTAGGACTGCCAGGGCTGATGGGGTGTACCTGCCTGTAATAAAGAAATAATAGATTCAATCCGTCACTGTCTTTGTGTATGCAATAAAAACGCAATAAAAATGATTTTATATGGCCCCTGATACTCCCTGTCTTTCTGTTCATATTCCTTTTCCCAGTATTTGCTAACATTTTTTTATGAAAAATCTGATGGTGTTACAGACACATCATAACCGGCGAATTGATCCTCAGGGGGTTCCTCTACACAATGCAGCTTGCTGCACAAATTATATGTGAAATGTGTACTGTTCTTTGTCACTGGACATTTTCATTGAGGATCTGAGACAAATAAAAACAACAAAGTACCACTGGTATGCTAGTGTACTATATGAGAAATAAAAACAACACTTACTTTTGGACCATGTGGAAAATCAAACAAGTATGTCATGATTTTCTGAAAGATAAAAGGAGAGAAAATTACAACTTACATTTGACTTCTGATGAAAATCCAACATATATTGTCACATCTTAAATTATGAATGTCAGATGGTTGTTTAGGGACTCTTGGGACCAGATTTGCTAACAGCTTCTGCCAGCACAAACCCTCTTTTGGCGTTAAAAAACTACTGTCAGGATTTACTAATAATAGGCAGTGATAAATTAGCGCTAAAAGGGTGCTATATACAAAGGTGGTAGGTGATATACAAAGGGTTGTGCTTGTAAATGTACTGGTATTTGTGGCCTTATTTACCGCCTTAAAAAAAGCAAGTCTTAAACCAGATGCTAATGGGTAGATTGCGTTGATAATTATGAAAATGATCCGGCTGCATCTGTGTGCTTTAATTTGAGCGTTGTCAGTAGATCACGTGCAAAACTGTCCACTCCTATCGGTGCTTTTATGGAATTGCGCTCTCACACTAATTTTCCCTGTTTAGTAAATCTGGCCCTAGGTCTGTGGCATCAGATCTAGAAAAACTCACATCTGTGTACTTGTAATCACTGTTGGTAACAAGGAACACTTTGGAAACTTCATTCATTCGGCTTAGAAGCAATGGCAATTTGGCCTAGATGAAGAAGACAGAAGACATGGAGAATGATTATGTCTGTTAACTATAAAATATTATTCATTATAAATAAACATACAAAGTAACATAAGGTAACAAAAAATGCTGGTACTTACATCCTTTACCACATATTTCTCCAGGTTTTCAACCGTTTTCTCCTTTAGTGAGCCCTGAAATATCACACAGAACTGGTTATCAAAAGTATGAAATTTGGAGTCCAGAAAGGAATTATTTCAAATGAATGAATGAGGCATTTATATAGTGCTTTCATATGTACTACTGTACACCCAAAGCGCTTCACACTCATGTCAGGGGTCTCTCTTCAACCACCACTAGTGTGCAGCATCCACATGGATGATGCGACGGCAGCCACAGTACAACGGCACCAGTGCGCTCACCTCACACCAGCTAAAGGTGGAGAGGAGAGAGGGTGATAGAGCCAATTCAGTGGATGGGGATTATCAGGAGGCCATGATTGGTAAGGGCCAATAAAGGGAATATGGCCAAAACACCGGGGTTACACCCCTACTCTTTATGAGAAGTGCCATGGTATTTTTAATGACCACAGAGAGTCAGGACCTCGGTTTAACGTCTCATCCGAAGGACGGTGCTTGTTACAGTATAGTGTCCCCATCACTATACTGGGGTGTTAGGACCCACACAGACCACAGGGTGAGCACCCCCTGCTGGCCTCACTAACACCTCTACCAGCAGCTACCTGGTTTTGGTCTCCCATCCAGGTACTGACCAGGCTCAGTCCTAATTAGCTTCAGTGGGAAACCAGTCTTAGGCTACAGGGTGATATGGCTGCTGGCCATAAATTCAAAATTTTACACCTAAAAATAGCCTTTACCTTGAAATGGACCCAGTCCACAGCATCTCTGACATCCTGAAACATGCTCTTGAAGGACATGAAAAGATCTCCATCTTTAAAGCCCATCTCACAACTGTGGAGGAAAAAAGTTATAAGTAGAACATATAAAACAGCAATTCCGATAATCAACTGCATGCTCATGCCAGAATAGCAACAAGAAGCGTTAAAATGAGGGCACAAAACCAAACCTTGTATATCTGGAGCAACTAGTGAAGAAGTCAACCAGGCAGGCAAAGAGGTATGTCTCTAATAACGCAGAAAACAAACAATGTTAATTTAGACGTAGACTATGGATTCTATATATTCTTTTGCTTTTTGATATTAGTTGATAAAAGGTTTTGACCTGGGAGGTTAAAGAGTGTGTTGAGAATGTAGAATCGCTCTGTATCTCCACGCTGAATAAACTTGTTTGGGTACAGCTCTCTTATCTCTGGTCTAAAACAAAAAAATTATAAAAACACTAATTACACACATAAAAAAATAGGTGTGACCAAGACAAATCTACATGAAATCACAAGCGACACTATCAACTTTCTTACTGCACATCTCTTATTGGGAATGATACACCAGTGCATGTTCTTACAAATCAAATAAATCCTAAAAATGAAGCTTTTACTATCTGTAGACGAATAAACATACAAACAAAGGGAGCACCAAGCTACACTAACCAAGGCATCAGTAGCTCTGCAACTGTATCTGCAACTAGCCATCAGATGCATAGTACTGACTCACCCACGCAGGAAGTTAAAACCATGAGCGCACACGAGGATGTTTCCATATGCATCTACTTTCAGCAGGTTTCCATACATTGTATCAAAAACCAAGCCTCTGAAAGATGGAGAGAAGGTGTGTGAGTCAAAACATGCAGTGAAAATACAGAATAGTAGCTGGAAAAGGAACTTTCAAATCACCTTGTGGGAAATGCAGGGTCATACACAAAGTTTAGCAGCTCTTGTGGGTAACCAATGGAAACCAGTCGCTCCACAGTCAGGTCAAAGCCAAGAGATTCATACTCTGGAGACTTGTACACTGTTAACAGAGGAGAGAACATGAATGAGGTGAAGACAGTAATCATAAATGTTATCATATACACTACTGTTCAAAAGTGTGAGGTCGGTAAGATATTTGATGTTTTTGAAAGAAGTCTCTTATGCTCACATAGGCTGCCTGCATTAATTGATCAAAAATACAGTATAAACAGTAATGTTGTGAAACATTACTACAATTTAAAATACCCATTTTCTATTTTAATATATTTTAAAATATATTTTCAATATCATTACTCCAGTCTTCAGTATCACATGATCCTTCAGAGATCATTTATATATGACGATTTGGTGATCAAGAAACGTTTCTTTTTATTATTATCAATGTTTAAAACAGTAATGCTGTTTAATATTTTTGTAGAAACCGTGATATATTTTTTAGGATTATTTCAGCAATAAAAAGTTCAAAAGAACAGCGTTTATTTTTAATATAAATATTTTAGTATTATTATAAATGTCTTTACTGTCACTTTAATGCATCATTGCTGAACGAAAGTATTAATTTAATTCAAAAATAAAATCTTATTGACCCCAAATGTTTGAACGGTAGTGTATATGTCAAAAATAACTGTCAAATGGTAATTGTTGCCAAATGCTCGATGTTCTTCCTTTGCAGGTAAAAGTACAAGACACTGGTAGAGCCCATTTATAATTTCCATGTCAACTTAATTATGTGAAAAATATTACAAAAAAGATCATCATTGGCATTTCTTTCAATCTCATAAAGGACAAACTCTTGGTTTGAAAACCCTGTTTAGTTCATGGTGCCTCTATTTTCCTATATTAAACCAAGCCCCTTTTCACAGCATACTATCTTCAGTTAGGATGAATCTATAAATGGATTTGGAATGACTGCTATGTGAATGACTATGTGAAGTTGACAAATGACCTGCTTCCTTTTCTTTAGAAACAAAATGGTTTAAGTGAACCTGTTTCAGGACCTTCATAGTCAAGTCAAGTCAAGTCAACTTTATTTATATAGCGCTTTTAACAATGCAGATTGTTTCAAAGCAGCTTCAGTGTTAAACGGAAAAATAATGCAACAGAATATATTTCGATTATCATACAGTAACAATGTGGGCTTTAGATCAGTAATTAGATCAGTAATTTGGTCTATATGGTTAATTTAGTTTAATAATTAGATTTATTTTGAAATTTATTTGAAAAAAAATTTTTCCCCAACTGAGCAAGCCAAGCCAGAGGCGACATAGGGCTGTATGTGGTGTTTTTAATATGCTTTCAGACAAACCATGAACCAAAGAGTCTCAAAAACACGGTTTGTACACGGTTTCTGACGTCACAAACGACCTTGTTGTAACCAATCACGTTAACATGTGTGCGGGCTTTAGCATATCATCATTACTATCCCCTATAAGCAGGGGAGTCTCAAGAGGAGCCATACCAGTATATTTTTCTGTTGATATGAAAAATTGTGTACATTTAGCAATATAGTGGGTGAAATATGTGTATGATGTATATTTTATGATGAACTATATGCCTTTCTCCACTGACGGTCAATGAGTTTCTAAGGATGCTGATTTTTAGAAGGCAAGACATGGTTTGTGTAACATTAGCCAAGGACCTGACTGCAGCCTGCAGATCTGGGAGGGGCTGCACATGTTGCCCCGCCACCCACTTACTCTGATTGGCTCATTCACCTTTCTTAGCCATACATTATAGAAAACATGTTCATAGTTGGTGTATGTCAGAGTATTGCATGGATTGATGATTGAATGTCATTAAATCAGCTGCATGAACATTTCCCTAAACAGATGACAGACTTCTGACTGAAAGAGAGGAAGGAAATGTCAACATTGATGAAACGCAGTTGACCCTATGCTCAAGCTTTACAAATATCTTAAACCGCCTGTCCTGTCATCATGCATTCAATGTTCAACTAAATAAGAGAGACCACTTTTAACTAAAGATTAACACTTGGATACTAACTTACACTAAGTCAAAATGGTTGTGCAATAAAACCTATTTGGTGACCCTCAAATGGATACGTTAGATCAAAGTCTGGCTACAAGCACTTCTCTTAACTCTTGTCTGCTAAAGAAATTGCTACACTAAGCAAATTCACGGCACTGCAATTAGAAGGAAGCTACACAGCAAACACACATTGATCTTTCAGACTAAGCAGCTTACATTTGGTGTTAATATTAGGCTGCGTGCTGGAAAAGAACTTTTCCTGTGAACATTATAACTTGTATCATTACAGACCCATAAGCAGGAAGTTGACCAATCAAAAGGACCACATCTCATATCATGGATGTCAGTGCACCCATCCATCTTACATGTTTAGAGCTTTAAGAGCAAGGAACCAGGCACGTGTCCTCAGACATGAGCTGAGTGAAGACAGGGGGTGCTATTTACAGAGCCATGACACCACCAAATACATGAGATCAAGGATTGTCTTACAGTACCAGCTCATGGTACTGCCATTTCGCAATGCTTTCCAATTCTTTTGAACTGATTTCATGAATGACACAGCAAAAGAAGGCATTATGCAGACTAGAACTTCTTACCTGCTAGAGTGTAGTCCATATCAAAGCCAAAGCATTTTATCTTCTCCATTGCCAAACTTCTATTGACAAAAACCCTGTGAACGCAAAAAAATACAATCAATTTAAGGCTAATGCCATGCATATTCAATATTATCTTAGCTGCAAACAGTGTTAAATGCAGCAGACTATATTATTCCATTGCCTTGAGCACAACCTGTGAGCTGTTCAGTTCTAAGGGAGTTTAGGTTAGTGTAGATAATGATTTACACTGACATAGTGTGACCTGTGAAAGCAATAAATCAGAATTTGGTTGCATTTGGTTAAATTATATCTATTCCTAGTTCAGCCAACAGCAGCAAGATATGAGCTGGATCAAATGGAAAGGTAATATTCCTTGATTTCCAGTGAAATCAAGTATTGCAGGTGGAAATTCGCAGGTGACTGGTATGTCTTTAACAAGACACAACAAAAACAGAATGGGAAAAACAATGAAATCAGGGGGAAAAACATCTTTATATTCTGCTGTTTAATCTGTTTTACAAACCTGAAAAACAAGTTTTCCTTTTTTTATGATGACAGGGACACTACTCATCTGGTTAAACTGTCTCTTATATGCTCACCAAGGTTGCATTTATTTAATAAAAATAAAGCAAAAACAGTAATATTTTGAGATATTATTACAATTTAAAATAACTGTTAACTGTTATGGCAAAGCTGAATTTTCAGCATCGTTACCCCAGTCTTCAGTGTCACATGATCCTTTAAATCATTCTAATATGAAACATTTCTGATTAAAACAGTTGTGCTTTTTACATTTTTAAGCAGTTGTAGAACATTAAAAAGAACTGCATTTATTTGAAAATCTTTTGTAACAATGACTTTAAAAAGTGAGAGCACTTTTGATTAATTGAATGCATCCTTGCTGAATTAAAGTATTAAAATTTTATTTTTTTTAAATCAGTAGTGCAGCTTTACACTGATATATGAATACTATCAATATATGAAAGGTTATGATTCCACACAATTATTGGCAATCAATCAAACAATGCACTTACGATAAATTAAAATATTTGCATTTTGTACATTTCATTATCAGTTAAAGAGATAAAAAAAAGTCAAAGCTTGCTAAATAAGATAGTATTTTAAGTAAAATTGTATCTGTTATTGTCTTTCACATTTTAAAATGAACTATTGTCAGTTGTTTTCTAAATTATGTTAAAAGCCGTGCACAACAACTCCTTTTCTTTTAGTTCACCTGATGCTAGTACATCTTTAACCAACTATACATCTGAAGTGAAACATTAAAAATGGAACCTGCATTTACCCTAGGAACAAATGAGCTGTTACATTACAGTGACATTATGTTAAGTGCATGAAGGAGGGAGAAAGCTAGAGGACGGGGAAATGAAAAATGATCTCAGATTCAAATCCCATCACAGGTCTTCCTACGGACACCTACATACAGTCACAGCACAGTGCAAAATACAGATCTTGTATTTTTACTGCTGTGCTGTGATGAGTACATTGGAGAAAAAACCATCAATTACAAAAGAGATGATCAGTCAGCACTCCAGGTCAACAACAAAACATTGGCGTACCTCATAGAAGGATGACACTGGGCCAGTTCCTGTGGTAAGCTTTGTAATAAAGGAATACATGGACTATATATTATATCAGTACAAACCGTCTAATACCACTACATGAAGAACTGTGTCCAGTACGCTAATAATTGACAATTCAGGTCTTCTTACCATCTTACCATTAAATTCACTGAGATTGTTTTATATTGCACTTTGTGACTGCCATGAAGTTTTTTGCAGAAAACTGCATATAACAATATAAGTCTGTATATAAATAAGGATTGCTCTTAAAGAGAGAGTTCACCCAAAAATGAAAATTAGCCCATTTGGAAGAGCTTTTTTAATGTAACTCTGATTGTATTCGTCTGAAAGAAGAATGTCATATACACCTAGGATGACTTGAGGGTGAGTAAATCATGGGCTAATTTTCATTTTTGGGTGAACTATCCCTTAAAGGAATGACTGCCCTGATAAACACAGCATTTTAGAAACTTACAAGTATAATGCTGACAGGACAAATTAAACTGCCAAAATGCATAATTAAATTTAGTATTTTAACTTTAATATGGAATACGAGTATCAAAATGTGCATATACACTATTACAATGAGTATTTAAAAGCTTTTATTAATACTTAAAAATATTCAATAAGTGACCACAGTCAGAAAACACGTATTTTTTTTTATTCAGAAAAAAGCAAATTTTAGAAAAAAGCAACATACAATCCTTTCTTACAACACATGCAAGCTGACATCATTTCAAAGAAGTTGACAGGCCAACAGACGTACACATGAAGCAACGTGATGGCACGGCAACAGCAAACATGCTACTAACCATGTCGACAGCTCTTTTTTAAAATTAAAACACAATTACAGATCTACAATTATATTGGAAACCTATTTTCTTCTGTGTACTTAAAAATACTTGTGAGCATAAAATATCTCAATGAGAATGTTTCTTCATTATAGACCATAATCTTAACTGTAGGTGAGACCAGCAGGTCATTTAAGGTTATTTCACTGACTTGTTTTGTCTTGAAATAAGTAAATGTAGGTATGACAATGGATTTGTTTTCAAGCTACCAAGAGACTACACAATCTGATTTAACCAATATAATGGCAATGACCTGCAAAGCTGAAAGCATAGGTGAAATGTATTAATACCTGTGATGCACCTCTCTTCTGTACTTCTTCATTGATAAACCATCCATGTTGGCTGGAAGGTCTGCATAATTCTGTAGCCGATCACTCCAAGAGGTCGTCATCTTTAACCGTTATATATCTGAGAAAGATACCAACACTTTCTAAAATGCAAATAATAGTTATATGTATTTTAATTTAAAAAAAATTTTTTTTTTAATTGACAAAAAAATAATGCAATGCAAGCTTACTGGAAGATACAATGAATGTGAATATACACAGCACTGGTTTAGTATCTCAGAGGTTAAATTATTTTCACCACAATAAGTTGTTGCAAAATAGCTCAGCCTGCCCCTGCAGATGATAAGATGTGATATTAACCATTTTAAACAGAATGTCAAAATGTTCATCGACATGCCATGAACAGGAAAGAACAAACAACCACAGAAAGCAGCCTAAACAATGTTTAAACTCATTGCAAAGTATCAGCTTCATGATCTTTCTACTACCGTAGATCTTATTTTAATAAGGTGTTTTTTTTTTTTTTACTTTAAGCAACACAATATTTCACAATATTCCCCACCCCCCTCCCCCATTAAATACCAAAATAATTGCTTCATTCTCCAAATAAAGATTGGGCTGTAATTAAACATTTTGAAGACCACCTATGAAATATATACAATAATAACCCTCAAGTAATAAAAAATGACATAAAAAAAGTACAAACATAACCATTATGGATATGTACATGTAAAAGACAATGAGCGGGTCTCGTTGCATTTATTTAAGACTCAAAAGAGCTCTGAATTCAAAGCACCTGCCGTTTCATTCAAATAAAGACCGTATTAAATCTTCAGACTATGTAAAGATCTACTAGAGATATTAAGCCATAAATGTGAGCAGATCTTTCCGCTTGTTTATGCAGTTCCGTGATGGTAACGTTAAAGTTAGCACACCAGCTAACTAACATTCCTTTAGTTTTGACAACTGGAAACTAATGTATAAAAAAGGGGGAATTGCCTAACGCAAGTGCTATAACACTTTAATACACAGTTGTCCTGCAACGATTTAATGACAGTACTGCTGATTTTTGAAACGCGTTATATCTCCGTACAGCGTCTGTACGTTAACGTTACTTACCTCACCTCCTTCTGTGGCCAACAACAACTGCTGCTCTGCGCTATCTGCAAACTGCGCATGCGCAAGATGATGAATTTCAACGCAATATTAAAAGCTCATTTATGGCATTTTTTATGAACGCTTAATTGTTGATAGTACGTGACGTCACTCAAATAATAGATGATAAATAAAAATATTATTTTCATTTTATTTTATTAATATTGTATTGTATTGCATTAGTATAACTGATAGTAGCTAATGCGTGCAACAAAAACAGAAATCTGTGAAAAACATGCACCTTTGACACTCGTACACTCATCACAGAAAACATTGGATTGGAAGAGAAATATCGCCATCTACTGGTGGTCAACTTTAGACTATGTTGCCAGATTTTTAATAGGTAGGGCTAATTTTGATCATTATGATTTGGACTGAGGGCAATTTAGATTTAAATGCTTTTTTCATGAAATAATGATAAATAAATAAATAAATAAATAAAAACTTAAATCAGCCTGAGCTGGTTTGCTGGTCTTACAGTTTCCCATGTCTGTTTGCTGGTTTTAGAAGGCTTTTAGTCACTTTTGAGTATATAGGATTAAACCATCTAAAACCAGCACAATATTATTGGATTGTTTAAGATGCTTTTTAACAGAGTAGAATAAAGACAAATATTATTTATTTATTAATTGTGTGTATTTTTTTATTTATTATTATTTTTTTTTACATTTTGGTCAGACTGGGAGACAACTGGCTTAATTTCCCCCCTTTTCAGCAGTGTTAAATAGGGCCACATTTTGTGTCTTAAAAGTAAGTCTGGATAAAATTGTTTTATTTGTAGGCTAATGCACAGACTGAAATGGCATGGCCATCCAAAACATTTTAAGCCATAGATAAAAACAGAATCCAAACAAGAGCTTAAATCAAGGGTAAATTGATTTAACTGTTGAATGTCTGGTACATTCGACACTGCGCAAACCTGGACAGTTCCATCGACGCATAGGCTACAGCTGTTTAAATGGCCAGAAAATGTTTTTTTTTTAATGTGCAAATGTCAAGCCTGTTGAAAACATAATAACTAAATGAATGTTTTAATGCTCTTGAAAAAGGTCTATTCTCTTCTTAACTGTCACCACCAGAGGGAACATGATAGGCTGTTGAATGGGACAGTCCGCCGGGTAGGCTAGCCTTTATAATGACATGCACACCCATTTTAGACTCCTTTAGTTGTGACGAAGATGAGTTACGGATCAGATCACCAAATGTCCTCCTCATCCTATAGAAAGATGTTCGGGGAAACCCCTCGTTTCACCGGTTCCACCTCTAGAATGAGCTCCATGTCTCCCAGCGGCTTCAGGTCCCACTCCTTATCCCGCGGCAGCGCCTCTCCCGCGGGCTACTACAAGAGATCGGGCCGGTCATCTTCCTTCTCACCGGTCCATTTCGACAGCGTGGATTTCTCTCAAACATCCGTGTTAAACAACGAGTTTAAAATCGTCCGAACCAATGAAAAAGAACAACTGCAGGGTCTCAATGACCGTTTCGCAATGTTTATCGAGAAAGTGCGCAATCTGGAGCAGCACAATAAAGTGCTGGAGACCGAACTCGTGAGTCTGCGCCAGAGGCAGAACGAGCCATCCAGACTCGCTGACCTCTATCAGCAAGAGATCCGGGATCTGCGAGCCCAGGTGGACGAGGTGAACAATGAAAAATCTAATATTTTAATTGAACGAGATGCTATCGAGGAAGAATTGCAGAAACTTCGGGGCAAGTTTGAGGATGAGATCCGAGCGCGCGAGGAGGCAGAGCAGACGCTCAGGTCCTACAAGAAAGATGTGGATGATGCCACCATGGTGCGCGTGGACCTGGAGAGGAAGGTCGAGTCCCTCTTGGACGAGATCAATTTTCTGAGGAAGGTGCATGATGAAGAAGTGGCAGAGTTGACTAATATGATCCAGGCGGCCCAGATATCTGTGGAAGTGGAGTTATCCAAACCTGATCTGACCTCGGCCCTCAAAGAGATCCGTGGGCAGTATGAAACCCTCGCGTCGAAGAACCTTCAGTCTGCTGAGGAATGGTACAAATCAAAGTTTACCAGTCTCAATGAACAGGCCACTAGAACCAACGAGGCCATGAGAGCCACAAGAGAGGAGGTCAACGACTACCGGCGACAACTGCAGTCCAAAACCATTGAAATTGAAACCTTGCGCGGCACAAACGAATCTCTTGAACGGCAGATCCGCGAGATGGAAGATGCGCACAATGCCGAAGTCGCAGGTTATCAGGTAGACATACAATTACATATCATATTGAAGTTAAGCATGAATTAACATAGAAATATAGATCTATCTATCTATCTATCTATCTATCTATCTATCTATCTATCTATTCAAACAACAACAATAATGTATTATTCTTGATGAATCTCCTTTAAGTTGTTGTATTTTTACTTATTTTACTTTTAAATGTAATTCATCAACAATGTAGACTAGCTCACTGGTTTCTGGAGGTATGTTGACAACTTTTTTGAGCACAAAATTGAGATTTTACTTTAATTTGATATGAATCTATAAATGTGTGTTTAGGTGCTGTGGCTGGTTTTCACAAATTTTAATAACCTTTTTCGCTTCACTAGTTCATTTAAACGGTCGTGCTGTGACATAGAATGGTTTAAAAATATAAACATGTAATGTAATCACCCAATTATTATAGGAGCATCATGAAAAATGAAAAGGTGTTTAACCGTAAAAATGTTGTTTGAAATAGTTTGAGATGAATTCTACCACAGGACAGGCTCAAACGGCTTGAAATGCCATGTCAAGTAGCCGAGTTCTCTGTCCATGGTGCTGAACTAATCGCACACAAGAGGTGGCCGAGGTTAATTCCACTAAGAAGAGTCTCTTGATAAAGAGGATTTTGCAAGGGAGGTTTCTGCAAGGTCATGTTCACTACTTGCTGACAGAAACTTAAAAGATATCTTCAGTTTATGCCAATACTGATGTGATTGAAACACGTTACAAATGTGGACATTAAACGCTGCCATATAAAGTATCCAGTTCATTTTGAGGAGAGGTTTTTCCCAAACATGATCTATGACCTTTCATCTCTTGAGAGGGAAAGAAGTGCCACTGTAAATCAGATTAGTGTCTTTGAACTTTGTGCTGAGACGCACAGTCAATGCCAAGAGATAAAGCTTCACATCAGCTTTTACAAGCAGGGTGGTCTAATTTAGGTGCTGAGCTAAATGAATTACTCAACAGTGAGGTCGTCATGTATTTTTGTAATTATATCAGAATATATTTGCACTAATGCTAATATCACTATTCATTTTTATTCAATTCCATCAACCAGGAAACTATTGGGCAGCTGGACATTGACCTTAGAAATACTAAGAGTGAAATGGCCCGTCACCTCAGAGAGTATCAGGACCTTCTGAATGTCAAGATGGCGTTAGACATTGAAATTGCTGCATACAGGTAAAAAACCAATGATTCAGTTTTTGCACATGAAATGAAAATGAATAATAACTGACCAGGTTTTTTTTGTCAATGTCCTCATAGAAAGTTACTGGAGGGTGAAGAAACCCACTTCAGTTCTGGGGTGACTTTCTCCAGCACACCCAGCATCGCTTATGGGTATCAGAGCCGCTCCGCTTTCACCTCAACCCGCAATCCCAAAAAAGAGAAAGAGGAGGAGGGACATGCCAAATCCAAGGCAGCAGCCAAGCGGGAGGAAAACACGGAGGAATCCGCTGTGATTAAGAAGGCAGAAAATAGTGATGCTGTTGATGTTAACTCTAACTAGGATATTATAGTTTTCCCAGCAGTCTTTTGAGTGTCTGGCACAATAATCACTGCTATTAGCTGAAAACTGCCACTTGTTGTTTATGGTAATTGGTTTTAGAAATTGTTATGGTGATATAATGTTTCAAAAAACATATCTACAGTATGTTGGTCCAGAACTTAGGCCTCAAATATTTACTGTGTGTTTATTAATTGTAGTTTCAGGGAGTACTTTAGTCCCGTTGATGATGTTGGGACTATAAATATGAGCCTCAGTATGGAAGGATGACCAAGATATAGCCAGCATTAACACTTGTCTAAAGATTATGAATACATTCACAATTATTTATTTGTTGGAAAGCACTATGGCATAGATATTACAAATAAGGGACCAAACCACTGAATTAACTGTAACACATGTATGCCTTAACTACAATAAAGTCAGTAATTAAAATGTTTATTCAGTTATGTCTTTTCATTCATAAGTAACACTCAACATCACTGATCTTACCGTCCCATTGCATGTTACTTTACAGCTCTTAATGGTTATTTATTCTATAACTCAGTTAAGACTCAGATTTAGCACATTTACCTGCAACTTATTTACTTTAGCCATATAGTGGACTTGATTATTTTCAAGACTTTATGGTTTGAGCATTTTTAAACAATGTTCTGTTAGAGCTATGCTACCGTTCAAAAGTTTGAGGTCTGTAAGATTTATAGTCAAAGAAGTCTCTCATATTCACCAAGGCTGCATTTATATATTTAGTTAAAACAGTAATATTGTGATTGTGAATTATTAGAACCTAAAATACCGTTCTATTTTAATATGTTTAAAAAAATATATATATATTCCAGTGATGCAAAGCTGAATTTTTCGCATCATTACTTCAGTCTTCTGTCACAAATGTCTTAATGTCACTTTTGGTCACGCCAATGGACCTGTGAACCTGAAACCTTTGAACAAATCATCAAAGTACATTTACTAGCCTGCTCAATAGCAGAAAGCTGATGTCCTATTTGAAGGCTAATAGATTTTTTCTCCTCACACAACAGTAAGAAAATTTAAAGAAATGATTGATTATCCTCCCCTTCTACACAGCTACTGTTTTGCATTGTTCTGAAGGACTGTCAATCACTGAAAAATATGGCAAATGCCCTGTCATGAATCATTGTCCTGTTATAATCACCTAGACAGCCCTGGATTCTGCACGAAAAAAAGTTATAGGGATACATTAAATAAGACACATCCATGCCTAATATTATATTCCCACTTGTAAAACATTAAAAATAAATATCAGATAAACTAAAGCTAGCTGGACTTTGATTGTAACAGTTTTGTACCTGCAATCCTACACTGTGATAAATGATGTATGAACCTTAATGTGTTGTGAAATCACGCAGGGTGTTTGAGGCAGTTCCCTTGGAAACCATTTTCGACAGTCCCGGTGGGTTAGTGAGCAGCGTCTTTCACTCTTACACCAAGCCTCTGACTCTCCAGAGTATTTTGTGATAATGGTTTTAACAAAGAATCTCCGACAGCTTACTTGCTTTATATGAGGTGAAAGATGCTTCATAACATTTAGGCTGTGTTCTATTTTAAGTGTAAATTGGAGTCAGCCTCTTTACTTGAAATAACCAGCAACACAAACAGCAAATTCAAGTATTTCAAAACAAAAAAGATGACTGAATGAAAATGAGTGGATAATACTTATAAGCAATGTCTTGTCTGGTCATGTACATATTTATATTCAGTTGTGAAACTGTTAAAAAAAAACACTTCAATTACAATATTGCAAAAGATGAAAAAACATGAAAGGTCATTTTTTCCTCAAAGGCCATGTAATTACACAATATGGCTCAAAAAGTAAAAAAATATTTCCATCTGATATAAACAAACACAGAACAACAACCAAAAACATTTAAACGCTCATAGAAGAGTTGAGAAGAGAAAGACAAACCAAATAAAGATCTTCTTTCTTGCAAACAAAGACATACTTGGAACAATTTTGGTACTGTTCAAGTACTTTAGGTGTTTTTAGTACCAATTTACTTTAATGCACAATGCATTGAACCCCAAACTGACATGCAAAAACCAATAGCAATTAAATTCATATCAATACATTCTTTGAGAAAAGGTGTAAAAATTACTTACTCTGTTTTCCCCTAGCAAACATAAAAGAGCATCTACAGACACCTTATGGCTCTGGAATTTGTAACAAAACCCTATTTGCTGGAAATAACTCATCAGTGCTAATGTTTCTTAATGCATTTGCAGAGAGAACGCTGACATATTCTGTCTTTTTGAGCAGAAGGCATCCAGGAAGACAAAGAATCATTGCATAGGATAACTGTTGAATGATAAAATTCAGCCCTTGAAATAAAACCCCTGTGCATTGTAATTTTCACAGTAGTTGGTCTTTTTGTATCTTCCCTCTTTACTCAGCAGGTAGAACGAGTCCAAAATGCAGAACCAGCATGCCATCCTAAAGGGGGAGAAAAAGAAATGTCTGTATTAAAGAGTGCCATGTTTTTGGGTCAGTAAGAAATTCATATTTTTATTCAGCAAGTACACATTAAATTGATCAAAAATACAGTAAAGACATTTATAATGTTAGAAAAGATTTCTAGGTTTACACAAAAAATATTAAGCAGCAGAACTTGAAAACAGTAATTACAAGAAATAATCAGAAACATACAATATAAGAAATCAGCATATTAGAGTCATTTCTGAAGGATAATGTGACACTGAAGACTGGAGTTATGATGCTAAAAATTCAGCTTTGCATCACAGGAATATATAACATTTCAAAATATACTATTGCCAAAAGTTTTGGGATGCCTGACTTTACATGCACATGAACTTTAATGACATCCCATTCATAATCGGAAGGGTTTAATATGGAGTTGGCCCATCCTTCGCAGCTATAACAGCTTCAACTCTTCTGGGAAGGCTTTCCACAAGGTTTAGGAGTGTTTTTATGGGAATTTTTGACCATTCTTCTAAAAGCACATTTGTGAGGTCAGGCACTGATGTTGGGCAAAAAGGCCTGGCTCGCAGTCTCCGCTCTAATTCATCCCAAAGGTGTTCTATTGGGTTGCATTGGTATACTGAAGCATTAAGAGTTCCTTTTACTGAAACTAAGCGGCTAGGCCCAACTCCAGAAAAACGACCCCATATCATAATCCCCCCTCCACCAAACTTTACACTTGGCACAATGCATTAACATTCTCCTGGCAACCGCCAAACCCAGACTCGTCCATCGGATTGCCAGACAAAGAAGCATGATTTGTTACTCCAGAGAACATGTCGCCACTGCTCCAGAGTCCAGTGGTGGAGTGCTTTACACAACTGCATTCGATCCTTTGCATTGCACTTGGTGATGTAAGGCTTAGATACAGCTGCTTGGCCATGAAAACCGATTCCTTGAAACTTTTTATGCACTGTTCTTGAGCTAATCTGAAGGCCATATGAAGTTTGGAGGTCTGCAGCTATATCAGCATGCGCTGATGCCTCTATACAACGCATACAGAATGAAGCAAGATATTGACAAAAATTGTCAATTTCCTGTCTCAAAAACTTGTTTTGATTATCTCTCTTAAAAATTCTGAATTTATGCATGTATGTATACAAAAAACAATTTCTCTTAAAAATTGTTCACAAATCTGTGTTAGTGAACACTTCTCCTTTGCTAAGATAATCCATCCACCTCACAGGTGTGGCATATCAAGATGCTAATTAGACAGCATAATTATTCCACAATTAAAGGCCACTCTTAAATGTGCAGTTTTATCACGCAGCGCAATGCCACAGGAATGTCCATCAGAGCTGTTGCCCGTGAATTGAATGTTCATTTCTCTACCATAAGCTGTCTCCAGAGAATTTGGCAGTACATCCAACCGGCCTCAGAACCGCAGACCACGTGTAACCACAACAGCCCAGGATCTCCACATCCAGCATCTTCACCTCCAAAATCGTCTGAGACCAGCCACCCAGACAGCTGCTGCAACAATCGGTTTGCATAACCAAAGCATTTCTACACAAACTGTCAGAAACAGTCTCAGGGACACTCATCTGCATGCTCATCATCCTCTTTGGGGTCTTGATCTGACTGCAGTTTGTTGTCGTAACCGACTTGAGTGTGCAAATGCGCACATTCTGGCGTCTGGCACTGTGAGAGGTGTTCTCGTCATGGATGAATCCCAGTTTTCACTGTACAGGGCAGGTGGCAAACAACATGTATGGTGTCGTGTGGGTGAGCGGTTTGGTGATGTCAAAGTTGTGGATCAAGTGGCCCATGGTGGCAGTGGGGTTATGGTATGGGCAGGCGTATGTTATGGACAACAAACACAGGTGCATTTTATTGATTGCATTTGAATGCAGAGATACCATGACAAGATCCTGAGGCCCATTGTTGTGCCAATCATCCACGACCATCACCTCATGTTGCAGCATGATAATGCACGGCCCCATGTTGCAAGGATCGGTACATCATTCCTGAAAGCTGAAAACATCTCAGTTCTTGCATGGCCAGCATACTCACCGGACATGTCACCCATTGAGCATGTTTGGGATGCTCTGGATCGGCATATACAACAGCGTGTTCCAGTTCCTGCCAATTTCCAGCAATTTCGCACAGCCATTGAAGAGAGTGGACCAACATTCCACAGGCCACAACCAACAACGTGATCAACTCTATGCGAAGAAGATGTGTTGTACTGTGTGAGGCAAATGGTGGTCACACCAGATACTGATTCGGACTCCCTATTCTGAGAGGCAGCAGCGCTTAAAGCTGCAGGTAGGGCTCTAATGTAATTCTGTGTGAAGTGGCGAGACAGGAACTGTGTAAGGCGCCTGTAGTTCACACTTATTAACAGCTTACTTCAGGTTCAAGCTCTCTCTAAAAACATCTCAGCGATACTACTAGATTTGAACAATTCCCACTAGCCTATGTGCCTATTGTATGTCTAGCCTAAATTTCTCTAGCTGCATTTAATTTGATTAAATATCATTTTAGAATGATTAAATAACTAAAACAGCAAGAAAATCAAAAATACGTTATATAAGACACCTACCTGCAATGCATTTTGTCCCATGGTGTTACAAACTTCTCTCAAAGACTGGTATTGCTTAAGAAGATGCTCTCCACACACAACATCAACCTTCCAAATAAAGCACAATGTAAATTGTGATGAAAGTCAATGTTTTTTTTTTGTCATGCAAATGTTTGTAATCTGATCAATTTGGAAAAGTAATAGCACAACTCCCCTGAAAACATTGATTTGAGCATGGTTTTAGTTATGTCTGACCATAGAACAATGCCACAGTTTAATCTGGAGAGTTCTTTTTTTTGTACAAAATATCACTAAGTAATATGAGCAATAGCAAAGTCCAGTACTAAAGGTTTGGGGTTTGATTCCAGTGGATTCAAACTATTTCTATTTAGTGCTTTTTCATAGCAACTCTAAAATGCCAGATGGAAATGTACTTCAAGCTACCATATATACACACACAATACAGCCTTAGTCTATTCCCAAAATGATTAGACAATTTTTAGAGTCTAGTATGTGGAGCAGGGCACAGCGGGCTGTCCTGGAGCAAAGCACACAAACGCTTGTGTTTCCTTTTTCACCTCTATCCCTGTATATGCCCTGGTACTATAAGGTGTTCCACGCCGGGCCAGATCAGACTTAGCCAGGAAAAAACCTTAAGCCAGTAATCCAGATACAACTGTTAGCCTCGCGACATGCAAGCAGCCTTCACTTAACACTGCTGCATGTAACCATACACAGGAATACTGCAATTAATTTTGATTACCAAAAAATAACACTTAAATTAACCTGTTTTCAGATCCGATTTTCTGGAATGGGAAGCTTATAATTTTATAAGAGCACGTTGGAACTTGTGTATTATTTGAGCTGTAAATGGTTTAAATCAACAGTTTTAGTCATTTAGGGTTAGGGTTGAAGGTATTGCATTGTCAAGGTAACAAAGTTGAAATTGGATATAATTATACACAGAAAAGTTTAGTAATTGTAAATTAAAATCATGGCAACATGCATATTATATACTACTGAAATAAGGAGTAATTTAGTAGTTAGTATTTTATAGATTGGTCCCATTTACTTCCATGGCATATGCCTCACTGTAACCAGAATTATGCTTTTTTTTTTTAAGAATAGGAGAGTCAAATTAATTTTTGCCACAAATGCAGTCAGTTGAGCTGAACTTGAACGGAACACAGATTAGACCTTTAAAATGCCACAGAGCAAATGTATACATACTATGAACAATTAACAATAAAAATAGCGTGAATAGATAAATATATTACTGACTGTGAATCTACTATATGTGGGATACAATTGAGTACGGAGTGAAATGAATTAGTAGTACATGTAAAGTATAACAAGGACCCTGTAAAATAGTGTTAACATTTAAATATATGGCTCTCAAACTGGAGACGGCACTGTCCGTCTGTAGAAGTGACAGCTGAATAAAGAAAACATGGCTCTAGATTTTCTTTTCAAACAGAAACAGTGTTATTCACAACCGCAGACACTCATTTCTACGCTTGACTGAGCTGTGGTTATTTTCAAGGACTCAAATCCTTATCCAGAATTGGGATTAGAATAAAAGTAATTAAACAGCAACGTGTCAGGATTGTGAAGTGTGACAGAGAGTCACTGAAGTGTTGAGAGTGAAAAGGAACATCCTAATAACAATTTCTTTAATCACACTTTCATAAGATGACCTCATGGTAGAAACCCTAAAGACGGCAAGTAATCATTTTTCTGAATTTTGTCAGATAAGGAGGGAGAAAATATATTTTTTGCATTAAAAGCATCTCTTTGCTTAGTGCCCGTCCTGTGAGTATAAATTATTGAGCGACTGACAAAGCTAGCGGGATGTTCAACCCCCATATCTTTCAGACCTCTGACATTGCTGACTGTCTGAGGCAGGGTTTCTGTGTCTGGTTTAATAAAAACAAGCTGTTTAAGATCAAGACCTTACCCTGATACAGAGTGTGGTTTATAATCTAAAATATGCATTGTGTTCAAAATCTGTGGGTGAGATTAAAGATAAAGGGGAAAAAAATAGCTGTTCCACCTTGCAATTTTGACTCAGCTCCATCTTCCTCCTGATAAAAAGCTCCACATGACGGACAGTGGCTTCCCCGGACACACGCACATACTTCCTCTCAAGGGGCTTGAGGGTGAAAATATAAACATGACAAGTTCAGCAAGACCTTCACCATGATTTCAGCTCAGTTCCATACAAGGATTCAGCTGTTTATATTTCATAAGAACAAATAATATTGCAAAGTGTTGCCTGAATACAGAAAAAAACACAGCAATACCAGCAATGTGCCACTCTTATTAGAAGCAAAACTATAAATATTTCAATATTTCAATATTTGAACATTACCTTATAGTTCTCAACACCCTTTTCAGCTCTGTAAATCGAAAATATGTGAAAAAAGAGTTTAGATGAAACATTAGCAAATCACATATGGGTTGTGTAATAACAAATATAATAATTAATAGAGCATTTCCAATTGCGCAAAATCTGATCATTTTCAAGAAAAAAAAGCAAATGGCTTCTCAAGGTTTGAGAATAACTATTGTTTTTATTGAAAATCATACAGAATATTCTGGAATCACAAAATGTATCACTGTTAATTCATTTAACACATCGATATTCGCATTTTCTGAACAAGCAGCATTGGCATAATCATAGCAGAAATATCAGCCAATATACTTTGAATCAAAAAGGTTGAGAACTGATGCTTTACAGTGTCTTGTGATTTTTGACAGTTTAGCTCCATCTAGTGAACATAACCTATGTGGCATTCAGAAAATGTTACATTCAACATGAAATCCAAATTTACTCTATTTACTTTCTTAGTATATGTTGCTGGCTTTATTGCATGATTCACCAGTGCACATTATTCCAAAAAAATAAATCATTTATCAAAATGCATTTTTTTGCACTGCCTTTAAGTTATTACATTTAGATGCACTGACTGAAAGCACTAGAAACCGATTAACATCACTTATATAAGCATAATCATAATAAACATTACTGACCCCACAAACTCCAACATCAGAGACACATCTAGCTCTGAGGGAATAGTAAAAACAGACTGAGGCAGCAGGTCTTTCTTCTGTCTCAGAGACAGCTTCACTGGGTATGTAGATGGAGCTGCCACTAGACGGGAAAAAGGAGAAACATGATTGCATCATAAGCACATTTAAATCTTAATATTTCTCAGCATCTTACAAACACAAAAATGCATATTATATCATTATATATATATATATATACTCAAAGAATATACTTAAAGGAACACTCCACTTTTTTTGAAAATAGGCTCATTTTCCAAGTCCCCTAGAGTTAAATAGTTGAGTTTTACCGTTTTTGAATCCATTCAGCCGATCTTTTTATCTGGTGGTAGCACTTTTAGCATAGCTTAGCATACATCATTGATTCTAATCAGTCCATTAGCATCTCATTCAAAAAAATTACCAAAGACACTTTCAATATTTTTCCTATTTAAAACTTGACTCTTCTACAGTTACATCGTGTGCTAAGACCAACTGAAAATTAAAGTTGCGATTTTCTACACCTATATGGCTAGGAACTACTTTCTCATTCCTGCGTAATAGTTGTGGATATTCACGGCCGTACCATGGCTACAGCAGCACAATGATATTACGCAGCGCTGAAACTTAGCCCCCAGCTAGGTAACTTTCAATGTGACTGGCACTAAGTTTGTGTAGTTGCAGAGAAAGTTTCAGGCTTGCAGCCAACAAATTGTGTTGTGGATTTACCTGTGTGATTAGCCATGGTTCTGTGTGTTGTAAAGGGCTGTGATTGTAAGTCGAAGGTGTATACTACCACCATGTTTCACAGAATACCAACGAATCATTGCGCTGCTGCAGCCATGGTCCGGCCGCGAAGATCCGCGACTATTATGCAGGAATGAGAAAGTAGTTCCTAGCCATATAAGTGTAGAAAATCGCAACTTTTCATTTTCAGTTGGTCTTAGCACACGATGTAACTGTAGAAGAGTCAAGTTTTAAATAGGAAAAATATTGAAAGTGTCTTTGGTCATTTTTTGAATGAGATGCTAATGGACTGGTTAGAATCAATGATGTATGCTAAGCTATGCTAAAAGTGCTACCGCCAGATACAAAGATCAGCTGAATGGATTCAAAAACGGTAAAACTCAACTATTTAACTCTAGGGGACTTGGAAAATTAGCCTATTTTCAAAAAAAGTGGAGTGTTCCTTTAAGTAGAGAGATTGCATTACACAAACCTGGCTTAGGCATGTCAAGTCCTCTCCGTCTATAAAATTCACATATACGTGATCTTTCATCTTGAGAGTAAAAACACAAACAATTACTTTTCTGTAAAATGTTTCTCACTTACAATATCTCGAATGACAAACTGGGCCAACGAATGTGTGGCAGAAGACAGTTCAATGCTAACTTCACTAACCTCCTTCCAAATACGGAACCATCTTGAAAACAATGTCTTGTAATTGTCGGTCAGGTCTAAAAGAAAAAGGGATGAAAATTGACTCGGAGCTAGACAACCATGTTAAAACATGACCAGTAATTAGCACATACGAATCCCCAAAGACCCTGGGACATTTGTGAGGATATTATTGCCAGGTAGCAGTAATTAAACACAAGGGATTGTCCTGAAAATAACAGCTAGACTAAATCTCTAGCGATTGACCAAAACTGGTAAACAACACTACGCCCTATACACATAGTTCACCAATGTTGAAATTGACCAGAAAAATTATAAAGAGCGAAATCAATAAAACTAAAGTTACCTGATACTGTACAGTGGTTGTGTCTGGTGTACAACAATAGAGCAGTTAGGACACCTGTTGCTGTAGAAAAAGTGCTTGACAATACAGCTTTTACAAACTGTGAAGGAGGGAAAAGGGCAATAGTTAAATAAACAGGAGTGCTGCAAAATGTTATTACAAAAAATTATTACAATTTGATGGTGGGTCAGTTGCAGGAAATGTGAACTTACAAGTGTGAAGACACTCTGTGATGGTGGTGGCATCAATAAAAAATCCATTGCAGAGAGCACAGCGAATATAGGGATAAAATTCCCTAAGTGGCAGAGAACGCTATAAACAAAAACACAAACATATCATACAAATATATTTAGTTATGATGTGTATATATAAGTGTATGTAGCGTAAATACATATGTACTTAAATGTGTCAACTATTATATTTGTTATATTAAAGTTTAGCTGTAAGAATTAACATTATAAATAAATATTTGTATATATATATATATATATATATATATATATATATATATATATATATATATATATATATATATACATATATATATATATATATACACACATATATATATATATATATACACACATATATATATATATACACACATACACATATATATACACATATATACATATATATATATATACATATATATATACATATATACATATATATATATATATATACATATATATATACACACATATATACACACACATATATACACACACACATATATACATTATATATATATATATATATATATATATATATATATATATATATATATATATATATATATATATATATATATATATATATATATATATATATATATATATTTGTTCATATACAAATAAAAAAAGCACCAAGTACAGGTAAAGTATCATTTTTAAACGCATAATTTAATATATACATAAAATAAACATATTAGATGATATATATGTAACAACGGCTTAGTTAAAGTACTTTTATAATATTAACTCGACTAATTTGCTGATTTAGTATTGTACCTCGTCGTCAGAATATTGTTCATTAGCTCTCTGGCTCTCGTCCTCTTCGCAGAGGGAACCGTCTGTCTGAAAGGACCCACGCGTGGATCCCTCCTCCACAACTCTGACCACAGTTCCGTTCATAGCGCACGCAAAGTGTGAAGCCCTTAAAACAACTTCTGGAGAACAACTACGAATGCATGCCTGGACTATCTGGAGAGGCTGGGTGACTTCATTCGAGATGAATCGCGAATAGTTAATTTCAGGTGCAAGTTTAGAAACACTTCAATGGTCTACTTGTACACCTTCACGCTGTGCGCGCAATACTCCAGTGACGTAGTTTAATGAGGCCAGAATAAAAGTCCCCAAAGGAACGAAAAATAAATTGATCAATTAATAAATATAAAAATGTATAAAGAAAGAAACAAATATATTACTGCAAAAGATTATTATATTTGCCCATTTAATTCGCTCATCTACTCATTCTACTTCACTAATCCAAACTAGAACGATGTTTTATGAGATTGAGAATCATCTGACAAAGACTTTACAAAATATTTATTTAAGTTTACGGATTTTATGTAAAAACATAACAACCGTTTTTTTAACATAAAAACTGATTTAATGTGAAAAGTTTGAACTAAATCGACTCTTTGTTTTAATGAACTGCATC
The DNA here is from genome assembly GCA_023029165.1 of Gobiocypris rarus. NCBI lineage: Eukaryota > Metazoa > Chordata > Actinopteri > Cypriniformes > Gobionidae > Gobiocypris > Gobiocypris rarus. The sequence goes on along the minus strand of CM040927.1, from coordinate 22,576,998 downwards.
AACACACAATATTATGAAATATAATTAATAATATCTTTTTCCCTTTATTAAGTGGACAATGGTAAAACTTTAGGTAGATTTTGCATATGTAGACAGCTTGACTTTGTGCAGTTTAAATTAGAAATGTATCAGTCTGTTAAAACGCCAAGCATAAAACCTATATATTATTTAGTTGTCTAGAGTTTTTATTTTATTTTTTTTAAATCTTATTGTTTGCTATTTGTATTGTTTTGTTTAAATTAAACAAAAATATGCATTGTGCATTAAATTAAATTAAAGCATTTATAAAATGACAATAGTGAAACTTCTTTTCGAATAAAGTGTTTGAATGGAAGTTTTCTACCCTCTGTCGGCACAAGAGAGGGATGACAGCAAAGATGGCGGCGCCTATGAACAACGTGGATGAAATTCGTGATAGAGTAATATTGGGGGAATTCGGCATAAAAAATGTAAGTTATGCACTCTGCGGGATTAAAAAAAAATTGTATATACTGTTCACTGTGTGTTTATGTCAATATATGTTGTTTCATTGTCAGTTTATGCACAATTTGATAATATAACGTTGCACATGCCATGGTTTCTTCGTACATAAACGGCAGCGTTTTTTGTTTATTTAATTTGTATGATAATACTTGATGGCGTGTATTTCGGTAAGCTACACTTGTAACTACTATTTATTGTATTTACAGGTACATACTACAGATTATCCAGGAAATTACCCTGGTTACGATGACACATGGGACTTTGAAAAATTCAAAAAGGTGTGTGAATTGTAAGGGCTTTCCTTTTATGAATATCGTGCTCAGTCGCGCGTTTTATACGTGATTGAGGCAAAAGGTGTATATATTACTCTATTCCAGAACTTCAGGATCGATATAGTTAATTCTGATGAAAACACGTTGGAGTTTGATATGATTGGAATTGACGCTTCCATCGCCAATGCTTTTCGGCGTATATTACTGGCTGAGGTAAGTTTGATGAGGCTATGTCCTTAGTGTCTGCTTATATACATGTTGCATTATCATCATCATCAGCTGTCCTTAAAACAGTAGGTGACCGTCATCATGTTCTTTAAACTGTTGTTTATTTTCCTCCTCAACTCGTCTGACAATTTAGGTCCCAACAATGGCCATTGAGAAAGTCTTCATTTACAATAACACATCGATAGTTCAGGATGAGATTTTATCTCATAGGCTTGGTCTTGTGCCCATTAAAGCAGACCCTCGTCTTTTTGAGTACAGAAATGCTGGTAAGTTCATTTTGGAAGCACGTGTTTACCTTTTAAAGCAACAATTAATTACATAAAGAAAGTTGTTTTTGTAATGGTGCCACAAATGCCAAAACTGACTGAAGTTGTTAAAGACTTGATTATTCTTTGTTTTCACATAATATAATGGATGATATTTGACAGCTGAGTGTGTTGTGTTTATCAGAGGATCAGGAAGGCACAGAAATTGACACAATTCAACTTCAACTGAAGGTCAAATGCACCAGGAATCCTAGAGCCCCTAAAGACTCTTCAGATCCTAAGGAGTTATATCTCAATCACATGGGTGAGTAAAACATATATATATATATATATATATATATATATATATATATATATATATATATATATATATATATATATATATATATATATATATATATATATATATATATATATATTGAAAGACAAAATCAGACATTTTATTTTTCCTCCTGAGGTTTACTTTTTAATATACATTTTGTTTTCCCATGATCAATTATTCACCCTCTTCCTGGACCTTTTTGTTTTTTGCTGCTGTGCCCTATAAAATTAATTTAAAACTCATCTCTATGTGTGTTAAATTTGTAGATACTTTTGAAAAGGTCTTTAATAAAGTAAATCCAAATGTAGTCTTAAAGGATTAGTTCACTTTTAAATAAACTTTTGCTGATAATTTACTTACCCCCATGTTAGCCAAGATATCCATGTCTTTCTTTCTTCAGTCGAAAATAAATTAAGGTTTTTGATTTTCAGGATTTTTCTACTTATAATAGACTCAATGGACCCCAAACGGTTCAAGGTTCAAATTATAATTTCAGAGCAGCTTCTAAGGGTTCTATCTAGCAAAACGATTGGTCATTTAAAAAAAAAGTTAAAGTTTTATAAGCACAAACGTCACCTTGCTCTGTTCTGTAATGCACGTTCGTGAAGTCACATAATACGCAATTACGTTGAAAAGGTCACGCTTGATGTTAGCGGAAGTACCGATTCAGTGTTTACAAATGTGCAGAAGGAGGATTCAAAATCATCCGACATTGATGTTTTACCTTTTAACTCCCTTTTTTTTAAAACGGCATTTGATTTAGTATGTACGTGTTCAAATTCTAAACACTGACTATGTACTTAATTTGGACTTTGAACCATTTGGGGTCCATTGAGTCTATTATAAGGAGAAAAATCCTGGAATGTTTTCATCAACAACCTTAATTTCTTTTCGACTGAAGAAAGAAAGACATGGACATCTTGGATGAGATGGGGGTAGGTAAATTATCAGCAAAAGTTTATTTAAAAGTGAACTAATCCTTTAAGTCTTATTTTTAGAAAAAAAAGTATTTAATATTTATTTTTGAATAACTAAATCTGGCTCTCGCCATGAACATAGCCATAGCAGCCGGAATGGCGCAATAAAGGCAAGAAAAAAATTGTGGGTTTAATTTTTTTTCCTGTGCTTATTTGTAAGGCTGCACAGTTTTGCCCAAAACACCTTTTTTTAATGAATATAAAATAATAATTAATATGTATTTATTATGATTATTTTCCCTAAATAAAATGTTTAAACAAAATAAGAAATAATACTGTAATATTTCACTGTAAACAATAATATAATATTTTATAACATTTTATTTTTCAGTATTACAGAAGTAACTGTACAGTTTACAGTTCAGATATCAATAGTTTTCTTTATTTCTTCATTTTCAAAACTTAAACTATCAAGCTTTTATTTCACCAGAAAACTGCAGGGAGTCCTTAAAGCTTCTCTTTTGTTGGCAACAGCTGGTTTACAAGCATTTCTCATTACAAGTTTGGGAACATGTTGTCTTCCTGAATGCATGTTAAAAGTGTCCAAAACTCAGAACACATGCAAAAACGAGTTTGTGTGCAGCAGCATTTACTGTGTTAACAGAGATGCTGAAAATGCTGGATCATGACATGAGCTGCTTGCATGTAAATGAACACGTGCTACACACTGAAACATGCAGCTCATATATTTATTTCAATTATGCTAAGTTCACACTGCACGATTTTGACTTGCCGACAGTGTGTTTAAAATCGCGACAAATGCCCGAAACCATAGGCAAATCGGTGTTCGTTCACGCGAGTGACAATCCCGCACTGTGAATTATCAAAGACGCGATCTGAGAGAATTGCTGACGAGTCGCCGATGCCCATGAGAAATTTGCAGATTCAAAATTCTGCCATGTGAAATGTAGCCGAAAAATACATTGGCGATGACCTACAGTCAATGAGAGCGCAATATACAGGGCAGCGGGAGGTTCAGGGAAGCGTTATAGACCAGAATATCAGTATTTTAATAGATATATTTACAATGCTATCGAACAGGAGCCAAGCACAAACATTTGCTTTACCAGCCGCAACAGCAGCACATTACAAAATTATTCATCTACCTCAAACTCTCTTTGCAGAACACAATCCTTGCTTTCTGTGACTCCACAACTATTTCCTCTGCCATAATCTTTTTTCTTTTTCTCTGCAAATCAGCGCGCACACAATTTGGATCGCAAACTTTCTGCAGTTTATCCTTTTTAATAACAATTCCAGTCTCGCGCGAGAACTCTGGTCTGACACACATTATCTCGCGTTGTTTACTTGTTTGGTTGTGGAGCGTAGTTTGTGCACTGGAGGGAGTTATTGGTGATTCTTCCTATTGTAAAGTCATGCAGTGTGAAACCTCCTGTTGCCGATCCATCGTGCATTGTGAACACAGCAGTGACTGAATGCTACCCCAGATAGTCATGCAGTGTGAAAAGAGCAGTGATCCCGACGAGTTTGAAAATCGTGCAGTCTGAACTCGCCATTAATTGCAGTAAACCATATTGCGATTGAATCAATTTTATTTACATTAGTTTTACAGCCCTACATGCAGTACAAAAGATGTTTCGGTCACTGTTGTCTTTCCTTATATGGAAAAAATATGTAATGAAAGTAAATACTGTCAAACAAAAATGTTCTCATTTTGTGTTCCATGAACGAAAGAGTCCTATAGTTTGAGAACAACAGTTTGTGTAAATAATGACTGAGTTTCACACAGATATTAATTCCCAACCATGACAAACATTCTAGTTATCACTGCACCGTTTACAAACATGCCACTGAACTCTTGTTTTGTTTCAGTCTACTCAGGTGACATAAAATGGCACCCGGTTGGAAACCAGGCCGATGTATTTGCAGATGCCAAGATTGGTCCTGTGCATGGGGACATTCTCCTGGCACAACTCAGACCAGGGCAGGAACTTGATATAGTTATGCATTGCGTCAAAGGAATAGGTGAGTAATATAAGAGGCTTCTGACCAAGAAGATATTTGATTTCCAGGGAGGCGTATATATTTTTCTTTAATAAAGTTTTAGCTATTAATAACTATATCCAATCCCTAGTTTCCTGTATATTGTTTATGAATTGTGTGATTAACTGGAGAGCTTGGGTGCACATTGCAGGCAAGGATCATGCCAAGTTTTCTCCTGTGGCCACCGCAAGCTACAGACTCCTTCCTGAAATCACATTATTACAGACCGTTGAGGGAGAACAAGCGGAGAGGTTAAAGCGCTGTTTCTCACCTGGAGTTATTGAGCTAGAGAATGTGAATGGTAGGAATATTCCACTACAGGTCCTTCTCAAATAATTAGCATGTTGTGATAAAAGTTCATTATTTTCCATAATGTAATGATACAATTAAAATTTAATATATTTTAGATTCATTGCACACCAACTGAAATATTTCAGGTCTTTTATTGCTTTAATACTGATGATTTTGGCATACAGCTCATGAAAACCCAAAATTTTGCATATCATGAAAAGGTTCTCTAAACGAGCTATTAACCTAATCTTCTGAATCAACTAATTAACTCTAAACACCTGCAAAAGATTCCTGAGGCTTTTAAAATCTCCCAGCCTGGTTCATTACTCAAAACCGCAATCATGGGTAAGACTGCCGACCTGACTGCTGTCCAGAAGGCCATCATTGACACCCTCAAGCGAGAGGGTAAGACACAGAAAGAAATTTCTGAACGAATAGGCTGTTCCCAGAGTGCTATATCAAGGCACCTCAGTGGGAAGTCTGTGGGAAGGAAAAAGTGTGGCAAAAACGCTGCACAACGAGAAGAGGTGACCGGACCCTGAGGAAGATTGTGGAGAAGGACCGATTCCAGACCTTGGGGGACCTTGAAGCAGTGGACTGAGTCTGGAGTAGAAACATCCAGAGCCACCGTGCACAGGCGTGTGCAGGAAATGGGCTACAGGTGCCGTGATTCCCCAGGTCAAGCCACTTTTTAACCAGAAACAGCGGCCGAAGCGCCTGACCTGGGCTACAGAGAAGCAGCACTGGACTGTCGCTCAAATTTTGCATATCATTCGGAAATCAAGGTGCCAGAGTCTGGAGGAAGACTGGGGAGAAGGAAATGCCAAAATGCCTGAAGTCCAGTGTCAAGTACCCACAGTCAGTGATGGTCTGGGGTGCCATGTCAGCTGCTGGTATTGGTCCACTGTGTTTTATCAAGGGCAGGGTCAATGCAGCTAGCTATCAGGAGATTTTGGAGCACTTCATGCTTCCATCTGCTGAAAAGCTTTATGGAGATGAAGATTTTGTTTTTCAGCACGACCTGGCACCTGCTCACAGTGCCAAAACCACTGGTAAATGGTTTACTGGCCATGGTATTACTGTGCTCAATTGGCCTGCCAACTCTCCTGACCTGAACCCCATAGAGAATCTGTGGGATATTGTGAAGAGAAAGTTGAGAGACGCAAGACCCAACACTCTGGATGAGCTTAAGGCCGCTATCGAAGCATCCTGGGCCTCCATAACACCTCAGCAGTGTCACAGGCTGATTGCCTCCATGCCACGCCGCATTGAAGCGGTCATTTCTGCAAAAGGATTCCCGACCAAGTTTTGAGTGCATAACTGAACATAATTATTTGAAGGTTGACTTTTTTTGTATTAAAAACTTTTCTTTTATTGGTCGGATGAAATATGCTAACTTTTTGAGATAGGAATTTGGGGTTTCTATGAGCTGTATGCCAAAATCATCAGTATTAAAACAATAAAAGACCTGAAATATTTCAGTTGGTGTGCAATGAATCTAAAATATATGAAATTTTAATTTTATCATTACATTATGGAAAATAATGAACTTTTATCACAATATGCTAATTTTTTTAGAAGGACCTGTATATTTACATTTAGTCTTGATATTTGGTGCTTTTGTTGATGTATTATAATTCAGTAATTATGCATTTCAGGAAGGAAGATAGCTAAGGTTGTCAACAGTCGTTTGGACACATGCAGCAGAGAAGTTCTCCGGCATGATGACTTAAAGAACTTGGTGAAACTGGGCAGAGTGCGGAATCATTTCATATGTATGTTCGCAACCAAGTTTTTTTGTGGTGATTTACCAAAGGCACTGTCACATTTTCTTATGTGTTTTCTTTTCAGTCTCAGTGGAGTCCACAGGGATCCTCCCTCCTGATGTCCTGGTCACCGAGGCCATTAATGTCCTCATCTCTAAGTGCCAGAAGTTTCTCTCAGAGCTTGATACAACAGAAATGGACTAGATGGAAGAAAATAAGGCTAGCCACAATCATCCTATAGCTTTGAATGAAATAATGTGATTGGGTTGCTGACATTGTACATAACTTTAAAAGTTTTAGTTATTAAAAAAAAAAAACTTACATGTGAATTCACACAAATTCCAGCTAGCAGTTCTTTATTCAACTTAAGGCGGTAACTTTACAGCATTCTGGAGATTTCCCTTTATAAAAAAATAGTTCCTAAAAAATCTAAGCAGTTTCTGTTTAGTCAAGTTACTTGTTTGAGATTTGCAGCTATTACGAAACATAATTCTGGTTCATAATTCAACACATTTTGTGACATATTTATGTTTTTTCAATGTCTATTAAACATTTTTTTTTGACAAAATTACAAATTGTCTTATGATTGTCGACATCTAAACAAAGTATTTTAAAGTCTTAACTGTAAAATAAAAAAATATATAATAAAAGTTATATAATTTTGAGTTGTTGGAATTCTGGTAAACCTGTGAAGTTTTTCTTGAAATTGTGACTGTCATTTAGAGTCATAAACATGGCTGTAAAATGTCGACACTAATGTGTTTTGGAACATAGAAAATACAAAATTTATATTACTTTGGTGGTGGTTGAGATTTCACCCCTTCCATATGGTACAGAGAAAAGCGCTATATAAATGTAACAAATGAATAATAATAATATTATTAAAATTACGATGACTAAGAGTTTGTGGGTCAATTTGATATTGTTATATTAGTTTCTCGACTACTCTCTGGCGGTATTTACATTTACGCATTTGGCAGACGTTTTTATCTGAAGGAACTTGCTCTGCATTGCAGGTGTACATTAATATCATATCAGTGAATGCATGCTCAGTTCACTGCGTCGGACCCATGATCTTGACGTTGCTACTAGCACCATGCTTTACTGTTTGAGCTTCAGGAAAATACAGAATGTTGTTTTCCATGCTTCTTCAGTGGCCTGTTGCACAAAGCTGGTTTCAGTAGCTACCCAGGTAAGTTCAAGATTAGTTTGAGTAAACTCTGGCTTTTCGGGGTCAAGAAGGTGGATTGGTTTTTAGCGGTGTTCATCACCATGGTAACTTACACTACACAGCTAACCTGCTCTGGAGCAGGTTTTATTCTGGGTTTGAGATCGCAAACCCAAACTGGACCAATGAACTGCAAGTAAAGACTCAATAAAGCCACACTCCCTGTATCTCTCGTGCCAAATTCTTTGGTGCTAATTATTATATTTATATTCTATAAATTATAATTACTTTTAATTAATATAAAACATGCATTCATAATTCTTTTAAACGTGTATTCATTTGAGCTCTTTGTAAACCTATTATTAGGCATATTTATTTGATTCACATCATGCATTGATATAGTCAGATATTCTTTCAGCTGCCTTCTCAAACTTTCGCTGCAGCAGCAGTTTATTCCTGCTTTGTAAACGTATTTAATTTTATGATAATTTTCAAAACGATCTCTCAATCTTCAGAAGAGAAGTGAATCAAACGGACACTGTGATTGGCTGTTTGCCGCACGTGTGACACTTTCAGGTGCACGCGCTTCAGAGTTAATCACAAACTCTGGATTAAACCTGAGTTGACAGAGAAAGTTTATACCAAGCTTTGAGAAACCATTGAACTTGATCTAAACCAGGTTGGATTTATCTGGATTTGTCAACTCTAAACCTACTCTGAAAGTTTGTTCAGCTAGCTTCATGCAACAGGCCTCAGTTTATAATGTTGAAATGTTTTGAAAAATTGTTAAAATACTGTTTATAATATTCAGTTTGTGAAAAAACTTCTATATACAGTGGGTATGGAAAGTATTCAGACCCCCTTACATTGCAGTCATTTGCTAAAATCATTTAAGCTATTTTTTTTCCTCATTAATGTACACACAGCACCCCATATTGACAGAAAAACACAGAATTGTTGACGTGTTTGATTTATTAAAAAAGAAAAACTGAAACATCACATGGTCCTAGGTATTCAGACCCTTTGCTCTGTATTTAGTAGAAGCACCCTTTTGATATAATACAGCCCTGAGTCTTTTTGAGAAGGATGCAACAAGTTTTTCACACCTGGATTTGGGGATCCTGTGCAATTCCTCCTTGCAGATCCTCTCCAGTTCTGTCAGGTTGGATGGTAAACGTTGGTGGACAGCCATTTTCAGGTCTCTCCAGAGATGCTCAATTGGGTTTAATCAGGGCTCTTGATGGGCCATTCAAGAACAGTCACAGAGTTGTTGTGAAGCCACTCCTTCGTTATTTTAGCTGTGTGCTTAGGGTCATTGTCTTGTTGGAAGGTGAAGCTTCGGCCCAGTCTGAGGTCTTGAGCACTCTGGAGAAGGTTTTCATCCAGGATAACGCTGTACTTGGCCGCATTCATCTTTCCCTCGATTGCAACCAGTCGTCCAGTCCCTGCAGCTGAAAAACACCCCCACAGCATGATGCTGCCACCACCATGCTTCACTGTTGGAACTGTATTGGACAGGTGATGAGCAGTGTCTGGTTTTCTCCACACGTACTGCTTAGAATTAAGGCCAAGAGGTTCTATCTTGGTCTCATCAGACCAGACAATCTTATTTCTCACCATCTTAGTAAACTCCATGCAGGCTTTCATGTGTCTTGCACTGAGGAGAGGCTTCCGTTGGGCCACTCTGCCAAAAAGCCCCGACTAGTGGAGGGCTGCAGTGATGGTTGACTTTCTACAACATTCTCCCATCTCCCGACTGCATCTCTGGAGCTCAGCCACAGTGATCTTTGGGTTCTTCTTTACCTCTCTCACCAAGGCTCTTCTCCCCCAATAGCTCAGATTGGCCTGACAGCCAGCTCTAGGAAGGGTTCTGGTCACAATTCTGTCTCTGAGCTCTTCAGGCAGTTCCTTTGACCTCATGATTCTCATTTGCTCTGACATGCACTGTGAGCTGTAAGGTCTTATATAGACAGGTGTGTGGCTTTCCTAATTACGTCCAATCAATATAATCAAGCAGCAAAGGGTCTGAATACTTAGGACCATGTGATATATCAGTTTTTCTTTTTTAATAAATCTGCAAAAAATGTCAACAATTATGTGTTTTCTGTCAATATGGGGTGCTGTGTGTACATTAATGAGAAAAAATTAACTTAAATGATTTTAGCAAATGGCTGTAATACAACAGATACAAAGAGTGAAATACAAAGAGTGAAAAATTTAAGGGGGTCTGAATGCTTTCCGTACCTACTGTATATAATATTAATTAAATTAAATAATTAAATATAATTAAAATGTAAAATAACTTTTCTATTTTTTTTTATTATTCCTGTGATGCAAAGCTGAACATCACTACTCCAATAAAAACAAAAGCTTTATATTTCAAATAAATGCTGTTATTTTGAACTTTCCATTCATTAAATAATCCTGAAATAAATTGTAAAATAAACTGTTTTCTACATTGATAATAATAATAAATGTTTCTAAATAAATAAATCCTCATATTAGAATGATTTCTGAAGGATCGTGTGACTCTAAAGACTGGAGTGACACTGAAAATTTAGCTTTGAATCACAGAAATAAATAGCAATGAAGCATTATAAATTGTATTAAATCCAATTAGGTAAATAGGGCCCATCAACTTATTTGTTACTGACTTCAAAACATCTTTTGTGTTCCGCAAAAGAAAGAAATTCATACAGGTTTGGAGCAACTTGAGGGTGAGTAAATGATGACAGAATTTTCAGTTTTGGGTGAACTGTGACTGATCAGGCCATCACTCCTTGCATGCGTATAGATTTTTGTTTCCATTTCTTTTGGATCATCATTCTTCATAGTTTCCACTACAAAAAAAAGAGCTTAGTGTTGTCCAGTTTTATTTTGCCTGCCAGCTCTGCTCTCTATCAATGAAATCAAAAGCAGTCTCTCTGTGAATGGTGATAGAGGCAATCGATTCAGTCTTCTCAAATGTCCTTAGATTAATTACACAAATACCTCTTGACACTGTTTAAACATCTTGTGCCAGTAAGACTAAATAATGCAGTGCTACCAAGGAGTTTTTCTATCATCATTTCAGTGACCTGAAAATTTGCCTTTGTGTTCAGTTCAGTGAACTTAAAAGTGTTTTGTAGTACTTGCTTGGAAAGTTTCCATCTTGAAAATGCCTATATTTTATATACAGATCCATCCCCAATATATGCAATGATTATTTGCCATTAGTGCTTCTAAAGTGCACATGCTGAGGTTCCTGTCTGTTTTGAGTTACATACAAACATGCTGACTGAATTACTAGGGCTAATGTCCAGCATATGCTGCTATTGCCAGAGGCAGATGCGTCTAAAGTAGCTTTGCATTTACACTGTAGGGCATTGTTTGGCACAATGAGGGCTGGAGTCAGCACAATGAAAGCATTATGCGTGAAATCCAGTTTTTAGATGATACAAACACCAGAGCACCTGATGAAGTTCATTCAGATTTATGCACGATCTAGAAACTTCACTTTGCATCTAACTACTTTTGTTGAGCTCAATAGGAGAAGTTCTTTGCTATTTCCGCGCATTAATTCTGCCTTTTCCAGGTCGCCTTAGTCACATTTTGGCTTATTATTATGGGTGGGCACAACATCTGCAGTAGATCATTTTGAGCTGTATTCTACCAAACACCCGCCCACCCATAATGCACAAGCAGATAGCTACATAATCGCACACAATGTGTACAGGACTGTTGAAATTGGGCCAGGGTGTCTTTTGAGACGGCAAGTCACAGAGGGATGTGGCACAATAAGTGGGTCACCTTCCATTGTACGGCTCGCATCATTAGAATGGTTCTGCTGAGACTGGTTGAGACTGGAGTCATTTGGCACTCTCCATTCCTCCCCATCTTGTCTCATTACTCAGCTTTGCTTTTGGCAAACAGCGGACACCACTCAAAGCATAAAAAGACAGAAGAAAAATCTCATATCCTTGTTGGCTAGCGTTGTTGTTTATAGAACATACTGTATTTTTCTAAGCAAGCAAATTATGGTGAAGGGATCACCCAGTTCCTCAGCCCACTTTGTGAAATTTTCTTTAACACAGCTTGACAGCTCATTAAGATAAGGCTTATTATATTTTTTCACTGTCTGGATATTACTATATTTCCTAACTACTTCAGTTTTCCATTGCTAATAAAACAAATTGCATCTGATTTAAACTTGGGTCAATGTTTCAGTCTTGATATTAATGGCAGTGGAAGTTGAATGCAATAATATGGGCTGATGTTTGCCTTATCAAAGAATTACCTTGTGGAAAAAGCCTGCTTAAACCAACCTAAACTTGTTTGCTCATCTTCCACATTGGTCAAGCAGGCTTTGGTCAGAGGGGCTTTGGGCACTTTTCATCCAGCCTGGGGGAAAAGTGCCCAAAACCTTTTTTAAAACCAGTCAACAGACCAGGTTGTGAGACCAGCAAACCAGATAAGGTTGGTTTAAGAGGGTTTTGTGCACTTTTCAGCTGGTCAGGTGGGGAGACCACCTAATGAGCCAAAGGGTTGGGGGCTAGTTTAAACCAGCTAAAAAGACCAACAAACCAGCTTAGATTTTTCTTTCAACTGACTAATGAATCTCCCATTTGGCAATCCTGATGGAACCTCCCCTCCCCCCACTCAAACTTTTAGGCTGGTCTCCCAGTCTGGTCAGGGGATCAGGTATCCTAGTCTTACTAAAAAGTTTTGAACAACACAAATTTAATCCAGATCAAAACCAAGATTTTATGATCTAATCTGATTTCAGAATCCTTTTTTTCTTTTGAACAACCCATTTTCAAGATTCCATCCAATCCGAAATCAGATTACTTTTGAACAACTGGCCCCTAGCCTCGTCAAGCTGCTCTTCAGCCAGTCTCCCAGTCTTACTAGCTAAAAGCCCAATACCCCTTTAAAAACAGTCAACAGATCAGCCTGACCAGGCGGGGAGACCAATAGATGTTTTATGTTTTATATGGTTTTAAAAAAAATGGTTTATAATTTTTGCATCCAGCTAAAATCAACTGGAAGTTTAAACCAGCAGAGACCAACATTTTTTTTTTTCAGCAAGCTAATAAACATTTATCATTTGACAATACCATATAAACTCTTCCCATTCAACATAATTAGGCAAACTCTTTTGCTCGGAAATGCTGATTTATGACCGATTTGCCGTGTTCTCAGATAATCTTTGCATTAAGCAACGTCCTTCCTCGTCGCAGGTCACAGGTGGCTAGGCTCCTGGGGCCCAGAACGAGTAGAGTTAATTGAACACGAGGCGCCCGTCCGCCTGCCTACGTGCTCGTCGCCTGACTGGAACTGTGTATTTCCAGTGAGTGAGAGACAGAATAATGCTGTGCCTTGTGTGCCCCGGCGAGCTATCACTGCTCTGCCGTTGCCATGGTGACAGTGCCCTCGCTGGGTACAGCGGGCTGGAGAAGTTGCTCTGGCTCTGCGTCATATTTATTCCAGTGGATCAGTGCGCTCTCTCCCGCCTCCTCCTTTTGCTCTCCTCTACGTTCTCCCTCTCTCTCTCTCTCTCTCTCTCTGTCCATGCTTTTTAGGGCTAATTGACCCAGCTCCAGATCATCAATACACCGAGCTTCGACTATCACAAACAGCACAGACCCTGAGGAGGTAAATTGTGGTAAGGCAAACAATGTGGAACATTATTAACTTGATTAGATTAATTTGGGTTTTTTGACCTCAAGTGGTGATAAATCGACTTGTTTTTTTTTGTTGTTATTCTTTTCATGCTCTTAATTGGATCAGGAGCTGATTATAGATCCTTCCTCTCTGTTTGTTTCTCGACAGCACCAGGAACGCTGCCGTAACTGCGAGGGAAGGTGAGTGAGTTTCAGCGCACCCAGGTAAACATCTAGGCTTCAACAATGGTGGTGTCAGAGGAAAGACAGAGGAGGGATCATCTTTGTTTTCAGCAGAGCCGCGAGTTGGAGTGTGTGACTGAGGACGATGGGGAGGGAGGGAGACCTGATTGTGCAGTCTGTGGTGAAGAGCATCTCCCGAGGCTCAGCGCTTCAAAGCCAATCTGGGGCTCTGAAAACAAAAAGCCATTTCCTAAAGCGGCGCAAGGAAACCCCTCAATGTGAAATTATTCTCCATGGAGTGGCTCTCTTTGTTCTTCGCTCACTGCGTTTTGGACCGCGGCTCCTCTCGACTGAAGAAAGTAAATCAAATGAGTTCATCAGAGGCGTTTTAGGATGAATAATTGCGGGGTCTTGCAGAATACATCTGATTTTTTTATCTGATTGGCTGGTCGTTTGTGCCTGTGTGGGATGGAGAGTGTTGTCTCAGTGTCAGCGTATTGATTTTGAGTGACAGGTGACATGTAATAACAGCGGTGCGATGAAAGCAGTGCACTGTTCCCTAGATACGCTGGATGAGAGTCTGTAAAATCAAGAGGTTGCTGAGTACCCCCCACCCCCCCTCTGGAGTTGTCAGGCGGCTTTGACAGGGGACGTAAAGGACCAGTGGTGTGTGAGATTCGGTAGTTAGAAGCACAGCCCACTGGAGGGAAGGGCTTTGAGAAGGGAGAAGCAGGGCAGAGCGGGGGAGGCGTCGGGTCGATCGCGGGGCTGACACAGAGTGGGTGCCATGTGGACAGAGACCTCTGTCTGTCCTTTGGGACTATGAAAAAGCCAATGCGTCTCTAAAACAAGGATGGTTGAAGATATGAGCGTGCACTTAGAGACAAAGACAAATGCTGAGCTTTTTTTAATTACAAAGTGAGCAACTTCATAGTGTTTTCTGTGAGTGCTCTGTCAGTTTTAAACACCGACTCCTTGAAGAAATTAGACACCTTAGCACACTCCCTGGGCTGTTTCTCCAATGTCCCAGTACCTCAGGTACGTTTTGAATTTTTTATCTAAACTGTCTGTAGCCATTAACTGAACCATTTTCTTGTCGTTATGAATAAATGACAGTTGCTACATGTATAAAACGAGGTATTTCCATTTTTTTCTTTTTTTACATGGACCATAGAAATTCCAGGCTATTTCTAAAAGTAACATGATAGTAGATACCATCCATTATGAATATGGTAACCATTATCAAAATCAATCTGTTGATTAGTAAATTGCAGCTACTATACTTACAGAAAAAGGTATTACTATATATGGACATTGAATTACCATGGTACTCTTACAAGTGGCATCTAAATATCTGTCTATCCATACATACATATTTTTTACTCGAAATAAATAATAAACACTAAAAACTACAATTGTTTTAAATGCTTATGGTGCATATTAATATAACAGACTAATAATATTATATTTACTATACTAATGTTACTTATATATTTACTAATAACGTTTATTTACATATATTGTATTACTTAACCAAATATGCATAATATTTATTATACAAATATTAACATCTGTTAGATGACGACAAAAGTATTTTAAATGAAATATAGGGGAAATGAGCATGAACCACTAAATATCCAATATTGACTGATACGATACATTATTTTGACAAATGTTTTTGGCTGATAACTGCTATGATACCAATATATTGTGCATACCCCACAGTACTTTTTTGTGATAGCAATGCATAGGTTACTGAAATGCACAGAACATGCAGAGAGGAGAAGGACAGCTGTATGGGGAGACGGGAGATCAGTCATGCAGCATATAGAGTGTGCGTGTGTGTTTCACTCTGGCAGGGGTGAGCTGTGCAGCAGACCCCAGGGAGCATCAGGAGGGCAGGCTGAACGTGTGCATGTGTGTGTTTATGCTGTGTGTTGTAGCTCCACTAGGCGGTAATGACTCCGTGCCTCTGGGCTCTGGCTGCCTCTGTTTATCTCCGTTAGCAGCACAAGGCAAAAATAGGCAATACACTGAGAGAAAAAGAACAGCATCACATGGGCAGTGTGCTCTAAAATGTGCCTCACAGGTCACTTTGACAATGTTGGCTCTCGCTTCCACTCTCCCTCCCTCTCTGATCCTCTCCTGTGTCACACACACACACACACACACACACTGTCTCTCTCACTCTCATATTTTCTCCCTCCCACAAGTATTGCAATTTGCATATTAATGAACCTGGGCGCAGTGTCGAGCAGTAGTGTAATTCCTACTTCCTGTTTCTCGCTGAGCTCTTGTTTCTACATTTTGATTTTTTGCGCCCTCCTCCTACTGACTCCCCACCCCTTTCTGCCTGTTTCTCTTTCTCAGAAGAAGCCCATGCTAACAGTGCGTGGACTGAACAACACCATTTCATTAAGAGCAGTGCCAAACATGTGAGAAGATGTCTGTTGGAGGTTGTGCTTGCCCAGGTAAGAGCTCTAATTCCATCTCTTCTGCATGGACGGCTTTAGGCAGGAGTTGCGAAACAACATGAGGTTTTTGGGAATGAAGGAGAGGACTATACCTGGAAGATTTCACATCTCTCATGCCCCAATAATGTTGAGCCACTTAGGTCATATGTTGCATTCTGCACTGTATCTATATGGTCTGTTTTTTATTATTATTGATAAATCAGCATTCCTGTACGCAGACATTTGTTTTAGAAGTTCATTTGTGTATTTTATTCGTGCGTGCATTAGTTTGTGCAAGAAATGTGTATGTAATCTCAGAGCAGAGACTTCCTGGACATTGCTGTGACTTATTGTAGGAATAGTCTCCCTGACTGGTGAGTATAGTTGCGCGGGGTGCTTTCCTTTCTCATATGACGTCAGCCTTCGCTCGCATCTTAAAGTGCTTTGCATAGAGAAACAAGTAAAGGCTTTTGATTGAGCAGCACATTGTGGCAGTTTAACCTTCTGACGGTTATGAAAAACATATTCTTTGTGTTTCCTTCATGAATCATGTTTTGAAAAAAATGTTAGCCGTTGGTTTGTCATTTGTGCCGACGGCAGGGAGTAATATATGGATTGTTTCGTTAAAGGAAAAAAAAAACATCCTACACAAATTTATTCATCTGCATTGCAAACATTTTTCACATGTTGAAGGAGTTTGAAATCAGAGGCACTGACTCTTTGGCAGATGTTCTTACTTTGAGACTGTTGAATAGAGACATCTGTCTTAAGTAATTTATGTAATAGGAAGTGCAGTCAATAGGAAATTAGTCACCAGAATAAATCACTGTTTTTGTTATATACAAATCAGTCTCGTTTTATATTTATATTAATTTAAATAAATACATGTATTTATTTTTTAGTATTAATACTCATATTTATAATGCATACCAATATACTTTATATTTATTTGTATTTATAAATATTATATATATATATATATATATATATATATATATATATATATATATATATATATATATATAATTAGTATTTAAAAATCTTATATTTTTATTGTCATATTTACGCATGTATAGTATTTACATTTAAAATATTAATATTAAAATACTTTTATCCAAAGCAACATAATTGCATTTAAAGTATGCATTTGATGAGTTCAAACTGAACCCATGACTTTGGTGTTGCTAGTTCCACACTCTGAGAAGATGGGACAGAATCTTCATGAAAATGTTAGCACCACTAGCCTTGGCAGAGAATCAAGTGATGCCCTTGGACACATTGCTCCATGCTGGTGATCTAACAGCAAGTATCCTAAACCAGATTCAACGGACCTGCGTGGTCCAATCAATGGCAACATGAAACTTCATGAGACTTGCGAAGTTTGACCATACACCTTGTGTAAAACGGTTAATAGTGACACAGTGATGATATAAAGCTGCTTTCCTCGTTCTTTTGCCATCTAAGCATCTTAAGTCCAAAGGTTACCTGTGAATGAATGTGCGCAGCTTGTTTGAGTGTGGTCAAGCATGCTGGGAGCAGTGATGTATCATATGTTGACTTTGCTGTGGAGCCCAGTGTGCGCCGTCACCTAAACAGAGAGGACACATTTACACCATTAGACACAAGGTACCCTTGTTTCTGACCCAGTCTTTCTCTCTCACAAGTTATAGTCTCTGAAACACTTAAATACGTTTTTAATAGAGTCCATATGTTCAGTCTATAGGAGTTTCCAAGTCCCAAACTTCATGTTCTTGATATATGTGGCATCATGGAAAGATAATCACAATTACAAGGAACATAATGCCTTTCCTCTCCTTCGCTGTGATAAAGATTAAAAACAGGGTGAATGGCATCAAGGCAAGTTTGGACCGGTGTGGGGATTGTTTCGGTGCCATAAACACAAGGCAAGCAGTTTCTTCAGACGCTCTCAAGTCAGATTTTTATCTCGGCGCAAGAGCCAACCACAAAAGCCTCTCTGGCAACCCCGTTGATAAACAAGCCAAAATTTGGCACATAACATTTGTTTAAAATCAAGTCACAAGGGTACATTTTTACAAGCGTAGTCATGGAAATTTCCACAGACATGTGTCCTGTCTGATTGCTTTCCTTTTTTGTGAAGAGGGAGGTGGGAAAGAGGGCAAAGAGAATAAAGAACGAGACGGGGCCAGACTGAAACGGAGGCTTGGAGCACGAGAGACGGCTCTTTCTTGCTTTTGTGTGGGGTCCCACTGTGCCATTTCATAAAAGGCAGAGGAGCACCATAAAAACCTGCTTGTAATGTTCACTTCTGTCAGAAACATGATGCAATCTGTGCTTACAGCGCACGTCCCTCCCCTCGACACAGGTTTCGTTTGAAGTCTGGTTTGTTTACATTCCTATGCTCGTGTGGGCTGCACGTACAGTGGGCTGCCATGATCTTCCTGTCTGGATTTGCGGATATATCGCTGAGCACGGATGGCATGCTTTTAATGGCCTCTTTTATAGCTTGAGCTAGATAACAACCCATACCGACGCTTTTAAAAGTGAGCTATTTACATGATACTAAGCTCCATCCAGCTGCTCTCTGCCACTCGACTCTCTACCTCTCACCCACAAGTACTCAAGATCAGCATGTGTTCTGTTACCTCATGCAAAAAAGTCACATGGCCCCTTGATTAGAAGGAAATGACTTAAAGCAAAGCTAAAATAGTCACAAAGTGAGCCTGTTTCAAGTTACACAACGGCAAAATGGTTAGGGTGTGCCTGTCAAGTTAAGAGAAGCTGCGCTGATTTACCATCTCTCTGCTGGACTGGCAATGCCTGTGCACGGTATGTTTAGTGAGCGTTTGTGTGCGCGTGTGCAACATCTCCCCCCCTCTCCAGCCCGTGGCTCGCAGATCTGTCTCATTACACAGAGCTAGAACAAAATGGCTTCCTGTGCAGAAAATCAGCTCCCCTCAACTTGTCAGCATTAGACGGGGATGTTAGAACTCGTTATGTCACGTGTCAATGATGGTGAGGAAATATTAGATGAGAGCTGGCATTTGCCAGCTGCACAAGTGTGCCACTGTAAGAATCAATGCGCTGTCAGAACAAAAAGGACACATGATTTTACGGTCTGAATGAAGATTTATTAGTGGTGCTTGGTAGGATAAGCATTACTTTAGCTATTTCTTGTATTTGTACCTCTATTAGTGTTACAATTTGTAATGTGATACACTGTTTGTGCTTTGGAGATGAAAATAGCCTACCTTAAAATGTGCTTTATAATGAGAGCTGTGCTGTTACTTTCTTCTGGGGACAACCGGCCACAAAAGGGTCCTGTGGATTCAGAAGAACATTTGAAAGGAAATGTATTTATTTATTTTACAAATAAATAGATATTAATTAAACATTTGTAACCCCCACACACACACACACACACACAGACATTTACAGATTTGTATATTTATCATGAACATTTCAATTTAAAAGTCAGCATATTAACATAAGGTGTTAATTTGACATTTTTAAACAGAAAGGCTCTATTCAAACTGTGGTATTAACGAAACGCTATTGGCTGTTTCAAAAAAGGGGAGGAGCTGCTAACAGCTGGAGCCGTTTCAGGGGTAATTACCAACACAGTCTATGGTCAACACACTGAATAATGCGGTGCGTTTCAAGGCACTTCAGTGGGCCTTTAATGTTTCATTCTGCTGTCTAAAGAATTCAAAATAATGTTATTCTATTGACAGCTTTATTTCTAAAAAATACATACATGCCACTTTCAAAAATAGTTTGTAGGCTTCTTGTGCTGTTTTGTGTTTCGTCTGTTATTAAAGTCCCTGTAAAGGCAATTCTGAGATTCTAAACACATTAGAAATGTTATAAATGTATTGTTGAAACACATTACAAAGACTGTGAACTATGTAGTATTGAATTCAGAAGTTAGACCGTTAAGAAGTTTTTCACCATTGCTGTGTTCCGGATTTTTTGGGCGGGGTTAAAACGGTGGCTCGATGACGCACTGGAGCCGCTGAGCACATGGTCCCTCCCCCATAACTAGAGTACATTCACAATTTCGCATCAGTTCACCCGCTAGATTGCGAGTTACTGCCAGTACCGTTAGTTACTACAGCCTACAACTTACAAAACAGCTTACAAAACAAAAAAAGACGATCTCAAGAAGAGGTGAATACATTTTGTGAACAGCTACCTTGATGGAGTGCTGACAATCACCACCAACACCTGCCCCTGCGGTGTCTTTACACCGGATAGTTTTACAAACTTTCATCGGCAACAACTTGGATTCACTGATAATCCGCTGCAGAATGGGGCCGAACCGACTATCTCCCACCCAGACCTTCATCCTCCGGTCCCGCCGACATCTGGTGCCGTCGTGACTCGTGAGCTGTACTTGAGTGTTGTTTTTGTCTTGTGTGTTTACGGCCGCTTTCCCGCGAGTGGGTGTGGTTTCGGCGCCGATCAACGGACACGCCCCCAGCGTTTGAGAGCAGAGAATGCTGCTTATTTTTTCAAAATTTCGATAAGATATTTTATGTACTTAGCGGATTTTTTTATGATTCAAATTTGGCTAGTTGGTTAATAACACATTTATCTGTGGTGTGAGAAACTCAGAACACATGTTTAATTTTGACTTTACAGGGACTTTAAATATGAAAATAATATCTTGTTCTCAAACAAATGGGTCACATTATTTAAATTTGTAGCTAGGTATAATCAGAACAAAATTTTTATATTGCTATTATTATGTAGGCTACTAGTTCAAAGAACAAGAAGTTAATATTGAGTAACTTACATTTAAGGCACAATATCACCAGTTGGTTTGTCTGTTTTTGCTCTGCCATTGAAAATAGCTCCAAACGAAGCCAGCAACACAGTAGGCCTAATCGCGTTTCCTTCCTAAAAGGAATCAATGTTTTTGAGCGAATCGGTTGAGTGAATGAATCAATGACTCACTCATAAAAACACTTAGGCTGAATTCGGAATAGCGTAATACTCTTACTACTTCTATCATATTTATAAAATAAAAGATATATTCAGAGTATGCTATAATGCGTATTATGCGATTAGTCTTCCAAATTCAGTAGTTTGGTTCTTAGTTGAATCGTGACTCATTACAGTCAGTCATTTGTCGCCACCTATTTAGTTGCAGCAAAACTATTGAATATTTAATATAATATAATAATATAAAAGTATAAAAAAATTGTTTTGTAATCAAAATAAAGGCCAGTGCTTAGTTAAACCCAAATAATACAATAAATGTAAGAAAAAAAAAATCTGCAATAAAAGGAAAGCAAAGGCATGTGTATCTCATAGAGTGACAAGGATCAGCTGTTTGCTTCTCTATGATTTCAAACTCAGCAGCTCCTGAGACCTCAATAAACTCCCATGACCCATCCCTGCGGCTGTTGTTGCCAAGGGAAGCACACTTTCTGACCCCTCACACTCTCTCTACCTGAAGTGTGTTTTATAGCGAACATCTAAAGTGCCTGAACTGATTTATTCCCAGTGACAGCAAATGTGTTTTCCTCAGTGTGTTTTACTGCTCATTGATTTTCTCTGCATTCTCATCAAGTATTTCTCCCGCTGCTTTTTGATGTCTGACACTGATGTTTGATAGCATAGAGCGTTTGCCAACAAAGTCAACAAACACCACGGTTACTTATTAGTCATTTATCAGACACTTTCATATCCAAAGTGACTTACAGTATATTTATTACATGTTCAGTCCCCATGGAGCGACCTAAGGTTAAGTGTAAGGGACATGTGAATGTCTTTTGGTATTCCACAAGTTTTGACGTATCTTGTTTTCTTGTATTAACAACTCACAGTCCATAATTCCTTTATCCTGATTTATTCTTCTTAGTCAATAACGAATCACATTTCTTGTATACAGCATAATCCTCTTGTGCAGCGATGTCTTCTCAACAACTTATTTGTAGAGATCCTATACTTGTAAGCCAATGTATGCTATATTGATTACGATACGGTCAAAAGCTTTGTGTTTTTCTACTGTTGCGTATAACAAAAAATTCCATGTGCTATGACGTTGCTGAACATGCGCAGAACGAACAAATATAAACGAAAATAACTAATTAACAAAACAATTATTATACCAAATATACATAGAAAAACATCTAAAAACATAAATTCTGAAATATTGAAATATGGCTCTTACATTTCCGGCCCCTAATTGACAGGCAGGCAGACTGACAATTACCTTTTCAACCAAACCAGAGGAGCCATACTTATATGTTATTTACATCATGCCTAGTTTTAGAAACATTAAATGTCCATTATCTATATTCTGAAATGTCTATATTCTTTGTATGGCGAGAAAACACTCCTTGTTGTTCGATGAGTAGTTAACAGTCCATTTCACAGATAAGGCACAACTTATCAACAGGCCTTTCCAAGATATTGGTCTTAGTTTTAACCAACACCCTCCTTACCAGTCCTTTTTTATCTGGAAACACATTCATGATTCTTCCAAAGACCCATGAATTTCTTGGGAAGAGTCATCTATTATCAGGACAACATCTCCAACTGACAGATTTTTCTTTACTTGAGTCCATTTTTGACGCTCCTGGAGCAAAGGTAAATATTCACGCACCCACCGCTTCCAGAATAGGTCAGCAAGATACTGAACTTGCTTCCACTTGCGACGTGCATACATGTCTTCTTTCTTGAAAAGTCCAGGAGGTAAGGTTGGTTGCCTTTTCATTAATAACAGGTGATTAGGTGTCAAGGGTTCAAGATCTGTGGGATCATCCGTTGTAACTGTTAGTGGTCTGTCATTTAGTATTGCTTCCACTTCACACAGGAAAGTATGCAAGCTCGTCATTATTAAGTGTTTGTTCTTTCAGAACAGATCTCAGGATTTTTCTAACGGACCTTATCTGTCTTTCCCACACTCCACCGAAGTGAGATCCAGACGGTGGATTAAATATCCATTGTATTCCCTTTTGCATGAGAGTGCTTGCAATTTTGATTGGTTCCATTGTTGAATGGCTTTACGCAGTTCACTCTCAGTACCTATGAAGTTAGTACCATTGTCACTTCTCATGATTGCCACTTGGCCCCTCCTGCACACAAAACGTCGGATGGCATGTAAACATGAATCTGTATCCAGTGTATGTGCAACTTCAATATGCACAGCTCTTGTTGTTAGGCAGGTAAACATACGCCATATCTTTTCACATCACTTCTACCTTGTCTGACTTCAAATGGTCCAAAATAGTCTACCCCGACATTGGTAAAGGGTGGATTATCTGGAATTATTCTGTCATGTGGCAGCTCAGACATCTTCTGCTCTACAGCCTTTGCTCTGATCTTTCTACAAGTCACACATCTGGAGAGAAACTTCCTCACAATGGAGTTTGCAGAAGGAAGCCAAAATTTTTGTCGCAACTTTGAAAGCATATAGTTCCTTCCACAATGTCCAATTCTCTCATGAATGTCTCTTAAGATTAAAGTTGTGACATGTGAGTCTTTGGGTATAATGATTGGATGCTTCACATGCTCAGGCATTGCAGATCTACCAAGACGACCTCCCACTCTCAGCAATCCATCCTGAAGTATTGGATCCAGTTTAGAAAGGCAACTGTTCATTTTAACAGATGGATTACCTTTGCTCAACATGGAAGTTTCCTCTTTGAATCGTCGACTTTGAGTGAACTTGATGATTTCATTTTCAGCCCTTGTTACTTCTTGCATTGTTAGAGCTTTGCAGGTTTCTGCTGTAGAATTTGTTTCACCACTTTGAACTTTTCTGTCTTTGGCTGTTTTTTGTTTGCTCCGCTGTATAACTATGTCCTTAAAACGCAGGATCCATGCCACAGCTCTCTTTAATTTATACCAATCGGAGTAATAGTTGATCAATTTGTTCACAGCATCTTCTCCATCCACTGCACACACAAAACTCACTGAAGCTGAGTGTTTGACTTCACTGTCATCCACTTTTGTTGATGGGTCATAATTTGTCTCAGGCCACTTGCTCTCTGGTTCTTTGAGAAAAGAAGGACCATGGATCCAGCTGACGTTTTTCATGAACTTTTCACAAGTAAGTCCCCTGGATGCACAATCAGCCGGATTCATAGAGGTATTGATGTACCTCCACTGCTGTGGTGTGGTCAACTCTCGTATAATGGCAATCCTGTTGGCAACAAACGTTTTTAAACGAAGACTTTCATTGTCAATGTACCTCAAGACAGTGGTACTGTCAGTCCAAAATACTGATTCGAGCAATTCTAGTTCCAACTCATCCTTCAGCATTTTGTCTGTGTTAACAGCAACAACTGCTGCAGTCAACTCCATCCGTGGAATGGTGGTTTGCTTTAATGGTGCCACGCGAGACTTCCCTGTCATGAAGGCACAATGTGCAAGTCCATCAACGTTTACCAATCTGAGGTATGAGACCATTCCATATCCCACTTCGCTAGCGTCTGAGAAGTGATGTAATTGTGCGGAAGTTGAAACTCCAAAGCCAACAGGCTTTATACATCTTGGCACACTAAAGTCAGCCAATTGATTTAGCCCACGTACCCAGGCAATCCACTTTTCTGCACACTGTTCTGGAATGTCATCGTCCCATGACAGTTTTTCTTTGCACAACTGCTGCATTAGAATTTTTGATGGCAATGTGACAGGTGCTAGAAAGCCCAAGGGGTCATATATAGAGCTTGTGACAGACAGGATTCCTCTTCTTGTAACAGGTCTTTGTTTCAAACTGATCTTAAATTTAAACACATCTGAATTTACACACCATAACACCCCCAATGCTCTCTCTGCAGGAAGTGCATCTTTGCTCAAATCCAAGTCTCTTACGTCAGCAACTCTCTCACCTTCTGGAACAGAGGCCAACAATGCACGACTGTTGCTTGCCCATTTTGTAAGATGAAATCCTCCGCTTGCACAAAGTTTTGTGAGATCATTGTACAAGGCAATTGCTTGAGCATGGTTTGAAACAGACTTTAAACAGTCGTCTACATAAAAGTTCTTGAGAACTGTGTTGACTGCCTCAACTGATGACTTGCTGTTATTTTCTTCTGCTGTCTTCTTAAGAGCGAAATTAGCTACACTTGGAGATGACTTAGCTCCAAAAAGATGGACAACCATCTTGTACTCATCCAAGTTCTGCTTTACATCTCCCTCTGGCCACCATAGGAAGCGGAGCATGTCACTGTCTGTTTCAGGAACTCTCACCTGATAGTACATAGCTTCAATATCGGCCATCATGGCAATTGACTCTTGTCTGAAACGAATGAGCACTCCAATGAGTGCATTTGTCATGTCTGGACCCTGTAAGAGTTCATTATTCAAAGACATTCCTTGGAAACTGGCAGCACAGTCAAACACTACTCTCAATTTCTTCTTCTGGGGATGGTACACCCCATGGTGAGGTATATACCAAACTTGACCATCCTGACGACTTAAGTGTGATGTAGGCACCTTGACTGCATAATCTTTGCTCAGCATGTCATTCATGAAGTTTGTGTACTCTTCATGAAAGAAGGGATTTTTCAGGAATTTTCTTCTGAGGTTTAGTGCTCGCTGGACAGCTACACTTGATTGTTAGGCATTTGAATAAGCTTTTTCTTCATTGGAAGGTCAATGTAGTAATGACCATTGGACAACTGCACTGACTTAGATACAGACTCCAAAAACTGGTGATCCATCTGAGACAATTCAGCTTTGTCATCACAGTTTCTTTCAGGAAAATCGTGGTTGTATTGTTGTATCAGCATCTGTTCTACACTCTCTATTGAGATTCTGTTGACTGTAACACTTGTTTGTGCATTCCCATGTATGCTGTCTTCAACAGGTTCTCTAAGAGGTCCATTCAAAATCCATCCAAGGGCAGTCTTTACTGCATATGGCCCATTGTGCTTACTGTTTATTACTCTCCATGGTTCCAGAAGCTTAAACTCCTTGCTCCCTATGAGGATCTCCACTCCAGCATCAATTTGAGGCAACTTCACTTCACTGAGGTAAGGCCATTTGTCAACATCGTGTTGTTGTGGAATGTTTCCCATTGACACTGGTATGCTCTTTTGTGTAAACACTTTGGAAAGTTCAATAAAGTTGTTCTCTTCCAATCCACTTACTTCCAAGTCAGTGAGCACATAACTTTCAACTTGTTTCCTTGAGTTCATGGTGCTTAGCATCATGTCAATTTTTTTACCCTGCATATTCAGTCGTCTTGCTAGTGTCTCAGTACAAAAGGTGGCAGAACTGCCTGGGTCCATAAAGGCATACACTTCTACACACTTGTCACTCTTTTGGACTTTATCTTAACAGGCACTATGGCAAGAACACAGTTGTCTCCGGCCCCGGTGCAGGCACTTGTCTCATGACTCACTGTGGCAGGTAAAGTGTTAACTTCAGTTTTCTCAACTTTTACCATTTCCTTCTCAGGAATCTTGTCTTGTGTGGTTAAATGCAACATGCTAGGATGTTTCTTTGAGCACAACTGACATGTGCTTCTTCTGATACAGTCTTTGCTCAAGTGTCCTTTCACTAAGCATCCAAAGCAAAATCCATTCTTTCGTAGAAAGTCCAATTTGTCTTTATATGGCTTAGCACCAAACCGATAACATTGCTCCAAAGCATGGCCTTTCTCACAGAATGCACAAGGTTTCGTGAAAGCACTGTTAACCGATGCACTGGTGTTTGTCATCAATGTCAAGTCTTTTTGAGTTTCACTAACCAGTTTGATGTCAGTTGCAAAGCTGCTATTTCTTCCTTCCCTTTTCAGCTTAGATCCTTGAAAAGACTTGTTTGTGTGTTTTTTATCACCTGCCAAAGCATCCAGATCTCCAAAAAGCGGGTTTGATATGACCTTTGCTTGGCGATCAACAAACTCCACCAACTGAATGAATTTGGCTCTTCTTTTAGTATGCTCCTCATACTTGTAAGCATGTGCTCTCCATCTTTCAGCAATTTGTAGGGCAGTTTTGAAATTATAATCCTCATGTTGGTAGGATTATCCAACTCATCCATATATTCAATGTCCGCCATTACATTCCGGCAAGTGACTAGGAACAATGAAAATGCACTTAAAGATTTTCCGTCCTCTGACTTTATTTCAGGCCATTTGAATGCCTTTTGCATTAAAGCTGTCGCAATTTTCAACTCATTTCCAAACTTCTCCTGCAAGAGTCTCATTGCTTCTGCATAACCACGATCATCTGGCATATGCTGGCAGCTTTTTACAAGGTCTCTGGGCTCACCTCTAGTATACTGCTCCAAAAAGTACAACTTGTCAGCACTACTGTCAGCTCTGGAGTCAATAGCATGTTCAAATGCTTTCATAAAAGACCTGAACTCAAGTGGATCTCCATGAAACAAAGGAACATCACGCTGAGGTAGATGAGACATCCGTTGGTTCTTCACAAGCATAGCTGTGATATCTGTCTGACGTTGCATCACTCTTTGAAATTCTGATGCATCAGTATCGTGGCAAAATGTTTCATTGACTGGTGTTGACCATTCCTTTGCAGTGTTTGTTCTCTTAGGTTTGACACTTGCAGGTATACTTGAGTGAACTGCTTCAGGACGTGGTGACCTTTTGCCATGCTTTGATGATGCACTGTATTCATCATATTCATAATGCTCCTGTTTTGGAATGCCCACATCCATTGCTTGGATAACCACATTTTGACCTGAATAATGTTGTTGTTCTTCACAATCTTGATAAACTTTAATTTTAGCCTTAGACATTGCAAGAGCAGTATCTATTTCCAACTTTTCCATTTCAGCCTTTAACTTCTTTCATTTCCAATGCTTGCCTTTCTTTCAAAGCGGCTGCTTTAGCCAACAAAGCTGCTCTGTTAGCTTCTTCTTTAAGACGAGCTGAAGATGCAGTGGATATTGAGGATTTTTTGGAAACAGACGATGCTCCACTTCCTGACTTATTAGAAGTGATCGTCTTTGTCGACACCATTGACACACTGTCCATTGGTGAGACTTCATTGTCACAAATTTGAGACATCTTAATGCACTTCTTAGTTTCCTCAATCCAAGATTCCACCTTTTCCATGAATTTTTTGCAGAACATTAATTTAGGCTGAAACCAAAAATCCTGATCGGCAACATGCTCTTCATTCTTTAAATACAGCAACACTGATGCATTACTTTCAACAAATTCTTCAAAGAGCCGTTTGTAGAGTTTAAACTGCCTATTTTCAACATCATTCAAGTTGCAAACATCCTCCATAAGCAATTCAATCTCGTTTGATTTTGCAGTTAATTGTCTCAACTTGCCTCTTCTGGCGTTTATCTTGTTGTGAAGCTTCTCTTCCAAACCCTTGTCAGTGGGCGCCCTCTTGCGTTCAGACCAAGTATTGACATCGTCGTCGTCGTCTCTGTTGTCCGCCATTTATGACACTTTAAAGCGTGCAAGTTCACTTACGATAAAAGTTCCTCAATTAACACTTTTGTAAGTGGCAGGATGATCGAGTTTCCTTCATTCATAACTCCATTGAACATAATCCTGCACGGTAATAGTCCACAACAAACGAGCCCTTCTGACGTTGCGAGCATGAACTTCCATTAACGTGCAGTCAAGTGCGCACTTGCAATAATTCCTCAGTTTAAACAACGGAAAAACAAAGCTTTTGACTTACATGTAAGGGACATGTGAATGTCTTTTTGGTATTCCACAAGTTTTGACGCGTATCTTGTTTTCTTGTATTAACAACTCACAGTCCATAATTCCTTTATCCTGATTTATTCTTCTTAGTCAATAACGAATCACATTTCTTGTATACAGCATAATCCTCTTGTGCAGCGATGTCTTCTCAACAACTTATTTGTAGAGATCCTATACTTGTAAGCCAATGTATGCTATATTGATTACGATACGGTCAAAAGCTTTGTGTTTTTCTACTGTTGCGTATAACAAAAAAATTCCATGTGCTATGACGTTGCTGAACATGCGCAGAACGAACAAATATAAACGAAAATAACTAATTAACAAAACAATTATTATACCAAATATACATAGAAAAACATCTAAAAACATAAATTCTGAAATATTGAAATATGGCTCTTACATTAAGTGTGTTGCCCACATCTTTAACCAGCAACCACTGCAGTGCAGCAGCAAGCAGAATATTCACAGTATTTGTTAAGCGTGGGTGTTTTGAACCCTCATCTTATTTCCTCTCACAGCAGTGCAATGCATGTTTCCAAGTGATTTAACAGCTTAAAGAGATGCTTGCAACAAAAAAGTCAGTCAATTTAATCCACCAGTGGGTCCACTTAGCTTTGCATATGTCTCTGGCAATCAAATGCCTGTAAGACTTTTAGGTGGTAATAAGTGGTTTGTGATGAAAAGAAAGGAATCACCTGTAGAGGGGGAGCTTTAGAAAGGCCTGAAGAGGCAGTTTGATCCCTGCTGTGTCATCAGAGCATCATCATCATCTGTAGAAACAGAGGCAGGCTTTTAAAGTGTGAACATTGCTTTTGTAAAGGTGAGTCATGTTTGGGGTCAGAAAGATTTTATTGTTTTGTTTTGAAAGAAAGTAATACTTTTCTTCAGCAAGGATGAATTAAATGAATAAAAAAAGACATTATAAATATTTATAATGTTACAAAAGATTACTATCTCAAACGCTGTACTTTCCATTCATCAATTAATCCTAAAACACAACTGATTTCAACATTGATAATAATAATAAATGTTTATTGAGCAATAAATCAGATAATTTCTGAAGGATCATGTGACACTGAAGACTGGAGTAATGATGATGAAAATTCAGCGTCGCCATTGCAGGAATAAATTACATTTTAAAATAGAAAAAAAGTTCACAATAATACAGTTTTAACGGTATTATTAATCAAATAAAACCTAAGTTTAGATACTTTTTTTCCACAAAAATGTAATAAAAGTTTGGGGTTGATATACGATTTAAAAAAATGTTTTTGAAAGAAATCTCTTGAAAGAACATTTTAAGAATCGATGGTTTATGATTAACTAACTATATAACAATATATTTAATGAATATAACATAATAAAAGTATAATAACTTATAAAACTTAATACATTTCAAGATACATTAATTTTTTTCCTCCTGTAATTTTGAATTAAAATGTTTTTGATAACAAAAAATAAATAAATATATATATTTTTTTAAATACAACATTTAAAAAAATATCAGAATGTACAATATGAGGGTGTCTATATTTTCACACCAATGATCTTTGATTTTACCAGTTTGTAATGACTGGATAACAATTCAGATCTGTGGAAAAAAGTGCAACACTTAAGAATATAAAATATTTAAATTGACTATAGAAACACTTAATTAATTTCCAATCACACTTTTGAAATTCCCTAAAATGTTCAGGTTTTCCAGGAGCGTGGGAACCCCAAACAAAATATTCACACATTAGCTAATATAAATGTTTAATTAGGATTTGGGGATTGATTACACAGTTTTTATTAAAAATTCAAATGTGTAGACTATCTTTTGTGAACAGCACATCATGAGATTTCTTTCCTGCACATTCCTCTGAGTGGAGGACAGACATTAGATATGATTTGTACTGCAGTCAGTCCCCACAGTAGTTAGTATGGCCCTCACATATGTCGTCTGTCGCCAGAGCATTATCGCGCTCTGCCAGCCGTGTAGCTGTGAGCAGCCTGGGTGAGCGTGAGGCACATGGCTCTCCCTGTGCTTGTGTTTGGGAGAGATGAGGCAGTGGCATAACAAAGAGCCCCTGGAGCACTGTGAGGGAAGCAGAGGCCTCATCGGGGAGAGAGATTTTGTCAGCCATGGCGGTAAAGGATGAAGTTTTCTCCACAGAGGCAATCCTTCATTTAAACCAGAAGAGTTCAAATGAGAACAGCTTCACTGCTGCACATGAAGGACGTTCATAAAGCTCATAAATTAATTCAGCAAGAGACCCCAGTGGAAGTTTAGCTATTATCGTTTTCGTGTCTGAATGTGCCATTTAACCAAGCAGCTTATTAGATCCATAAGTCTTCAGACTTTAAAATATACCCATGTTGAGGTACCTGTCATCCTGATTACACACTCTAATTTATATGAGCATCTCCTGTCTTATTGTGAAGTTGGCTCATAGCTCCTTTGCTAAATTTGTGCTGCAGTCCTGTGAATTCAGAAGATTTAGGGGTTATGCGCGTTCATGACACTAGGGGGCGAAGTTGTCCTACCTGAGGAACCGGATAGGTTTGGCACTTACCATAGGCATAACTATCACAAGTGCCTACATGTGACCCACAGCAATTCATTATGATTTCATTAAATGCTGATTTGACCCACAGCCAAAGACACAGTTAACACAAAAATGTTATATATTTTTTGTCATCATCTACTCACCCTTATGTCGTTCGATTTTTGCACAAAACGAAAGTCAATATTCTTTAAAATATCTTTGGTGTTCCACAGAAGACTTTTTTTTTTACGTATTTGAAATAACATCAGGGTGTGTAAACTATGACCAAATGTTAATTTGATTTAATTTCATTTAATAAAACTGCCATTTTGATCCTGGACACATTTTTTATAATTAACAGGACAAAAACGCAAAACAAACAACAACTTTGTGATTGCACTTATTGATTGTTTGCAAGTGTCTCTTACAGTCTTTATCAGTATGCCATTATTTACTCAGAGCCAAAGAAATGGCTCTGGGTTTACTCTTCTCTTTACAAACAACAGCTGAACTTTCGCTGTGAAAATATTATTAAAGCACTGATATCACAAGGCAAAAGTTTACTATGATAAAATTTGCATATTTGATTATGGCCTTTTAACACCTGACAGCATTTGTTTTCGTGACATTGCCATAGAATTGTGCCAGTTTACAGGGACAGTCCCTTTGCATGAGGTAATGCTGTACATGGAGATCCCTTGCTGCAGAGTTTATTTACATAACAAACTCCTGCCTTTAATTTTGAATTATGTTTGATATGGAACTGGATTTCCACGAGTAGGACTGAGCCAGCAGCCTCCTTTAAGCCAGTTACCAGCCCAGATTTAACATCTTTTGCAAGGCAACATCCCACTGTAAAAAAAAAAGTTGCAGCCTGAAAATTTTAAGTACAATCAACGTGCATGTTTAAGTAATTTCAACTTAAACACGTTAAACTGACTTTAAAAAAATGATCTTGTATAGGCTAACTGAATAATTGAAAATTATTATAATACAGGGAGTGCAGAATTATTAGGCAAGTTGTATTTTTGAGGATTACTTTTATTATTGAACAACAACCATGTTCTCAATGAACACAAAAACTCATTAATATCAAAACTGAATATTTTTGTAGTTTATTAGGAAGTAGTTTTTAGTTTTAGCTATTTTAGGGGATATCTGTGTGTGCAGGTGACTATTACTGTGCATAATTATTAGGCAACTTAACAAAAACAAATTTATACCCATTTCAATTATTTATTTTTACCAGTAAACCAATATAACATCTCAACATTCACAAATATAAATCTCTGACATTTCAAAACCAAACAAAAACAAATCAGTGACCAATATAGCCACCTTTCTTTGCAAGGACACTCAAAAGCCTGCCGTCCATGGATTCTGTCAGTGTTTTGATCTGTTCACCATCAACATTGCGTGCAGCAACCACAGCCTCCCAGACACTGTTCGAGAGGTGTACTGTTTTCCCTCCTTGTAAATCGCACATTTGATGATGGACCACAGGTTCTCAATGGGGTTCAGATCAGGTGAACAAGGAGGCCATATCATTAGATTTTCTTCTTTTATACCCTTTCTTGCCAGCCACGCTGTGGAGTACTTGGACGTGTGTGATGGAGCATTGTCCTGCATGAAAATCATGTTTTTCTTGAAGGATGCAGACTTCTTCCTGTACCACTGCTTGAAGAAGGTGTCTTCCAGAAACTGGCAGTAGGACTGGGAGTTGAGCTTGACTCCATCCTCAACCCGAAAAGGCCCCACAAGCTCATCTTTGATGATACCAGCCCAAACCAGTACTCCACCTCCACCTTGCTGGCGTCTGAGTCGGACTGGAGCTCTCTGCCCTTTACCAATCCAGCCACGGGCCCATCCATCTGGCCCATCAAGACTCACTCTCATTTCATCAGTCCATAAAACCTTAGAAAAATCAGTCTTGAGATATTTCTTGGCCCAGTCTTGACGTTTCAGCTTGTGTGTCTTGTTCAGTGGTTGTCGACTTTCTGCCTTTCTTACCTTGGCCATGTCTCTGAGTATTGCACACCTTGTGCTTTTGGGCACTCCAGTGATGTTGCAGCTCTGAAATATGGCCAAACTGGTGGCAAGTGGCATCTTGGCAGCTGCACGCTGACTTTTCTCAGTTCACGGGCAGTTATTTTGCGCCTTGGTTTTTCCACACGCTTCTTGCGACCCTGTTGACTATTTTGAATGAAACGCTTGATTGTTCGATGATCACGCTTCAGAAGCTTGGCTATTTTAAGACTGCTGCATCCTCTGCAATATATCTCACTATTTTTGACTTTTCTGAGCCTGTCAAGTCCTTCTTTTGACCCATTTTGCCAAAGGAAAGGAAGTTGCCTAATAATTATGCACACCTGATATAGGGTGTTGATGTCATTAGACCACACCCTTCTCATTACAGAGATGCACATCACCTAATATGCTTAATTGGTAGTAGGCTTTCCAGCCTATACAGCTTGGAGTAAGACAGCATGCATAACGAGGATGATGTGGTCAAAATACTCATTTGCCTAATAATTCTGCACTCCTGTATAGTTGAAAATTGCTTATTTAGCTAAATAATAATAATTAATATTAATTATTTAATATTAAGTAATAATTAATAATACAAATAATTTTATACTAAACTTTTGATGCGTTAAAATGATGTAAAAACATATTTCGCCATTACTTATTGATCCCTCTGTTATATGCTTTGCTTATAACTCTATAAATCTTAGTCTTATTAATCACCATAATCAGTTGGTGTCTTTTAAAGAAAACACCAACACCTTTAATTCTAAATATGTTTTCTACACCTCTGCAAGTTCATTATATAATTATTATATAATATAATGTTCACGCTTATATAATTATATTAGGACAAGGGTTTATGGGTAGGCCCTATTTCACCATATTTATCTTATTGTAGCAATTCTGGGTTGTATTGACAGGTTCACATTGCATGTTGTTGAAACATCCAAATGACTTCAATTGTTACATTATTCATTAAATTAAGATGGGTCATTCAAAAAATAAATATAACAACCATAAAAAAATATAGATTCAGATGTTTTAGCTGTTGTGTATTTTAATCTTTTTTTACCAAGTTGGCAAATAATTTAAGTGATATAAACTAACAGGGTCTTCAGAAGATGCGTTGGTGGTAAACACAGTATCTCTGTTCTCATTCAAGACACGTTGCGTATTTGAAAAGTGTAGTCAACTAGTGTTTTAGTCTATAGCCTTGTTTTTCTTTTGGCAACATGTACAGTAGGCTTGCTTTCGACGTGTGCTGTAGTAAATGCAGGCAGTATTAGCGTGTGCCTGGGGGAGGGGTGGGTTTGATGGGATGGGAATGCGAGGGGTTGATGCTCCACCAGAGCAGGGAGTGTTGAGGGGGGTTGCACGGAGAGAAAGAAGGGCCTGTACCATTGTTCATGATCAAGAACAAAGGGTTGCACGGACACTTTTCCTCGTTACCCCGTGAGTCCGGTTCTTGTTCAACACAGTCCACAACTACCAGGGCTGCAACTACATTTTGTACCTGCTTTTTTGCACACCACGATGGTTGGAAGGGGCTGATGTTTCAGCTCACCTCGCTTTAAAAACAGCGACCGACAGACCGGGATTATAATCAGGGAGCACCGGGGAGAGAGAGCGTCGAATTCCTGCTTGGATTCCTGCAGGTGTGCTTGAGCTTCAGTGCAAAGTAAATTCATAGCAACGTTTAGTTTTAAAGCGCGGAAATAAATGCTTTGAATTTGCGTCGCCATGGTGATGCTGTTTACTCTCTTCGGATAATCGGCTAACCTGTGCAGGGCCTCGCCTGTGTTCGGACTCCGAGCCAGGCCTGGCTAAGCTAGGCTATCAAGTTTTTCGTTTTAAGTAGACAAATACCGAGACTTTCTTGGAACAAGTTGCTACAGATACACCAGCGATAAATGTTTGAATTAAGAACTGAATCGTTTAATAGTAGTTCAGTGCACTTTATTATGAAATGTATCAAGTAACGTTAGTATGGCTAACGTTACACCTTAATAGTAGCTTAGCACAAATGTTCAACAACGGGAGAATTAAGTGGTTACTATTTATCTGTGTGAATATACAAAAATGCTGTATTTGATCATGTGCAATATCAGGAGTTCTTAATTGCTTTAAATTACAAATTTAGGATTAAAATGAACTATTACTTTGTTTTGTATATAGTATTAAAAAAACGTTATTTTTGGTAAATGGAGTGTGAGCGTCAGTTAAACTGTGTGTAAATGTCAATGACTTAAATTAGATTTTTACTGAGAAGAGAACATTTATAAAATGCACTATAAAAGCTCCTCTAATCTTTTAGAAGCTATGTGTATATATATATATATATATATATATATATATATATATATATATATTATACTTTATATCTATATCTATCTATCTATCTTAGATTATTAAAATCATGCTGATTACTAAAACTCATAGAGCCATAACATTGACAGGACGGTACATCAGACTAGAAAAATGGCAGATCTGTATGAGACCTTGCCTTCTTTTTCCCAGTTTGACTCATGCAAAACCTGGACATATCAGGGATATGTAAAATTGTTATTTCCAGGCATGAAAAAGTCATGGCCATATCTGTAGTGATTAAATTAAATGTTTCTTATTGTGCCAAGTTCAAAATGTTATTCAAAATTACTTGTTCAGAAATCACTGAAAAAGCGACTGAAAAGTCAGTCATGGAAGTTCATTTGTCAAAAGGTGTTTGATGAGGTCATCCTGACCTAACCTAGTAATTACATTCCAGTTTAATTTCATTGTGTGGCCATTATATGTTGTGACTAAAATATCCAACCTAAGGAACTGCACGAATGTTTCACTTAATCATTGCGAATTGAATTGTGCATTACATTAAATTAGTCCTTGTTCGGCTTGTTTTTTGAGTGTCTGCTTTTAACTTGCTGTCATGAATTACATAGCAGGACTAACTGGACTTAACTGAATCCTTTAATTGAGATGGGGGATGGGCGGTGCATAAGCCACAGGGAAATAATCACGATGTCATGTGATCATGTGGTGTTTGCTTACCAGGGTGTGGGGGAATTATCATGGAAGTCTTGAAAAAATATATATATATTTATAATATTTATTGTTTTAGAGAAATAATGAAATAGTTAAAGATGTAATTTCCTTCAGTCTCAGATCATCATGCAAGTTAACTTCAAGGCTAGTTAGTGAACAACAGTAATTCAGTGTTGTCTTATACTTCTATAACATAATGTAAAAAGATTTATGCTGCGGAAAACTCAGGACAAAAATAGACCTCTCTTTACCTACATCTGGACTAAATGCATCATGATGGATGTCTTTAGGCATGTCTGTAAATTATGTTAATGGACTCTAAATATAAAATGTACAGTCTTTTATGATGGACTGTGTTCTCTGTCTCATCATCTTTGTGTTTACTTCTATAGGCTGTTCGTCCAAGTCATTCAAGCTGTACTCCCCAAAGGAGCCTCCCAACGGTAGTGCCTTCCCTCCATTTCACCCAGGCGCAATGCTGGATAGAGATGTGGGGTGAGACTTGTGTTGAGATCGTTGTTTCACATGATGAAGAAGACTACGTGTGTGTCTAGTAGTTTTGAAGAAATAGTTGACATCTAGCTAACATCTATCCCAAGTTAAACTGGTTATAAAGTAGACATTTCGCAAGTCACTTATTAGTACACTCTTGTATTGCTTCTTATATTTCAGTCCGACACCGATGTATCCCCCCTCTTACATGGAACCTGGAATAGGGTAAGCTCTTATTTGGCAGTTAATATGTTTGTCCATGGCAGTATATTTTCAGGAGACAGACAGCATGGTGTAAACACATATCACAAGCATTCTCAGACTCTGTTCTGCCTCTCAATACTATTCACGCATATTGTTTGTCCATTTTCTTGAGAAAAGTATAAATAATAAATTTGCTACATTATGCACTTATGCACATTCACTACTGTTCAATATGCTGATGCTTTTATTTTCAATGTTGAAAACAGCTCACTATGTTTTTCTGGAAATCGTGATTCTTTGATGAATAAAGTTCTGCTTTTATTTTAACCTTTTTTTCCCTCATACTAATGCATGCCATGTTACAGGAGGCACACGCCGTATGGAAATCAAACAGACTACAGAATATTTGAGCTCAACAAAAGACTACAGAATTGGACGGAGGTAAGAGAAACCACTTTATCAGTTTTCATGGTACTATGCAAAACTGTGCAATGTAAATGTTGCTTGTTTTCCCTGTTTAAACTTAAAAAAAGTTTATTTTATTTTGTGCTTTCTCAGCAGGATTGTGACAATTTGTGGTGGGATGCGTTCACTACAGAGTTTTTCGAAGATGATGCGATGTTGACTATCACTTTCTGTCTGGAAGATGGACCCAAAAGATATAGTAATATCCTGTTTAATTTGTTTGCATTTGAATTTGTCTTGAATAATCAAATTTTGATATAAACATAAGGAAACCAATCATAGTCTGGTTTTCCCCCTGTAACTGAATCTAAATTCTTTCCTGTTTTCAGCTATTGGTAGGACGTTAATCCCTCGGTACTTCAGGAGTATCTTCGAGGGAGGGGCCACTGAACTTTTCTATGTGCTGAAACATCCCAAGGAGTCGTTCCACAATAACTTTGTGTCCCTGGACTGCGATCAGTGCACCATGGTTACACAGAACGGCAAACCCATGTTCACACAGGTATCATTTTTTTCTGCATTTATCGGCAACGTTTTAAAACTTAAAACGTTAACGAAGCATATCCTTTGGAATGACCACCATTACACAACTCACTTCTTGTAAAGTTTATTTATAGAAAGAAATCCTAAAAAATAGCCTTCATGTGTTGCCCGTTCATTTCTTTTCCAAATGAATGCGGTGTCAGAAAGGGCGTACATTAACTCTTGTTGTGATCTTAAATGGAAATAAAAGTACTTCCATTAAAAAAAGCTCTGCAATAAGAACATAACCATTGAATCAATGTGGGCCTCCTCTAACATTGCCATTTAAAGTACACACGTTCTTTCATCTCCTCAGGTGTGTGTGGAGGGAAGACTGTACCTGGAGTTTATGTTCGATGACATGATGCGTATAAAGACGTGGCACTTCAGCATAAGACAGCACAGAGAGGTTGTGCCGAGAAGCATCCTGGCAATGCATGTGAGTTTGGGATAATCATTCATGCTGTTTTCAATTCAATTCATTACAGTACTTGCAAGTCTGCACTATATTGAGATTATTAGAACAGTACTAAACTCCCTATCAATAAGTATTTACACTACCGTTAAAAAGTTTTGGGTCAGTATGATTTTGTTTTTTGGAAAGAAATTAATACTGTTATACAGCAAGGATGCATTAAATTGATCAAAACTGACCCTGACAGTAAATCCATTTATAATTGATAACAAAACTGTTTTCAGCATCGATGATAATAATAATAAGAATGTATATTGTTTAGCATATTAGATTTATTGCTAAAGCATCATGTGAAACTGAAGGTAATGAAGTAATGATGCTGAAAATTCAGCTTTGCCATCACAGGAATAAATTAAATGTTTAAGTATATTAAAGTAGAAAACAGTCATTTTAAATTCTAATAAAATTTAAAAGTATTACTGTAGTGTAATATCTGCCATTCATTCAGACCAATTCAGATCCAATAATTTGTAGATGATTTCAGCTGTAGATATGCCTTTATTATAATATAATTTTTTGGGGTAATTTTAAGACAATTTAAGAAAGAAAAAAACGTAGTATGTCATTTATGTCTTAAAATGTCATGGATGCTCATTTCGGTTAATTTTCCCTACCGACAACCACCGCTCATTATCCGATTATTAACCGTTAACTGATAAGATTATAACATTGAATTGGCATTAAATATAAATACAATTGACGAGTGTCTGACCCGTTAAAAAGACACTTTTTTTTTTTTCACGCGTTTCTTTTACTGTGCAAACAGCAGCATACAGAACAGCTCAACAACAGAACCTGGATTCACATTATCACACACCTCCAGCGTTTCTGACAACAGAAAAAAACAGAATAAAATCATTTAAATGAAAAGCATAAAATAAATAGGGCTACACTAAATATCACTTAAATAATTATCAAATTAAGATGACAAAATGACAATACACTGTATCCGTTTGAAGCTTTGAAGAACCGGTACAGTTTTTTTTTCCGTCAAATAAAAATAGCTGGCCTACCTCAATACATACTCCGTTTGTTTTTTTATTTTCTTTAAAGGAACATTTCTAAGTGATGTGGGGGTTAGTCTGAAGCGCAGCCTGTTGATAGAGAACAGCTTCCCAAGCCTTGTTTATACTTTTGTCTGGCTACGCAGCATGAGCCTCTGCTGGCTGCGTGCGCCTCCGATGACTGGGGCCAAGCAAAAATGGGGTCACGCTCTAAACGCGCACGACTGCCCACTCCGCGTTGACGTCATTTTGTTGTTGCATGTGTCGACCCCTGTGAGTTAACAAAGACAGCATAATTTTCTTTAACTATGCAGCAAACAAACAATCTAAATTTTTTTTAAAAAAAACGACAACTTTAAAAGTTTAAGTGATAGTATTAATCGGTCAAAATTATTATTTTCGGTTAACAGTTAAGTGGTCAATATGAGCATCCCTAATGTCATGCTTTGTTTAAAAAGTTTTTAATAGACTTTAAAAAAAAACTCATATTTGTGCTTGTCTTTGGTAAAGCATCGTCAAAACCTACACTACTCTACTATTTATGTTGATTTACTCAACTTCTTCCGCAACAGGCACAAGACCCTCAAATGCTTGACCAGCTCTCAAAAAACATCACAAGATGTGGCTTATCTAACTCTACGCTGAACTACCTCCGAGTAAGTTCATTTCCATCAGTCTACAGAACTGTTGATGTGAATTAAAAACCATCTCCAGCTGTAGTGCTCTAGTATCTCCATTGCCTTCTAACAGATTTTTCCTTTTCCACAGCTTTGTGTAATCCTGGAGCCCATGCAGGAGCTGATGTCCAGACACAAGACGTACAGTCTCAGCCCACGAGACTGCCTCAAAACCTGTCTGTTTCAGAAATGGCAGAGGATGGTAGCCCCACCAGGTGAGAATTCAAAAGTCAAACTAACAGCCAGGGTTTGTTACATGCAATAAAATAAATGTTAACTAAACTAAAAAACACTAAAATTAAAACACAAAATTGGTTTTAAATGAAAATAAAAACAAACAAAAAATAATTTATATATGCACTAATAGTATCTTAAAATACTTCTGCATCCATTGGCATCCCATGCTAGTTTCAAATATTGCCCCCTGCTCTTTATCTAGCCGAGCCTGCGAGACAAGCCCCAAACAAACGAAGGAAACGGAAAATGTCTGGTGGCAGCACAATGAGTTCCGGAGGAGGCAACAACAACAACAGCAACAGTAAAAAGAAAAGCCCAGCCAGCAGTTTTGCGCTCTCCAGCCAGGTACCTGTAAGCATCTCATTTTGATGTCCATTTTGAGCTGTGGGAGATGGGTAGAGGGAGGAGGGTGGACCAATGCTTGTATTCAAGTTATACATAATACTAGGAAGACAGACCCAACATAGAGACAAGTGGACATGATCCAATGCTGGGCAGTCCCTGGTCCTTTAGGGCCGCAGGTCTGTGGGTTTTTTGTGCTTTTTGTCAGACTGTTGGGTGTTTTGAGCTCCAGAGACGCAGCCAACACTAGAGACCCGAGGTGGAATGAAACCCGTGCAGCACTCAAGGATCCGGGATGCCCACCATGGCAGAGCTATGTAGTGTTCAGCATGGTGAACGTAGCCTTTTACACATACAGCACTGCTGGTTTAAGTTCCTGTGGCTGGTGCACGGTGCTGATTTGGGCTTGTAGTGGGCAGGATAGTGGAGGTCTAGTTCCTCAGTGCCTTCTGCAGTTGCAATTTGGTGTAGAAAGCCACCGCGTCCCCCTACGGAGCACCCCGGGTTGCGGGGATAATGTTTGCGCCCCTTCCTGTCCCCTGCAGGATGTGATGGTGGTGGGAGAGCCCACTCTGATGGGAGGGGAGTTCGGGGACGAGGATGAGCGGCTCATCACGCGGCTGGAGAACACACAGTTTGATGCGGCCAATGGCATCGACGACGAGGACAGTTTCAACAGTTCCCCCGCCCTGGGCACCAACAGCCCCTGGAACAGCAAAGCTCCCTCCAGCCAGGAGAGCAAAAATGACAACCCCACCTCGCAGTCATCACAGTAGAAGTATTAGGGGCTAGCGAAAGGCTTGGGAAGCCGCTAGAGGACACGACCCGGTCCTAGTCTTCCGCGTTGACGAGTCCTTAAATGTTCACGCGTGAAATTGGCCCTCCTCATCCTCCGTCGCCATCAGACATTCTGTTTTGTTGGTTCTTTTGTTTCTTTGAGAGTCGTTTTCCAACACCATCCGTTTCTATGTCTCGATCAGGCTTAGCGATCAGGCTGTGGGTTATTGTTCCAACCTCGGGTCTCTCTGTGCGTGCTGTGCTTTGACACGCATGGCCGTTTCTGTTGTGCTCACTTGACAGGAAAGGATCATTTTTTATCTTAACCGTTTAGTGATATGACCATTGTGTGCACCTCAGATTCAAACCCAACACTCCATTTTTAAAAACTCAATTATTTGTTTTGTAGGACCTGGTTGGAACAAAAACCTGTACAGTTCCGGAGCTTGAGGACCGGAGTTGAGAACCACTACGTAAAGTCCTTAAAGTAAAACTAAATAAAGTGTAAAGCATCGAGGTTCTTGAGTTTGGTCATACCCGAAATGGTTATGCCAGACTCTAAGAAGTGTTTCTTTTCCCTTTCTTTCAATTGTTTGCATTTTGTTTGGTTTCTTGTTCTTTTTTATTTTTTATAACGATTTCTAAAGAGAAAAATAAATAAGCAAGCAAACAAAAACTCTAAATATCCTTTGCACTCTTGTCACTGTATTTTGGATCTATTTTTCTTAAAAAAATGATTATGATGAATTTTGTTCTTATTAAAACAAAAAAAATGATAATCTTTAACTGGAAAAGGCTGTCAATCTCAATGTAAAATAACAAATTTTGTATTGTTACTGTTATCAATATTATTGTAAGTAGATGCTACTTTGCTCTAAGCTTTACACCTATCTGTCTTTCTGTTTCTGTTTCAATCGTCTTTAAAAATGAGATTACATGATCATAGCATGTATGTCTGGGAACCGCATGTGTCAGACATTAGCTATTGCAGGTGTAACAGTCTCATTGTTAGCAGGATCTAAATCCGACACTGTTAATACAACGGCTTGTGGCACATTTTGTCCTGAGAGTGAGACCGTAGCTATGAACATTTTGTTTCTTGGAATTTTTTGGCCTATTGAAAAGAACAGACGAAGCTCTCAATGCCTTTGTGTAAACCCAGTCATTCACAATTGCTAAAATCGTAATTTTAGTATACCAGCCATTGTTTTGTTTTTTTTTTCCTTCCCTGATGCTACAGGCCAAGGAGCAAGATCCTTTAATCTACACATTTATATTATGAGTTAGTTTTTTCATCATTTTGTTTGTGTATTTGTGATTGTATATTTAAGATTGTAGCCAAGTTCTGTATAAGTGTAATTCTATTTACTCTTCTTTAGGACCCTTGTGCCCTTCATCATTCATATGTCAAAAGTAAAGCTGAACCTCTCATTTCAAATCATTTCTAGATGCATTAAAGGTACAACTACCTTTCACATATAAAGGTAGATTATAGTTTTTAAGTCAATGTACAATGTATTTATTTTTTTAAAGTCTTTGCCATTGCATTATATATCGAGACGATACATGTTGCTGTGTATTTGATGTTGCCTTTGTACATTTTCACTTTTTATGTTATTTCATTAACCTAAGATGATATAAGTTCTTGAATGAATCCATAAGAGTTCTTATTCCTTGGATAATGTAAAAAAATATATATATATATATAATCCAGACCATTAATTCCTAGAATCCCCTTTGAGGTTACAGTGTATTGGGTTTTAAAAACACCAGAGGGCACTCCATTGTAAGGCTTCAATTGACCTATAAAAATGGTCAGAGACTAAACTATGTAACCATTCCATGGCATACGAATTTGTCACTAAAGTCCAGTGTTGTTTTGGGTTCATTTTCAAGTTGGCTATAAAGCAGGTGTGCTCTTTCCTGTGTTTTCAGAGCCCATATGTTTGTGGTTGCTTTACAGATATATTTTTGCCTAGTGTCTCCCATTGACAATTGATGTATGGTACCAATAAAACACATTTTCACAGCTTTCATGTCTGGCTCCCTTATCGCTATTTCTGATAAGAAATAAATGAATGGCTCTAATAGTCAGTACTTCAGTGTTTTTGTCACGTTATATTACCAGGAAGATCCTCTGCAAACAGTTCGGTATATAAAGGAGTTTTGGTGAACTTTGTTGCCAACCTGGTTTGTTCATAGTGGTGAATGTAGGCCACCAGGAAAGATTATTACAGAAAACTGTAAATTGTTAGGGTAGTTAACAGGAATAAGGACAAAATTGTCCCTTGACATAAATGTTTTTGTCAATTGAATAAGTTCAAGCAGGAACATTGAAATAAAAAATGCTTAGGAATATTATTAGTCTTATAGTTTGTTGTAGTTTCATTTACTAACTTGCAAGTCATTCCAAACTTATAAGGGACTTTTTTTTTTGGAACTGTTGGAGTTGAGAACCATTATGTAATGTCCTTAAAGTCAAACTAAACAAAGTGTATAGCATCGAGGTTCTTGAATTTGGTCATGCCAGACATGGTCACTGAGACCTTGCCTGCATTATGCCAGACTCTAAGAAGTGTTTCTTTCTTTTTTTAATTGTTTGCATTGTCTTTGGTTTGTTGTTCTTTTTTTATTTTTTATAACAAATTATAAAGAGAAAAAATAAATCTGAAAACTGTTTGGTTACCAACATTCTTCAAAATATCCTGTGTTCCACAGAAGAAAATTAAACATTG
This sequence comes from Gobiocypris rarus, assembly GCA_023029165.1. Classification (NCBI taxonomy): domain Eukaryota; kingdom Metazoa; phylum Chordata; class Actinopteri; order Cypriniformes; family Gobionidae; genus Gobiocypris; species Gobiocypris rarus. The sequence goes on along the minus strand of CM040927.1, from coordinate 22,532,781 downwards.
AACAACATTAGGGTGAGTAAACTATTAAGTAAGTACAAAAAAAAAGTCTAGATTGTTTAACTGTCTAGAAATTGTGAAAAAGAAAATAATTAAAAGGCTGAAATTCACCTGTATTCAGGGTGCAAGGAAAGTACTTGTACTATTAATTAAAAATGTACTATTATTTAAAAATCATTTAGAAATATGGTGTAATTTTAAAGAAGTTTCATTTTTGTAATTATATATATATTTTTATGTTGTCTTAGATCACTCACTTTTTTTCCAAATTGGGAAAACATTGAGTAAAAAAAAGTTTTTGATAAAAAATAAAATTGTTAATTAAAATATAATTTTAAAAATAACAAAAACAAATGCAGTCATGCTTGATCACCTCCTTTCTGAAAACAGACCTGTCTTTTTATACTCAGAGCCTCCCTCCCTTCCTGTCTCTCTTTCTCTCTTTCCCTCCCATTTCAGTCATTCATTCTTTTATTGCTTCACTCAATGCAGCTAAACTTCAGTGTTGACATCAGGTTTCTCTCAGAGGGATAAACACATAGGATCTTAGACTACAGGCTCATTTGAACTGAACTAGAGGAACACACTCAACAATAGCTGGACATGAAAGGTAAAACAAGTACTATTCTAAAGGTTTTTGTGTGTGTGGCCTGTGCAATATAAGTGCTTTATCTCTTTCTTGTTTCCCCTTTTTTTACTTAGTTCTCAGTTTACTGTTTTTAGGTAAACAGTTCAGTTCAGTTAAACTGACCTGTTTAACATTTAAACGTCTATTTAAATTGGTCTAGAGTTAGTTCTGCTTCTGTTTGTATGTAAGAAATTGTACAACAAACAAGGTAAAGGTGATTTTATTTATCAAAAAATAATTCTGTGCTGCCTTCATTTACATTCTTGACATTTTTGTTTTTATACTTAAGCAAGGAGGATGTGTTTTAGGATTTTACAGCTGGCATACGCTGCTGTCTCTCTCTAGCTATTACAGTAGTTGCTGTAATTATAAGACAATGGTCATGTTTATGTTGACTTTTTATGTTCTAAAGAAGCTTTTAGTGAATAGACTAATGATTGATCGACCTTTACCATCTTATAGGTGACGCCTGATGCCCATAAGAATCGAGACATGACCTTAAAACCCACTGACTAGTGATCAAAAACATGAGGTCCAGAATGAAAGGAGTTTTTTGGAGTGGCATTTTGCTGTTTCTTTGCACATTTGTAAGCGTAAAACCATCTTGTCCCGAAGAGATGATAAGAACAGAGCTACAAAATCCAAATGAAAAACCTACCCAGCTGACCTTCAACAGTGCCTTTATGTCTCCAATTGTAAATTCATTCCTGGGTTCTGTCCAGCCCAAACCATTCCCTAAAGGTGAGTTCATGTTATTTAGTTTTGATCTACGTGTTTGACAAAGGCATATTCAGTACAAACAGCAAATGTTTTTTTTTGTTTTTTTTGGGGTGTTGAGTAATCTGTCATCGCCAGTTTGGTTACCAGTGGGTTTATCTATATGCAAACAAGATGCTATGTGTGGCACAGATGAATCAGACTTGATCTTCTGAGAGTGTAATGGCTGTATTAGACTCATTAGAGGAGTTAATAGCCTGGGTTGAAGCACATGGTTAGATGGTGCTCATTCAGGGTGGATGAATGCACTCGGTTAATTGTCAGAAGCTAAAAACACTGTGCAAATAACCATGCAAATGTCTACGGGATTTAAATGTTCACCCCTCCCCATTCCAAATGCTTTGTTTACCTCAAAAATATGTTATTGATGCACTCTAAAAAATGCTGGGTTGTTTCAACCCATGTACGGGTTTGTCAATATTTGACCCAAACATGTTAAAAACAACTCAGCATTTTTTTTTAGAGTGAATGTTACAGTCTGGATTATAAATAAAAAGGCAAACTTTTGAGTTAATTATTACCTGCAAACTCAGTGTATGCTGAAAGAAAATTACTTTTATTGTTGCATGACCTCATAAAATTCAAAACTGTTCATAAAATGTTAACAATGTGTCTTTGATCTATAATTGTAGGATCAAACACACACTTCTAATACATCCCTTCCACAGAAAACTATTTATTCTAACAATATAATGAAGCATAACTTCATAGAAATGCTTCATAGAAACTACTACTCCATAGAAACCTCATTGAAAGTTCATGTTACAATGACAAACGCCTATTCATCATCGTCCATCAATAGAGTTTTACTGTCAAAGTCTACTTTTATACTTTGACTCTAGTTAAGTATTTTATTACAAAGTTACCTAGCTGACATCAACAGCTATTTAGAAGGGGAATCAGGAAATGAAGTATGCTACATTGTGTTAATTTTAGTAGAGAGTTGCTATAGCTTTGACCTTGGCACTTCATCATTGTTGGCCTCTGAGACTCTCAAAGCACAATGCTGGAACACTGATTATGTGTTGTGGAATATTAAACAGAAATGTACTATGTTTTGACATTTTTTCCCTGTAGATCTGCTGGTTGGAATGATAAAGGGCAGCACCTTACAAACGGATATGATTAAAGAGGTATGGGTCACACCTGCACGTGAATAAACAGTTGGATTATAAACAACACCTTATTCAGATGCATGCAATATGTTACTTTCCTATGCGGAAGAATATGTACTTCTGGGCTTTCTTTTTTTTATTAAAAGTGGTCAGACCACATAACTAATATCTTCTTATATGATATATTATGTTTGTTTTAGTGGAGAACAAAATGTGTAACTTGTTAGGTGTTGGCTTAATATTATAATAATAATTCTCATTAAAACTATTTAAATTTGTGTGCGCTGGGACAGGTTTCTCAGGATTTTTTTAAAGTAAATGATGCCGACAGCTATATTTTGTTGTGTAAACACTCACTATTTGCCGGTTTCGATGGCTGATCTGATCACACCATGCATCAGACATGTTTTGTGTACACACTTGAGCAGAGCAAATGAGTACACATACGCACACCTGTTTGATGTCATCAAGAGTTTCTCATCTTTACTGCTCAATATAGCTTAAGTAGCTTAGAGTCATATACCCACGGTAACCAACCTGTCTAACCTCTTTCACTTATGGCAAGGTTTTGCAATACGAGATAGGTTTCCTGGTCTGTGTGGCCATTGGGATCCTCTACATTGTCTTGATGCCTCTAATTGGCCTATTCTTCGCCTGCTGTCGTTGCTGTGGTAACTGCGGGGGCCGCATGCACCAGAAGCAGAAAACGAACATCAACTGCAAGAGAAGAAGCTTTTACTGCTCCACATTAATCATCACTGTACTAATTCTGTGAGCACCAGTTTAAGTTTAACATTAAGTGATCTTGAGACAAACACTTAATTTTTTATGTAACTGGTATATATTACCATGTTTTATATGTAATATACACTCACTGACCACTTTATTATGTACACCTGTTCAACTGCTTGTTAATGCAAATATCTAATCACCCAATCACATGGTAGCATCTCAGTGCATTTAGGCATGGTCAAGATGATCTGTTGAAGTTCAAACTGAGCATCAAAATGAGGAACAAAGGGGATTTAAATGACTTTGAATTTGGCATGGTTATTGGTGCCAGACGGGCTGGTCTTAGTATTTCCGAAACTGCCGATCTACTGGGATTTTCACGCACAACCATCTCTAGGGTTTGCTGAGAATGGTCAGAAAATAGAAAATATCCAGTGAGCGGGCAGAAAATGCCTTGTTGATGCCAGAGGAGAATTGCTAGACTGGTTGATCGAAAAGCAACAGCAACTCAAATAATCACTTGTTATAACCGAGGTCTGCATGAAGAGCATCTCTGAAGAGGTTCAGATGGGCTACAGCAGCAGAAGAACACACCGGGTGACACTCCTCTCAGCTAAGAACTGAGGCTACAGTTCACACGCTCACCAACATTGGACAGTAGAAGATTGGAGAACCGTTGCCTGGTCTGATGAGACGATTTTTGCTGCGGCATTCAGATGGGTCAGAATTTGTCGTGAACAGCATGAAAGCATGGATCCATCCTTTCCCGGAACAATGTTCAGGCTGCTGGTGGTATAATGGTGTGGGGGATATTCTCTTGCCACACTTTGGGCCGGTTATTACTAATTGAGCATCTGGGTATGCATGTGCATATTGGCCCGAGTGGGTTAGGGGCCCGCAGCGTACAGGGTTCATGGAAACGTGATTTCAACCAGCCCCCACCACCTTGTGCTATAATGTCAATATGGACTAAAATCTCTTGAGGAATGTTTTCAGCACCTTATTGAATCTCACATGAAAAATTAAGGCAGTTCTAAAGGCAAAAAGGGTTTCCAACACAGTACTAGCAAGGTGTACCTAATAAAGTGGCTGGTGAATGTATATCAGTATGTTAAATTAATATGAATTGCTGTGCAGGGCAGGGAACGTTTGCATGTTCCTGAGCAGTACATACACTTCAGAGACTGTGATGCGCAGCTCCACAGAACTCACAGACATCTTGGAGAATGTCAAAAGCTACATTACTACTGTTCCTGAGGTACACCATTCAGAAGGAAGAAGTGACATATTGTATAAAAACCTCATGTTATATGTCACAAATTAATTTAATACACTTTCACACTGTAATGTTACACTCTTAATACACACCTTTCAAAATGTAATGTTTTTGAAGGAAGCCTCTTATGCTCACCAAGGCTTTTGATCAATTTGATACCATAATATTATTACAATTTAAAATAACTATTTTCTATTTGATTACAATTTAAAATGTAATTTATTCCAGTGATGGCAAATTATTTTTAATTTTTTTAGCAGTCATTAATCCAGTCTTCGGTGTCACATGATTTTTCAAAGTCATTTTAATACGCTGATTTGGTGTAACATTTAACAAGTAACATTTCTTATCAATGTTGAAAACAGTTGTGCTGCGTAATATTTTTATGGAAACAGTGATGCCTTTTTAGGATTCTTTGATTGATAGAAAGTTCAAAAGAACCTAGTTTATTTTAAATATAAATCTTTTGTAACATTATAAATATCTTTCACTTTTGATTAATGTATTCTCGCTGAATAAAATACTTTTATTTTCCCTCAATTTCTCAATTTCTAATAAACATTGTTTCAGGGTTTTGTCTTAACAATGCTGAATTGAACTGAATGTAACTGATACATAATGTAAATGTTATACTCTTTATTCCTCAACAGCAAATCCGACAAGTGACGAATGAGAGCACTAAGACTGTGGAGAAGGTCGAATACAACTTAAATGGTACCTCAGAAATTAATTAATTAGGGCAATGTAAAAATTGTGGCTGTATTGCCAATTATTAAAAAAGTTAATTTCTCACACTAAATTCCTGTATTTTCTAATCTTATAGGAATAGGGCTGTTGCTTGGAAAATCGATCCAGAATGGTCTTAAAAATTCCCTCGACCCAGCATTTAACTCCATTACTGAAATAGCTGAAGGTATGTACAGTATGCATGCAGACATGAAACAGCAGTCCACCCACCAGTCCCTTTCTTTGGGAAACTCGCTCCATGAACAAGCCTGCGCTTCTTGACTCAACTTTACAGCATTAATGAATCCATTGATTTTAATCTAATCCTTGATGTGTGTTACAGTGGTAAACAGCACCAGCACTGGACTGCTGCAGCTCAATAAAACCTTGAATCTATTGAAACCAAAGGTGGATGCATTGCAAGCTAATTTATCAGCAGTGAGGCAGCGGATTAATACCACTATGCATTTGTCAGACTGTGTAAACTGCACTACCTTTCAGCCAGAACTGGACAAACTCTCATTGGATGGAAGTCTTGAAGTAAGCTAAACTAGAGGTGTCAACATGGGGACAAAACAGTAAAAAGTTCAGTGGGAAATTCAGTTATGGCTCTTCAGTGACGCGTGTGGTATCCTGATTCCACTTTAGGCTTTGTGATAGTTTAAGGTTGAGCATTAAGAGCAAATAAATGCACAAACATTGCTGGATCATTACACAATCATTCTCGTTTTCTTTGAAGCTCTAGACAGTGGTCAGTGTTTGGTGTACAGCGAGTTATACGTCAATCTTCTGGGAAAACAAGCACTACTAGAAAACCCACACAATATTCGGGCTTCGATTACAGGACTACTATATAGCATTTTTCTAGCAGTACAGAGGATCAAATTGTATTACCAGTCATCTGTGCACACAAAGGCTCAAACGCTGTCTTTGAAGGGAAGCAGGGATACAGGAACAAAGAAACAAACAATGAGTAACACAGGACGTCATTGTTAACACATCAATGTTTACAAGCTCTTTCTCTTGGAAACCTATTTCCTGTTTGAAAGATATTTCAAAGATAGAGGCTTTCTGTTGTAGAGAAAAATAAGAACGTGTCACTGTGACTGTGGATGCCCGCATAATGCATTTATTTACACAGTTTTTGCTGCCCTCTAGTGTTTAATGTGGTGCTATGCTAATACTTGTTTTTTCTATGCTTGACGGTGACATTCTGAGACCAAACTGAAAATGTAGTACTATATTAAATGTATAAATTATTTTATTTGAAATTATGTACATTCTTAATAGTCATAGAAGGACTCAACCTAGCATGAACTCCACACACTGAAGATACAAGTAGTTTTCACATTATGTCTAGGTCACATGACTGTATGGAAACTACTCATATCTCATTGACTTAAATGTGTAGCTGTAAAAGCAAAAGGGGACATCCTGAAATGTATTTTTTTTCCACTTCATTTGTTATGGTGATAATACAATTTATAATGAGTAAATCCAACCTTTAAATGTGTTTTGTTTTGCGTAGTTCCCTGATCAAAATGATTTGAAGTCTGCCGCAGACAAGGCCATAAATGCTAATGTCACTGGACAGGCAGAAAAGGTTAGTGCCTTTTTTCTCAGGTATACATTTTCTCACACGTTACCGTTGAGAAGTTTACTGTCGATATTCTTTTTTAATGTTATTGAAAGTCTCTAATGCTCACCAAGGCTGCATTTATTTGCTTAAAAATACAGTACAAACTTTTATATTGTATATTGTACAATACAACAGTACATTTTCAAAATAGAAAATCATTCTAATATGCTGATTTGCTGCTCAAGAGTTATCACAGTTGTGCTGCTTAATATTTTTGCTGAAACTTTTTTATGGATTCTTGATGAATATAAAGCTAAAAAGAACTGCATTCATTTAAAATAGAAATCTTTTGTAATATCATAAATGTCTTTAATCTGACGTTTGATGTTTAATGTGTCCTTGCTTATACTAATAAAAGTATTATTTTCTTACTATCATCAAACTTTTAAATGTTCTGTATTTAACAGTTATGTTGATTGGTAAATGTCCATTGTCTGTTTTCCAGGGGAGAAACTTTTTTGAAAGTATTCCTGAAAAGGTGAAAAACGAGACGACATACACTGTGTACTGTAAGTGTGTGTTGTTAAAGTGACCTAACTGACCTTGACAAGTTTGTTGCTTCTTTCTGAAAAATCTACTCCCATAAAAGTTTGTTTACTGAGTGTTTAAGTAATGTACTTGAAGTTGCTGATCAGTCTAGTTGTTAAAGTGATCTTGTGTCTTGTGTCCTTTAAAGTGGCTCAGCTTCAGCTTCAAGATATAAAAAAACAGATCTCAGGTGTGACTAAAGACCTTCCTCTTGATGCATTGGGGAATATTTCAAGACCACTAACTGACGTGCAGAATTCAATCTCAAAATATTCTCAAGAGATAGATAAATCAAGTCAAATCAGGTGCTTACACACATCTTGTATTCCTTTTTCCCATGATTCAATTTGTTTTCAAATACTTTTTATTCAAATATATTTGAACTGTAACAATAAAATGAAATCAAAGTGAAAAATAAACTGTGTGTGTGTGTGTAGCCGGGCTGTTGGATTGGTCCTGAGCTGTCTGATTTTGCTGGTGGTGATCTGTAATTTTCTGGGTCTGCTGCTGGGTATGGTCGGACTAAATGCTAAAGACAATCCCACTGAACGCTCCGGCACATCCAACTGTGGAGGAATTTTCTTCATGGCGTAAGTACAAAGTCCACTCGGATTTGTGTTTGTGAAACATAAAAATGCTGTCTGTGCAAATGCATATTGTTATATATAGTGCAATAAAATAACACTAACTTCCTCTTGTGTCATTTTAGAGGAGTAGGTTTTAGCTTCCTGTTCTCCTGGATCTTCATGTTAGTGGTGGTGATACTTTTCATAGTGGGTGGTAATACCTACACCCTGGTCTGTAAACCGTGGCAGAGCAAGGAACTCATCCAGGTAATTACAGAAACATTAACTCATTGTGTTTAAACGTATGACCTTTAATAAGTTGCTAGGAGTTACCCGTCTCTGGTAGTTTCCAGCAAATGTAAATTTTGTTGTAACATTGCCAGTATATTTGGTAGTCAATCATATTGTGTTTCCTATAGGTTATTGACACTCCAGGGCTGATTCAAGGGTTCGACCTGTCCCAGATTCGGAATTTGAAAACAAACCTGACCATTGTTAATGTGTACAGGTACATCTCACGAAGCAGCATGACTGATGGCTGTCATATTTGCATAATTTGTCCTATATAAATCAATAAATCAAGTTTTTTATTTCTAGTGATTGTCAACAGAATAAGCCCTTGTGGACCACATTTCATCTAAATGAGATCTTCAACCTAAATAATATGTTAAATGTTTCAAAGGTGAGCATTTTCTTACCTCTACTTTTTTTATATACCGATGCATCACTTATTGGACACTAATTACTCAACTGTATGATTTTCTCAACAGTACGAAAGGCAGATTTATCAGACCTTTGAGGAAGCAAATATCAACATATCAAACATCACTGTCCTCAGTCCGGAGGTAAAGTCTCAGCTACACAACTTCTCTAGCAGCGCCAGCACTATGAACTTCAGCAACATTATACAGCAGGTAAACTGTACAGTTCATTCTCAAATGGAGACTAGCGCATATTGTTTGTGAAATCAAATAAAGAATAATTAAGCCTTATCCGGAGAAAAAAATCTGTCTAAAATATATGCATGTATGATTATATATACATACAGTCATGTGATAAAGAAAAGACCCCGTTTAGAATTGTATGGTTTTACGCATCAGAACATAATGCAAATCATCTGGTCGTAAACAGGGGCCTATTGCTCAAAACTAGGATAAGGGATTAAGCCGGGATATCTTGATGATCTTGTTATCTGTATGCAACATTTAATTCACCGCTGTCGTGTAAACTTACCCTGAAGGCACACTCACACCAAGAGCGATAACGATAACGAAAGATAACTGTATATTTGCAGATAAATTGAGCCAGGATCACCAAGATATCCCGGCTTAATCCCTTATCCTAGTTTTATGCAATAGGCCCCTGAGGTCTGTTGCATGAAGCTAGCTGAACAAACTCTGAGTTTCAGAGTAGGTTTAGAGTTGACAAATCCAGATAAATCCAACCTGGTTTAGATCAAGTTCAATGGTTTCTCAAAGCTTGGTATAAACTTTCTCTGTCAACTCAGGTTTAATCCAGAGTTTGCGATTAACTCTGAAGCGCGTGCACCTGAAAGTGTGACACATGCGGCAAACAGCCAATCACAGTGTCTGTTCGATTCACTTCTCGCAAGAGAGACGGCGCAGTTCACTTCTCTTCTGAAGATTGAGAGATCGTTTTGAAAATGATCATGAAATTAAATGCGTTTACAAAGCAGGAATAAACTGCTGCTGCAGCGAAAGTTTGAGAAGGCAGCTGAAAGAATATCTGACTAGGATATCAATACATGATGTGAATCAAATATGCCTAATAATAGCTTCACAAAGAGCTCAAATTAATACACGTTTAAAATAATTATGAATGCATGTTTAATTTATATTAATATTTGGCTACTTGTCAATTAATATAATAATTTAATGAATATTAAATTGATCATCTTTAGTGTTAATTATTTATTATATTTAAATTATATGAATTATAATTTAAATATAATAAATAATTAGCACCAAAGGATGATCAATTGTGTCTCTAACATTTTTTTCACTATAAACTGCAAATTTGGAATGAGAGATACAGGGGGTGTGGCTTTATTGCGTCTTTACTTGCAGCTGATTGGTCCAGTTTGGGTTTGCGATCTCAAACCCAGAATAAAACCTGCTCCAGAGCAGGTTAGCTGTGTAGTGTAAGTTACCATGGTGATTAACACTGCTAAAAACCAATCCACCTTCTTGAGCCCGAAAAAACAGAGTTTACTCAAACTAATCTTGAACTTACCTGGGTAGCTACTGAAACCAGCTTTGTGCAACAGGCCACAGGTCTTAAAATTAGGTAAATACAATTTAAAAGGAAGAACAACAAATTACATATTACACTGTGAGATTATTTAACAGAAATAAAGCCAAAATGAAAAAGCACAAGTACAGCCTATGATTTAATTGGAATTTTGGCCCGTTCTTCTCTACAACTTTGCTTCAGCTCATTGAGGTTTGTGAGCATTTGTTTATATACAGCTCTTTTGTGTTCGCATGATTTCAGATGGGTTGAAGTGTGGATTTTGACTTGTCCAGTGCAGTACCTTGATTCTTTTCTTTTTTTCCCCCAGCAATTCTGTTGTAGATTTGCTGGTGTGCTTGGGATCATTGTCCTTTTGCATGACCCAATTTCGTCCAAGCTTTAGCTGTCGGACAGATGGCCTCACTTTTGACTAATTAGAATACTTTAATGTTAGACTCAATGACTGCAAGGTGCCCAGGTCCCATTGCTGCAAAACAAGCTGAAAATCATCAACCCTCCAACAGCGTGATGTGAAGTGTTTGTGCTGTTATGCTGTGTTTAGTTTTCGCCTAACTTGGTGCTGTGCATTATGGCCCAACATGCCATACTTGTCCTGTCTCTTTCTAATTGTACTGCCATGAACTTTAACATTTAACATGGTAACTGAGTCCTAGAGTCTGAGGTGTAGTTCTTGGGTGTTTAGTTTTTCCTCTGAGCATTGCGCTGTCTGAGCTTGCTGTGAATTTGCTGGGATGTCCATTCCTGGGAAGATTGGCAACTGTCTTGAATGGTTTACACTTGTGAATAATCTTCCTTACTGTAGAATAATGGACTTCAAATTGATGGAAGCAACAATTGCTTCTCTAAGATCATTGCTGATGTCTTTCCTCCTTGGCCTTGTGTTAACAAATAGTTTGTCACCCATGGCTTTTCTATTTTGGCCTAGTTTTAGTTAAATAGATAATGACACAGTGTAATATGTCATGTGTTGTTGTTCTTCTGAGGTTGTATTTATCTAATTTTAAGACCTGCCAAGGACAAGATGATATTTTATTATCTTTGTACATAAAACAATATAATTCAATAGGGTGTTCATTCTTTTTCACATGACTAAAAACTGTATTTGTTGTAAACAGCACAGTGTATATATATATATATATATATATACATATACATATACATACACACACACATAAAATTATGGACAATATGAATATATTTACAGTGAAACTACTATATATAAAATGGCCAAAACTATATGAATTATTTTAATCTTTCATATTTCAGATTAATGATTTGTCTGGGACAAATCTGAGCTCCGCAGCAGAAAGTCTAGATAACTTGGCTGGTAAACAGGTGAATTTTACAGTCTTTTTAACAGCCTCCTGCTCCAGATTACGGCTGATGTGAATCACGTGCACATATTTGTGTCTTTCAGACAAACATAATTATCTCTGCGCAACTGCGTGGGGAAGCTAAAGATCTGCGAGACATCCAGACTGAGATCACGTCCAACATTATGCCTTTGATGGTTTGTTAACACAAAGAAAAAACAGTGCTCAGAACTAAATGTCACATTATCATTAGGAAAAAATTTATATTAATATCAAAGTGTTCGTCAGTAGTTTGCATCACTTTGGTTTACTGTGACCTTCATCCTTTTCCTCTTTGTAGCTGGAGCTGAACGCTACCATTAAGAATCTCAGCACAGTAGCATCACAAATCAATGTAAGTAAACACTAGAGTCATCATATGTGCCAGAGTGTATCTGTCTAACTCCTAGAATACAGTATATTAGTATTTAAAACAGATTTCATTAAAGACTCCATAGAATATGATGATTTGCAAATTACTGTTATTGCAGGAGGCATTAGGGAGCACTGGTAATTTTGTCACAGTTCACTACCATATACAGTATATAGTTTGAAAGTCAATTTTTTGTTTTTCTTTTTTTATTAAATTAATACTTTTAAGCAAGAATGTATTAAATTGATCAAAAGTGACAAATACTAAAATAAAATAAAATAAAATAAAATAGCTATTTATCAAAGAATCGTTAAAAAAAATGTATCACGGTTTCCACAAAAAATAAAAAGCAGCACAACTTTTTTCAGCATTTATATAATAATGATAAATGTATTCACAGGAAAAAAATACCAGTACATTTTAGAATATTGAAAATGGTTACTTTAAATTGTAGCAATATTTCACAATTCTTTTTTACTATATTTTTTTTATTATCAAATGAATGCCTCGATGAGCATAAGACATTTTTTTTTTCCAAAAAAACATTAAAAAAATCTTACCAACCACAATTCTTTTATTGGTAGTGTATAATGATGAGTATTAAACAAAACTCAAATTCCACAAAACTCTTTGTTCTGACTTTAACAATGTAGATGATTTTAAAAATCTTTATAGCCCTAATTGAAAAATGCACTTAAAGGATCACATTTCTTTGCTTCATTCATTTTGTAGGCAACTGTGGAGAATGTTCTTAAAAAAGTTGGTTTTGCACAGGATGTCCTGAACTACAACATATCACAAATAGTGAAACATGTGAGTTCAAAAGCAATCCTATATTTAACTAAATCATCTGTCAGGATACTGTATGTACAATGATGAAGCAATCGACAAGGAGTCTTAAAATAATAATTGTCGCTTCTTTTCTGCAGGAGAGCATGCTATTCATAGACTGTCAGCTGGAAATCTTTCTGGCATATGTACGCTGGGCAAATCAAACGGTATATGTTTGTCTTTATCAGTTTTCAAGGTGCCAGCTATTTGAATGATTATTAATATTATTGTGTTCTATGTCAGATCACGGAGAGGATGGGTCGTTGTAGGCCTGTAGCTGCTGCAGTAGACAGATCAGTGGATCTTCTTTGTAAACACCTGGTGGGATCTTTGGTAAGAATCCATTATTTATAGTCTTTTTCTTTTTATAGTGCTGATGAATTTTTGAACGTGACATGTGAAGGCCAAGTATGCTAAACCATACTCAGAATTTGTCCACTGCATGGATCCCATCCAAGTGAGTAGTGAACACACACACACACACTGCAAACCGTGGACACACATCCGGAGCAGTGGGCAGTGATTTTACTGTGGCGCCTGAAGAGCGATTTGGGGTTAGGTGCCTTGTGCAAGTTGTCTGGCTATCACCAGACCAAGCTCAATCTTTTAAGACTGAACACTGGTCTGGGGAGTCTGCTCTGGATTTCCTACTGCACAAGAGGCGTGATCAACTGGCATAGTTCAAATGACTCTGTACGCAATTGGATAGTCCTTCAACCAATCAGACCACCGATCCATCGCTTCTCTCTATCCGTCAATGTGTTAAACCCTCCAATAGCGCACCAGGTGGATAAGCCGGTTTGTGATTGGTCCCCGCAAATTTGTAACAGAAGCAGACAGGATAGAAATATGTACAGGTTTCCAGCCTGAGCTGCAGGGCAAAATCAAATCGGGCTGGGTTTACTAAGTCTATTGCACAAGGGCACCTCAGTCATTTCCTTCCAGTATCGAGAATCAAACCCACAACTTTCGGGGTTACCAGTCTGACTCTCTAACCATTAGGCCACGACTTCCTTGTAAATGCACATGCGGTTGCCATCTTTAAAACCTTTAACAATTAACAAATGATGTCCTCTCTGTTCCCCAGAATGCCTTTTGGTTCAGTTTGGGCTGGTGTATGATATTCCTTATCCCCAGCATCATTTTCTCAGTTAAACTGGCCAAGTACTACCGCAGGATGAAGTATTCAGATGTTTATGAGTAAGGATTTTTATTTGTTTCCTAAATGTAAAGGCAGATTATGTATGAGAAGGTTTTTCTGAACATATTTTCCTACTGTAATGGATTAATTCAGTCTCCTTATCTCTCTCTTTAAAGGAACAATCACATCAGGATGAATCCTTTCCCAAAGGCCCACCTCAAACCTGAATTATTGGAAAATGAGAAACAACCACCTTTTACATCCTTGGATAAATAAAAATGACAGTCAAGTTTGATTTACACACACTGACCCACAGATCAATGAATTCAAAATGGTGGACAAATACGGAGCCCCTAAAGGGACATGGTGATGGATAAAAAAGATTTTATGTCATTGCTTTTGCATTCTCTCGCAAATGTTTTGCATTTCCCGACAAACTTTGCATTACTTCGCAAAACGTTTGCGTTCCCTGAAATTTTTTTTCGTTCACTCGCAATCACACGCATTTTTTTTCTGGGGAAAATATATAAATATAAAATATTTTTTTTCCACCATCACCATGTTCATTCACGGGCTCCATAATAAATTAGTAATTTTTTTTTGTACTTTTAGTGCTGTAGCCTGTATTAAATATATGTGTCAAATGATTTCAGAACTTAATATTTAAATGAAAAGGACAATTTTACTGTTACAACTGTAATGTTTTTTTTTTTTTTTATCATAATGGATTAATGGGAGGTCAAGCTTTAGAATGCACTTTATGAGGTCCTGCAGGGATTGAGATTTGTTACAAATATACTGCTGACATTGTAAATTTTTATATAACCCCCCCCAACATTTCTATCAGACTGTTCTATTGAGGATTTAGGTGCGGTCTAAGGCCTGTTGAACATTTCTTGTCATGTGTTAATCACAATAACAATAAAAGATGCTACCATGCTGAAGGTGTTTGTTTGGTGTAAACTAAAGCATCACTTGCCACTCTCTGTCTAGCCAACCCATCTAGAAACCCTTCCCCCAGTCAGTCCACCCTACATCCTGTGACCGAGGCCTTGCGGCGCTGCTGCCATTACAACAGTGTGCCAATCAGGGTGAAGCACTAGAGCAGTGAAACATTGCATTCCACGCATTTCTGTGCTCCTTAGGAGACAGGGGAAAAAACAGCAATCACAGACAACAGGATCAAATATTCAGTAAAATGATTGTATAATACCTTTTAAAATATAAAAGGTTATCATTTAGTAAGCATACCATACAATTGTTCGATATTATGGCTAGTATTTAGCATTTGGATTAGTAAGTACCAGAAATACTTGAGAGAGACACGTGCTACGAATGGCCATGAAACTGGTCTTGAAATATTTGACATCTAATCCACATGCACTCTCAAGCTATGTGTGTGTAGGGCATGATTAAACATAATGCAAGGTCACTAAATTAATACAGTGATTCTTGACATTACAAAACATAATTTTTTTTAACCCTAACTGAAGAAAAAAAAAACATAATAATGTGAAATGTAACTACAATTTAAAATTTTCTATTTTTAAATAGTAATTTATTCCTTTGATGATAAAGCTGAATTTTCAGCATTATTACTCCAGTCTCCAGTGTCACATGATCCTTCAGAAATCATTCTAACATGCTGATTTGGTGTTAAATGAACATTTATTATTATTATTAATTTGTGGAAACTGATACATCTTTTCAGGATGCTTTAATGAATAGAATGAATGTTGAAACACAAATATTTTCACTTTTAATCAATTTAATGTGTCCATGCTGAATGAAAAGTATTTATTTCTTAAAATAATAATAATAATACTACTACATTATATATATATATATATATATATATATATATATATATATATATATATATATATATATATATATATATATATATAATGTTACATACACAGGATGGATAGATAGATAGATAGATAGATAGATAGATAGATAGATAGATAGATAGATGGATTGAGATAGAGGGATGAACGACAGCTAAAAAACCCACAGCTCACACCAATATTCAGTAAACACTTGTGGATCACAAAGAGAAAAATAGAATTGTTTTATCTCTCCAAATACAATTAGCTTTGCAGTGTCAATTCAGGGCAGCACAAGCCTGTCCAATGTGATTGAGTTTGAAGCTGGTGAACTGTATAATAGAATTTAGTTCAATTGAATTTAAAGCAGTGCTGTGAATGCTGCTGCTGAGCCCAGAAGGAATGCAGAGGGTGGAGCTGTATACAGACCTAGTGAGTTTATAAAGCTTTGCATTGGAAACACATTGGAATTCATCTCTCTGAGCACACAAACTTACTAAGGGCAGAACTCTGTGATGCTTCAGTTCAGAAAGAGACCTGAAAATGAATGGCTGCAATACACAAGTCATATTTAATTGCTTTTTACAATGATAAAATCCCTGTGGTAGCACTAAATACAAGAGCAATCCTGAAAACGAAGGCATTTAACATGAAATTTCTAATGAAATTCCTACAATCTAAATTGTCCAATGCATCAGCATGCATATTACATTTTATATTACTGAACATTTTTATTTTAACAATTCTTAGCTTACGTCTTCCACGTGTGATTTTCTTAAAATAATAATTACACCAGCATATGATGACAAACTGTAGTGTCAATAAAAAAAAGATATGGTTATGCTAGGGGTTTATAAAATAAATTATCTGGAGCATGAAATGTGAAAAATGCTTAGTCATATCCAAAAGAATCAGGGTGACAGGATGCCTTCATGTGATTACTTATAAAAAGGACACATCTGAAGGTTAGGACAAAGAAAAATACTGTTTAAAAAACACCAAAGACGTGATGAAATGCAGCAAACCAAGTAAACATAAAACAACATATATTACATTCTATATCGGGAATAATTAAAGCAGTAGTTAAACATCTGTGAATTGCAGTAATTCCTGTACAATTGTAATAATTAATGAAATATTATCTGATCCGAAGAAGCGCCATCATTTTGTTCAGACCATGCAAGGTACATAATACTTAATATATCTGTTTAGTTCCGTAAAATACAGTTCACCCAAATATGATATTTTGTCATAATTTACTCACCCTCATGTCTATCCTGACTTTCTATCTTCTGTAAAATACAAAATAAGATATATTTTTTGTCAATACAGAGAATAGGGACCAAATTTTGTTTTGGACCCCATTGATTTTTATTGTATTGACAAAAAGTTCTTCAAAGTATCTTTTGTTCTACAGAAGAAAGAAAGTCATACATTTTTAGAAACAACATAAGGGGTGAGTTCATTTTTGGGTGAACTTTAATAACGGTCAATGGAAAGGTTTTAGACATGATTTGTGAGTGGGAAAGTCAGACCAGGCTAGCTCTAGATGTCACTTGAGATCAAGAGGAAGTCCTCTGCTTGGTCTCCTGGTGCTCAGCATCTCTGTACAGTCCCTTTGGCTGGCGTGGAGGCGTGAGCGGAGGAATTGTGGGTGACTGAAGAATATCTGCGTACCTGTGGCTAGGTTTGGTCTCCCTTTGGAGAACTTTTCTCAGGAGTGGTTTCAAAAGTCCAATGGTGACCTGGCTGTCGTGAGCTTCGAACGGTCCTGAGTTCTGCGCAGAATCCGGCAGGTTTTTCAGTACAATATTAAGTATGCTCGTCACAGTCATGTCCTCTGGACAAAGAGTCCACAGCAGGTCCAAATAAGGGTCTAAGTCTCTATGCTGGGACACTTCGCACAGCAGAGTGTTGAAAATCTCCTTGTTCAGAAGCGGGCTCTTCTGGCAGAACCTCTCAGCTACTTGTGACACCCGTTCCCATTGGTTTTGCTCTATGAGAATCCGCAATGCTTGCATTATTGCTTTAGGTCTCTCGCTGCACAAAAGCAGCTCGACTTCTAGGTGTTCATAGGAACCTTTACAAGGGAGCACAGTCAAGGCCCGTTTATAGAGCGGCAAGCTCTCAGAGCTCTCCTTCACACCATAATTCCATGAAGATGAGGAGGTCATGCCTGTCTGCTGTTGTGCCAATTCGAGAAACCTGGGTAGCCAGCTGGGCTGAAATTTGAAGATGGAGTGGCACAGGAGCTCAAAAACAGGCAGGTTCATTGTAGTGTGTTTCTGCTGACCGTTGCAGTGAGCAAAGTTTGCTGTGGGTTGCACAGGGCTGAGGATGATTTTCCACAACTCAGCAGGAGCTTTAGACGACAATGATCCCTCACCGTTGCACCTCAGATGCAGAACCGCTTGCATGGCGTGCCAGGAATAAGTGGGGAAAAGTTGGAAGATGCTGTTCAGGTATTGAAGATTCTCCCTCTCTAGCTCACCTCCAAGCAGCCGGCAGATTTCCTGCTGCACCAAAGTTTCACAATAGTTCTCCAGATCTTTCTCAGAAGCCTTGACCATTGACGTTTTGATGTCCTCTAGCAAAACGAGACTCCTAAGTTCTGATTCGAGTGAGCTCATGAGCCTTTCTTGACCAGAAGAATGTTTCTCACCAGTTTTGATCTTCTGGTTGCTGAGAAAATCCCTGAGGATGGCAGCCAGCGATATGGGTGCTTGAAACATCCCACCTTTTTTTAGCTTTTCCACCGTGAGCTGCGTGCTACTTAGACTTCTTTGCTGATAGTATTTGCATGCTTCCTCGAAAACAGCCTCAACCAAGAGTGCACTTGAGTCTTCTGAATGTGTCGGAGAAGGCTTCTGTCTTTGCGTTACCACAAACAGCCCGGTTTCTGACAGCATTTGCGGAGAGTGACTGTCCAAAGAGTTTACAAAGAGAAGACCTTCTGTTTTCAGACTTATTCTCTCTAATTCCAGGCCACATTTGGGGTCAATTAAGAAGAGTGTCTTGCCTATTGCTAGAGCCAGAATTTCATTATATATATTCAGACTATTTTGGGTCCCACTAGAACTTAGGCAATTATCAGGAAGTTTGTATATGTTGCGGAGACAGCCATCCCTCTTCATCATGCATACCCAACCAGTGCTGAGGAGAAGAAGGAGGTCTCCACATTCAGTGGGAGAGAATCCACAGATATCGGGAGGATTTATTGTGGATAGAAGGCCAACGAAGTCTGTAACAAGCCTCTTGAAGTCTGATTCTTTGCTTGAGGTTTTCATAATTGTGAAACTACAGGCATTGTGCACGTTAAAGGTGTCACGTTCAGGTGACCATACAAGAAACACCTTTGAAACACCCACTGAAGAGTTTTCCTGCATGTCTGGGAGCAAATAGACCAAATCCCCAGAACTAATGGTCGTATATCGAGGATTATTATGCAAAGCAATTTTCACATTCCCTAAACTGACACCCCCCTCATTAACTTCTACAGTCTTTTTGCAGATACAGAACCTGAAGTCACTGCACACACTATTGGAGCTCTCAGATGGTGGTCGCTCCTCGCACCATATAATGAAATTCTGACACAAAGACACAGAAACTACTTTTGCACGAGGGCTGTTACACAGATCCACAGTCTGGAGTAGATGCCAGCCTGATCTACACTCCAGGAATTTCCAGAATTCCGCTTTCCCGTTCTCAAATATCACTCCCAGCACAGAGGCTGCGTCATCTGGTTTGGTTTGAGGGATATAAATGACATCCACTATAGGCACATTTCGAGTTAGCACTAAATCAGTGTGCTTCTGGCATTGCATTAGATGGGCTCGCTGATATTTGTCAAATGTCATAAGACCACTTTTGGGCTGACGCACAATGACATGAATGTGACGTCCATCTGGACTCAGACGCACATCGGACAGGCAGTTTTGAGAAGAGATGTTGGAGTATGCTCGTTTAAAAAACTCCTTCAGATCCTTTCCTTTCGTGAAATCGCCGAAATCAGTAACTTGTTCCAATGTGAGACGCGTCATGTTTGCTGAAACGTCTTTCTGGAATAGGAAGCACACGATGCGCGTGAAAACACTTTCAGTTTGGACCAGCGATCATCCACAATCTCCCCGAAACATATCCAGTGCGTATTTCACGCGTTAGCTCCATCATATGACGATGACATAACTATACAGTCATGATGACATAACTATAAATCCTGCGAAATACACATAGATTTCTCTTGTGCTGTCTGTTTCTCTCCCACTCCTCCTGACATCACGAGTTTGTTAATTTCCGGAATCTAACGGCTGTGTTTCAAAACCCAGTGAGCCCCTATCCAGACATCATTATTGAGCAACAACAATGGCCACTATGATAGCCAGAAATCATGTCTAGGTAGGCAGCGTACTACGTTTTTAAACACACCCTGCTATGCGTTGTTTTTAGTGTTTTTTTTGTTGTTGCTCTGTTGAAGGGAGGAGTTTCATTCATCACTCTGCATAACCTTCATCATATAAACGTTTATGTATACATGCAATGTCTCACAATATTCAATTATCTAAAAACAACTCGCACCTTATCAACTGAAGTTTCACAATGTAGAAATGTGTATCCTAAAAATCTAAAATTTGTCAATTTGTAGGTCAACAAGGGATAATTCGCCATAGAACATTTCTGTATGTTTTTACCACAAGGGTGAGACAAATCGGACAACATGTCAGTTCGTAAGTAGCATATTGTATATAAATTATATAAATTAAATTATAATACGATGGTCTCAAGCAGAGCCATTGGCTCATAGATATGTTTACCTAGATTCCCCCATAGATATTTGTCTATAGATAACACATTCGATCTCTCCACGCCGGCACGCCCGCCATCTTGGAACGGCCGATGTGTCATCATCACTCACAGTCAATGATGCCACAACATAGCGGAGCTTCTGACTGTGATACTGCCGAGATTTAAATTGGAATAATGGGATAACTTTTCACATGTGAGAATGTGTTGGTTTGTGGTTTTATATGCATTGACTCAATATTACAGGTTTTTATGCTATGGTAGCTTTTTAATTTAATGTTAGCTAACGCCTTCGTCTTGTTGTATTGTGTTAGTTTAGCAAAATCATCTGTTGAAGTCTATTGCAGAAATAAATAATCATACGTCTAACCACGGTTGCAGACGCACATTCAACTTATTCTCGATTATTCTTGGACCGGTGTTTTGACCGTTCCAATATGGCGGATGGCTTGTGGCCCATAGAATGAGGACTCTATGCATTTGGCACTACTATTTGTCATGAGAAATGACAAATAGCACGGAAATGACGCGTTTGGAGTAACACACTTCCTTGTACTCGCGCGAAGTTTTCATCGTTGATGCAAATCACAGACGTGAATCCTGCGTTTTTTAAAGGTTGTAAGTTTAAAAAATGTAATGTTAATTTGCTAGTTTGTGTACCCAAGTGTTTATCGTTTCTTCCCTGGCTTTATTTTCCGATGTCTGTGTTTTTAGGGTAACTGCATTGAATCGCAAGTATGATCACTGTCTGGAATTATTTGTTTACATAATGTATTCATTTTCATGGATTGTACGCACACATGCTCTAATTGTTTTATAAACCAACAAGCCTCGCTAAAATCTGTTGTATTTGTAAAATACTGTTTACTCATCATGTGATTAGCTGCATAGGCTACTGTATTAATACACTGTAACGTTAGTATGCTGTGCTTTACTAAATGATGATGCTGCTGCTGCATATTATGCATTTATCTTATATATATGTTATGCTTGCATACTTAAGTGAAATCATTTAGTAAAACACATGCCAGTGTACAACTTTGATGTGCAAAACTGTCATTTTAAGTCTGTCATTTTTATTGTAATGTAATCTTTTATAAACTTTATACCTGCAATAATTTTAAGTTTCTGTTTCATTAGTATTCTGACATATGTGTATATCTCTGAACAGAAAATCAAGCAGAAACATTGAAGATGTCTGAATCGAGGAGAAGGTCTAGAGGGAGTCAAGAGGAGCCAGCAGGACCGTCCAATGGAGTGGGTGTGCGGAACAGGTCAGAGAGAGCTGGTGATATGGGTGACGAAGATGATATTGCTGGCGGACCATCAGGTATTAGCGAGGAAGATAATGATCCAACACGCAGAAGAGAGATCAGGAGCAAGTACAGGGATCTGATCAATCAAGTCCAGCGTGAGTATTAATGTTGTTCAAATTTGTTTCAATGATACAGTTTGATGTTTAATTGAAGTAAGTGTATTCGTTGAAAACATGTGATATACATTTTTGTTGTTGTTTACAGAGAACCGTGAGGACATGTTGAACCCGGCTAACAATAAACTCACTGATGTTTTGGAAGAGGCCAACAAACTTTTTGTCAATGGTATTTATTTCTATACAGTGTTATTTTAGAATAATCGAGAAACTGTTAAAGTTTTTAAAATATATATTTTTTATTTATTTTTTGTATTTTCAACTTAAATTTGACTTTTATTTTTTTATATATATGTATATATAGTTTTCACTAAATGAAAACGTGATTTTTTGCGGTAATAGATTAAATAAAATGAGTTAAAAATATATATATATTTTTCATTTTTACTTGATTTCAGTTAAAGGCACAATATGTAAGATATTTTGATTAAAATATCCAAAAACCACTAGAACAATGTTATTTATTTTGTTGAGTTGTGTGCTTGCATGATTCCAAATGTTTCCAGGAATGTTTAAATCCAGGGAAATAAGCTATTTTAAGCTATTTTGACCATGTGTCTCCTATCAATGACATCATATAATTTTTTTATTTTGTAGAAACCATGGAAACACCAAAGACTCATATTTTGTGATTTTATTTAGACAGGCGAGCAGCTGTTTGGGCACATTAATTGACAGAAAACAAATCATTGTTATTATAGCTCAACACAGTTAGTCTTATTGTTTAAATTAAATCTTGTTTTCTTGATTTACAGCAAGTATCATGTTTTACCACGCCTAATATCGATCTAGCTTACTTCAGTGTGCAACAAGTGTCTCATAGTAGCCGCTGAGCGGACGCACAGAGTAGTATTATAACATAACTTTCAACACACTCAAATATATCTAATATGATAAAACAGCACTGCGTTACCCCACATATGCATGACCAGAAGAAGTGGTCATCTGCTGCATAATAAAAGCTAATAATAAATAAATAATAAAATCAAGACGTTATCAAGCTATGCCTTTGTTTTGAATAAGCGACCTCTAATGGTGAAAAATTATATATTGTGGCTTTAATATTTATTTTAATTAACAAAAATGTTTTTCATGGTTTTAGTTCTAGTTTTAGATAACTATCTATAATAGCCCTGTTTCTATACACTCCATATCTTTGTACCTACTTATAAAATTAAGTGCAGTAGTTGGATGCATGGTTTGGTAGAGCTCAAACATGTATGTGCACACACCTTGCAGTTTCTTTCTCATATGTTGTCAATGATCTTCTGCTGGTTTGTTACAGTCTGTGTCTGTTTTCAGTGCGACAGGCTCGTGAAGCGGCACTGGACGCTCAACTCCTGGTACTAGCCACTGATCTAGGGAAGGAGAAGGCCAGCCAGCTACATGCTGAAGGCTCTGCTTTTGACCCGTCTGCTTTTGCAGAACATTTGGTAAGTTACTGTGAAAGAAAAGTTAGGTCTTATATTTCGCCATGTGAAAATGTACTTACTTATTTTTTTTTTTTCTCCTTGGTTGATTCTCCATATTGATCATTCTAGTTGTCCTTCATGGGTCTGAATCGTTTGGAGGATGAAAGTGGTCAGGATGGAAACTTGGAGGGATATTTACCACAAGGAGCCTGGCAGAAGCTTGCAAATAGATCTGAGTGCTGCTTCAAAACAGCCCCTTCATTCCACTACATGTAAGTATGTCTGTAAGGGAAGTAAAACAAGATTGAAGCCAATCAGGTAATTGTATCTAAGTATGGGATGCTTAGAGGTGTATTTAAAGGAATACTCCACCGTTTTTAGAAATAGGGCTTATTCAACTTCATTCCTACATTTAGACATGGGGAAGCACAGGCGAAGCACTGCTACTTAGGTGCAGAGATATCACGCAACACATGAAATCCCCAAACTACCGGAGTATGTTGTGCATGTGTTGCGTGATATCTCTGCATCCAAGTAGCAGTGCTTCGCCCCATAATATAGTCCCAAATTAATATCTGCCAAGAAGATCACCTAGTCTTAATCTGCATCGCTATTTGCATTCGTTGTGAATACGCAGACCACAAGAAGTTATTAGGTGGGTTTTTTTTTTATCACTTTTACTCGGGACATGCTAGCTGGCAACATAGAATTCCATTCATTATGCTAAGCTAAGCTATTGGCGACCCTGCCAAACTAAAACAATGCATGCACTGAGACAAAAATGCATTTGCCCACATATCTAAATGTAGGAAAGATGTTGAATAAGCCTTATTTCTAAAAACGGTGGAGTGTTCCTTTAAATTTCACAGTAAATTCTAAATTATTTTGCGGGTAACTGAATTTTTTTCAATGATTTTCATGGGTATTTTTGCTATTATTTTTGTTAAGTTGAACTAGTTTTCCGATTCTCACCCCAGCACAAATGGTGTCATAATTGATAAGTTAAATTTCTGTGAAGTAGCTCAAACTGTCAATGTAAGTAAATCAGTTCACTTGCATTAAACAAAATGTTCACGGATGTCCCTATGTGGTATTTTGTAAACAAGCATTCAGGGTCATTAAATTACAAAAAAAGAAACGAATTAATACTTTTATTCAGCAAGGACTCATTAAATTGATCAACAGTGAAAGTGAAGATATTTAACTGCATACAAAAAATTTCTATTTCAAAAAGATGCTGTTCTTTTGAACTTCATATTCATCAAGGAATCATGGAAACCGTGATACGTACAGAAGTGAGGATTTCTAGAATGATTTCTGAAGGATCATGTGATACTGAAGACGGGAGTAATGAAAACTTTGCCATCACAGGAATAAATTACTTTTTTAAATGAAAGTTAAATACAAAACAGTATTTTAAATTGTAGTAATATTTATCAATATTAATGTTTTTACTGTATATTTGATCAAATATGTACAGCCTTAACGTCAAAAACATTATTGAAGTGTATGAATGGTAGAAATAAAAAGTCATATTTGCCAACATACACTAAGTATTGTTATATTGATGCAAATAAATACAATTTTATAAAATATTTTCCATGATATTTAGGGCCAGATTTACTAACAGTTTGCGTCTGTGCGCTCTTTTGGCGGTAACTACTGTCAGGATTTACTAAAGACACGCAGTGAAAAATGAGTGATGAAAAGGCGTGGACAGGGTTGTTTTTGCGGCTGACCTTATTGCATATGTATTTGTAGGAGTTTCCCTTTCAGATGCAAAATTAATGGGAGGGGAGTATTTAAATGAATCACACAAGGTGATGTACTAAGATTTGCGCTAGTAAATTGTCTGGTGTTTGTGGCATTATTTACCGACCAAAAAAAGGCACGTCTTAAACCAGACGTCTTAATTTGCGCTGCTCTTGGTAGATTGCGTTGGTCACTATGCAAATGATCCGGCTGCATCTCTATGCTTTAATTTGCGCGTCATCAGTAGATCACGCGCAGAACTTTCCACTCCAATCTGTGCTTTTTTGGAATTGCACTCTCAAGCTAATTTGCCCTGTTTAATAAATCTGGCCCTTAGTGTATAAACCTTTTTTTTCTTTTCTTCACAATAAATATTGATTCTTTTTGATTTGCAATGGCTATACAGTTTACAAAAACAAAACCTCCACTGACACCTCTTCTTTTAGTAGAGTTTACAAATACAGTTTGCGCTAACATTTAATTATTTAATTCAAGGTTGGGCTCCTTTTTGGCAGAGCCCCCTCCACCACGGCAAAGAATTGAAAGGCAAAGGAAAGAACCCAGCAAAGAGGCGAAACGAATTATGCCCACCCAGGTATGCTCATCATTATAATGCAAACGCAGACTCTCTTTCCAAATATCCTTCAGAATCTGTCTGGCTTTAAGAAATATCTTGTCGTCACAGCTGAAAAAAATGGAAGAATCACACCAGGAGGCAACAGAGAAAGAGGTTGAAAGAATTCTTGGATGTCTGCAGGGTTACTTTGCTGATGACTGTAAGCAAATTAAAATAATTTGGTGACAGAGCTTAGCCACTCAGACTATTTCAAAACTTATTAAAAATGGCCTTTTTCGAAACAGCTGATGAGCCCATTTCATACTATGAGTTCGTCATCGACCCCAGGTCCTTCTCCCGGACTGTGGAGAACATCTTTCACACTTCTTTTCTCATAAGGGTGAGTCAAGACACCACAATAGCTGTGGAAATTCAATATGGGTCCCTCAATACATTTTTGGTATCTATTTTTAATTCCCCTCAGGATGGTCTGGCGAGGATGTACTTGCGGGATGGGCTTCCTTGTATTGGTAAGGTCAAATCCGTAAGACATTATTGTGGTTGTATTTGGTTGAATGTACTCGCAGATGATATAATTATGTGTGTGTTGTAGCTCCAGTAGAGGAAGGTGAGATAGAGCCCGGTGGAGCTTCCGTCCGACATCAGTGTGTCATCTCCATCAGCCAGAAATCCTGGAGGGTGAGCACATTATGACTGCGCTTGGTGCATATTTGCAATAGTTGTGCACCAAAAAATGTTTTTTTTTTTTTACTCATGCCAAAATTAAAGTTTTCATTTAACCACAAGCTAAAACCAAAAATAAAGTTTATTCAATATCGCATGAAGCAGAAATTTCAACTTCCAATGGCAGTGATGGGGTCCATTAAGTTTGAAGCTCAAAAAAGTGCATCCGTCCCTCATAAACATACTCCACACAGCTCCGGGGAGTTAATAAAGGTCTTCTGAAGCGAATCGATGGGTTTTTGTAAGAAAAAATATCCATATTTAACACTTTATAAAGTAAAATATCTAGCTTTTGGCAGACCGCCTTCCGTATTCAACTTCCAAAAAACGAGTAACTGACATGATGTATGATGTCAGATATAGCGAGAGGTGTCACTTTCTTCGTAAGTTGAATACGGAAGGCGGTCTGGCAAAAGCTAATTTTAAATATGGATATTTTTCTTACACAAACCCATCGATTCGCTTCAGAAGGCCTTTATTAACAGCCCGGAGCCATGTGGAGTATGTTTATCATGGATGGATGGACCCCGGCACTGGATTGTCCAACGGAAATGGATTGGGTTGTTGGATCGTTTTGGTTTGCTATTTCTGTCATGTGAGTGACAGGTTGTCCTGCCCTTGCGCCAGTAAACATGTCATCAGAGAAGTGAAGAGTTACAAAAGGATTAAGTTATTATGGTTAAAGATTACAAAGGCAAATTAATTAAAAAAAGAAAAGGTGTGCTGTGCACAGATAAATTGCTTATGATAAATATTCCATAAAAATAAGAAAATGTTAATTTGGATTTCATTTAATTAATTAATCATTAATTAATTAAATGTACTTAATAATCAACTGTCAAATAAAGTTGTATATACAATGCACATTAAGAGAGATTTTAAATAAATCTTTCAATTATTTAATTATGTTTCTACTCCAATGTTTGATATTTATATTTAGAATATATATATATATCCGTCTGTCATCTATGCATATATCTAGCAAAATGTTCCTCTAGAGTTTTTATTTTTCTAGCTGGCTAGTAATGAGCTATGTACATTGTTCTCAATGACTTCTTGTTCACAAGCTGTGTTATTGAAATCTTTCTGTGGTTAAAACTGATTGAGTGATTACATGAGCCATGATCCATTTGAGATTTTTAAACTGATGCACTACAGCGATCCGTCACCACATTTATGAGTACGAGTTCCTGGATCAACATCTTTGAATGATGATTTAGGGAGAAACTATGGGTTTTGGTTAGGTTTAGGGGTAGGGTAGGTATATATATATATTACATTAAATAACCTATATCTCTGATTTGTATCTTGCAGGAAATCATTGATGCCTTTGATATTAAGGACGCTCTGATTCCAGCTCCAGAAGGTTCGTCTCAAGAAAGCTAAGTTGGAGGATAGCTAACGACAGCTACCGGAACATTTATCAAATAAAAACTACTGCTTTTTATATTTTTAATGTTTGGAATCTCAATTTTAAGAGTTATATCTTTTGGATTTTGTATAAAGTGTAATAATTGTGTTTAATACAATAAATGTAAAGTAAACTTGCAGTCAACATAATATTAGGTGGCTGATTCCAAACCAAAGAAATACTTTAATTTGATGGAAACATACAAGCTTTATAACTCTCCACTATCTATCTACAGTTTACATCTGTCTTCTCTTCCTCTGAATCTCACACATTCATAGCATTCATTATTTCATAAAACAAGTTACCTTTGTAAACCATCACGCAAAGATATAATCCCATTTGCAAGTCAAAACTCCATTCACTCAGCCCTCACATTACAGAGTGTGAGTTTATATTACAGGACAGCTCCTCATATCTTTTCACAAACCTGTTCCATTAAACCTATCTATGATTCATTTTTTTATTATAGATAAGAGACTGTATCCATGCAGATTAACTAAAGACGCTTGTAGTGTAGATGACATGTTTGGATTCCCCGATGCTAATTATCATTCTTGTCACAAATGTATGTTGTAAGATGAACCTTTTCAATATGGGCCATATATCCTTACTTCCCTGTTAGCAATCACATTTAGATTAGTTGAATACCACCATCTAGTGGTGAAGTAGCTGAATGCACTGTTTAAAGCTGAATGTGTATGCGAATAAAAAACACACGCAAATTGTTATTGAATATTTTATCTTGAATCCTGTCTCTAGCCGAGGATATTTTCATGGTAATATGGAATCTGTATTCTCTTGCACTTTATTGTCTGTTACAGATTTATATAATATAAAATGCTTAGCAGAGTGGCGATAGAGAGCTATCCATGTGTGTACTAGTGTGGCCCTCCATATGCACACAGATTGGTCCAAGCTTGGATTAACTGCCCTGTAGTTTAAACCCACTGACATCTGAAACCTTTTGGAGGGATCTGCCTTCTGTCTGAGACGCTTCTCTTGGCTGCAGGGACTTTTTTGGAAGGTATAGAGATGTAAATCTGTTCAGGTCAGTGGTTGAAGTTGTGATTTTTTTTCATATAGTATTGGGCAGCTGATTTCTTACAGTGATTGTTTGTGTGTGTGTGTTTGTTTTTTAATGACATTTTGATTTGTTTATAGGCTTATTTGCTTGTTTGTGTGCTCGGTTTAAAAAGGAAGGCACTGTTTTATGCCTTTTATATGCTTGGTTTAATGTTGTCAAGTGTTTTTTTTTGGGTCAATGTGGTGGCTCACTGGTTAAAGTTCTACATCCAGAGTGGCAGAGATCCTGTCTCAGCATATACAAATAACGGAAAATTATTTATATAGCTTTTAATTGCCAAATACCAAAGTAGTTGTCAGATTTCCTTGAATGTTCTCACTTTTTCCTAATCTTTTATAAACTATTGTTTTGTTTGTCTGTATTAAACACTTTATAATTTAAACGTTTTAGGGAACTGCAGTATCATTGCCTGGTGTCCATTTTTTGAATATGATTTAGAATAAGATGTGCATCTAAACACATTTTTCATGTGTTTATTTGAATGCTTGAGAATTTTGCCTTTCATTTCAGAAGTAAAGGTTGCTTTTTTGCTGTAAGCTCCTCTTCCATAGGAATGCACAGATAGAAACATTCGAGCCAATACTGATAATTATTTTCATGCTATTGACTGATATTAAAATTTAGTCGATGGTCTTATTTAGTCTTTTTAACAAATTTAGTCTTAACAAATGAATGTGCTAAACTAAAACCAGTCTTTTTTGTCAGTGTCAATTCAATGTTGTCGTGCTTAATTTAGGCGGCAAACAATTGAGTATTACATTTCAGCCAATATTGTTAAATTCATTACTACTGATAACAGATATGATTCTGATTCTGTTTTGACATATTTCCGAGTCTAACGGCACATTGAAAAAAATGAAAAATGGGTTGGACTTTATTTTATCATCTGGTTGTTGATTGGATTGTGAAGCGGAAGCGCTGCTTGCTGGATTGGAGGCAAATCTGAATACAATTGACCGCAGCCTGGCCTTGCAAACGTTAAGTGATGACATTTTTATATGTATTATTATATTATTATTATAAATATTTCGAGGAATTGTTCAAAATTTGACCAATAACATGCTTTCAGAAAATAACAAGGGGCAATTATTTCATGCTGACTTTAATGCCAGTTAGAGAATAAATATTTTCAGTTTTGTCTGTGAATCTTCGTACGGCTTAATTTATGTTATGACTTCTCTTTATTTTGTGAAATCCTTTTATTTTCTGCCACTGTCCCATTTCACTTGAGTGGCTCCATCACTTTTCCTCTGGCGATTTTCTTTGTGTCATCATGCCGGCTGCTGTTGCTTTTTTAAACTCACAGATGCTCTGTTCTTTTATTTTTCTCCTTCTCATTCCGCTTCTGTATTTTCTGTCCTCCCCCTCCTCTCCCTGCTTGTGTGACGGTCGCTGTCGATAACAGAGGGGCTTTTTAGCCACTCGCAGAGCCGCATCTTTTAGCATCACTGAAAACCCCAACGACGGAAGGGGAGGAAAATGTCAAGACTTTTTTTTCTTTTCTCAACTGTGCTATTTATATAATTGCATTGTTATATAAGAGAATGAGCATGTATGCCATACTTATACCCTGGGCATTGCAGTAGATGAGGCTTATTCACACACACTCCCTCACACACACATACACATGAGGGTATCCTTGCACACTTGCACTCACTCGCTCACACCCTGCTTGCATTGCTCAGCGATGCCATTTCTTTTTAGTGGGGATGCAATCCTGGAGAGACTATTTTTGCAAGCCTTGTAGTGCTTCTGTCACCTCTCCTCAGGAGGACATGGAATACAGGATGGGAAGCTGCATCGGAGTCGCACGCAGCCAGGTAACACCGCATCTCAGACGCTGCAGACAGAATGGAAAAACGAAAGGAGAATGAGTGGGAAGACATCGCCGGCTGTTAGGTGTTTGTTAGTGCAGGCAGAAAAAGGGGATGAGGGGGAG
Source organism: Gobiocypris rarus (assembly GCA_023029165.1). Lineage (NCBI taxonomy): Eukaryota > Metazoa > Chordata > Actinopteri > Cypriniformes > Gobionidae > Gobiocypris > Gobiocypris rarus. The sequence goes on along the minus strand of CM040927.1, from coordinate 22,501,867 downwards.
TATTTGTGTCGGACTGGGCTGACGTCAGGGGGATATGAAAGAAAAAGCGTGTATTTTTGGCTGTCTCTTCTCATACTGGCCTGTAGTGGTCGGAGCTCGGGAGATGAAGAGCGTGAAAGGAGATGGGAATGGAAGGGAAAATAGAGGGGGAGGTGCAAAGAGATGCTTGACAATATCTGTACAGTGTGATCGGGGAAAGGAATGACAGACATGGATAAATAGAAGGCACTAGACACTTTGTGTTTTAGGCAAGATGGCAATAAGCAAATGAAAATAGATATAGTTTGAGAAAATTAAATAAGGAATTGATTCCCATGACAACAAGCAATATTTGTGCATACAATATCTGTTAAGTGAATTATACATAACTGAATAGTAAATCAGCTATGATTGTTTATAGACAAATGCTGTCTTAATGATTTATTAATATCTTGTTGTTCAGGATCTCTTAAGGGATTTTGCACTACAGTCATGTTATACTAATGTCATATTTTAATAGGCATGTTTGGTTAGTCACTTTATTTTAATTCTTGTATAATAATCTTATAATGTTTTAATACTGTATACTGACATCAGGGAGGAGAACTGCTTGCGTGACTGCCAGCAATTAAAAAATGATTAATAATAGTGACCAATACATTCTTTTATTCATGTTTTCTTTATGCCTTTAAAAGGTTAGGGTATGGTTTTGTATTTTTATGTTGCAAAAGGTGAGAGCGATTATTTAGTGAACAAGTGGAGTGTATGTTGCTGTGTTTGTGTGTAAACGGGTTAACAGGTAGCAGACAATAAGTAATACATAAATAATGCATATGTATTATTATGCATTGTATGTGTGGTTGAATTGACGTTTGAATTTGAGGGGAAGATCACAATCTAGGGAGTTTATAAGAACAGCTGAAAATAGTCATTAAATAGAAGGTCGGAGGATGGCGGAAAGGGCTGAAAACACTGGTTTGGTAAGTTATTTTCTCGTGCCCTATTAACTTTTTCCACTAATTTTCTGTACATTGCAAAAATGTGCTTCATTGAATTATATTAAAGTTAAACATATTTACCATAACTGATCAATTTGACACTTCAGGTTACACAAATAAAAGTACATTTGGTAGAAAAATATATGGCTATTTACACAGCACACTGGAACTCAGCAGTGCGAATACCTTCTAGAGAACTCCAGAAGTAAAAACACATTCAGTGTGAACAGAGCATTATCAAAATGTCTGATGGTTACTGAGAAAACAAGATCGCATTAGGCTACTGATACTACTGAAGTCTTCCAGTCTTTTCATTCATTAATGCAAAACTATTTTCAATGAGGAAAAACTGACTTTGTACACCTTTAAGAAAGAGATGGAGGATACAGCGCAGAGAAAAGTGCTGTGTAATTGCTTTGGGGCCCTGTTGACAGGCTAAGGGGGTTATGGGAAGGGTATGATCCTTTCTGCTAAGTTTATGGCATTGTGTTTGTTTACAAGTGTTACCAAGGGCCATGCACCGTCCAGCTGACTCTGTCATCTCTACCCTGTCAGAAACACTGCAACCCCCTCTTGCCTGTATTTCCCCTCTTGCCTGCTCATACTCTGTGCAGATATAGCAACCCAATGTTCCAGTTGTCTCAAGAGGGGGAAAGTTTGTTTACTGTTTGGTGTAGCTGCAATGAACATAACCTAAAGCTCTACATTAACTCGCTTGGAATGTACTGCTAATGCCTTTGTGAGCTGGGTGAGTGAATTTGACTTGACTTTGCTGCTATTACTTTTGAATTTAACACAATGACCATAACTATAGTTCAAATCAGGTGATGTACTGCCCTGACATGGTTTAAATTATATCAACATAATACATCTTTAGATAACATTTTAGTTTAAGGTCCAATTCTCACTATATATTACTAGGATATTGGCTGTTTATTAGTACTTATAGAGCACATGTTAATGTATCATGCATGACCATATTGTACATCCCTTAATCCTGCCCAATACCTAAACTTAACAACTACCTTACTAACTAACTATAAGCAGTAATTAGGAGTTTATTGAGGAAAAAATCATAGTTAGTTAGTTAATAGTGAGAATTGGACCCTAATTTAAAGTGTGACCAATCTTTGGTATCACTTTCCTTTTGGTGCACTGTTACACTCATTGACCATAGTGTTAGGGGAAAAAAAAAACATAAATGCCCATATAAATTAATGATATTTCTTTTTTTTAAGGTTGTATCATTATTAACATTGTGGCACTTTATGTTAGGTGTATTTAACTACTATGTTTAACCTTATTTACTAAAAAGGTTAGGTACTTTTGCAAAACACTTTTGCTGCGATTAAAGTGGGATACGAGTAAGTTTAGGCACAGGTTTATGGTATGGGTAGGTTAAGGGGTAAGGGAAGGGTCAACAGTGTAATTAGAGATAATTACAGATGTAATTAAATGCAGGTACTTTTTAAAATACAGTATGAGTACGATGTAATAACATGCATGTAATCAGTGTATTGTATCAAAATATTAATTTAGCCCATGCGTTCTTATGAGCATTTTTGTCTTTCATTTATTTATTTATTTGTATTTATTATTGTGCCTGTGTTAATGCCAACTGCTTAATTTTTGCATAATTTTTAATGTGTGTATTTTTTATTGAAATTGTACTATTTCACCCCTATTTCCTAATAACTCTATTTTACATTAGTAACACAAAATATACACTCAGGACCACAAGGACAAAAATTTGAGTTGAAACTCATTAGGGCCATTTAAAATTCAGCAGTATTTGTTAATAGGCTTGCAATCTGTTGGCAAGGCTTCAAAATGAAGATTTTTTTATTTTATTTTACTAAATGGTGCCATTTTCTCAAGTTTGGCCTATAAAGCAAATTCTCGCTTTATTCTTGCATATTATAGAGCCAAATGGATAAATTACGCAGCTATTATTGTGTGGGTGTGTTGGTATGGATGTCATATTGTGTGGGTGTGTTGGTATGGATGTCAGAGTGTGGTTTGTATTTGTGTCATAAAAAAAATTGTGTGTGTGTGTGTGTGTGCAATATTTGAGAGAAAAACTTAACTGTTCTACAAATCTCAAATCCAAGTGAGTACCATTGGAGCTTTGCTGGCATTTAATGGGGAAAATCTGGTACTTCGCCCAAACAAAATCTAACTGAAAGCTCATTTTTTGAGATATCAACCTCAAATTTGGAACACAATTAACTTATTTAAATTTATGGCTTTGATTTTCTAGCAACTTTAGAGTTCAACATGTTTCATAAAATATATTTTATATAAAATAATTAATAATTTCTTAAACCTCTATAACTTTTTTTTTTGTTTTACTTCAGAAATAATTTGCTTCTTTAAAACGAGACCAAACTTAAGTTTGTACTCCCAAACTTTAAATTTTGATGAAAGTTTTTGGACATGGACATTTTGTCCTCTAGGACCTATGTGTAACTTTTTTTAAATTGACGCACAAGGGTTAAGTGTGCTAATTCTGTACTAAATAGGAAATCTATTTTTTCCCCGTTCAATGATAAGACAGAAGTGCAGGAATAGAGAGGACACGTTCTGTTCCGCTTGAGGGGTGTTCCTATGTCAACAGTCATTCAGGAGTCAAGTAGTGCTTGCAAGTGATTCAGCCATGCTAAAGAAAGGTACTGATGTTTAATTATTAGCAGGAGATATGGGTCTGCAGATGGATAATATTTACATTTCTATGTTTGTCAAATATACGAAATCTAGAAGTCTGTATTTGTTTCGGTTTATATTATGTTGGATGAAACAAACATATAGGGATGAAATTACAGTGCTCAAAGCACTCCCGTCATTTGTCTTCTGTCTTGTTTATCTTATTGATCGGTTGTTTCTGAAAGCCCGGCCAAATCTAAACTTGACTCTTCAGACATTATTTGAATTGAAATCATTGTATAGGCCTATTTATTACACAGCACAGTTTGTTTGGAAGGGAAACCGGTGCACGACTCATGGCTGGACGGGAAGACTTAAATAACGAGTGACAGACAGGAACAGCATCTATTTATAGCAAGTTTCGTATTCAGGTTTGCCAGAATGTAGAGCAGGCACTGATCACCCTGAGCCACATAAACACTTCAGAAGCGCAGGAGTCTTTATCCACTCTTCCAGATGATCTGGATCATTGTTTGATTTATTTAATATTATATATAATATTTTACATTACATTTTAAGGCTATAATTCTATCAACTTCATTTCAAACACTTCCCACTCTATGTATTGGCGATCATGGGCATTCAGTCAGGGTAGACACCATATTTAATTTGATGTAACAGAATATGAGTTTGTAAAGGATAGAAGTACAGTCTGTGTTATACTGTCTTAAGGTCTCAAACCAGAGTCAAACCAAGACTTGTAGAGTAATGACTCACAGCAGGGTGAGACAGAGGGCAGCTTCTTTTGACTAGTTGATTTTGGCAGTAATCTCCAAACCCTCAGTCACACGCATCTACGAGCTCAGTCTGTCAAATGTTGAGCTTACTGCACCAGATTAACCCACTAACACAGCTAATGGGTCAAAAACACTCACACTCAAGTGCTAAAACTGTGCCACGCAACATGCCACTGATCTTAAGTTCTCTTGTGCCTATATGACAAAACCATCTGACCTAATTTAATGTTATACACCTAGGACTAGTATTTCTGCTGTCTGAATTTAAGATCACACCCTCAATCCTCAATGAATGCTTATAATGTTAAATACACAGTACTAGATGGTGTGCTACAGAAGGTTTAGATAGACGGGGATCCCGTGTACTGCAGTTTCTTCACATTAGCGCATGCTAGTTGTGGTTGTTCGAGGGGGCGACAGCTTGACTGATGGGCCCTGGAGCTTTCTGCAGAGTGCTGGCTGCAGGTCAACAGTGTGTGCGAAATGCTCCAGGAAGCTGATTTATGTTTATAATGAGCTTGTGGTGTTCTTAAAAGGGGTTCTGGCCAGAGCTCTGTTAGACCCATCTAGAAGAGCTTTTTTTATGGGCTAATAAGACACACTCCTCTACTCACTCTTGCTAACCTTCACACAGTGAGCAACTCAAGCCAGATGTGCAATGGGCCTGAAAATATCACTCTTTTAATGTGGCACAGTGAAAAACAGACAGTTTGAAACAATTTATGGATATTAATCGAACGCAACATTTTTTTAAATAATGAACTTTAAATCAAGGATGCTATTAAAATGTCATTCTCATAATTGCAGACAAGTAACGATCATGAAAATACACACTTTATTAATGAATGGACTTAATGGTAAAAAGCCTTAAAATGATTGTGAATATATAATGTATATTTTTATTATTTCACCAGTAACATTTTTTTGATTTTATATTTACAATTTAAATGTTTGTGGTCGGTAATTTTTAAAAAATATTTTATCTTGTTTAATCTTTTTTTGAATTTTTAAGTCTCTTATTCTCACCAAGGATGCATTTGTTTGATCAAATAAAAATAAATAATACAGTAAAAATGAAATATGTGTGAAATATTAATACAATTTAAAATAGCATAACTGTAAAGCTGGATTTTGAGCAGCCATTACTTCACTTTATATTTTTGTGGAAACTATAACACATTTTACTTTTCCCTACTCTTTCATGAATAGAAAGTTTGAAAAAAAAAACTATTTATTTGACATTTTTTTAACATTATAAATGTATTTACTTTCACTTTTTAACAATTTAATGCATCCTTGTTGAATAAAAGTATAATTTTGTTGTTGTTTAAAAAACCTAACTGATGCAAAACCTTTGAACAGTAGTTTGACATAGGCCTATCACCTATATTGCCCATATTTTATTCCATAGACTCTATTAATTTAAAATGATCATTATTTAAAATATGGCACTATATGGCACCCACAGTTTGAGTGATAAATACAGTAAGATGTGTATAATACTCTGTTATTGTTATTGTCCCTCTTCGTTTTTTAAAAAGTCAGATTGTTGGTTTCTTCTGGGTTTCTGTTTTTGATCTGGTTTATCTTGTCTGTGTTCTGGATTTTCACATTTGAATTATAGATTCAAAATCTGCACTTGAAATCTGAATTTTTCCGTCAAAATTTTTGATTATGATTATCTATACAGGTTTGATATATTCAGGCCTTTACAGTCAGTCATTGTACAAATTGTTGTCTAACTGCCTGAAAGCCATGACTATATGCCGGGTTTTTTTTAAGCATCTAGAAAAAAAGTTTTTCTACTGGACAGCATCTCTGCACTTTGTTCTGCTTTCATCAGAGCCTCTTAATCTCAACACATGACACATACTTGCACACATATTTCACTCCCTGATCGCTCAAAGCTTAGTATTTCCCTGGATGTCTGATGAGGAAATAGTGTTTGTAATTCCTTGACGGTGTCTGCTTTCTTCACATTGGTCTCTCAATCTCTCTGGTCTCGGTCCGATGTGAAGGTGACCCCTGCCAGCCCCGCTCAACAAGATGGGCAATGAGAACAGCACTTCAGAGCTTCCGGTAAGAGGGTTTCGGGATCGTGCTACCTGGCTCAGCACCGCAGTGTTTGTCTCTTCTGAAATGCTTCCCAGGCTTGAACTAGAACGACAACGCTTTGTGTGCACTGAATCTAGACTTGCTTTTAGAGCTGTTATGACTTTTTGTGACATCTGTTAGCATTCCCACACCAACTGACATACTGCCTGTGACAAGCTGTGCTTGAGATAACAGCACAGACCGAGACAGAATAAGTGCTGTGGTGAAAATCATTCGCTGCTGTTTTCATTGTTTTCACTGTGTTGTCAAACATTCTGACTGAATTTAGTTTTGAAAGAATGCAGATGGTCAGTGTAGGCTACTCATTTTGTGTGGGATTTGTTTTCTAGTATTAACCACTATGCTGTTCCTATCACTAAAAGTAGAGACGCTAGCCTATATTATTATTATTTTATTTTTTTGCAGTAGCATGACAGAATTTTGGCTGCTTTCAACGTGCAGCTTTTCCAGTAACTTAATGAGTTAAATTTTCCAACGAGTAGTGGTGTCGCGTGACCAACCGCTACATCGCTATTTTTTTTTTTGTCTCTTAGCAGATGAAATAATCAAATTCGCTCACCTCAATGTTCCTTTATCTTATGCGTTGGGAAGTTTAATTCATTCAAGTGAATTAGTTCATTCTGAACGGTTCTCTCTCAAACATGAATCGCTGCAATGTCCGATTCAATCTAGTGAATCGGTTCGTGAAATCGCCCCGTTTCATTCTACTGATTCGGTTTGTTCAAACTGTCAATAAAATATATATATATATATTTTTATATAAATATTTGCTTTTACATGTTGGTAATGTTGTGTTTTGTGTTAATGTTTTGTTATTTTCTTTTCATTTTCATATTTAAAAATATATTTTTATATTTGTTCATGCTTATTTACTATACTATAATAACCAGCCTATAGCTAATCAAGTAGCTAATTATTTATTCAAAACAGTAGCTTAAAATTATGATTAGTTTGTAGTTTTTAGCTACTGTTTCAAAGTAGCTTCTCAAACAATGATCCCCATAATTTAAAAGCAGCTGCTATTTACACTAAGTGAAAATGGCAGCATTTTCTTAGCGATATGTTATTTACACTAAGTGAAAATAGCAATAGATTCTATTTAAAATATGTAAAAATTGCAGTAGGCTTTTTTTTTTGTAATTAGTGTAAATAGTAGTTAGATGCTATTTATACTAGTGAGATACGTTTTGCACCTCAGTGTTGTTGTACATTAAATGGTATGAACGGCTATTTGCACTTACACTCTCGCACGTAGGACCTGCTGATGTGATGATAAAAGTAATTTATGAATTCAGAAATGTGGATTGATCTTCAATGGACCCTGAAAGGAATGATTTGGGCGATGTTATGCTACATTGAAAAGGCTATCCTCAACTTGGAATTCAGGGTTTATCTTAATAGGATCAGCCTACTGGGCTCTGCACTTTTTCATGGATGACTCCAACCAGTTTGGTAGGTTCCCAGAACGAACGTTAAGTACTCTTGGTAAACTTCCAAAAACAACAGCACCGTAGACTAACTGAGGTATATAATGAGTGACTCAACTCTGCCATACATTTCTCCTAAGACTGTTCCTATCTCCATAACTTGAATCCATCTCTCCTTTTGCATTATGCCTATATGTCTCCGCCACAGGAGGGCGCTACTGACAACGTGGTGCTATTCCCTCCAGAAGAAACACAGCCTGACGTGGTAAAGGAGGTGCTGGAAGGTTTCAGCATGTGTGTGTGTGTGTGTGAAGTTGCACTGGGAGTGTGCATGATATTTCTACAGTAACTTTGGTTTAGAAACAGCCCAGTAACAAAATATTTAGTGAGAACATGGCAGCAGTTAACATGGATTTGCAGAGAATTTAGTTTAATAGTTTGCTTAACCTACTTAAATCAGCATATGTTCATTTAAATTAGCAAGTTTAAGATTTCTCCCAGCATAGCCAAGACAGTTTTGATCTTGTCTCACTGGTTATGTTGGATGGCCAACTTGTCTAGTGTAGTCCTTACTTCAGCTTTTACCTTTTAGTCTTTTTAAATATGAGTATCTGTATTTCTGCTTGAGTGAAGGATGTGTGTACTTTTGCCATCTCTGCATAAAACAATTATAAAAGCAGCTTAAAACCTGCTTCGGCTGTTATAAAGTTTTTTTTATTGGAAAATGAGCAGTATGTGCTTTGCAGGACCATACGTCTGTGTAATCCTTAGTGCCTTGGTTCTCAACAGGCGCCCGGGGCCCACTAGGAGGCCTCAAAATTACTTAAAATTAGAGAAAACAAGTATTAAAACAAGCTAAAACAACAGTGTTCTACCTATACCAAGCTCTAAAATATTTTATCAGGTAAAATTGTGAGTAAATAATATTTTTAACCTCCTGGGTGCCACTGTCCTCATACAAGGACATTATATTTGAGTGAATTTCTCTGACACCATACATTTCACAGATGTCCTGTAAAGAACACATTCAGGGCTTTTCAGAGATACCAATTTGAGGTTTCACCAGGACAGCAATTTTTCCTTGGTCTTTAAAAATGGCTGAATGATCAAATTTACCACTCTTATGGAAATATGATAATATTGTGTAATATTTTGTAATTATCATTTAAATCTGACTGATTTTTTAAATTGTTTGTTATAACGAAAATGTTGTGGGGTTTCTAAATCTGACTTTCTGTTACAAAACAGGGCATTGATTTCCCCTGAGGCCTGTTGCATGAAGCAGAAGTTTCAGAGTAGGTTTAGAGTTGAAAAAAAAACAGATAAATTCAACCTGGTTTAGATCAAGTTCAACGGTTTCTCAAATCTTGGTATAAACTTTCTCTGTCAACTCAGGTTTAATCCAGAGTTTGTGATTAACTCTGAAGCGCGTGCACCTGAAAGTGTCACACGTGCGGCAAACAGCCAATCACAGTGTCTGTTCGATTCACTTCTCACAAGAGAGACGGCGCAATTCACTTCTCTTCTGAAGATTGAGAGATCGTTCTGAAAATGATCATGAAACTAAATGCGTTTACAAAGCAGAATAAACTGCTGCTGCAGCGAAAGTTTGAAAAGGCAGCTGAAAGAATATCTGACTATATCAATGCATGATGTGAATCAAATAAATATGCCTAATAATTATAGGTTCACAAAAAACTCAAATTAATACACGTTTAAAAGAATTATGAATGCATGTTTTATATTTATATTTGGCTACTTGTCAATTAATATAATAATTATATGAATGTATTATATCAATTAAAATAATTATAATTCATATAATATAAATAATTAGCACCAAAGGATGAGCAATTGTGTCTCTAACGTTTTTTTTCACTATAAACTGCAAATTTGGAATGAGAGATACAGGGGGTATGGCTTTATTGCGTCTTTACTTGCAGCTGATTGGTCCAGTTTGGGTTTGCGATCTCAAACCCAGAATAAAACCTTTTTTTATTTTTTATTTTTTATTGAAACTTTAACATAGCATACAACAACTCGTAGAGGTAACAGCATAGTATAAACTCAAAACAAAAAAGACAGGGGATCCACAATAAAATACAAATAAAGAAAAAAACGAATAATAATAAAAAAAATTCTTCAGTTCTTCAGCACGAAATTCTTCAGTAATTTCAGTGAGGAGTAAAATAGCTTAAATTTATTCATAAAATGTTCAAAGCATGGGTGACAATTTCTCCACTTACAACAATGAATATGGTATTTAGCAAGGAAAACAATATTTACAGTGTCTGATGTTGAGTTATTTAAACCATCAACATAGAACAGAATATGGTTAATGTTAAAGACAGGGATGTTTGACATTTTTAAGGTTAGCCAGTCTCTGACATCACTCCAGAACCGGCTTGAAATGGACCAGAATAAAACCTGCTCCAGAGCAGGTTAGCTGTGTAGTGTAAGTTACAATGGTGATGAACACCGATAAAAACCAATCCACCTTCTTGAGCCCCACCTTCTTGAAATTATATATAATTTATATATATTATATATATAATATATATAAATTATTTATAATTTATATATATTAAAATTTATATATATATATATATATATATATATATATATATATATATATATATATATATATATATATATATATATATATATATATATATTTTTTTTTTTCCTATATGTAATTCCATGTAATTTTTTTTTAAACAACTGAGTCCCGGTGTCCACATTCGAGGATTAATTATAATTTTTCATTCTGTATGGAGTAAATCATGAACTGGGAAGTGCATGGGGCCTTTGAATATTGTTGTGGACAAAGGGGGGCCTTGCAGTCAAAAAGGTTGGGAAACACTGCAGAGTCAGCCTCAATGTTTAAAATTCAGCATTATTATGGGGACCCTAGTAGGCTAATAATTAGGGGCCTGTGGAGTAGGCTACGTATTATTATTTAACAACTCTGTATTGTATTTGAAATCATAACATTTAAATGTAAATATGTTTCTAGTTCACAAAAGCCTCAAAAGTTAGTCTATAACATGATCCCCACCCATGCTAGCCACTTTGAGTTTGATCTTTGGCCCATTTCCCAGTATTCACCTGCAGCGTGTGCATCAGAGTGCAGTCCTCAGTCCCCCAGCAGGAAGTGACAGAGCAGCAGCAGACATCAGAAGCAGGAGGTAGCTTGAGAGGGAGGGATCACAGGGCAGAAGCGTCATGCTGAACGAGTTACCCGGAGAAGGGGGAGGGATCACTACTCAAGTTGTTCTGTGAGTGTCCTAGTCTGAGATTTCGTAGTACTGCTTCTCAGGAGGAACAGTCTGTCTCACTTCCAGGGACTAGGAGAGTTCTCCTCTGAAGGGCATGGATCTATAACAGGGGAGGTGAAGGGAGCTGAGTCAGGAGTCTGGGGAGGAGACAGGACAGGCAGCATGTGTTGCAGCATGTTTATGTCTTTAACCGGCTGAACCACAACACGCACACGTCTCTGCTCGCGCTCCCGGGGAGTTCAGCGCAGGAGTGCTGCACTGTGAAGCCGCAGCATTCTCGTGCAAAGTGTGCGTCCCTCCTTAGAGAAGGTGAGTTTGGGAGTTATTTAGTGTCTTCTTTAGTGACTTCTTTATTTAGTGGCGTTTTACACTGTAAAATCCCTGTATTCTCAAGTATTTCTTTATAAGCTCTCAAATCCTTAAAACAAGTTACTTTTACAATGTTGCAATTAGTCTGCATTAGATATCAGGACTTGTTTTCAGAGAGACTGGCAGTAATTTTTTTTTTATTTTTCTTATTTTTTTAGATCCATAACAAGTTAAAAAGACATAATGAGGTAATTTGCAATGTAATAGTTGTATTGCTTTTGTGTTGATTTTGATTGTTATATGTGTTAGCCGACTACAGTAATGTGTGCTTCCTAAAGTGGGATAATACTTTGGTCTATTATATACTAATTCAAAACTGGACTGTATTTCATATAATTTATGGGTAGTGTGAGTATCCCACAACTATTTAGAGGTCAGTCTGCTGTGTTGGTCTTATATGATTGCCATGACAACCAGTAACCCTGCACTGCCTGGGTAGCTAAATGGTAGTTAACAGCAGGGATTTACTGTAGTGGAGGACAATGTGGGCTGTCAAAGGGGCAGGGCAAAAGAGACCATATGGGGTCTGCTTTTCAGGACCACTCATGCTGTAGGTCAAAGGACAATGGTAGGACAGACAGTGACCCCCTTTTTTTGCCTATTGCTGATTTTGGTAAGAGATGCCCCAATGTAGCTTTAATATTTTAAGCACACAGGCAAATTTAGCTCAGTGAGTGTGATTTATTTTGGGTACTATATGTGTGCTCAATTAAGTTTGTTAGAGTTAGATACAAGTTCACAGCATATACAGGAAACAGGAAGCTGTGGAACTTGAAACTAACCATGAGAAACAAGATAAAGTGTGGTATTATTCTATCAAGTGTAGGTGTGAATGAATGTGGTATTTAATAGCACAAACAAAACTTTGATGATAAAATGAAGGGGAAAAAAATCATTTTTTATAATTCAAGTATTTAAATTATGTATTTGGCTCATCATTTTACTTGTTATTTATTATATAAAGCATTATAGCACAACAAATTGTGAACACGTTAATGTGTATGATTCAAAATCTAGTGTTTAAATCATTATCTAATTTAAAACTGGAAACAAAGTTTTAGGATTTTAAAGTGTAAATAATATTTTTATCAGTAATGCTATGTATGCAGATTTATGATACTGACCTCTATAACCCCTTTTATACCAACATTTTTTGTTTGTTTCCATTGTAGCACAAGATGCTTTTTGGAACATTTTAAATTCATGTGAACTTTTCAGTTAAAGGCACAATATGTAACATTTTTGGATTAAAATATCCAAAAACCACTAGAAGAATGTTATTTATTTTGCTGTCTTGTGTACTTGCATTATCCCAAATGTTTCCAAGAATGTTTAAATCCAGAGAAATAGGCAATTTTAACCACCGTGTCCGTGTGTCGCTTATCAATGACATCATACCCGCGATTACCGTTTTTCTTTATTTTTTTCAGTTTATTTATTTTTTATTTTGTAGAAACCATGGAAACCCCAAATACACTTTAATATATTATGTGTTTTATTAGACAGGTGAGCAACTTTTTGGACACATTCATCGACAGAAAACAAATCATTGTTATTATAGCTTGATTTACAGCAAGTACCATGTTTTACCATGCCTTATATTGATCTAGCTTACTGCAGTGTGCAACAAGTGTCTTATATAGTAGCCGCTGAGCGAACGCACAGAGTAGCATTTTAACATAACTTTCAACACACTCAAATGTATCTAATATGATAAAACTGCGCAGCGTTACCCCACATACACACATACATGACCGGAAGAAGCGGTAACGGTTGCCTGCGGCATAATAAAAGCTCCGGCGAAATCAAGGCGTTATCAAGCTAGTGAAGCTACACATTTGTTTTGAATAAGGGACCTCTAGCTGTGAACAATTACATATTGTGCCTTTTAAAAAAATCACACTAATTGTTTTATGATAATGTTGTTTATTGCAAAAAGAAAAAAGTTAAATACAATAAATAGTGAAGCATTTGTACTAATAGTGGTCCCAGACTTATGTAACCCCATTGCATAAATAAAATGTAGCTTGATTTGTACATTAAAAATTTCACAATAATCCCTTGTTTTGCTGTTTGAGGATGTGTAAACAGATTCTCAGCTTGATGACAGGAATTTTTCAATAGGCTAGCAAACACTGGGTCATTTTCATTTGAGGGGCTGAGGGAGGCTGATTTAGGGATACAGTACAGTGATTGTTCACCGGTGTGTGAAGTGCATCCTGTTCTTCAGAGATTTTGCTATTTTCTGTTAAAAATCCAGCCGTCTGTGACTAAAAAAAGTTACTGATATTTGAAACCCTTGTGTTTATTCCAGGTTTGGTGAACAAATAAAAATTCTGAATAAGCTAATGGCATCCGAAACCTAGAGTTTGTCTGGCCTTAGATCTGGGAGTTTCATTTGATACTCTGACTTGATTCAAATTGAGTGATGCTTGTGCTCACAAAGGCCTGGGAATGTAGATCAATGCATGAATTCACTCATGTCTTAAAGCTTTGAGAGAGTATAACACTTAACCTACAGCAGAGGTGGGAATGCACGTGTATATCGAGTGCATATGATGTGTGTACTGGAGTCAAAGATCATAAAAACAATGGGTAATGGATGTGAGGATACAGTGTAATGCATCTCTAATGTGACCTGTATTCCAGAGAGCCTGCAACATGATCCTCTTTTGCTGCACAAAGACTTGCCTGTGATTCTGTCGATCAATGAGTGTGTGTATGAGTAAAATGAGTGTGTGTTTTGGAGGGATAAGATTCTCTCTTACTCCAAATCAGAGTTTTTAAAATTATTTTATTATATAACGTGAGAGAGGGAGATTTCTTTGAACATGTAAAGGGAAATTTCAAGTAATCACTTAATGAAGTAATTTAAATACACTGTAAAAATTATATGATCAATAAGTTATGACGTTTTTTTACATTGCTTTAACTCAAATTTGAATAAGCAATTTCCACATTTTTATCATAAGTTATACAAGATTCAACTCATTGTTTTAAAGGATTAATTCACTTTAAAAACAAACATTTCTTGATCATTTACTCACCCCCATCTCATCGAAGATCATGTCTTTCTTTCTTCAGTGGAAAAGAAGTGAAGTTTGAGGAAAACATTTCAGGATTTTTCTCCACACAATGGACTTTCCTGGGAAAAGCTGGGATCGCGCAGAGCCTCTGAAACCCTTCGAAGCCCTTTGAAACTGCATTGATGTGGACCTTGAACATTTTGGTTGGCATTGAAGCATTGAAGTGTCCATTGTGTGAAGAAAAATTCTGAAATGTTTTCCTCAAAATTTATTTTCCACTGAAGAAAGAAAGACATGAAAATCTTGGATGAGATCGGGGTGAGTAAATTATCAGGAAATTGTCATTTTGAAGTGAACTAATCCTTTAAGTCAGTTTAAAGTAATTTAAGTTTAAATGACTTAAACATCTAAGTTGATTGTACTTAATTTACAGCAGAAACTTTTTTGCATTACTTAAATAAGTATACTTACCTTTGTGTAGATTGTACTTACCTTTTGTGGCACAAAATGCTTCAGAATGCATTTAATCTTGTAGTTCAGTTGAATAAATCTTATTTTGTTTGGAAAGAATAGCAGTTAAACCAGTAAAGTCACTTTATTTTCCCTAATTTTTAAAGAAACAGTTAGTGAATGAATTCTGTGGAAGATCACTAGACACCTTTTTACTTTATAACCATATGTTTTTGCATGGTTTTTCATGAAGTGTATGGGCACGTCTGAATTGAGGGCAAATGAGCATGTCTGAACTGATCCTTAAGGCCGTGCTGATATGTTGGATTCATTGAAAACATGTTTATTTTTTTAAAGATTTCTCTAAAAGTACAGATGATAACTGATCAGGGTGTGTAGTCTAGAATCACCTTGTCATTTTATTGACATGGTGTGTGTGTTTTCTTTTTATGTTAAAAGTCAAGTCATGCATGTTTAAAGAAACGTAATCACAGTTTACTTTGAACGACTAACTTGTTCTCTAAGTGGCAAGTAGGCCATTTTAGGTGTGTGCAGCTGGTTTACGTGATTTACAGATCTCAGATAAACGCTGATTAAAAACAGATTGCGCCGGTCTGCGCTCTAACTACTTTTATTGCATTTCTTAGGCCGCAACACACACTGACAAGGTGAGCCCCCTGAAGGAAAAGTCTGCCGCTGCAGAGAACGGATCTGTCCACACTGATTCAGTCACTGCGGAGTCACAGGTGTTTGCTGACGAGGAAGAGAAGCCACAAAGACAGGAAGAGGAGGATAAAGAGGATCTAGACTTTCCTCATGATCTGCTGCCCAGCATAGACCTCGACCTCAGCACTGAGCTCAACCTCACCTGGGGAACCTCACTTGGGTAAGTCTAAACAATTTCTTTCTCCCTCACACACACACACTCACTCACTCACTCAATTCCTCAAGAGAATTTTGTTGAGGAGTAGACCTGTCATCAGACACTTATCAAGGGGCAAGTTTCAACAGGATGGCTGATTCTTTTGAAAAGTTGTTCACGTCTGATGCAAATGTTTCTGCCTTTCAGTTATGTTTTTGCATACATGTATCTGGTAAACAAAATGTGCATTCTATTTGTGGCTAGTGTGATTAAAGGGATGGTTCATCTGAAAATGAAATTTTTCATTGTTAACTCACCCTTATATTGTTCCAAATTCAAACTTTCAATATTTAGAAAAGTGTCTCATGGTTAAGGTTTAAAATGACATTAGGGTGAGTAAATATCTTTTTAGATGCCATTAAATTGTGAGCTCACCTGGGAATTGTGGACATAAAGAATAACGCAAGTTCATATCAGTCTTGAAACTGGAAGCCACAGATCAAATTGGACTCTGACACTCGCCCGCAGTTTTATGTCTTACTATGTTTCACAATAAGAGCAAAACAAAACACAGGACTTATGCTATCAAGACCCTTTCTTATACATGCTTGGCTGAATAAACACAGTGAATTTCCATTAATCTCTGACTCATTCCTATGGAAAACTTGACTGAATGGATAATTGGCAGGCCTACAAAAGAGCCGCAAACCTTGACAGCTGTTAAGGTGGTACAGCCAAGGCACACTCCAGTGACTTTTATTTTACATGATTTTATGGATAATGCTAATGAAAATGAAAGGCTTGTTTGCAGACATTAATATTTTACATTATGAATTATATTATTTATACATATATTTTCCATTAAATATACTCTGTAGTGTATCAGGGTGATTTTAACAACAGTTCATATTGATGAATACAGTAAGAGGACTTTAACATTTATTTTATAACCTGAATCACTTAAAAAATTCTAGGACTAAAATGATGAAAATATTATGAATTTCTCGCAAATAAATTGTCAAATGCATAACACACAGCCTGTTAGTATAATGTTTGTATTTTGATAAAACCTGGCTTCTTTGATTTCTTTTAAATCTCTATTAGTAATTTTTTCTTCAAAATAATGAGCCCGGTATTACTTATGACTGAGGCCCATATTAAAGGGCATTTATTTGTGTATGTGTCTGTATAGATGTGAGCAGGTGGGCTTGGGTGAGATGAAGAATGATACTGTGGCACTGGGTGGCACTGCCAACCCTCTGCTGGCAGGCCTAGAGCACTACATGGAGGCCAGTCCACCAGTAGTGGGCCTCATGAAGAGGTAACAGAGGAATAACGAAAATGGAGACAGAGAGATACCAGTCTGCTGTGGAATAATAGATAGACATTTATAATTTGGCCAAAGTTTATTCATGTTTTCATGGATGTAATAGATTTTGGTGAGATCTCTTTTGCTCCATTTTGTGTTCTGGCTGTGGCGATTGATGTGTGCTGTGTAAATGGAGTTTCCTCCCAGTAAGCACAAAACTTGTTTGCATTTCAGTACATTTTAGTTAAAGTACATTGTTTTAAAACTGTTTGACCAAAAAAACAAAAAAACAACTTTTTTTCAAACTTGCTGTTTGGTGTATTTTGTCTAAAAACATGATCAACCTTTCCACAACTTTAAAACATTTTCACTAATATAGCTGTGCTTACTCGGTTGGTGGTATTTTGAATATGTTTGGCTTTACTGTTGGTTGAGCTGGTTTGCTGTGAACTAAACTATTGTAGAATTTGATTGGAAAGCTGAAATGACTCTTTAACACTCTAGCATGAGGTGAAAATGTATGGTTTACCACACTTGATCGATGTACAGCGTGAAAGATATCCTCCTTAACCGGAAGCTATGTTTGATTGTGTATTCGTGGTCGTTTTTTTTTTTTTCCTGTTGAGAAAGTTATCAACACATTAACAATTCTAGTTGCAATTGCAGAGAGATGAGATCTCCAATCATACTTGACCTGTTTTAAGGGTAAACTTCATGTTAGTTTCTCTCAGCTAAATGTTTATATTATTTATATTTTTTATATTATTTAATTTTTTGCATCATAATGCTGTAAGGGCTATAGAAATGCTTAGGCGAAGGGCAAAGGATTTTGGGTATTGAAATGTTGCCTGACAGGACAGTAGGGAGTGGCTATAGTTCTGTAATTCATGCAGACACAGTATGCCAAAAGGCCTTAGGTTTTGAGCATATACAAGCATAATTGCCGTAACTTAAACTGCAGTACAGCTGTCTGACTTTCCAGTTATGCCAGAGAAGGGTTATAAACTTTTTTTTTTCCTGGCCTCCTCTGAATGGGAGTGTCAGCTTCCAGTCATAATCATTTACTGAGAAAAGAAAAAGGCCTGTTGTCATCTCAGCAAGCTGGCTGATCACATGACCACTTTGGTCCAATAGAAAAGCACATGAGGATCTGCTCCTTCATTTTTTTCCATTTGAGGTGAAGGTGATTGATAGATTTTTAGTGTAAAATGACAGGCATAAATGTGTTAGCTTTGCTGTCTCTGTTCTCTTAATGCCCCTGCAGGCACACAGAGAAGGACACTAGGTGAGACAGGCAGTGTGGAGGAAGCATCGTTGTCATATTAGATCAGCTGTAGCTTATTGGGGTGTTAGTCACTGACTGTTTCAGCTCTTGAATTGTGATGTAGTCACAGTGATTCACCAGGTTGTATAATGTCTGCCGTAATAAGGTTGTTAGAAGCATTTTGCAGGGTTTTTTTTGGCTGGTGCTCTTCCATCATACGTATACGTAGCCAATTACACTAATTGAGCTACACTAAAAGCATTGATGCATTAACCTTGATCTAAAACGTGATTTTTCTGCCAAGTATAAGACTTTAGGGGCTATGACTTCTATAAAGGCTGAAAATTACACATGATTGCAAGTGATTTATAAAGTTGAAATGAAGAAATGATGTGTTTTATGAAAAAAATTAAATAATAATTTGATGTGTGCACTGAAACAAACCTTTTATTAAGCAATATTTTTTATAATCAACTTATCATCGAAACCCATACTTAAAATAAGATAAATTGACTTGAAAAGCAAAATTGCTTATGATAAAAACACTTTTTCAATAAATTAATTCACTACATTTTATATTAAAAAAGCTATTTTGATAAGAAATATAAGCTTAATTTGAAATATATTCTTTCTTAGTATCTAATGCAGTTTTGCTTCTCAAGTAAATTTGCCTAGTTTTAAGATACTTTTTTTGTTGTTTTTTTGCAGTGTGTGATTAGTTTCTTATGCTTTTAAAGAACTTAGTTGTACCTATGCATGAACTCTCATTCTGTCTCTGGCATGAGGTGGAGTGGAGTGCTTTGGCTTGGTGTGGAATGAACAACTGAACAACAGATTTATCCTAATATCTTTTTTTTTGGTGAACGCTGTTAGCTATGATGGTGACCAAGTTTCTACTGAGACTGCATTGCCGACCCAGAACCACTTGTCTAGCACACCTCAGCAAGATGTTCCATCCCTTAATCATTTGGCTGCCCAGGTGGATTATGAACTCCAGGAAGCTTTAAAGGAATGCGAGGATGAAATGACCGCTCTTGGCATAACCTCCCACGCAGACACATGGACTGCAGGTGATCTGGGCCGGTGTTTCTCTTTAGCCCTGCCTGAAAAGGATGAGAAAAATGATCAAACTGAGAAGTCTGAAGACGAAAAGGATTTAGGTTCATCTTCTCAAAAACCTGCCAGATTTCATGGAGGTTGCCATGGAAATGGAGCACACAAAAATGACTCTTTAGCAGGTGAAGACAGGCTGTTTAGCTTCAAAGATTATGTTTTAGGAAAAAAGAAAACTATGTGTACAGCTAGAGCTAAGGATGTCAAAAACATCAATGATATAACAGAAAGCCACACTGAGGAAGCTAGCCAGCTGTCAGAGGCAGAACAGCAAACAAATTCAAAGATAGAGACAAAAATAGACACAGCTGAAAACATAGCTGATCAACAAACAACACAAAGCATATGGACAGGTACACAAACAACATCAGAGATTGATGCAGCAAAGGAAATACTTACCAAGGATCAATCAATTCAAGATACCTGCTTTTCGAAATACACCCTGAAAGATGAGGGCACGCAAGATGAAAACAAAATAAATGTTACAACCCAGAGAGAAACCGAAGTAAATCAAGAGTTAAATCCTGTGAACGAAGAAGCCATCAGTTCTGCAAAAGCTACACAGATGATTCAGAATTCAAACAGAATGAAAATAGAGATGCATAGTCAGTTAATTAATGATTTACTGGCATGCCAATCCCCACATATGGATAAACATGCTGGTCACACATTACACTTAGAAGCTAAAATAAGCGTACAACAAAACACACAAAAACAGGTGGAGTCAGGGACACAGCAGCAGATAAGTGGAGAGATAGAAACAAACACGAAATTAGGATCAAGCCTTGAGCATCAAAGACTGGAATTAGGACTCCCGGAACAGCTGAGTCCTGAGGGTAAACAATTGATCTGCTCCCCACCTCCAGAACCCAAGCCTCACCAAGCTCATTTTTCCCTGGATGAGGCTCCAACTGCCCTGATACTGCACTCTCCACAGGGGCTTAAGCAACATGATGACCAGGATCAGACAGATGGACCCTACAAATCAATATCAGAAGGGGAAACCATACACCACAACCACTGTACGACAGGGGAAGTAAAACATGAGAAAAATGTGTCTGATGCATCTGCTGTTGTGATTGATTTCTGCCAAGCTAAAACAGCCTCTGAACATGAGCCTGAAGGGAGATATGACTTAGAGACATGTCCACTGGAGCCGGAGAGTGGACCTCCTTTAGGCAGTGGAGCTGGCACACACGCAGCACTGTGGGGGAATTCACACTCTCTGAGCCGAGCCGGTGCCGAAGAGGAGGAGGAAGAGAGTGCCCTTGAACAGGCTTCAGCAGAGTCCGCTGCCTCCACATTGCTACAAACAACACCCACGATGCCAGAAATGATAGAAAGTGAGGGAGAGAAGAAGAGAGATGATGCGAACGCAATAATAGTACAAGCAGCAGAGAGAGAATCGGCAGTGCTGGAAGCGGATGAGTCTCCAAGCTCACAGGGAACATTAACTGAAATTGCAGCTGAACAGGGACAACAATGCACCACAGTAATTTTTCCAAAGATTAAGTGCTCACCTGTTCAGAAAGAGGAGGCGACTGAGGAGAGCTGTGGCAACAAAATTCCACACAACTCGACAGAGAGTGAGGGGAAGGGAGGGGGTCTGCCGATCGCACTCTCTCCAGCCGGAAACAAGGATACAGGCACGGTCGGCACAGAGGACAAAGCTCTGGTCACCTATTCCTCTTCAGGCGTCCTTGGAACATGTGAGTGGAAGGGGGAGAGTTCCCGATCAAAGAAGAGAAAAGGAGAGAGTGAAGAGGAGGGGAAAGAGACAAGCGAAGGAGGAGCACAGAACGCAGAACATGCTGGCAAGGTGTCACCGACAGAGACCGCAACCGAGACGTGTCCATCCCGCTGCATCACAGCATCACTAGCGGCGACACAAGACGATAGTTACCTCATCCTTCCTATCACAGCAGGCACAGCCCAGTTTTCTCTGGCCATCAACAGAAAAAACGACTGCGTCTCCATCAGCCCACCCCCTCCTCTTTCCCACATAAATTCAACAGAGACAGAAGCGCAGAGAGAGGAAGAGGCTAATCTGAATCCAAGCCCAAGTGCATCAGGAGCAGAATTGCTAGGCAGTGATCGATCATTTCTACCAGCGGTTTCTTCAGAAAACGAATGCCTCGCTACACAAGCCAACAATCAACAGGTACAGAGCTCTTCACAAACTAGAACCACAAACTGTGTGTCACAGACAGAAACACAGCAACAAAACCAAGAAACAACTCCTACATGCGAAGACGCATTTCAGTCAACTAACCTACAAGTGAACATGAGGGATATCGCTGAAAGTTGTACCAAAGTGGATGGGCGTATGTCTCCAAAAGGTATGCAGAGCTCTATTGAGGACCAAAAGATTACAGCATTGAAAGGCCAGATGACTGAATGTGCCTCTCTGCCTCCATTGATGGTATTTGAAAGTCTACGACATCCAGTAAAAGAGACTAGCTTCAACTTTAAAGGTTTTCTCACCATCAACAAACCAGAAATTGAAAAGGAAAAATCCAGTGCAAAAAAAGAACCTGCTGCTTTTGAGGAAGGAGGTAAGGAGGAAAGAAATGGGAAGCAACAAGAAAACGTGGAAATTACTAATAAAGAGTCAAAGGACTGCAGAGAAACGACCAGCAAATCTCAAGAGCAGGGTGAGACTTCTGTAAAACTCGGAGAAAATGTTAATGCAAATATTGGTGGTTGTGAAGAAAGTAAAAAAGAGACAGATGAAACTGATGTTAACAAGATAAATCCTGTTATTTTTTCATCGCTGTCAGCTGCAGGTGAGGCCACCAGTGTTACTGAAAGAAAGGATGTGGTAAATGAAATTCTGGAAGAAACTGAAGCAATTAAACAGAACCAAGAATATAAAAAGTCTTTGAATGTTACTCAGATCAGTCCAAATGATACAGATGAGTCAGCATCCACTGAGAAGAATAGTGATTTACTACAGGATGTTGTTCTACAAGAGGGTCGTAACGTGGATGGTGAGCGAGCTGATATTGCTGTGTCTGAAGAAGTTGAACAGACACATATAGAAGTGCTACTTGGCAGCAAGGAAAGGCTGAATAAATCAAATCGATGTGGGTTACCTGAAGCAGGTGATATAGAAGTAACATGTCCAGGTAATTCAAAGAATCTTGTGAATGACAGTCGAGAGCATGAGTCAAAGCCAGAAAAATACACACATGAAGAGGAGTTGCTGGCAAAAACCAGCTCCATGTCTCCAGCAGACGGCATGTGTCCTTGCACTCAACCAGACATGAAATCCAACACCGAGCAGCCTACTACAACCTCAGAGATGCCACTCCTGTCAAAACAAGATAAGTGTGCAGATGTTCTTCCCTATCAGACAGAATCACAGTTTATTTGTGAAATAATGAAAAGTGATGCAGCAGATGCTGGAGACACAACAGTCCCCTCTCTTCCTGCAGCGGAAGCTATAGTACCAGCACAAAGTGCTCTTTCCTCAACCAGCAAACAATGCACTAACAGTGATGCCAGAGATGTGTCTGTCATTGTACTAAAGGCTCCAGGCCCGATGCTGAGTCACTCTGAGTCCATTAATGACTGTGATATTACTGTAGCAGTTACTGGGGAGCATTGCTTTGCGAATCGTGTGTGTGCCTCTGACACAGAGGTTGTAAGTAACATTGCAGACAAAATGAATCAACAGTCAGATGCAAATGAAGACATGTTAAGAGAACAAAATGCAGATGATCTGCCCTACACTGTTGGTGTCTCTGCACAGGAAATTGTAGCATCATCTGGGCCCTTTCTGCTCACAACTGACAGACCAGAACAGGCAGGTTGTTCACAACTCGTTTTAAAAAACCCAGATATTGTTGGAAATGCAAATATAGAAGAGAATGAAGCATCTAAGGGCACTGTAGAATTGGATATTGGTCAAAAAGGGAAGAGAGAAGGACATGTCAATTCTAAACATGAAAATGATTTATACAATGTGCCTACAAATGTTACAACAGACATTGAGTTAATTAATAAAGACAAATCTGAAATATTCAAGCTGGTGAAAGGTGAAGAGCAGAACAAAGAGTGTGTGAAAGAAACTGAAGAAAGATCCAGTGCAAAAAATGAAAATAGTGCCTCTCAGGAAGAAGAAAATGAACAGAAAAATGGAAATCAGGACGAAAGAAAGAAACAGAAAGAAACGGCTTTTATAGAGCAGAAGGACAGCAGAGTAGAAACAAATACCTCTGAAGCATCTTGTGCTGATGAGATACTTCATTCTCAATCTGCTTTGACAGCACAAAGTCCTAATGATGACATCAAATGTGATTCGCTCCTGATGCACTTACAGGATAACCTCGACAAACTTCTGACTGAAGAACCTGTTCAACATGTGTCTTTAGACACTGTAAGAATTGATAAAGATGTATCCGAAGGATTCAGACAGGTGATTGGAGGAGAGCAAAACAAGGAGTGTGTGAAAGAAGATGAGAAACACACTGTAAAATCCATCACAGAAAAGGACAGCAAAGAAAGGGCAAATACCTCTGAAGAACAGGATAAGACTGCTGAAGAAGAAAATATTGATCAAACACAAGAAGAGAACCAGACATTAATAAATCTCTTCAAGCTATCAGGAGAAGAAATATCATTAAATGAAACCATTCCAAGAGGAAAATTGCAGTCTAGTATTTTGCCTGATCCTGGTTTAACCTCCAAAGGGATTATAGAAGAGGCTCTGGGTTGTAGAGGTGCAACAACTGAAAAATCTCTTCCAGTCATTGATCAGACCCTGTCTGCAGTGGTGAATGCTTTTCCTGAAAGAGACCACACACAAGATCCAAGGGCCTTGAGCCAGTCAGATTTGGCATTTTCACAATCCCAAGAGCTTCAGCAGCAACAGAAGTTTATGAATGCCCCAGAAGCAGTGTTAAGTGTAGGTAAAAGCGATGGTTTAGAAAATGCTGAGACCAAAAATCATGCAGATGCTGAGGCAAGTGAAACACAAGAGAAAGTGATGGTGTATTGTAGTGCAGAGACTCAAAGTTCCCTAAACAGCACACCAGAGAGTGCCATACTGGTGGGGTACAATGGCAAAGATGTTGCTGTGTACAATGTATATCCACAGAATAAAGAGCAGAGAATACAAACAGATCTTAGAGGTGGGAATTTTCCTGTTTGTGTTGAAAGTAATTCATGTGAAATTCAAACACAGCCATCTCCCAACTTGTCTGTAACGGCATTGTCAGCTTCTGAAACGTCAGAAGTAATACAGGTTATAGAGTTAACAGAGCCAAAAGAGCCTTACATCTCAGCATCACAGGAAAGTGTGAGTAAACATGCAGAATGTACCAAATCACAGAGTAGTGTGGATGAGCATGGAAATGTGTGGGATGACATCCTTGACACCAAGAAAGACTCAGAATTTCTTATAAATCACTCAAGTGGGTCCTCTGTGCTTCCCAGCCTCTCACACCATGAAGCAGAACTAAAACCAAATGAGACATATTTTGGTTCTGTTACCCCTGGAGACATTGTAAACACTGAGATCAGACAGAATTCAAAGAGTGATGATGCACAGCTGTCTACTGGAGGACCTTCCCAACAGAAAGCGAAAGAGTTAGGTTTTCAGCCCTCTGATGGGCAGCTCTCCACCACATCCACTTTTTCTGCCTCTGTGCTTCAGGAAAGTATTAAAGAGGAAAAAGAGATAAGTGTGGATCATGCCTCTAAAGATGCAGTAGAGTCCAACGCTCCTAATTCCACTCACCAATCTGAGACAGCCGTCTGGAGGATAGAGCAGCTTAATAAGCATTTGTCAGAGCAATTCCCAGATGGTACCCAAAACACAGAGGAGCAGGATACACAGTGTTCTGAAAAGCAGCTCACACAGTTACATGTAAGAACTTGTCCAGACATTGGAAACCCAGTCAGTACTATGAAAGCAAAAGACACCGTTTCAAATGACAGACAGCAGCCAGAAGGAATTCAAGAAGAGATAAGTAAACAGATAGAGGATGAAGAAGAGAATAAGTCCTTTGAAAAAGAATGCATAGAAATGTCTAAAAGGGCTGACCCTAAGTCTTCAGAGTTTGTAGTGGAAAAAAGCATATCCAAAGACAACCAAAACAATTTGGAGGAGCACTCTTTATCTTCCCCTGATGAAGCAATAGTCAGTAATGCAGACCAACCAATAGAAGAAGTCAGTGATGGGACACTGATTGAAATGAAAAAGGTTATGTCATCGTCATACCCTGAGACTGCTGTCTACTTGGTAACTGACCCCCAGGATACCCTCCAGCCCCCTCTCACAGTCAATCAACAGTCTAGTCAGCAGCCCACCAAGTCTTTTATCCAAACTTTATTTGAAACTTCCACAGATACATCTAAAAGTAGCAGCAAGCAAAATCCTGACATTGCAGATAGCTATTATGGAGACATAGAATCATTTCTAACTGAAAAGGCAATACAGAATGATTACATTGAATCTAGTGAGGAGAAAGACAGCAAGGTGTCAGAAGCTGCAGATGTGTTGCTGGGTTCAGGCCCAGGAACTGCACAGGTATCACAGGTTAAAGACAGTTCAGACAGACAAGGCCTAAGTGTAGCCTTTGTACCTGAGAGGTCAGTAAACTCTTCTGAAAGTTCTGATTGGCTCAGAGCTCTGAAGGAGGCAGCCTCCATGTCTCAGATTATTCCAGATCACAGAGATGAGACTACCTCTGGAGCTACAGAAAACAGGTACTTTTCAAATTTGGTTGTTGTTGTTTTTTATTTTTATTTTTTATCCGAGACAGTGAGGGAAAGTGACTTACTCACAGAAATGTCAAAAGAAATGTTGTGTTTTTCATTGACACACACACAGATACATATTTAATATTTTTTTTAGAAACAATGTATCACAGAACCTGGCCTTGAATATCAACATAATATGTTTTATGATTGTGTGATGCTTTGTGTGAAAATGGAGCCAAGTACAAGTACTACCGCCCATAATCTCCTGAGAGTGACCTCAACAGTGACATCAACTCGTGCCCTTTAGGGCAAGAAAGAATCCTTTCATACCCACGCACAAACACACACTGGGCTTCTCATATTTGAGCGCGACACATACACTTGCATGCATACAGGCTATCAGACGTTTGAATTGAGACAAACAGTAAGCACAATTTATTAATCTGCTCTTTCTGTTTATTTTTTCTTTCCAGACCATTTGAGACCCTCAGTTCGCCTCAGGCTGAACTAGAATTCCGAACCCCAACTGAGGAATTTTTCCCCCCTGCTCCTGAGGAGATTTTCCCCCCTGCGCCTGAGGAGAGTTTCCCCCCTGCGCCTGAGGAGAGTTTCCCCCCTGCTCCTGAGGAGAGTTTCCCCCCTGCACCTGAGGAGAGTTTCCCTCTTGCTTCTGAGGAGAGTTTCCCCCCTGCACCTGAGGAGAGTTTCCCCCCAGCGCCTGACGAAAGTTTCCCCCCTGCACCTGAAGAAAGTTTCCCACCTGCGCCCGAAGAGAGTTTCCCCCCTGCACCCGAAGAGAGTTTCCCCCCTGCACCTGAGGAGCGTTTATCCCCTGTTACTGAGCATCCAGAAGAACAAGAAGACTGCAGGTGAGGCCTCATAAATAACCCTTAAGCGCTTTCATTGGTTTCGTTGAATCAACTGCTACAAACCACACAGAAATCTTCTTTAAAAGATGACTATTTCAGGATGCAAAAATAATTCTGTTTAGGTCCATTTAATAACATTATTGATAGGGTCATGCCGTGCATTTGGGGGCATCACTTTTAGTGACTTTTAGCACACTTGTTTTAAAAATCTGTTTGATGTTTGTCTGGATGGACCAAATTGGATATTGTGTGATGGATTTTGCCTATTTCGTTACTTAACTTAACCATACTGCTATGTGGGTGTTCAAGACCTATTTGTTGAATTGTATTTAAAGAACATGTTTAACATCAGTGACCATCACACTTAGCTTCCTTCATGTGACTTTTCTTGTTCTGTCTCATTTTGTTTTCACCCCCCCACTCCCTCTCTTCATTCTATATCTGCTATGTTGCAGCAGCCATAACAGATGAAAGTGGAGCACTTGGTGCTTGTCAGTCAAAGATTTTAGCCTGGCACCTCATTTAGAAAGACATGTGGGAGCCAGAGGGACAGAAAGATAAAAGGAAAGAGAGAGTGGTGGACAAAGTGATAGGGAGTGAAAATGAGGGGAAAGAAGAGAGACAATCTTTGAGTCTGTGCATTTGCCCTAGTATCCGTGAGCGCCCCACTCTTTGTTACATGTCACAGGTGTGGGTTAAAGGAATTTTGCCTGTATCTGTGTGTGTGTGTGTGTGTGTGTGTATGCGTGCACATGTAACTAAAGCATGCATATGTGTTTGCTATTTGCACCAACGCCCTCACATGAGGTCATACCAAGAGGTCTGTCAGTCTGGAACAAAAGCCATCGTTCAGGGCAGCTCCAGTTGAGAATATTACTCAGTGTGAGAAGATAGATAGATAGATAGATAGATAGATAGATAGATAGATAGATAGATAGATAGATAGATAGATAGATAGATAGATAGATAGATAGATAGATAGATAGATAGATAGATAGATAGATAGATAGATAGATAGATAGATAGATAGATAGATAGATAGATAGATAGATAGATACTCACAAGAGACTGAGAGAAAGGTCAGCGAGGTAGGGAGAAATGAAAGAGAGAGGGAGTGTAAAGTGGCTGCCTGAGGAATTTTGAGTGGCTTGCCTAAAAGAATAGTCACACTTTACTTTGGGTGCTGATCTCGGGTGAGTTCTATACTGTCCTTTGCTGCTTAAAATTATGTTTTTCTCTTTTGATTTGACTAATAGTGGAAGTTTCTGGAAAATACAGCCTTATGGGTATTTGGAGCGATGCTAATTACAGAGGACTTGTGATGATCTCACTGGATATATGGGGGGAGGGACAGTAGGAGGACAGGGAGGGAATAAGGAAGTGTGTTGTGTAGTCTAGTCTCTCTCTCTTTTTGTCTTTCAAATTTGCTGGCTTGCTCAAGCTTTGTTTTGACACCGTCAGACGACTGATGATAATGATTTGCTCTGTGTTGACAGAAGGTTAAATTCCGTTATTTTAAGGAATGAAGCAGATTACGCAGGACTTTATGGTTGCAGTTAAGATACCTTTGCTCTTGGTAATGAGATAAACATCTGTTAAGACCTTGTGTCACTGCTAGACCTGCTTTTAGACTTGAGCCGATAAAATGCTATAATACATATCGTTTGTGGCATGTGAATTTACTTTATTTAATTTTGGGATGCTCAAAGATGGTGTTTTGAACTATGTGGCTTTTGAGGGTTTGTATATAAAGGAATTACAGTGCACAACTATAGCCTGAAGTTTTTAGGATGTTTAGGCTAGCAACCAACTTTCCACATCTACAAGCTAATATTATCTTGTTAAGATAACTGTGGCAATTTTAATAAAAAAAGAGTTATGTTAAAACTCTATACCCCTCACTCTGGAAACTAGAGAGCTTGTTTATTTTCACATTTGTCTTATAGTGTCTTGCTACTAGAGCCTCAACAGCTGAATGGAAAAAGCAATGTTATAAAAATTATTATAATGCCCTGCTGACTGCATTTGTATTGAATTAGAATGTAATTTTAAGTTTATTTGAGAGCTCATGCTAATTTTTATAGTGCCTACCACACAGTTACCAAATAGGTCACATATAACAGGATTCTGTGTTTCCAATTTTCACACATTTTATGCAGGGCAGCTGAATATGTAATTTCCAAAATGTTCATTGTAATTTGTATGGCTTGTTCCTTATTCCACATTTGAGGGTTAAATTTAGTCTATTTTGAATCCACTGGTAATTTTACATCTTAGAGAGAGAGAGAGAGAGAGAGAGAGAGAGAGAGAGAGAGAGAGAGAGAGAGAGAGAGAGAGAGAGAGAGAGAGAGAGAGAGAGAGAGAGAGAGAGAGAGAGAGAGAGAGAGAGAGAGAGAGAGAGAGAGGAGAGAGAGAGAGAGAGAGAGAGAGAGAGAGAGAGAGAGAGAGAGAGAGAGAGAGAGAGAGAGAGAGAGAGAGAGAGAGAGAGAGAGAGAGAGAGAGAGAGAGAGAGAGAGAGAGAGAGAGAGAGAGAGAGAGAGAGAGAGAGAGAGAGAGAGAGAGAGAGAGGTTGTCTTGGAAACTTTGTGATGCATGACAAGAGCTAAGCAACAGTTACCAAGGCAACAACCATTATTTTGAGTTAATGAAACAATTATTCTAGGAAAGCTTTGAAAAGAGGCGCTTAGTCAAAATGTTTAACAATTGCACATTATAAAACAAGGCAATAGGCCCTAATAATTGAAATTGTTAAAAGAGAACAGTGTGACATAGCCCTTTAGCTCAAACCTAACCACGCTGTACTTGTCTAATTATGCCTTAAATATTGCTGTCAGTCAGTTTGATGGAGTGTTTGCATATAAGACTGTGAAAAGGCTGTATGGCAGCTACGCCAACAGTAGTGATGCTGTTATTTTTATGGCTGGTAAAACACCAGCTCCCCCCTGCTGCCTTTATTTTCTGCAGTCTGTTTGCTATTAAAACCCTGTCTGGACCCATTCCTATGGACACAGCTGCTTCTGGGAGATTAGATTGTGTGTTTGTGCTCTTCCTATTAACTCTGGTGCATTAGAAACCTTGTTGTGTACATTAAAGTTGTGGTTTGTGGTTATCATGTCTAACATGCAATCTCCCACTATCCGGCTAAAGCAAAAGAAAGAGATGATCATAATACTCTGATGAGGACAAGAGTAGGCCTGATTAGAGGGTAATTCTGCTAACTGTCTACAACTGTTACTAAAAGGATAGCGCAAAGCTATGTGCAGTTGTTTAGGCAGTGTGTTGGAGTGAGTTGTATTTTTAGTATGTGACATGAGGCACACCCCTTGATAGGAGCAGCTGAAGGACTGTCTGCTGCTCTGCCTGTTGGCTTAGATTTTGTTTGTGATATTGCATAGCTATTACCATTTTTTTCCCTGCCAAGAGGGCAGTACGGTGATTTGGTAGGAGTATGCATGCATGCACGCACACACGTCTGGTTCACTATCTTTGTGGGGACTCTCCATAGACGTAATGGTTTTTATACCGTACAAACTGTACATTCTATCCCCCTACACTGCCCCTGCCCCTAAACCTACCCATCACAGGAAACATTCTGCATTTTTACTTCCTCAAAAAAAGTCATCCTGTGTGATTTATAAGCCTTTTGAAAAGTGGGGACCGCTGGCTGGTCCCCACAATGTAGGAGATCTCAGGTTTTACTATCCTTATGGGGAAATTTGGTCCTCACAATGTAATATAAACAAGGACACACACACACACACACACACACACACACACACACACACACACACACACACACACACACACACACACACACACACACACACACACACACACTCAGACACGATAAATATAATTATGATAAATATGATAATTATTTTTATTATATCAATAAATAAAATAATAATAATAATAAATATTTGCAGTTTAAAATAACTTTCTATTTTATTATATTTTCAAAATTGTTGATTCAAAAAGTTGATTTATTTCACTAATTCCATTTTAAAAAGTGAAACTTGTATATTATTCATTCATTACACACAGATTGATATATTTCAAATGTTTCTTTCTTTTAATTTTGATGATTATAACTGGAAGTCCCAAATTCAGTATCTCAGAAAATTACAATATTGTGAAAAGGTTCAATATTGAAGACACCTGGTGCCACAGCTAATTAACTCAAAAGGGCTTTAAATGGTTTCTCAGTCTAGTTTTGTAGGCTACACAATCATGGGGAAGACTGCTGACTTGACAGTTGTGCAAAAGACAACCATTGACACCTTGCACTAGGAGGGCAAGACACAAAAGGTCATTGCAAAAGAGGCTGGCTGTTCACAGAGCTCTGTGTCTAAGCACATTAATAGAGAGGCGAAGGGAAGGAATAGATGTGGTAGAAAAAAAGTGTACAAGCAATAGGGATAACTGCACCCTTGAGAGGATTGTGAAACAAAACCCATTCAAAAATTTGGGGGAGATTCACAAAGAGTGGACTGCAGCTGGAGTCAGTGTTTCAAGAACCACTACACACAGACGTATGCAAGACATGGGTTTCAGCTGTCGCATTCCTGATTCCTGGTTCCAGAGCAACCTTGGCTCTCATGACACCTGAGCAGTGCCACAGACTGATGGACTCCATGCCACGCCGCATTGCTGCAGTAATTCAGGCAAAAGGAGCCCCAACTAAGTATTGAGTGCTGTACATGCTCATACTTTTCATGTTCATACTTTTCAGTTGGCCAAGATTTCTAAAAATCCTTTCTTTGTATTGGTCTTAAGTAATATTCTCATTTTCTGAGATAGTGAATTTGGGATTTTCCTTAGTTGTTATAATGATCAAAATTAAAAAAAATAAACATTTGAAATATATCAGTCTGTGTGTAATGAATGAATATAATATAAAAGTTTCACTTTTTGAACGGAATTAATGAAATAAATCTACTTTTTGATGATATTATAATTATATGACCAGCACCTGTACATTTCTTTGATGAATAGAAAGTTTATCAAGATAAAGATATTAAATTATTATTATTATTTTTTAAATCTTGCTTCGTTGATGATCATCTTATTGCTGCTATTATACTATAATAATGGTTCTTACGTGAAACATTTTATAGGTGACGCTGCTTCTCTCCTTACCCTGCCCTGTGTGTGTTTGCATGTGTATTTGTGGTGTTAATGTTTGGAAATGTGTGTGTTGTTCAGGTTCCCTCTGATAAAAGCTGCTGAGTGGAGTGAGCCTGTCCCCTCTCCCTCATCACCCCCACCACAGCACAGCATTGCTCCTGCCCTCCCTGCCCACCTGCTACTGGACACAGTCGAGTTCCCCACACCACCCCCTACCCCTCCGGATAGGGCTCCCCCTGAGCCCCAGACCTTTCCTTCTGCTCCTTCTGATCTACCCGAGACTCCCCCTGCTGCCCCTCTACCTCCTCAAATCCAACTGCTCCAGGACTCTGAACCTTCAGCAAGGTAGGATATAATAATTTACCTAATGCCATACATTTAGAGCTGTTGTTTCACTCTAATTCAGTTTGTATTAGTTTTGCTTTGTGGTTATTGTCATGGTTTGAGACAATGAGGACAAAAATATATATATTTTTTTTACCAGTTATGCCCTTCCTGTTTGGGAATGACTATTCACATGTGTTGAGTTATGAATATTGATTAGATTTATGTAAATTCATCTGACTTTAAGATATCAGTAACATAACTGTGCATCTGGAGGGTTTTGTTGATTGTGTTGATAATAATAGCAGTGATGATCCTGAGGGATTTGTGCCACACACAGGATGTACAGTACTGTACACTGAGTACCTCACTGAATACACCCTGTGTTTCCCGTGTCTGTATTAATTAATATTAATGTAGCTCTCAGAAATGAATTTACCATAAAGACTTTTTTGCACCAGGCTTTGTATATTCATAGCACTGTACTGTATATGCAGAACAGTGGCTCAAAAAATTATTTGGACACTTGAATCATGCTTAAAATGTATATAAGTTATTGCATCAGTAAACAAAATGTAAAATCAATTGGCATCTACAAGCAAATGCTTCTTTTCTCAAGACTAAATTCACTTGTAGACATTTTCACTTTTAACCAACTGCCCTTAAAGCGATAGTTCAACCAAAAATGAAAATTATCCCATAATTTACTCACCCTCAAGCCATCCTAGGTGTATATGACATTCTTCTTTCAGACGAATACAATCGGAGTTGATAAAAAAAAAAAATCTGGCATATCCAAGCATAATAATGGCAGGCCAAAATATTAAGCCTAAAAAGTGCATCCATCCATTATAAAAGTAATCCATACGCCTCCAGGAGGTTAATAAATGGCTTCTGGAGCGAATCGATGGGTTTGTGTAAGAAAAATATCCTTATTTAAAACTTTATAAAATAAAATATCTAGCTTCCAGCAGATTGCAGAAAGTGTAACTCCTCTTGCAGTTCAAAGTGCTACGTCTAATATCATACGTCGTGCTAGTTAAGCTTTTTTTCCGTAAGTTAAATACAGAAGGCGGTCTGCCGGAAGGAAGATATTTTACTTTTTATAAAGTGATAAATATGGATATTTTTCTTACACAAACCAATCAATTCACTTCAGAAGGCCTTTATTAACCCACCAGAGCCGTATGGATTACTTTTATTAATGGATGGCTGCACTTTTTTGGGCTGCCATTTACTGCTATTATAATGCTTGGATTAGCCAGGACAACTCTGATTGTATTCTTCTGAAAGAAGAATGTCATATACACCTAGTATGGCTTGAGGGTGAGTAAATCATTGGGTAATTTTCATTTTTGGGTGAACTATCCCTTTTGTGTATTATAAGGTGATTTTAAGTGCTTGAAGTTACTTCCCCTCAAGTTCACACAGATGTCCTAGCAGAGTAATCACAGGTGCAGTTCAGCACATGGAATACATGGATATATGCCAGTAACATTTGACAGTCAGAAAGTGTCCAAATACTTAATTTTGAAGAGTATATCTATTATTTTAGTACCTAAAAACAAATATTTAGCTTGAAAAGGGTGCTTATTTGCCACATATTTCATTTTGTTATCTAATGCAATGACGTTCATAAAGTTTAAAATTTGTCTTAAGTGTCCAAATACTTTTTGGAGCCAATGTATTTATGCTATAATTTCATTCTAACATTTGCATAAAAATCTGTTGCTTTAAGATACAATTGTTGCCATGAAGTCCGTGCATTGCAACTATTGTAGATGACCTATTTTCATTTGTGTACATTGTTGTAAAAGTTTATTCATCTATCTGGAAGGAGCAGTGTTTGGATAGAGACCAGAGGCCTGTTGCATGAAGCTAGCTGAACAAACTCTGAGTTTCAGGGTAGGTTTAGAGTTGACAAATCCAGATAAATCCAACCTGGTTTAGATCAAGTTCAATTGTTTCTCAAAGCTTGGTATAAACTTTCTCTGTCAACTCAGGTTCAATCCAGAGTTTGCAATTAACACTGAAGCGCGTGCACCTGAAAGTGTGACACATGCGGCAAACAGCCAATCACAGTGTCTGTTCGATTCACTTCTCTTCTGAAGATTGAGAGATCGTTCTGAAAATTATCATGAAATTAAATGTGTTTAAAGCAGGAATAAACACTTATGCTGCAGCGTCAATTTAAGAAGGCAGCTGAAAGAATATCTGACTATATCAATGCATGATGTTAATCAAAGAAATATGCTTAATAATTATAGGTTCACAAAGAGCTCAAATAAATACACGTTGTTTAAAAGAATTATGAATGCATGTTTTATATTTATATTAATATTTGGCTACTTGTCAATATAATATAATTATATGAATATATTATGTGAATTAAAAGTATTTATAATTCATATATTATAAATATAATAAATAATTTGCACCAAAAGATGAGCAATTTTGTCTCTAAAGTTTTCACTATAAACTACTTATACAGGTGGTGTGAGTTTTACTTGCAGCTGATTGGTCCAGTTTGAGTTTGTGATCTCTAACCCAGAATAAAACCTGCTCCAGAGCAGGTTAGCTGTGTAGTGTAAGTTACCATGGTGATTAACACTGCTAAAAACCAATCCACCTTCTTGAGCCCGAAAAACCAGAGTTTGCTCAAACTAATCTCAAACTTACCTGGGTAGCTACTGAAACCAGCTTTGTGCAACAGGCCACAGGATGACTCAGCCACGTTGACAGGCGATGAGCTCAGCTTGCATTTCTTCTATCAGACAGCAGAGGGCGATCATGTATGTGCATGTGTTTCTTTCTGCACTGGACCTGAGCACTGCTGCCCACTGCAGCACAGTTTAAAGAACACACATCAGAACAGGCATATACTGTAGCTTATAATGTAGTTTTGATATAAACGGCCATGCACTGTAACTAGGGCAAAGGTACACCTTTGCATCTTATCTACCCGTAAAGGAAAGCAGAATGCATATCAGTACTAATACACATTTATTTCTAAAATAAAAAATATGCATGGTATTATAATGTTATACTAAAACTAAAATTAGAACAATGGAAAAAACCCTTAACCTGTAAAAGAAGATTAAAAAAACACATCTTAAGCATGCAGAATTTTGTAAGTGGACTTTTTTTTGTAATTGCGCCTTCTGTAATTACAATCCGTTATTGTAATCACTACTAGAAATGTGATTAATTGTGCAGCCCCTCTGTCACACATGTTAAATCAGGAGTGACAAACAGATCTATACTAAGTGTGCATACAAATATGCACAAACATTGAATCTGCGTTTCACTCTTCTCTGCACTGAGCACCAAATCCTAAAATCTTGTGTAAAAAGCAGCATTTGCATAATGAGATTTCTTTCAGAAGTCCCCCACCATCCAGCAACAATAAAACTGATGTCCTGAGGCGCCAGCTTGATGCATCTCAACATAAAACTTCCATTAGGGGAATGAAACTACTACCAAGGGCATTCCTTCTTTATCTTTTCTAGGTCATTTGTAGTATGTATGATTTAGTGTATGAGTTCCCAGTATTTAAACATAGTTCCGGTTTGTAAAACACGTTCAGGTAAACATTTATACATTTGTCATGGCAAAATGTAGCTCAATATATCACTTTAATATATTAGTTCAATATATCAAGCTCAATATATTAGATATGTTACACTGGTGGCAGATTTAAGGGTTTGACAGTCACAGCAAATATGAATATATGTTTCCAAGACCAAAAATAAATAACTAAATTTAGTTCTCTTTGTTTCTGTACTTTATTTGGTGCTGTAAGTTCAACCTAGATACTAAAAGCCCATGTTATGAATCTTTAAAAAACTGCCTTTGCAATATCTTTCAGTGGCTGCACCGCTTAAAAATTTCATTTTCAGTTTCCTGTGTCTGAGCATAGGATAAAGTTGTCAGTACACACTACATACGATCTCTGACGGCTTTGTTGTAGATGTCTTTTATTTAAAAATAATGAGCTATTTAATGTCATTCTGTCTTTTAGCTGAATGACACAGACAGGCATCAAAACTGCTGACAAGTCTTTAAAAACCCCCTCTGCTGTTGCTGTAATTTTATCATCTACATGCCTGTATTTTTTCATTACTCTTGCTCTTGAAAATGAGAAAAGTAGCCCCTGATTTCTGCGGAGATGAAAACAAATTCTGCGTATAGAAGATGTTGTTGAGAACCTTCAAGCGTTTTAGACCCTTTGTTCAATGGTGGAAGTTTTTTCTTTCTGTGATTCATTTTATATATATATATTTTTTAATGTTTTGGTAGTGGTTTGGTATACAGTGGATTTGAATAGAATGCGAGTATTCCAGGTTTTGTTTTATATGGGTTAAGGCTTACGGATCACTGTTTACATACCTGTACATGATATTTGTATGCTTATGATATATTAACATACTATTTATTGAAATTAGGTTTTTAAACATTTTTGTCATCAAATAATGCAGTAATACATTAAAATACATAGTAGATTTTATGCACTCATTTATCTCTTATTTTATAATATTTGGTTTTTTTTTGTACAGTTGATTATTTCTCCCTTTCTTCCTTGAAGAGACACTGCCCACCTTTCCCTTTTCAGAAAAAGGCCCCAAGATTAGAGTTTCAGGTTCATCGTAATTTTGCTAATATTTGTTTCTTCAGAGGTTCATATTCATGTCGTTTACAAACACAGGAGCACAACAAAGCTCTGGTTAACTTTGGGGCATGAAGACCTTCCCAACTCCGTGTCCAGTCCTCAGGCTCTCTAAGTGAATAGGCAGATCTGTGCGAAAATCTCTTTGTTCTGCTTTCTCATGAGTGAACAATAGATTTATAATCTCATGTTTCAGATCCCCCCACCAATGTCCCAATTTCCCACAACTGCTGCTGTCTCATGCTGTAAATCAATATGGATTAGCTCGACCTGTATGAATCGCTGCTACTCCCCTTCAGGCTGATAAACTCTTTCCTTTGAGTTGTCTTTCATTTTCATGCTCATTGTCATTTGTCATTTTCGCTCTCATTTCATTTTCCAGATCACACTAACAAACCCTTTCACAACATATCCATTGCATTTTTGAATATATCTGTTTCAGTCATTTGAGAACATCAGGACTTATGGCAGTTTTTTCATTTTTTTTTCATTACCCCTTTCTGTTCTCAGAGGGGTTGATAAATCACAACTTTCACCTGAGCAAATAGAAAGATCTGAAACCTTTGAGAGAACAGTAGTAAATCAAGTCAGCGTGCAGTTAATTTATGCTCTATTTGTTGATTTTATGGATGTTGCTATTAGATACATAGATTTTGTGATGGGCAAGTATTTTAATGTTTCTTTGAACCCATCATAACCCATTTGACAGACATTTAAAGTAGAGAATCAGAGAATCTAGCATGTGAAATGAATTGCATTTTTATGTACAGAAGTAACGGAACATTTTTAATGTGTGATGCATGTTATCATGCTGACATTCTGTTTATACTGTAATTCATTTTTCGTCAGATGATTAAAAATCATGAAGAATGAAACAACATATCAATATAGCTTTCTTTTTTCTGTGGAACTGAAGAATGTCTTCAGAAGTGTGCTTTGTGATCGAAAGTCAATGGGTTCCAAAGTTGTTTGGACCCAATGTTATTTAAAATATCTTCTGTTCTGAAGAATAAAGTCATACAGGTTTGGAAGAAGAACCTAAAGAGACCATCAGGGTTAACTTTCTTATCTAATTAACTTTCTTTAGAGAACTGTATTTTGACAGGGGAGGGATGGTAATGTGATTTAGGGAACACAGAGAAACAGAGAAAGGTGCTTCATAACAAAAGTCAGGAGTGACCGCATGCCTCAGTTTCTGTGTCTCAATGTGGGAAAAAGAGACCTGTGTCTTTTGGCTTGGCGTGGGGTAAGCTATTGTTTGCATTCGCTGCACTGATCGGTCACAAGAGAGCTCAGATTGACAGGGAAAAGCTGCTCATCTTTTAAAGCACTCCAGTCCCTGGGGAGGTATAGAGAGAGAGCAAGAGAGCAAGAGAGCGAGAGAGCGAGAGAGCGAGAGAGCGAGAGAGAGCGAGTTGGAGTGGGAGGGGTTTTGGAGAAAACCAGCAGCCGCTTCGCCAAACACCACAACAATCCAATGAGAAGACGGAGTTGCTAGAGAACAGGAGCATTGGTTATTCGCTCCCTCCCTTCTCTCTTGCTCGCTCGTCTTCGCATCCTTCCA
Organism: Gobiocypris rarus; assembly: GCA_023029165.1. NCBI lineage: Eukaryota > Metazoa > Chordata > Actinopteri > Cypriniformes > Gobionidae > Gobiocypris > Gobiocypris rarus. Next base: position 22,462,979 of record CM040927.1, on the reverse strand, counting down.
CATCTCTACCCATAAGGCTTAGCAGTTCTGTTCTATTGTTGTCAAGGATACAGAGAAAGATGCAGCCTCCTCCTAATGCAATGTAGACAGTGACGGAGAAGGAGTCAGAGAGAACGAAAGGAAGAGATGCTGAGGGCTGAGTGTGGGTCGGCCGTATGCCCCTGATGCCATCTGCTCCGGATCTACTGCAGCAAAGCAGCGTGTCTGACGCCAGCCCAAGGGCCCTCAGTACGAGAGACGTGGAGGAACAGGAGGCGCAGGTTGGGGGGAGGAGGAGGCAGACGGGTGCCTGTGGAGATCATATAGCAGAGGATGGGAGCAGTGGAGTCCGCTGAGAACGGACAGCCCCCCTGTCCCTCTCAGGAGCGTCCCGAGAGCATGTGAGTTAGAACCAGAGGAGAAGAGAAGGGGGTTCTTGACAACCTCATTGTCGTCGCTGGTGGTGTTGTTGTTGTTTTTAGTACCTGGTTTGCTCACCTGGTTTGAGTCTCAGTTGAATGCATGTGAGTATTCTTTCAGCTTGTGGAAAGAGAAGAAAAATAACCTTTCAGAAATGTTTGTCAGAGAAACGCCAATCACACAAAGGAGGTGGGGATTGTTATTGTTTTTGTGATGTCACAATCGTACATGATGTTTATTTACATTTTGTTGGTGGTAGTAAGGCTACATATTGATGCGTGCGTTCCAGTCTGGCGGGCTATGCAGACGTCTGGATGGGGGAGTAATGGCTGTATTTAATAAGAGAGAGATGTGTGTTTTTGTGGGGGATGGAGGCTAATGCTGCAGCACCGAGAGCATGAGAGAGATGGTGCTGAAATAGAACACTGAGATGTGTTGGAGAAAAGGGGGTGGGGAAAGCGAGAGAGAGAGAGGGCTATTTATGTTGTAGACATTCAGAAGACCAGAATGGCAGTGACCATGAAAAATAGACAATTTTGTGTAGGTGGAGTGGGGTTCTATATCCCTGTTGTTTTGTGGTAAAAGCATGTTGTAAATCTGAAGGAATAATGCACCCAAAAATTAACATTCTGTCATGATTAAAAAACAAAAACAAATTTCTTTCTTTTTTTCTGTGGAACATAAATCAAGATATTTAGTAGCGTGTTTGAGCTGCTCTTTCCGATATAATGCATATAAATGTTGACCACAGCTGTCTGACAAGTTTTTCAAGGCCAAATTGGAAAAACTTGACAAATAATGATTTAAATTTCAGTCTGCCCACAAAGCTTCATTTCGCTTCACTGGACTTTAAATAAGGACTTTACACCTTTTCAGTCCTTTTTGTAGCTTGACCGCTCCTGGTCCCCACTCTTATTGTAAAGAAAAGGGCAGTTCAGATATTCCGTTCATTTTGTGTCCCACAGAAGAAAATACATTTTAAAGCAAACTATTCCTTTAAAAGTATACACAAACCAAAAGTATAAAGCATTTTACTACATTTTATCCTAATCCTCATGGCCACAATGGTTATTTTATTGTTTTTACTGACCTTTGTGCAAAAAAAGCATGGAATTTGTTGCTCTAGGCAACACAGCTGGGGATGATGAGAGAGTTTGAACCTGCTCTGAGGCCTGTGCTTTAAGTACAGGTATTGTAGCACCATACAGTGCTGCTCATTCAGCCATGACTAACATAGCTTTTAGCGTCTAAAGTTTGGCTTATGCAACCCCCTTTTGAGAACTCTTACATAACAGTACCTGCATATTTTACGTGGGAGTTTGAACCTCAACTCTAAAAGCTTTATACTATTAGATTTGTTTCATTGACCTGCCAGTAGCTCATCAGGACAGAGTGCAACCTGATGGAAGAACAAGCATGAGCTAGGAAGACCTTTATATTTACAGTAGTATTGTGAAATATTACAATTTAAAAACTTTTCTATTTCTATAATTTCTATCGTAATTTATTCCTGTGGTGGAAAAGCTGAATTTTCAGCAGTCATTACTGTCATTTTCGGTCATTTAATGGAAAGCACTATATCTAGTCTTGAATTCAATGTCACTAGTACTTACTCACTTTAGACCACTGAAGACATACCATGAGCAATGACATTCAGTTCTACTGGGAAACATGTAGACTGCAGGAGATTTCATGCACTGCTAAGCATTCAACTCTGTGAAGGTTGTAACCATGTGACCTGCACTTTCTTTCACAAACGGCTTAAAAGCTCTAGTAGCTTGTTTGAATTTCTCCATACACAACTGTTAGACTGGCAAATATTGTAGCATGTACTGTACTATTGGCAAACCACCACTTTAGTGGTTTCCTGTTGTAAGGATCATTTTGTCATTCATGCAGTATCATGCCATGTTAAAATGGGGCTGTCATCCGGCGATCATGTGTCCTTCTGTCCCAACAGTATGTGATGTCACCATGGGTCCATTAGACATTCACCCTGTCTTTTGACTTCCTAGTGTCAAAATGAGCAGTGTGGTGATTCAGCTTTGAGACATCCCATTTGATGATGCTTATGACCAGTTCTCCATCACTCCTTAAATCCTCTGAGAAATAAACTCACTGCTGCAGGAGATCTAGCGCACATAAAATATTGAGAGTATGCCTGAATTATTTGATAGTTCTGGTGGTGAAAGCTGGGACATGACTGCATCCCTCCAGAGAGGAAGCAGTTCTTTACTGAGGAACCTTGGTCCTGTAGTTTTTATGAACCGTTTAATGGTACTGCAGGATTTCTGACTTGGAATATAAATAATAATTAAAATATAGTCTTTGTTAGTTTCATTTAAAGGTATAGTTCACCCAAAAATAATATACTATATATATAATATAACAAAATATAATATGTATGAATTTCTTTCTTCTGCGGAACTATAGAATGGAAGTCAATTGTGCCCATTAACTGTTTGATTACCCATTTTTCTAAATGTCATCTTTTGTGTTCAGCAGAAGAAAGAAATTCATACAGGTCTAGAAAAATTTGAGTCAGTAAATGATGACAGAATTGTAATTTTTGGGTGAATTAAGCATCTGGAACTGAATCAATGATTTATCAAGACTGAGAGAGAAACTGAAAATTGAGCTGCCAGGGATTATGACTCTTGTGCCTGTATTATATTGCTGTGATTTAAATGCGTAATCAGTTCGTATAGAGATGAATACAGTTCTGAATAAATTATAGGTATTAAACTACCAGAGAAAGGAGAGGTCTACTTGTAAAACACTTTGATATCCAGTGGTAATTTTGAGATATGTAGATTATACATTCCTGATTTTGAATGAAAATATTTGAACTTTACTTAAAGGGATAGTTCATTCCAAAATAAAAATTCACCAAAAGTCATCATTTTTACGCACTCTCAAATTGTTCCGAATCCAAACCTGTATCTGCTGTACACAAAGGAAGATATTTGGAAGAATGTTTATAACCAAGCAGATATCGGCCCCCAGCCCATTTACTACCATAGTATTTTTTTCCTACTATGGTAGTCAATGGTTTGGTTACCAACATTCTTGAAAATATCTTAATTTGTGTCCAGCAGAACAAAGAAATGTATACAGGTTTGGAACAACCTGAGGGTAAGTAAATTATGACAGAATTTTCATTTTTAGGTGAACTATCCCTTTATAAGGGACTTGTGTTGGGTATAGCATGTACACACCAGTACACAGTGTGCAATAGTATTCCATTTGGAGCACAGCCAGTCTCTCTCTCTCCCTCTGTTTCATTTGTCTCCCTCTTTTGGTCAACCTGTGTCAGTACCTCAGTCTCTAGTACACTTTGTACCCTTTGGCAAAAAAAATTAGCCAAAGGTTTTTTTTTAACAATAGCCTAGGTTTTTATTTTCTTCCCAAGATCATTTTAATTATGGTTAAGCTTATAATGTGGATTTTAGATGCACATAGTGTGATTTAAAGCAGGCCTATTGTTAGTGATGTGTTGATATATTTTAGCAGTTGTGTTTATAGAGGAATTTCTTGATCACTCTCCTCTCTGTCCCCCTAAAAGCTGTCCTTTCGTTCAGGTTAGCTTTGTTAAAACAGCATTGTGGGTTGTCGTGCTCGCAGCAGTGTCTGTGTCTGAACCCAGCAGTGCTGTTCTGTTCCAGAGAAGCCGTGACTGTCTCCAAGCGACTTGCCTCTTCTGTCTCCTTTGGCCTTTCACATTATATTTACTTTATAATGTTTATTGCAGATTTTTACTTGTTTAGGAGACATTTGGTCCCGAAGATTTACAGATTCTGATTATTTTAATTTAACGTATTTACAATTTACAACTAGCAATTTGCAAATACTCCCCCCATCACCTAGGAGAGGAGAGTTTGAAATAGGACTTGGAAAACCTTTTTTTAAAGCCCCCGAGAGGAACATAAGCTTGATGATACAGTGTTCCACCTAATTTCCTCTGCAGACATTTCAGAAATAAATCAGCGTTTTATTTTCCCATACCAGGAAATAAATGGGTTTTATGTGCGCTAATAGACTTCCTGTGCATGTGTGGATCTATGCGAAAAAGAAAAGGAAATTTGAGGCTTTGTCCAGGATTTAATGCAAGTTGCCAGTGTGTGCGTTGTCTAGCGCATGGGAGCATATGTCTAGAGAGCACTGTCACCATGGCAACAGTGTGCTTGCCAGATATGTGGAAACATCTCTACATGGGCTGAAATGCTCATTAACTGATAATTATCTCATCGAATGTCATTAACACACTGCTATATAATAAGACTAGAATACTATTGAAATGCAAGCCATGCCATCTATCTTTAAATTATATTGAATGTAATATATGCTAAATTATATTATTTTTGAATGCAAATCTATATTGTAATCTAAAAGTTATATTGCAACACTTGTAAGAAGTATACTTTTTGTATTGCTCTCCGTCTTTATGAAACTAAAGCATTACCCATTCCAATCATTTTGGGTTTGATCTGTATTGAGATAAATATTTAAATTAGGATATTATTGTAATACTGATAACTAGGTTGGACCATACTTGCTGATAACCAATTAATCAACTTATAGTTTTTAAAATTGATAGACCTACTGGATAAAAACACATAACACTCCAAGTAAAACTTATATATACAGGTCCTTCTAAAAAAATAGCATATTGTGATAAAAGTCCATTATTTTCCATAATGTAATGATAAAAATTAAACTTTCATATATTTTAGATTCATTGCACACCAACTGAAATATTTCAGGTCTTTTATTGTTTTAATACTGATGATTTTGGCATACAGCTCATGAAAACCCAAAATTCCTATCCTATAAACTAATGCAAACAGATGGTAACAATTGTGACATTAAACATTTGGGTCAGACGTTTATTTTTGTCAGATTGTAATACAGCATCTAGTCAACTAATTAATTTCTGTATAATGATATGGCAACATGTACTCCGTATACATACCTTTTTTTAAAAGCGTATCTGATTTGTCAGCATTCTCACGTGTCAAAACAAACAGCACGAGGCATCAGCATCATTCTGCCTCGTACTGTATATTGACAACGGACCCTTCTCGGCAACGGACGTAACCCGGAAAAACTATAGGCATGGATTTTTGCAGATAATCGATTGTTTCACCAATCAACTATCGGTGCCGATTAATCTGCAAAACCGATGAATCGGTCAACCTCTGAGTGGCATTTTGCATTAAATTATCAGGTCAGGAAAGGGAATGAGTCCTTCCTTTCAGTCATTCTGCTGAGGTTATGAAGAGTAAATCTCTTATTTTGCTAATAAACTGCATATCTCAAATGTCACATTAGAGGGCATATGTGGTCTAATTTTTTGCACGTGTTGTCATTTAAATGTACTCTTAGTACAGTGGTTAAATAGTTGTGAAGATGGACTGTAAAAATATGATTTGAGCACCATGGAAGACCACTACAGTTTTGACAGGCTCAAAATGTAATTCATGTTTATACACTTGCAAGTATATACACTTGTTCTTGTCAGATGCAGAATCACTCCTACTGAAAAGACCAACATTGCTGGTTCCCTGCTGGTCTAGATTGTCCTGCTGGTTAAGATCTCTGATTAGCATCCCATGGACCAGCATCCAAAACACGTGTTGGTCTTTTCAGCAGGGAATGGGTGTGTTCACTGCACTGAAGTGAAGGCATCAATACATTCATCAGGGTTTGTTGCAGCAGAATTGAGTGTATGACTGCAGCCAAAGTCCTTGCTGTAGATACTAATAGGGAATATCAGTTCAGACAGAGAAACCAATCATGAAATTGAGAGAAAACAGTTAAGTTGTAAGTTTTTGTTATTTCTGATTGTCTATATTTGCATTACAGTAAAGCAGGAGAGACTGGCAGGGAATTTCAGCTCAGATAGAGCAAAAGAAAGAAACAGAAATGAGGAATAAAAAAAAAAACACTATCATGATATAGACAGAAAAACTGTTTTTCTTTATACTACAGCAGCCAGAGTGAGAAGTGTGCTTCTCTCCTAAACGTGGGGGAGGGAGAACGTGTCTGAGGATGTTGAAGAGAGAGAGAGAGAGAGAGAGAGCCAAGTAGTGAGTCTGCAAGTAGCGAGTATCTGCAACGGGTTTCATTTGGATAAAGCCCACCTTCAGCAAGATACCAGAGAGAAAGAACATACGATATTTAAAAAAGGGAGGGATGGATAAAAGGGAGAAGGGGACATAGCACACAAAGCTATAGAACCGAGGTGCGCCAGATTTCTGGATTCTGCATTAGGAATGAGGAACGTGCATGAGTGACCGTGAGCCTGTAATCGGTGGCAGATATGGCAGTGAGCGCGTGGCAGGCTCTGTCTCCGCTGCAGTGGGCTCGCTGGGGCTGGGACACTCTGCTGGGAGGCACATCCGGAGAGGATGGGGCAGACCCAGCCCTAGGGCTCCTCCGCAGCCTCAGCTGGACCTCCAGACATGATTACATGATACACGGCAGGCAGAGGTGAGCGTGGGGTAACAACAGGGAGAGGACAGGGACTAATGCGGTTAGACTGGGTGGGGGTCTGCACATCTGTCTGAGGCTGCGCCTTTGTTGCCGTATTTGGACTGTTGCTTTATTTGTACAGATGTGTTCGCCTATGCGATCACATACTGTGTCAGATTTGTGTATTATACACTTATGCCAAGACCAAACATTTTTCACCAACCAACATTTTGTTGTATTGCCCAAATAAGCAACATGGGCATCATCAGTCTTTACTGAAATGGCAATAAAATCTGTTAATAGACTTAAATAACACCTTCACTGTGATACTTAGAATATATAGTGAATGAGAGAGAAAATGGACACCATGGCTGAGTGTAATAATGTGTTTGAGCTGCTGTTATTGGTCTCCTAGCTGCAGGTTCAGATTTCCATCTGTAAATAATCCACCAGGGCCTACTAGACATATGCTGAGGCAGGCATTTGTTTATAAGGTTTGGCACACAATGAATGATTGAGATACACCTATAGTGTATAAAACTATGTATTTGTTGTTTGTTTGCTGTATCAGTGCTGGATTAGAAATGAAAACTTTGTATGGAAACAAAGATATGATATTTATACATCAGTGAGATTATTAAATCAACTCTTAATTCAATAAGCTATATTCAGAATCTCTTCTGCCTCATTGTCTCTTCTGTAGGAGCTCAGACTCAGATGGAGCGTTCGAAACCCCTGAGTCCACCACTCCTGTGAAGTCTCCTTCCCCACCAGTGCCCTCAACAGAACCTGCCTGCCCCAGCTCAGAGGCATTGTCCCCAGAACACACAGGTATGTTTAGATCTTCATTCCATCACTACTCACACCACAATGATCTTATGTAGAGTCAAATAGTTTAATTTATTGTGTGCATAGCTTCAGGGTTTACTAGGCATTGAAATGCTTAAGACGAGGCTTAGATTGCAGGACATTGAAAATAGAGTTTGTTTCTTGTTTTTAACAAATCTTGTATTTTTATTATAAATGAAAAAGGACAGTGTTAATTAGCAGAGAGTGTACAGCAACATACTTTATGATTCTTAACTTTGAACCCAAGAAATGTTTTGAAATGACATAATATTATCTAAGTAAATATAGCTAGAAATATAAACTAGATCAAGAATATATTATATGCACATTTTTTTGGGAACAAAGAGATGGAGGTCCAATTAAAATCTTTATTCTATTTTTAGTATTTCAATTGCGTTTCTTTTCATGACTTTTTCCCAGTGTTTTCATACATTTTTTTCTTGCTCTGGTTTATTTTCCCCCAAAAATAATTAAAGCCAAGAAAAGACTGCCTTTCACTTCCATTATTCTCTGACTGGAGTACAGTAGTCTTTTGTTATCAAGCACTGCACTCGTACTCCCTCTAGTGGAAATGCAATGTATTGCTGTTGATGGTATTTTCCAGAAAGATAATCTATAAAAAAAAGCTAAACTAACCAGCAAACTTATTTTGTACTCTCTAAAAAGTTATTAGTTGACTTAACTTAAAAAAAAGTGTGGAAACCCATTGCCTTAAAATGATTGAGTAAAACATTTCATGCGTAATTGAAAAAAGTATGTTTTAAGGCAACGGGTTTCCTCACTTTAAGTTAAGTCAACTGATCACTTTTTACTTCTGCATTCTTCTGCTCAAATAAAACTTTAGATAATACCAATACATCTATGAGCACTGTTCTGTGATCTGCCTTAAATTCATGATCTATTTTTTGTTTTGTTTAAATATCTAGTAACTTGTCATACTCCATCTTCACAGCTTCTACTGCTGACATCTCTGCCAGTGAAGATCAAGACCCAGCAGTACTTCCTCCTCCCAGTCGCTCTCAATCTATAGTCTTTGATGAGGACAAACCAATAGCTGCTAGCGGCGCCTACAACCTAGATCACTTGATCGTTAATGACCCCTTACCAGACTCAAATTTTGGGTCTGGACCATCAAGCAGGACACTTCTCACCCGCTCTCTAAGCTTGCAGTCTGGTGAGTTAGAGAGCCCAGGAGACAAATCCTCAGCAGGAACCTCCGACAAACCCATTCATCCCCGAACAGAGTCCTTTAGCATAGGAACAGAGAGCGCTCCAGGAACCCTCCGTAAAGTGAAGAAGCCCCGTCCAGGTTCACTAAAGAAGAAGCCTCTTTCCAGACAGAACTCAAACCCAGAGCGTTCCTCTCCCAAAACTGTGTCTTCTAGCAGTACACCGGAAGAAAAAAAGAGAGGGAAACCACCTTCCGAAAGTCCCTTGCAAACCCAAGAGAGGCCTAGTTCCTCTCCCAGCCCTAGTCCTAGTCCTGCTGGTACACTACGGAGAAACAGAATAAAGTCTCGAGTTGACAGTCCTCCACCTTTGGCTGAGGAGACCACTACCGCCTCAATACCAACTCAACTCCAGCCGGAACTTCCTGATCCAGTTCCCGAGGCTCCCACTGTCCCAGACGAGGAGTCTCCTATTCCTCCCAGTGCCTCGTACAAATGGGATCCGAACAACTTTGAGAACATTGACCCATTCTGTACAGGAGGCAGTAAAGTGGCAAACTCGCCGGTCTTAGGCAGGAAAGCTGATTTTACATTGGTTTCAGGCACCACTGTTGCTGTAGAGGAGCCCCGTGCCCCTTCCCCTGCTAAAGAGCAACCACACAACATTGAGGAACAACCAATCGCCAAGCGTCAACCAGTCAGACTGGAGTTTGACTATTCAGAGGACAGTGGAGAGGCACCGCGCAGTACTCCTCCTCCCAAAATCCTGGGCAAGAAACCAGGGGCCAAGATGCCCATCCGAAAGCCAAAACTGGGGATTAAGAAGGCCCCTCCACCCCAGACAGAACAGCTAGACAATTCACACGTCCCAGCACTTACAAATATCAATGATGATATCCCGATCCCCAAGGCGTCATATAACTTTGACCCCAGCAAGTGGGATGACCCTAACTTTAATCCATTTTCTTCAAGCAGTGGTATCCCAAACTCTCCTGGACTGCCTGAAGGATCCTACAGCTTTGATCCTGACTCCTTTGATGATTCAATCGATCCCTTCAAATTGTCTAACAGTTTGGGGAACCCGCCAACGAAAGCTGCCACTTTTGACCAGTCCAACAATGATAACGAGAATGACAATGATAACATTGTGGAGTTAGAGGATCACAACCAGAACAAACCTGCCAAAAACAAGAAGAAGCCTCTCAAATCGTAAGTCTGCCCTTATGAATCCTAATGTGTGCCATTCATTCATTGAAGAGCACTGTGTGAAATTCTAGTACATTTTCTTGTGTATATTACTGAATGGTCAGATACATGTGTGTATGTGAGTGGGTGTTAGTACTTGTTGTTTGTCAGCCTCTGTCACATGTCTGTCTGTTGATCTCATTTACCCCAGGAAGTCCAGCAATGTCTCTTCTCTGTGTTGTTTCTTGTAAGTAGCGAGATGGAGGAAAATCAACATCAGTAATAATATAGCTTAATATAAAATATCATTTTAACATTTTTTAACTCATGAGCCCACCATCAATTGTTTTAATAATTTAATTTGATACAAATTACTGATTTCACATAATTCTTAATCAGTCCTTCATCTACTCCATGTCTGATATTATCCAATGAGAATGTGTTGCCATCTAGTGGAGCCCCCAATAAGTGCAGTCCATTCCAGGAACATGGGCAGAGGACGAGTTCAGACATGCAAATGTTCACAAGGCTTGAACATTTAGTCTGATTGACTTACAATGTACACGTGATCTAATTTGAGTTTTGTTGACTTTTTTCAATGAATTAGGCGTGAAGGTTGTCATCTTATCTCTAAATCTCTGAATAAATTCCTTATCCAGACATTTTTTTAATGAGACTTTTCTTCCTTCAGAGATCTTCCCTCCTAAGGGTGGCCTAGTGGTTAACTGGTGGATAATAAACATTGCAGGTTTTATTATGTGTAAGCAGAAACTGTAACTGTAATGTTGACAAGGGAATCTTTATTGTGCCCTTGAGCAAGACATTGTTTTCTTGTGTAAGACCCCCTGCACACCCTATTTGGGAGCAGTTTTAAGTAATATTACCTTTAGAAGGGGAGTTTGCTGGATCCTTTGCCCCTGTTTTAGATGAATTAATCTATATACAGTATATTGCTCAGTTGCAGATTTTTCCTCCACCATTCTTTAACAATTCAAGGTTGTTTTCAACGCAGATGTATTTTTAGATTTTCAAGGACGAGTTCCAACAATGTTGCTGAAATTAAATATTTACATCACTTACAGTATGAAATGGGACGAAGGTCAACAACAGCAACCGAATAGGATCTGATATGAGTCTGTTATGTTTTTACATGTGTCATTTTATTAGGTAATTGAGCAATTTATTAGGGGGTACAGGGATTAATATTTACTGTGAATGTGTTTAGGCAGAGTATCTATTTCCTCATTTAAAACCACAACTCTTTACTGCATAATCATCATGTGTCTGCAAGTGGTAATTTCCAATTCATTACTAATAGCTGTATGTCTTTAATTTCCTGCCATGGTTCGAATTGTGAGTAGAAAAAAAAACATGGCATAAAAATTGCATTAGCAAAAAAGAAAATGTTCACTATTAAAAACACAATTCACTGAAAAACCCAAACTGCACAATATAACATTCATATATAACACTATTAGAATCATAATAAATCATAATGTAAGCCATGAATAATCCATTTCATTGTGCACTGGTAAAATCTTAACTGATGAGATTTAATTCTTAATAATAAACACCATCATTTACTGATTGATTTACAGTATACTTCCATTTGGCTAAAGGTTTTCTAAAACATTTATCAGAACAACACAACAGGTATGTATTATTAAACTAAAACTTTTATACAATAGAACGTTATCTGTACAGTATCTGTCAAAAAAACAACAACTGCTGTGTATAATAAATAGGATAGTTGGAGTTCACAGTTTATATGCAGATTGGTTGGACAGCACAGTAGATGGAAACATGGTACATAATGTCTTTTATTCCAAATGTATAGTTTAATAACTAACAATATATCTTATGTTTTGTTTTCTGAAACAGTAACACTTTCAGAGTGAAGAAGTCTCCAAAGAGGACCCAGATTACAGAGCCATCTGCACAAGTAAGTTAAGACATGAGCGCACATTCACCTACAGTACACTCACACAGTCACTTCAGACGTTCATTCTGAAGATTATCTGTTTCTTCCCTTCGCTGTCACCTCATATCATAACAGTGTTGTCCTGTGTGTTCTCCACTCTCGCCCACCACTTCACACACACATCATCACCTGCAGGAGCACTCACCCGATGCCAATCCCGATCCTTCACAAGATCACGCCACAGATGAGGAGAAACTGGCTTCCTCCACCAATCAGAAATGGACTAGACATGACGTGGAGGTGGAGCTGACCTCTGACCCCCAAGACTTCCCTCAGCCGACAGACTTCACAGCTTTTGTCAACGAGAACAGTTTACCTGCACAGAGTGACGGTGAGAGAGGGGAAAAGTCTCTTATTATGTCACTACATTATTTCAAATTATGGATTCTAAGATATTATATTTTGAAAGAATGAGACTGACAGTACAGTACTGATTTCAAAATAATATGAGAGTAAATCTCACAAAACCAGTCAAGTTATATTATTGTCAATTATATTATGCTCAAATATATATATATATATATTTTTTGCATAGTGACATTCCAATACTTATATACATACACAGTATATAGGGTATATATATATATATATGATGCAAAGCGTTTTTATTATATAGTAATTTAATTTGAATAAATAATTGTATTACATTAATAAAACCCTACTGTATTGCAGTAATGACAATTTAATAAGAATTTACATTGAAATAGCAGTCGTTAAAAAATTGAGAATTTGGTGGGCAAATGTTTTTTGTGTATTTTCAAAATGCGAAATAATAGTAATGATCTTAAAAATGAAAAAAATAATTTTCTTTAGATATTTGGGTGAAAATTTTTGCTGATATTCACCCATCAGATTATTTCCCACGTGATCCAAGTTTGGCTGCAACCCATAATGACTGGTTTTAATAGCCTTTGACCTACAGGGAATCGTTTGGGCCCTGTGGCAGTCTGTGCCTGAATATAACTGGGTCAATGGTACAGAAGCAGATGAATTATAGTGCCACTCTCATGTTAGTTCTGTCAGTCTGTTAACTGATGATCAACACAGAAAGAATATTCTTTTTTGAAGCCTTATATTATTTTCAATTCCTAATTTAACCTTTATAAAACATTTAATATATCACTAATTTTCTCTGGTGTCTTCTCTGCAGTTACAGACTATGAGATTGAATACATGGAGAAGATTGGCTCCTCTGCACCTGTAAGTATCTACCTGACTCTTAGATGTACCAAACTTGTGTGACAAACACCAAACTAATGTTAGATCAAAGACCTTTGTATTTATGTGAATGCATATGTATTTATTTACAGCCTCTCTCAGTGAAGAAACCATCACTTTATCTGAAACTGGATTCTGTGACAGACAGTCCAAAGAAGACCTCCAACATGCACGATTCCGAGCCCAACTCCCCCTGCACCGGGTAAACTGAATACACACGTGGAGTTTTCAACAAAAACACTGTTGTTTTATGGGGATGTTCTATGACATAATTATTTTTATATTGTACAAACTTAATATTCTATCCCCTAACCCTTACCCAAAAACCAACCACAGAAAACTGTGCACTTTAGATTAGTATGATTTATAAGCTGTTTTCCCATCAGGACCGAAAAATGTCCCCACAAGGACAATGATTTTGGATATTGCCATCCTTGTGGGGACATTTTGTCCACACACAAATTTAAAATCATATATTACTTAAATATGCATTGAATGACTTGATAAGCAAAAGGTCACAGCCGTTTAGTCAGGTATTGAGCAAATGCTATAGAGATTATTTTCAAGGCATATATTTATTTATATTTATGTCAGTTTTTGCGAAAGGTGAGTTTTGTCTGTAGAAGTACACTGTAGATGGCTTTAGAGCTACACAACTCCTTTTAAATGGGTTGAGAACAATGTATCCTCTTTGGCAGCATATTTCATGTGTTTAATTGTATTGGTCTGACACATTACAGGAGCTTTGAGGAGATGGAGGCTCAGATCTCGCAGGGGAAGTCACCTGTGCTGCCACCTCGTGTTGCTCGTGACCCCATGGCCTCAGAGAAAAGCAGAAAGAGAGACAGTCAGTCTCAGAGTCGAACGCAGAGCAACGAGAGAGATGGAGTGGTAAGTGCAAACCAATCAAGCAATGAAAGATAGAGTCAGCACCTTCAAGAGTGTGGTTATTTCATTATTTCAGATAATGTGTTTTCATACAATCAAAATGCATGAATTACACCACAAATGTGTGAAGATGGGTTTATTTTTACTTTGTTACTTTTCAATCTTAAGGGACAGTGCATCCTAAATAAAGAAATAAATCAATTCTGACATTATTTACATCCTCATCTTATTCCAAATAATGCATATATGCTGCTATTTTTTCAGTAGAACACAAAAGGAGACAATGTGAATAATGCACACTGTCCTCTTTTCTATAATCATTTGTTTTCAATTGTCAACGATAGTAAATAATAGCAGAACTTTTATTTTAGTTTGAACTGGCCCTTTAAGATAACATTATTTTGCTAAGCATGTAGCTTCTATTTTTCAGGATCTCCCCACCAGAATCAGTACTGCAGATTGTTTATTCTTAGGCGTTGTAAACCCATCATAGAAGTGTTATGATGCACTAGGCTAAATACGAGCTTGCGCTTCCTCACTGACACCCAGGCACCTCCTACTCCTCTTGTCCCTCTTCTGCTCTCACTCCCAACACAGTCCCCCATCCAGGGCCCCATGGACCCCTCAGATCTGCCCCTCTTAGACAGGCTGTCTGATTCACCTGCCCCTCTCAGCTACCTGGAGCCTGATCTGGCAGAGACCAACCCCACTGCCTTCGCTCAGAAACTGCAGGTGTGTAGAGAGAAGCCTACCTGCCCACTATCTCTTCTCCCCTGGAGCTTTGCTGCTATGCGTGTATGAGTGTGTGCGTGTCTTTCATGTACTTTGTCTGCCTGTCTGTTTTGCCTCTCTTTTTTTGGCCCCTAGTGCTGGGTTCAGGAGATGTTAAAGGAATAGTTCGACCAAAAAAAAAAACCTATATGACTTATGCAAATGGAAACTGGGGCTGATAATCTCCAAAATGACAAAAATGCACCATGAAGTACATTACTGTTCAAAACTTTGGGTCAGTAAAGTTTACATTGTTACAAAATATAGTCTATTTTTAACTGCTTTATTTAATCTTGCAATTCATCGCAAAAAGTGCTATGGTTTCAACTAAAATACTATGCAGCACAACTGTTTTCAACATTGATAATAATAAGACGTTTGTTGAACACTAAATCAGCATAGAATGATTTCTGAAGGATCATGTGACACTGAAGACTGGAGTAATGACTGCTGCCTATTCAGTTTTTCCATCACAGGAATGAATTAAATTTTAAATATATTAAAATAGAAACTCAATTAATTAATTTGTATAATAACTTAAATTGTATTAATATTTCACAATTTTACTGTTTTTACTGTATTTTTCGATCAAACACGATCAAAAACAGACTTTTTTCAAAAACATAACACCTTACTGACCAAATATTGTAATGGTAGCTTCAAGTCTTCTATAGTCACATGATAAGTCATATAGATTACCTTTTTTGTTAACTGTTATGGTGCCTTTTTGTCTGTATGGTGCTTTGAAGCCTCTGATTCTCATTCATTATTATTATATGGAAAGGAACAGCTCTTCAGAAATTCTGCTAAATAGCTTTTGTGGTTATTTTGGGTGAACTATCCCTTTAAAAATACATTCTAGAAATAAACTTTTAGCAAAGGATGGATGGATTTCATCACATTCACAAATGTGTATGAGTGTCTGTGTGTATGTACAGTATATGTACGTTTTCCCCCTTCAGGTTTAGTATTTGAGTGAGGCCAGTACAACTCTAACCCCTCTTTTCCTCCTTGCCCCTGCCCCCACTCCATGGGTCACTCCCCCTTTCCTTCCCCCACCCTCCCTTGTGGCCCAGGAGGAGCTGGTGCTCGCAGCCCTGAGGATAGAGGCTCTACAGGTAGCCAAAAGCATCTCTCAGAGCCCTACTTTGTCCACTGTGTCCCCTCAGGTACTGCGCTGAACCAGCCTGCACCTGTGTGTGAGCGTGTGTGTGTGTGCAAGCACGTCTGTGTGTGTGTATGTAATATACTCCCTTCTGAACTGAGCCCCCTGACTGCACCCTTGGGTATGAGTGTGAGTACCTACCCATAAACTACCTCACCATACTGTGGACGTGACATCTCACCCCTGGTTCTCTAACCCAGCTCCTGTCCCTCGATTGGTGCTCCTTTTTCCCAATCCAGCACCCTTTTGCACAAAAAGAGGTGTGTTTCTCCCAGGGCTTTGTGACAATCCTGCATGTTCGCCTGGACAGGAGATCCATTGAAATGAAGGTCAATGTGACTTGGAAACTAATGCTATATAGACTATTATTTATTACATCAAATATGAATGATTTGTAGATTTCATCATTTATATACTTTTCCTAAGCAAAAAGTTGTAAGCTGAATTCCTTGTCACATTCATGCTGGTTCCTGGTTTCGATTGTAACTAATTTACACTAACTCAATGGAATACAGTGGGCATACGGATCATCTGTATGCCTGGTCTGAGGCCACTGGCGTGGCTTCACATAAAGCTTAGCTCAGATCTGCTTCCAGTCATGTTGGATGAGCGACTGTCACCACAGTCTCAGCATTTGTACAGGAAATGGAATGAACAGACTAATCTGGTGTACACAAACATGCACACATGCATACCACAACCCCTCTAACACGATGCCTCATATTCTTCCCGCTCCATTCTCATGATGTTGTCTTGCACGCTTCACAGTCTCGCCTCAAGAAGCCCAGCCCACGCCGCTGGAATCTCAACGGTTCCCACATGGCTAAAGTAAGACAGAAAGAAAACAAACCCCTCTAAAGTCTAACTAGGTCTAGTCCATATATTCTAATTCCATTGTCCCTATAACATTAGACTAAACCACCATTAGTCAGTAAAATAGGTCTACAGACAAAAAGCATCTCATCCTTCTCCCGTCCTCTCTGCTCACAGCAAAACATCTTTTTCTTAGTCAGTGTTTTTGTTGTTTTATCTAAACATTCTTAAAAATTAATACATTTAAATTATGAATTTTTTATAAATTGCCCTGTTTTAAGTGTGTTTAGATTTTCCCTAAACAACTGATTAAGAAAATGTATTTTTTTTTGTAAATTTTGTATACTACTTTTATTCAGCAACTATGCATTGAATTGATTAAATGTGACAGTAAAACTTTTAGGTTGTTACAAATGATTTACATTTTAAATAAATGCTGTGCTTTTGAAATTTCTGTTCATCAAAGAATCCTGAAAACATGTAAAGGTTTCTTCCAAAATATTAAGCAACACTCAATATTTTCAACATTAATCATAATAATAAATGTTTCTTGAGCAGCAAATCTGCAGTTTTTGAAATTGAGACACTGAAGTAATGGCTGCTGAAAATTCAGCTCTGCCATCACTGGAATAAATGATGTATTAAATTGTAATCACATTTCATAATATTACCATTTTACTGTATTTTAATCAAATGAATGCAGCCTTGTTGAGCATAAGATTTCTTTTTAAAACATTAAAAAACTTTGACCAAACTTTTGAATAATGTTGCTCTTGCCCATTTCCTTTTTTAACAAGGAACAGCTAAATCTAACCGCAAATTAGAATCTAAATAAAGTCAGTCACAAACATATTTTAAAAAAACATAAACTCTAACTCATTTCCTAGACACATTTAAAATGACTATCCAGTATCCACATAACATTGTATAGACCTCATTACTTTTTTGTAAATAATAGTTTAATAATAGGTTTTGTCTCACTCTGTCAAAACTAGTGTGGTTATTTTTATAGAAACCTGCAGGAAAATCCACACAGACAGATAGCAAACTCTGTCACAGGACGTCCCGCATTCCACAGGTATAGTTTCTGCCCCCGAATAACCTCTGGACTTCATTTCCAAAATAGAATTGAGCTTTAATGTATCAAAAGTATTTTTGGCATAGAACTGATACATTTTAGGAAAATGGAGTACTTTCATATATAAAAAGAGTGACACTGTATTATACAGCTGAATTATGGAGTAATGAGGTTTAGTGATGACTAGCCTGAATGGATGATCTTCTTAAAATATTCAGTATTTTAACATACATTATTAGATAACGCTCTTCCTGAAATAGTCCACAGACACATTTCATATGCTGCCTCAGCACATTCTCCACATTTTCTTTTTTTATACCTTTTCTTGTCAATAGTGATCATTTTTCATTCAGGCAAATACATGTACAGCTGCTCTGAAGATGACAGGACTTCATCACAACCCCACTGCTGCTGTACTGAACTGTCTTGTCAATATTCAATTAGAACGCTTTTGTTTCTCATTTACATTTAGAGTTATTCCTCTGCCTCATTTATCACCCATGAATGTGTTTATGATTGGTGAAGACCTACATGCTTTTCTCTTGGGCTGGATCACACATTCAGGGAGTTTCTAGATAAGATTATCCAGTGCAGAATTTGATTGTTGGGAAAATTATTGAGTTGGAGTCAAGACCAAAACTTGGTCCCTCCAGACCATGCTTAATGTACCCCGATCAGGCATAACATTATGATCACCTTACTAATATTGTGTGGTCCCCCTTTTGCTGCCAAAACTGACCCGTCAAGGCATAGACTCCACTAGACCCCTAAAGTTGTGCTGTGGTATCTGGCACCAAGTTGTTAGAAGCAGATCCTTTAAGTCCTGTAAGTTGCGAGGTGGGGCCTCCATCTATCGGACTTGCTTTTTCAGCACATCCCACAGATGCTCAATTAGATTGAGATCTGGGGAATTTGGAGGCCAAATCAACACCTCAAACTTGTTGTTGTGCTCCTCAAACCATTCCTGAACCATTTTTGCTTCGTGGCAGGGCACATTATCCTGCTAAAACATTTTCCACAGCATCACACTGCCTCCGCCGGCTTGCCTTTTTTCATAGTGCATCCTGGTTGCATGTTTTCCCCAGGTAAGCGATGCACACTCATCCAGTCATCCACATTATGTAAAAAAAACCCTGATTCATCAGACCAGGCCACCTTCTTCCATTGCTCTGTGGTCCAGTTTTGATTCTCACGTGCCCACTGTTGGCACTTTCGGTGGGTGACAGGGGTCAGCATGGGCACCCTGACTGGTCTGCGGCACTGCAGTCCCATACGCAACATTCTGTGATGCCCTCTGTATTCTGACACCTTTCTATCAGAACCAGCATTAACTTATTGAACATTTTGAGCTACAGTAGCTCGTCTGGTTGATCGGACCACATGGGCCAGCCTTTGCTCCCCACGTGCATCAATGAGCCTTGGCCGCCCATGACCACTGTTCCTTCCTGTATCGCCACTGTTCCTTCCTTGGACCACTTTTGATAGATACTGACCACTGCGGACTTGGATCACCCCACAAGAGCTGCAGTTTTGGAGATGCCATCATCTAGCCATCACAATTTGGCCCTTATCAAACCTGCTCAAATCCTTACGCTTGCCCATTTTTCCTGCTTCTAAGACATTTGAGGACAAAATGTTCACTTGCTGCCTAATATATCCCACCCACTAACAGGTGCCGTGATGAAGAGATAATCAGTGTTAATCACTTCACTAATCATAATGTTATGCCTGATCGGTGTATATAGTCATAAGAGATCCAAGACCACATGATCAACACTCCAACACTGATAGAGTATCATTTCAGCATTTCGTTTCAGGTTTGTAATCTCACTTTGTACCTCCCGTGTGTTATACCGTATGTACCATACTATGTGCCCCCTCCATGATCTGAGTGCAGCCCAGTAATGCTCAATAAATGGTATTAGGCATAAATGCTTCTTTCAGACCAAACATTACGTGATGGGCATTCTGTATTTGTACCCTAACACACGACCCCCTACCTCGTATAAGAGTCAAACTCAATTAATCTCCTAATCCAGCTCTGCTAGGAAGAATTAATCAGCTTTAATCAGCAAGTGGGTTTAAGGGCTAAACATGATGATTATTCAGTAACAACACCCCATCACTGGCTATAAAGAGGATACAGTTATCTGAAAATGGTACATATAAACATTTTATTGTAATTGTTAATGTTATTAAAAAAACAAATCTGATTTAGTTTTCAGAAGTCAATTAAATTACAGTACATTTACATTTGAAAGTGGATTTATATTTATAAAACATGTCTATTTTTTTTTAATTGTCCTTTACAGACTTTTGTTCTTGTAGTGGCTGGTTGCATTAACTACTCAAATACATACTTTTTAAAAAATATATTTTATTTGTCATTTATTCAAAATGGATCATCAACTTTTACCTCCAATAACCAAACAACCTGTACTCCTGCAGTTCTCATCTGACACAGCATTCCCTCCCTTACCCGGATTCGGTCAAAGCTGCAAACTTTTCATGACAAACAGCTTTTCACACCCATCTCACATTGGGGATTGTCAATCATAACATCCCAGCTGTATGCAGCAGGCCTATTGCCAACTGCTGGACGCTTTTGAAACCCGAACAAAGAGCCTGCTCTCCATGGCATTATGGCTTTGCTGAGTAGACCCTGTAGATGATGCGCTGCTTCCCTCCAGGATGTGTGAATTGAATATTTTTGTACATAAATAAATTCACAGGTTTTTAATGGTATCTCCACAACTCTCTCCTTGGCATCAGAGAGAAATGGCCTCACCGGGGGACAGTGGCGTTTCGAAGAGCTCCCTCTATTCCCGAGCAGGATACATTGAAGGGGAAAGCCCTCATCTGCCACGTGACTTGGACCACTCTCTGGGCATCGCCCGAGAAGAGGTATATGCTCAACCATTGCATGACACCACACCACGATTTATTGTGGGAGGAAAATCTTAGTATTTTAATTTCACATTGTATAAAAAAAAATTGCTCCATTTAACTCCCATTTTCTTGTGAAACGACTGAAAGCTCACATTCATTTTTGAGTGTAACACCTATATCTGAAATGATAACCGATGGATAGAACCAAGTCCCTGAATTTTTTCTTTTTTTTTGATAACCCATTTCAATTGGCTGTACTTCACAACAAGGAAGAAAACACCAGCCAGTGTTTATTAACCTCATACATATGCAAATAAGAATATTTTTACAGTTTGAAACATGGCAAAGGATAATTCATTTTTTTGTGGTAACACAGAATGACACTGGTTTAACAATTTTAAGTGTGAAAAGCTCATGTTAAGTGTGAAAAGCTCATGTGTGTGAAGTGTTGCTATTCTTATTTCAGGTCGTTTTGAAAGAGAAAGAAGCCATGGAGTGGAAAAGAAAATATGAGGAGAGTAGACGGGAGGTGGAGGAGATGAGGTTGGTGTTCTCACAGAACAAAGATTCCTGTGCCCTTGCGAGCTGTGACGAGTGAAGCTTGCGTCATTTCCCGACCCCATTCCTCCCCGCCCCTCTCCCATCACTTCCTGTCCTCTCAATCCAATTAATAAAACTGTCCAAAACATTCATTCGTTTGAGTTCCGTAGCTGATATGACACCCCTCAGATCAAAATGAGATGATCAGGCATAATTTAAAATATATGTGCATTAAACCTGGCAAGGCTCACATGCATCACCCTCAGACCACCTCTCAATCTGTTTATCTCTCTCCTACTGTTTTTTGAAGTCGAGCGTAAGTAGAAAGCCAATTAAAGAAGGCCTTAATGAGTCAGATGTGCCAGACGTGGAGGCAAAAGAAGAGAGGGAATAGACGGAAGATAATGTAATTTTGAGGTCAACCATCTGGAAAACACATGTAACTGTTTTGTCACTCAATTAAATGCCTTTTTAGGTGGTTTATATTAGTTTTTGCTGAGAAGTTAATATTACACAGTTCATATTCTGCACTGTTGAAGAGATCACTTCACTGCACTATTAACAACATGCAGTGTTGTCTAATTCAGAATGCTTTAAATGTTTTAAAGCTGTCCTTTTGTTTTCAAGGGGTAAAGAGAACAAGGTAATCGGGGAGGGTTGAGGATTACAGCCAGCTGGACTGGGCCTTGTTAGTGTGGATAAGAATGGAGCTTAGTTCATTAGCCTGATTGGGCTCAGGATAAGGAAGGCCTAAGAGGCTAAGCGAAGATGTAGCTAATCCATCTGCTTACTGTGCCGGCAACCTGCTTTTCTCCAAGCAAGTGTTTCTGCCAGCCGAACTCAAGTAGTTAAAAGCATGACATAACAAATGCCAATTTCCTGACCTTTCATGTAATCAACCTTGTTTAGAAGCATTTAAAGTCATTGTTATGATCTCCGCATGTATTGTTGTCATTGCTGTTAAGTTGCATTTACATTATGTTGTCAACCAATCCTTTCTTTTCCTAACATCTGGGACAGAGTGGATTCTGTTTGCAAACAGAAAAAAGACTAACTTTGATTGTTTGACATCCAATTTGGCACACTTTCAAATGCGGTTCTAAATCCTGTTTTAACCTGGTATTACGATCCGTATAGGGTGATCCGATCACAAGTGGTCAGCCAAGATAGATAGCCGGAGGTAGTAATGTGTCTCAAAGGAATCTACTGTGACCACTTGTGATGGGATTTCGAGGGGAGGGTCTCTGACTGTGTGAAAACATGCGTCACTCACTACGTCAGTGTTAAAAAAAGAAAACAACAGAAAGAAATTGAGAAAAAAAATGGGATAACTTTCCCCCTTCTATACATTGAGTTCCTTTAGTGAATTATCTGTATGAAGCCCAACCACTTTTTCTTTTTTTAAGCAACTACCTCTATATGTGGTTTCAGTGATCAGATCACAAAACATTTTGGACCCTGCATTAATTTGTATTTAAAGGAACACTCCACCGTTTTTAGAAATAGGGCTTATTCAACATCTTTCCTACATTTAGTTATGTGGGCAAATGCATTTTTGTCTCAGTGCATGCATTGTTTTATTTTGACAGTGTCGCCGCTAGCTTAGCCTAGCATAATGAATGGAATCCTATGTTGCCAGCTAGCATGTCCCGAGTAAAAGTGATCCAAAAAAACAAAACCCACCTAATTACTTCTTGTGGCCTGCGTATTCACAACGAATACAAATAGCGATGCAGATTAAGACTAGGCGATTTCCTAGGCAGATATTAACTTGGGACTATATTATGGGGAAGCACAGGTGAAGCACTGCTACTTGGGCGCAGAAATATCACGCAACACATGAAATCCCACAACTTCCGTCAACATAACGGCGTATGTTGTGCATGTGTTGCGTGCTATCGCTGCACCCAAGTAGCAGTGCTTCACTGTGCTTCCCAATAATATATATATATGTACTGACCCGAACTTTTGAATATTAGTTTACATCAATCCTATTTTATTTTATTTTTAAAAATAAATCATTTTTACACTATATATATATATATATATATATACATTTATAGAAGTCGCAAAAGTCACATAGCCTATTTGATTTATTTAGAGCTTTTTAAGGGAAAGAATATTCTTAAAAGGATCTGATCTGATTGTAGTTTAAATGCATCTTTGAATATTAACTTGATTTTTGCTTATTCTTCACAGGAGGATAGTTATGGAGTATGAGAAGACCATTGCAGAGATGATCGGTGAGTCTTGATCGCTAAATACAATTTCATCTTCTCCTAGGAATTTCTCATTTGTTTTTTGGTTCTATTTATCTGTGATTTTCTTCTGCTACAATGCTATAAATGAACACACACAGCCCTTTCCCAGTCATACCACTCCAACACACATATGCTATACATTTTTGTTATTTTCTCATTTAATTTGCAGACAAATCTTTCGTGCCATTGGACCCAAACACTGGTCAGTTATAAGCACAAACCTTCATGTCTCCCTGTATATTCCACTTGACTCAAAAAACGTAAACATGCTTCTGCTTAAACATGCCCCTTACCAGGCCTCACCTACTTACTGGCACATTAATCTAATTTCTTTGCCTCTTCAGTATTTACGCCCATGTAAATACTGTATTCAGATTGTGATCTTGGGTGTCTGGTTTAACCTTGACATGCTTTTCTATCTCTGCACAAAGAAAAAAATATTTTTCATTCCCTTTTTTCATTCTTCGTGATAAAATACCATCCTTTATATTCCACTTGATTTTATTTTCACTTTTTTCTTTTATCTACCTTCTACATAATTTTATTTGTCCTTGGTTCATTTTTCTTGGCCACTTTTCTGGCTTTCATCACCTTTCTTCCTTGACACTTTCATTAATTCTCCGAAATTCTCCCATTTGAGACACGCTTTTCTCTCTCACATGTCCCACCCTGCTGGCTTGACTTAATGCCGTCCCTTCTTTCTGTTTTGCTCCCTCTATCCCTCATAAATATTTGATAAATCACTCAGGCATGCCTGGTAAGTAACAGCAACTCTTTATTTTCTTTGTTTGTGTTGAATCCACCACATCTGATAGTGACGGACAAGGAGAGTTTTCTCTTTCTATAGCCTGATATTGTGTGTCTACTTTTAGCATCATCTGTTTTTGCTCTTCAGGTCTTTTTGTAGGCCTATTCTCAAACGTCTTCCATCATCAGCTCATCAGTGTTGGGGAAGCTACTTTGATACTGTACTTTTCCAAAGTATTAGCCCATCGTAATTTAAAGTAGCCTAAGTACAATCAAAGCTACCATTTAGAAAAAAGTAGTTACAACAGTAACATTTCTTATTACACTCAACAAAAAAAAATGTAAGCCTTTTTTAAGATTGATTGTGAGTAATCATTGCATACTTTAATTGAATAATGGAACAATCCTTAATCAGTTATTCAGTTAAAATATGTAAGGAATAGTAAATTCAATTTGATGAATTTTATAAATATATTTTTTGTATAAATAGAAAGTAAAAAAACAGCTTTTATTATGAAATACATATCTTTTGAATCTGATTGTGTATTTGATGTACTTGATTAATAAAGGTAAACTATTTATTTTATAGCAACAAAATAAAAAATAAAAAATCACCCTAAACTTTTAAATGGTACATTCAAACTAAACTAATAAAACTAAAATATGTTTCAATATAATTGATTAGAAACATATGATAGACTTATATTTATTTAACTCCAATAAAAGGTAGGGAAGTTAGTTCCAGACACACAACTGAGCGATGAATCAGTTTAAAGGGATAGTTCGCCCAAAAATGAACATTTTGTCATCATTTACTCAGCTTCATGTTGTTCCAAACCTGTATGAGTTTCTTTCTTCTGTTGAACACAAAAGAAGATATTTAAAAAAATCTTGGTAACCAAACAGTTGACGGCCCCCATTGACTTCCATAGTATTTTTTTCTACTATGGAAGTCAATGGCTGCCATTGCTCAACAAAAGAAAGTAACTTCAGGTTTGAAACAAATTGAGGATGAGTCATTGAGGATGGGGGGAACTATCCCTTAAATCCATGAATTAGCATTTTTTGTTTTTAAACAGTTAATTAAAATGAACCATTTAGTAGACTTGTGCTAAGTAAGTATTTCAAAGCTCTTCTCATCTTTCACTGTGTTTCAGTGGCTTGCCCATCATTGAGTGTGTGTGAGTGTGTGTGTGTGTGTGTGTGTGGTGTGAGTGTGTTGTCTGCATGCATCACAGAGATGCAGGGTCGAAATCTGCATTTTTCATTTGTCATTATTAAAGATGTAGACACAGTGTTGTAGAGTATAACATCTGAAGTACTCTGCCGCATCTAAAGGCACATTTGCACATCTGTTTGAGTGTATTGTGTGTTTGTGTGTCATATAATATTATAAACCTATAATGGATTTTGTCTTTGTGTGTATGTCTCAGAGGGTGAACAGAGAGAGAAGAATTTGTCTCATCACACTATCCAACAGTTGATCCTGGAGAAAGACCAGGCTTTAGCTGATCTCAACTCTGTGGAGAAATCTCTTGCTGACTTGTTCCGGCGCTATGAGAAGATGAAAGATGTTTTGGAAGGCTTCCGCAAAGTGAGTTATTTGGCACTGAGATTGTGAAAGGTTAAAGTCATTCTGCATTTCTATCCTGTATTGTGATGTATTTCTGAGCAAAGAATGTAGGACTTGATTTGATAATAGATTGTGGTTATTACATACCAAAATGGAGCCCAATCGAATGCACACTTGCTAAAACAATGCCTTAGTTAATATAGCGGCGTTTCCACCAAAATTACCTGGAACAATATGTCCCAGGAACTTTTTTTCCCCAGACCTGTTGCTGGTTGTGTTTCCATTACGGTCTAAAGTACCGTGAAGATTAGACAAAAAACCTTGTGAGCAGGGACTTTCTGAGGGAGTCATTTTTACCCAGAACTTCATTTAGACCCTGATCCCTGCGGTCAAAAAATACAGAGTACCACCCCAAAGTTTTTAGTTCCTGGGGAAAGTTCCTGGAAATATGGCTTATGGTTGTATGTTAACATTATACAATAAGCTGTGTAGCTCATTATTAATCTTTATCAGTCATTTAGTCACTTAAATTGTTTGTTTTTCCATCAGAATGAGGATGTGCTGAAGAAATGTGCGCAGGAGTATCTGTCTCGTGTCCGTAAGGAGGAGCAGCGCTACCAGGCCTTGAAGATCCACGCTGAGGAGAAACTGGATAAGTAAGTACAGAGCTTTCGCAGAGTCCATGCATATGTTTTTAACATGCTTTGCTTTGTTCAGGAATTCTGTTGCCTGGAACAACAACTGTTAGGCTAATTAAGGCTTAGACTTCAACTCTGCACTCAGTGTTCTTTAAGAGTGCTGAGAAATATGAAATGATGGCATGTCTTTGACCATGTGGCACCCGCAGGGCGAATGCTGACATCGCTCAGGTGAGAGCCAAAGCCAAGCAGGAGCAGGCAGCGCATCAGGCCAGTCTGAGGAAAGAACAGATGAAGGTGGACTCACTGGAGCGCACACTGGAACAAAAGGTTTGCTCACACTCACAAATCCACATGGTTATCTGCTGAAGTCAGATCCTGCAAGCCTAAAAATGACCTACAGTTTTTTGTTGTTAAAACATTAAGCTGATATATATATATATATATATATATATATATATATATATATATATATATATATATAATAGCATACAATTTGCAAAGGGGTCATTTAAATGAAACAAATCATGTACAGATGTATAATCTTTTATTGGGAAATTAAACATTTATCAAACTTTGATAATTGCCTTAATAACTGAGAGGATAGTAATCAAACTTAATTTTATAAAAATCACCTGGTAAGTTTATAATATATTACATCTGCATGTGAGAGTCAAATTGGACAACTACATGGACTCATCTCAAGATCACTCGTTTATCTATTGCCAAAATTATGAAAAAAGGTCAGTAAAGAATAGAAAATTATTGAATGTTAAAATCAATTTCAGAATCAGAATGTGTCATTCGTACATAAAGAATGTCCGTCAAAATATAACATACAACTTCCTGTTTCCGTCAGGAACCAATAGATGTTGAACAAAGTTTTTCAATTGAATTTATTTATTCTCTTCCGCATGCAGTGTGCATTTTAACTCAGGCCGCCATTTTCTCCCTCTTCTCAGAAAGGGATGACAGTCAAAATTTTCGGTACTGTGGATTTTCCAGGAAATGCGTGCATTCGCTGGACCTTTGCTTCTTGTAAATTTTACAGTGCATTGTGCACATTATGTTTTGACAGACATTGATGTCGTGATATTCAAATGATGTGGATTTGAAAGATGATAATTATTTATTTCTTAGGTATTTAGTGAAGTGATTGATTCCCATGAGTGTTTCAGTATATCCATGTTTTAGTTCTAATATTCCAACCGACAGCCAGCCTAAGTTTTTGACAGACGTGATAAAGTGTGCGAGGATTGAACTATGTTTGATTTTTTGGTATTTATAAAACATGCTGAAGGCGTTCTAAATGTTTTTGCATAGTTCATTATACTTACTTTACAGAATTTATTTATTAACGCCCTTGTTTTAAGTTGTAATAATAATTAACAATATTACTGTTTTCACTGTATTTTATTTTCAAATGAATGCAGCCATGGTGAAAGACGACTGATAGATTATTTTTTATCGACATTCAGATGTTAACATGATGTTTTATTTTTTTACAGAATAAAGAGATCGAGGAACTGACCAAAATTTGTGATGAATTGATTGCCAAGATGGGGAAGAGCTAGCCATCCATTCGACAGAGTTCTGTCCAAACCACAAAGAGACACAAGAACAATGACTGGAAAACAGTGTAAAGACAGAGAAGCAAGATTAAAGGGTACGGTATTGTTTTTCCATTTTCAAATGGACAGAACAATGAACCAGTCAAACAAAAGGATCTCACACTACTGACATCTTCACTGAAACTGGAGTCCCTACGACTAGGAGGACACACTAGATTCTGGCTGTAATTATTTTCTCTACATTTTGATGTATTAATGTACACGGTTATGTTGAGGGTCTTGTGAAAGTACTCCCTATTAGTAGAGACTTTTTTGAGAGTCTGTATAACACACACACACACACACACACAGAGAGTATGTGTTTATAGTGAGTCTGAAGTTATGAGTGTCGATGCCATGACAGCTGATGGAGTCGACTGTTAAACTGATTCCTGTTGTACCCTCTTCTTAACTTGAAAACAGAAATTACCAGAGAATATATATAATATAAAACAGATTAATTAATCATTCAGTTGTCACAAAGTGGTATTCATGATCATGAATTAAAAATGCATGTTGTTGGCCTTGACGGTTTTGTAAATATGAAAATGACTTGAATATAGTTAAGGAACACGACTGCAGATTTTGATACTGCTAGTTTGATCTGCTTCCTTGTGTATCTTTGTAGATACTTGTTGTTCATTTGTTTTGTTGTCTTATAGCAACACTGATGTTTGATTTTACTTTTGGATTTTATTTTGATATATAAATGAACCCACTTGTTACTGTCAGTGGTTCTGAGCTAATTTAATCTGAATGGTTTTGTCTTAGTCCTGCTATAGCTGATGTTTCACACAGCAGAAACGCTGTCATTTATACAGGACATGCTTACAAAGTGCAATAAAAGATGGCAATACAGCTCTTCTGTTCATCTGACCCGAATCCCATAGACACAAAGACAGTATACAACATGGAAAGCCAGGATGTTTGATGCAATAATAATTACATTTACATTTATTCATTTAGCAGACGTTTCAGCCTCCCACTAGGGCATTTTAAGAAAGCAATAATGTTGTTAATTAACAAACAATGAATCTTGCTGACATGATCTTACGTATGTGCATAAAAAATGCATTAGTTAGCTGGCAGATGGGTCTTAAAATCACACCAGACAGGCTATATTAGTGGCAATTACATGCTGGCACAGAACCAAACTGTCTGTGAGTTAGGACATAAGTTGAATTTATGAAAAATCGAGGAAGAAGAATAAACGCAAACAATGGAAATGTTTTTGGAACATGGACAGAAATCGATGCTTAATGTTAAAGATGATGTCACAAACATATTAACATGATTGTGGATGGATGGATAGATAGATAGATAGATAGATAGATAGATAGATAGACAGACAGATAGATAGATAGATAGATAGATAGATAGATAGATAGATAGATAGACACAATAATTGGAAACACTTGACAATAAGGTTCCTTTAGTTAAGGTTAGTTAATGCATTAACTAATATGAACAAACAATGAGCAATAGATTCATTACCGTTCTTATTCATCTTTGTTAACATTAATTTATAAAAATACAACTGTTCATGTAAGTTCAGATTCATTACATAATGTTAACAGATACAACTTTTGATTTTAATAATGTATTAGTAAATGCTGAGATTAACATTGCGATAAATAAATGCTTAAGAAATATTTTTTCATTGTTAGTTCATGTTAACTAATGTACTTAACTAATGTTAAGAAATGAAATCTTATTGTAAAGTGTTACCACTATATTTATGTAATATAATGTATTTTATTTTGTCATGCAATTACATACAATAAGTAATACAAAATAGGAAGAACTACTAAGTAAAATGGTATAAGTTACCAAAATAGAATGTTATATAATGTAATTATATAATGTAATGCTAATGTATTAATTAACTTAAAGGTTTGATTTTGGTTACCCTTACCACATCCACATGCTCGTATTTAAATAGCCTTTGCACCAACTGTTTGATTGGCTGTGATTGCTGTTCTGCTGTGTCAAAAAGGGAAATGATGCGAGTTCGGTCACTGATAAACTAGTACTGTACATGAAGGCATTAGCTGAATGAAATCTGGAAGCAGTATCAGACCCCTGGCTCGCATGCAATACTGTATGGGTGGAGCACAGTAAGTGATCCCTCATCTCTGATTAGTCAAGATGGTGAGGATCCATGTAGATCTTAAGACCGAAGCACAGGCCTCAGTGGACAGGCTAATCTGTGTGTCCTCATTGCTGTTGGGTATTAGCTCTCCAAAAGCAGGGCTTAAGCTCAGTGGTTTTAAGAGCAAACAACCTCCTTTTCATCGTGCTAACCTGACAGCCATAGACCACCGGCGACATGAGAGCGGTCCATTTCTCCCTGCTGCTGGGCCTGGGCCTCATCCTCCTCGCTGCTCACAGTGAGTACTACTCTGTTGTTGCTTTCTCTACTGTTTTAAGAGTTTTTGCTCTCGTCTTAGTTACTATATGTGTGCTGTACTCACTTACTGTACAAATCCTGATTCGTTTTTCAATCTAGACTTCTCTATCTATAGGCTTCTCCTTATTTTTAATGATTTCTTCCTTTTGAAATGTCCTTTTGCCTGAGAATATCTTGTTGGCCTTGAGGAAGGTGTTTAAGGACTAACAGAAAATAACTGGTGCAAATCAATCCCTTAAACAGATTGAGGGCTAAAAGAGTTTGCAAGTCAGGTGGTGTAATTTTTCTTAGATTGCTGGACCAAAAAAAGAGTGAATATCTCGCTTCCCCATGTAATTCTTTCCAAAACATCAGTGCATTTAATAGTAATGGTGTAAAACACAATTAGGCAGCGAAACATTACATTACGTGCATCTGCTGCCAAAGTTTGAGAGTGCTAAATGAGTATAGTAAAAGCTGCTTTTTTCTTTAAAAAGGAAACTAAAATTACACATTGAAGCTAATATTAAATGTATATGGAGGTAATATTATTGGACATTTTTCTTGCACTTCCTTTATAGTCCAAACTATCCCTTTATATCCTTTAAGTCCAAACTATCCAGATATATTTGAGAAAAGACAGCTGAAATATTCTCAACATACTGCCAGTATGATTGTGCTGTAATACAAAACTGTCTGGATATATTTGACAAATGGCCGAGGTGAGACATACAGTAACTGGCGATTGCTTGTTCTCTCTTGTTATGGATGTTTTGTGCAGATGATATGTAACATCTTTATTCCTAACCCCTGTCGGAAGGTTTTCGGTGTAGGCAAATAAAGGAGACGACAGCATTAGTTCCAAACCAGTGATTTATCTCAAATGTTCATACGTGTGTGCGTGTGCATTTTGAAGGACGATGAATAATACCTTTAGTGACTTACGTGACATCACAGACGAGTCCAGGGACAGGATTCATCGGGGTGTTTTGTACATTTCTTATATAAATGTTGCTTTGGTCTGCTTTCTGAAAAATTCCTGTAATGGCAAAGTTGAATTTTCAGCCGTCATTACTCCTGTCTTCAGTGTCACATGATCCTGCAGAAATCATTCAGTCATTATCAGTGTTGACAACAGCAATGATTGGTAAATGGTGGTGTTTATAACTCTCCAACTCGAGAGACACTCAAGAGACAGGAAGTAAGAGTTTAATGTACATTTTGGGAGAGAAAGGATTTTTTAAGACGAATGCTTAGAAACAAGCACTTTAAAAAGTTCATTTTAAACAGCCCGAATAGCCTGCTAGTAAATAACTTTGCATCTGTCCTGTGAACTGAAGGTTTTGCTATCAAAGAGAGTGACTCAGATGTAGCAGAAGGATGTCTTTAGGGTGAACGAACAGTGCTAAGACACACATAGCAGATACTTTAAAAAGCCAATGTTTTTGAAGGTGTTAAAGTCACGCCGGCATACAGTTTACCTGTCTGATCCTTCAAAGGATGTTTGTTTTTAAAAAAAAGCACTTTTAGGAGATGATAACAAAGCAGTATATGAAAAGGCCTATTTCATGTACTTCTGAGCATTTACAAGACTCTGCTGTGACTTCTGTTGATTTCCCTTGAGTGTTGAGGCAAAGATCTGACTTACGATGAAATGTCAATGTTCTGTTTATAGACTTCATAGAGCAGTTATTTTAGATTAAAAAATGTATCTCTTTTTATTGATCTTTTGTTGATGCCATATTTGCTGCGGTCTTAAAGCTGCTTCATCGTGGAAATTGAGATCACACCATTATCTGTGTATGTCGTTGTAAAGTAGAGGGACATTTTCCCTTTTCCACATTAAAAATGAAAATACCATAAAGTATATGTAGCTTTGTTTAGTCAAATGCAAATGATTATGCCACTTTGCATTGAGCCATAGTTCATATGTGGACAATTTTGACATGACTTGCAACATGATAAAAGTGTTACAAAGATAAAAATAAAAAAACTGTGTGGAGGTTTCTTTTTATTTTTTATTTTAATATAAAACCCTTAAAACAAAATAAATGTATGTGATAAAATTGCATAAAATGTCTTTGTATTTATATAATACATAATAATTATACACCACACACACACATACATTATGTAAACACCATTTTTTTTGGATGCGATCAATCACAATACATTTTTCCCCAGTACTAATTTACAAAAATGCTGATTAAGAAAAGTGATAAATATTGATGGATCAGTATTTACACCCTTTTTTTCTTTTTGTGAGGAAATTCATATTCAGCTGCATTCTTCCCCTTTGTCTCTCTTTAGGTGAGGCGCTGCGGTGCTACACCTGCATGGGCTCTACAGATGAAGACTGTAATCGTCAGGGCTCCAAAACGTGTCCGAGCTACTCGGATGCATGTGCTGTTGTTCGGGGACATGGGAGTAAGTTTAATGGGTACAGAGTTAATAGTTAATCTTCCTCCATGGATGGAAAGAGGGCGAGAACATTTTTTTTATTTCCTTGGATGTAGGTGATGAATCACAGAGGGATAAATCTTTAGAAAAATCATTAACGACTGTGTGTGCGTGTGTGCGTGTGTGTTTTAAGGGGAGGCACTGGATCAGGTTGGTGTTTAAGGAAGACAGACTGCTCTGTCTGGCACCAGCTTAGAAATAGCAGGAGGTCTACAGCTTCCTTATGAGGATCAAAGCACATTAATATGTAATCACGCTCTCATACCGGTCTTGTCTTTGTTAGGTGGCGTAATGAAGTCGTGCTCATACAAATCCTTCTGCAGCCAGGCTAACAGCCAGGGCTACAGAGCTCCAGGGGTCAAAGTTCACTGCTGCTACTCCGATGACTGCAATGTGGCTGGACACGCCACCAGAAACAGCACCGGCTTCAGCTTACTTCCGGGCCTTCTGTTATTCGGCTGGCTTCTGCTGTCAAACTAATGTTACCGAACTGACCTGGCTATTAAAATCTATTACGATTGTGGAACTTGACGGAACTCTGTATACTCTGTGATTGTTGAAATGTCACCAAGTCTGCCATGGAATTGTGACTGCAATGCATATAAGGTTGAGCATAAAGCACTCACACACAGAACTTCACATACACAGATATTGTCACATCTCTACATGAAGCAAATGTATTTATTATTGTTTCAGACTTTTTAGGAATTCAATAAAGCTGAAAGCCTTTGATTATTTAGGCCAAATGAATCTAAATGAACTCATATAGCCTATTATTCCAGACCTTTTTTGTTTGATTAACAGAATAAGCTATATAGCCATATCAGAATGTTAAATGTTGTTTTTGAGCATAGCTGTCCCTGGTCAACATCCATTTCATTGTTTTGTAAGCAAAAGAACTGCTTGAACATTCTGGTAAATAACTCCCAATTGTGTAATTGAGTAAATGATGACAGCATTTTTATGTTTGGGTGAGCTATTCATTTAAAAGCCGCTTTAGTATTATGAATAAAGAGAGCAAGAAAGAGATATTTTGAGATGAGTCTCAAATATGTTGTAAATTAATGTGTGTAATTAAATTTTCATGTCTCTCCATACATGGAAATTAACCTGAAGATAACATGGAAGAATACACACTCCCTGGCCTGTTTTGCTTTTGTGCTTGATTGTAAATAAACACTACTTTTTCCTTAGTTTATGTTTTCTTTTAAATAAATAAATAGGCCTACTATCAGGAAGGTGAAATGACTCATATTTTATTTGAAATATACTTGAAGTGAAGTCCCGACGCCCTTGAGTGCTTTACCTCTATTTAACACAAGGTGCCGCTGTAAATTAACAAGTCAACAATAATCAAGCAGTTAACGACAGGGACGCAGTTGAAACTAAATTCAGGCCAAACTGGACAACACCTGACCAACTGGACAAGGTAGGCACGTCTGGCAGACGGATTGTTTTAAAGGTTTTCAGCATTACCTCACGCAAATTTTAAGTTTTCAAATAATCCCATAGTCACAGCTGTGGCGGCGTGAAGGCCTTGCCCGTGGCATGTGTTGAGAGTCATTGGTTTATGATTAACGCTAATCCTTGTTTCTTTTTTTTGATCCATCAATTTGATGAAGCATATTTCGTTTTAAACCTGTAAAAAAGTATTTAGAAAACTTCTCAAATATTTATCCCAGTAGCCATAGTTTCCATCAGATAGTATTGTAATTTTACGAGTAGGCTAAATGATGGGCTGGCTTTCAAAATGTGTAAGAAGCTTCCAGAATCTTTCTGTGATTTTAATCAATTATTATAATTTTTATGACGTGGTATCTAACGCAAAAGTGTTTTTTTTTTCTTTTTAAAAGAGAGACAGAGAGATGAGGTTTAAAGGTATAGTTCCCCCAGAAATTAAAACTACCCCTTGATTTACTAACCCATAAGTCATCCTAGGTGTATTATGACATTCTTCTTTCAAATGAATACAATCAGAGTTATATTAAAAAATGTCCTGGCTAATCAAGCATCAGCCTAATGGCAGGCCAAAATCTGAAGCCCACAATAGTGCATCCATCCATTATAAAAGTAATCCACACGGCTCCGGGGGGTTAATAAAGCCCTTCTGAAGTGAATTGATTGGTTTGTGTAAGAAAAATATCCATATTTAAAACTTTATAAAGTAAAATATATAGCTTCTGGCAGACCGCCTTCCATATTCCATATTCATAAGTTGAATATGAAATGTGTTATTTTACTTTATAAAGTTTTAAATATGGATATTTTTCTCACACAAACCCATCAATTCACTTCAAAAGGCCTTTATTAACCCTTTTGATGCACTTTTTG
The DNA here is from genome assembly GCA_023029165.1 of Gobiocypris rarus. Lineage (NCBI taxonomy): Eukaryota > Metazoa > Chordata > Actinopteri > Cypriniformes > Gobionidae > Gobiocypris > Gobiocypris rarus. The sequence goes on along the minus strand of CM040927.1, from coordinate 22,427,551 downwards.
GGCTTCAAATTTTGGGCTGTCATTCACTGCCATTATAAAGCTTGGATTAGCCAGGACATTTAAAAAAATATGTAACTTCTATTGTATTCGTCTGAAAGAAGAATGTCATATACACCTATGATGGCTTGAGGGTGAGTAAATTATGGGGTAATTTTTATTTTTGGGTGAACTATCCCATTATCAAATTAATTTGTCCGTTGTTCAAAGATAAAGACTTTGGTTCCTCTGAGGTTTTAGTTCAGAGTCTTGAAACCAATCATGCTGGTCATTAAGTCAAAGCAGGACATGAGGTTATTTAAGGAGCAAATTAAACCTTTCTACCTGTTGTCATTTCCATTACAACAGTACTTGTCTTTTATTTTTCTCCACTTTTGTATTGCATAAACCTTCTCTCTTCTCTTGTTCCCTCTACTGAGGCTTGTAAGTCTTTCTTTTGACAGACAGGTGTGATAGTGTGAACAAGCTGCCCCAGAGGGGGATAAAGAATGACCCCAAACTGTGATGCTCCATGGCCGTTCCACTGGGTGCTCTGCTTTGCTTGTGTCAGTCCTCATCAGACCTCATCAGCTTTATTTGGAGATTTCATTCTCACTTTCAGCAAGACCTTAGCATGGGGAGTAAAGCTCCAGATTACAAAGCCAGAAAGGTCGGGTATGGTTTGGTTCCTGGAATGGTAGTATGGGAGTTTTCCTCCATTCTCCATTCTTCGGATGTCTATTGACAAATATTTTCTTAACTTGCAGTTGCAATAAATTTTATCATAGTAAACCAGAGAGGTTCCTTTTTAGCTTATAAGGAAAATATCCCAAAAAGTTGTCTTTATAATTTTTATTAAAATATGCTACTGGTTGCCATCAGTGGCATGTTTAAAGGTCATTGCTATGGTGACCATCTATAGAAGGAATTGCTCATTTGATCCTCCCTAGGTAGCTGCTCTAGTCTAATCCATTTCCACCTAGGGACACTATTACTGTAAATCCCATTTTCACTATGGCAAGCCTTAAGCCAAGTGTCATTTATTGGGATGCTGGAAACCAGACGATGGTCGTTTTGATCTCCTAGAAAGTCTTGCCGGCACACGTTTCACGTTATATTTTGGTCCACTCATGAACTATGTGATGTTAGGTTCTCATAAATGCTTTTTGCAGGCCACCCGAATCTTAAAAAGATGATGAATAACTTAATTTGTTAACCTCATTTGGGTTTAGGCTTCATTTTTTTTGTGGTAAATATTAATAATTTTAATAATGATTAATTGTACGCATTCACTCATTCACGGTTACAACATATGACATTTTAAGTTATAAGTTATGTAAAATGCTATAAAAGCTTTCCAAAACCATATAAAAGCATCCATGAAACACGAGCAGAATGAATTTGTGCGTAAATCGTTCATAAAGCCGCTCTGATGTAAATTTTCAGATTCACGAAAACGTTCGTATTTTGAAAATGTTAGTTGGTACGAAAATAAATGTACACCTGCTCCTGCATTTCCTAAGACTGCTGTGTAAATGGTGCGTAAAACATTTTAACGTTCTGTGTTCTAATTTAAGCAAACTTAATACATTGCATTTTGATGCACTATTTATTGTTGATTTGCCCTGTCTTTTTTTTTAATTTACAGGTGCTGGTCATATAATTAGAATATCATCAAAAAGTTGATTTATTTCATTAATTACATTCAAAAAGTGAAACTTGTATATTATATGCATTCATTACACACAGACTGATGTATTTCAAATGTTTATTTCTTTTAATTTTGATGATTATAACTGACAACTAAGGAAAATCTCAAATTCAGTATCTCAGAAAATTAGAATATTATGAAAAGGTTCAATATTGAAGACACTTGGTGCCACACTCTAATCAGCTAATTAACTCAAAACATCTGCAAAGGCCTTTTAAATGGTCTCTAAGTCTAGTTCTGTAGGCTACACAATCATGGGGAAGACTGCTGACTTGACAGTTGTGCAAAAGACGACCACTGACACCTTGCACAAGGAGGGCAAGACAAAAAAAAGTTCATTGCAAAAGAGGCTGGCTGTTCACAGAGCTCTGTGTCCAAGTGCATTAATAGAGAGTCAAAGGGAAGGAAAAGATGCGGTATAAAAAAGTGTACAAGCAATAGGGATAACCGCACCCTGGAGAGGATTGTGAAACAAAACCCATTCAAAAATGTAGGGGAGATTCACAAAGAGTGGACTGTAGCTGGAGTCAGTGCTTCAAGAACCACTACACACAGACGTATGCAAGACATAGTTTTCAGCTGTCGCATTCCTTGTGTCAAGTCACTCTTGAACAACAGACAACGTCAGAAACATCTCGAATGGGCTAAAGACAAAAAGGACTGGACTGCTGCTGAGTGGTCCAAAGTTTGTTTTCTGATGAAAGTAAATTTTGCATTTCCTTTGGAAATCAGGATCCCAGAGTCTGGAGGAAGAGAGGAGATGCACACAATCCACGTTGCTTGAGGTCCAGTGTAAAGTTTCCACAGTCAGTGATGGTTTGGGGTACCATGTCATCTGCTGGTGTTGGTCTACTGTGTTTTCTGAGGTCCAAGGTCAACGCAGCCGTATACCAGGAAGTTTTAGAGCACTTCATGCTTCCTGCTGCTGACCAACTTTATGGAGATGCAGATTTCATTTTCCAACAGGACTTGGCACCTGCACACAGTGCCAAAGCAACCAGTACCTGGTTTAAGGACCATGGTATCCCTCTTCTTAATTGGCCAGCAAACTCGCCTGACCTTAACCCCATAGAAAATCTATGGGTTATTGTGATGAGGAAGATAATATGCCAGACCCAACAATGAAGAAGAGCTGAAGGCCACTATCAGAGCAACCTTGGGTCTCATGACACCTGAGCAGTGCCACAGACTGATGGACTCCATGCCACGCCGCATTGCTGCAGTAATTCAGGCAAAAGGAGCCCCAACTAAGTATTGAGTGCTGTACATGCTCATACTTTTCATGTTCATACTTTTCAGTTGGCCAAGATTTCTAAAAATCCTTTCCTTGTATATTGGTCTTAAGTAATATTCTAATTTTCTAAGATACTGAATTTAGGCAGCACTTGTCACTGTCACTTTTTACCCGGATGTCCAATCACAGTGGAGGAGGGGTAGGACAAGTAGTACACCGACCAATCATGCTATTTGTACACCGACTGAACAACAATGGAGAATTTTATATTGCTTTTTACTGAATTTTTATATGCATTCATTTTCTTCAAAATGTGATGCTAGTAACACATTACTGACATGGTAATTCTGGATCATAGCAGCCAAAGTATCTCCGTTGGAAAAATGCTGCGCTTGCAAAGCGCGTTCAAGCGTCACCAGCTGGCCGTTTTCAGTACCAGACATTTTTCAATGCTTTGGTGTGTTCACCATAGAGAGAGAGACCATAAAAAAATATGGATGACGCAACTTCATTCTCTTCTGCTGAAGAAAAGTGAAGCCTCCGGAGGTCCGAATATGGCGCTGACTGACATCTTGCGCAGATTTGGGACAGAGTCTGCGCAGTAGTGACCTCAGGACAGGAGTATGCGCAGTAGGGAGCATGAAGTAGAGGCGCGATATCAAAAGCCCGCCCCAACTTTAGCAGATGCAGAACGATTAATTATGTTGGTGTGAAATAAACAGTTATGGAAATGTAGAAATTAAAGTTAAAGCTCCAATCTCCTCCCGAAAGTCTGAAAAAAATCTGTTGGTGCCTCATTGACAACTTCACGCAGAGAAGCCGTCAATCTCAACTGTCAATCATGACGTCACACTCCCTGTTTTTATGGCATCAAATAACGAAAAAAAACAAAAAAAACGAACACATGAAATGAAATCGTGATAAAAACTGCCTAAAATGACAGAATCCAACTTTGGGAAAAAATTATATGAAGTAATTTTATTGTTTAGTTTGTCTTGCGTCCATTAGAATACACGGATGGGCGGGGTTATGAGCTATACTGGGACCAATTACCTGGGGGCGATCAAGGCACTTAGGCTTCAGTTTTTTACACGTTTAGCATTTATGCAATAGGGCTGGGCGGTATATCGAGTTTGTACAATATATCGATATATTTTTTAGAAGCGATACGGAATGAGGCAATACCGTTTATATCGATATACAGTAGATTGATACAAACGCATCTGAAAAACAGCGGAGCAATCAGAATGAGCTGATGCAGGGAAAGTGCATGATACAACTTGTCCTAAACATGACACGTGCTCTACATTAAGGGCTTCAAAATAACTGGTAAGTTACAGTTAACACGTATAGTTTAAAGCAGCGTGCCCTTTCAGATGCTCTGAGAGATAACGTTATGCTACTAGTGCTGACAGACAGATACATACTCGCACTGTTTAATGCGTTTGAAATGTGGTGCTTTCCTCAGTGCAAAACTTACATTTCAAAGGTTTTTTCTCCATCTGTAAATGTTAGAAAGTCATGCAAATATGTCCATTTTGCTGTCAGGAGAGGAGAGTACGAGCCGCTAAAATTCAGGCTTAAGTGCCACCGCGTGCACGGGATGGAATAATTTTGACTAAAATATTTCTAAAATATTTATTGTTGGACAATAAATGTGCCATGTGTGGAATTTTAAACCTACAAGTAAGTATATTTTTATGAAAGTGACCATTATAATGGGGTAATCAAATAAAAGCTGATGTGCTTTTATTTTTATTTTCATTTTTAGTGAATTCATAGTTCAGTGAATTATTTATTTAGTTTTTAGATTGTAATGTTACAATGTTAGAATGTAATGTGATGTGATTTTAACCCACTTTTTGCACCCAATATATTGCATAGCCAACATTACATTCACTTTAGCCAATTTTGTTTATAGCCTTCTACATCAACATTGTTTTTAGGACATCATTGGGCAAGATGTGAAATAAAATTATTATTTTAGAACTGTATTAGAATAAATACAGATTTTTTTATCCAAATAGAAAAATGTAGAAAATACCGGGATATATACACCGTGTATCGCCATTCAACCATAAAATACAGAGATATGATTTTTTGGCCATATCGCCCAGCCCTATTATGCAATATACTGTAGCCAAACCGGAGAAGGAAGTCCAGAAGATTCCAGTGTTGCTGGACATGTCATTTGTGTAGTTGTAACCCATGGGTGGAGATTATGCTGATTGTGAATGAGCATGCTTGCGCGCCCATTTACGAATGTATGGAATTCACACACGTTTAACTGAATCCGTGGTATATGAAGAATTTGTGAATCTGGAGGAGAGTTTTCCCAAAGGTCCATTTTACACGCAAATTACTCAGTTTCATGAATGTGAATACAAATAGTGCATTTCTATTTCATGTCTATTTTCAGATAGATTTTTAAAATATGTTTTCCTTTTCTTTATTGTTGACACTCTTGTACGTCATTGACCCATTTGCAGCTAAGTGTTTCGAAGAAAGAGCCCATTGAGCTGGTCTAGTGAAAGCCAGGTGTTACATCAGAACATAAAGAATTCGTTCATTTAATTTGACAGTTTTTCCTCTCCATGCATTCACCATATAGGTACTGAACAGAACCATTGGTCAAGTGTGTCATATTCAGATGTCCCACAAACATAGCGGGTGCCCTTACTTTAGTGGGCCACATCAAATACACTCTGAGCCCGATTGGAAGGGAACAAATGTGTGGGGTGGAAAAGGGAGCATGTGAGATGATGGCTGTGTTTACGAGTGTGCAAAGCCTGGGTGGCTGGTCTGGGTTCAGCCTGCGGTCACTGGTTCTGGGGTCTCCGGGTCTCGGGTCCTTTTTGAAAAAGATCCATGAAGCAGAATTAAAGTGATCTACCTCCGGACTGCAGACCCAGGGCTTTGGAACCAGGGAAGGAGGAGGGCACAGAGGCTTGATAGAAGAGGGGCTCGGAAACAGGGATTGGGAAAGGGAGGGAGAGTAGGAATTGGAGAGTTATGCATAATCAGTCTGGCCTCAGCTACTTTGAAATGAACCTAAATGGTTTGCTCTGTGAGCTAATACAGTGAGCAAACACACAAAAGAGACACAAGGTTATAAACTTTACATTTGAGACTGAAACATGTTTTTTTTATAACTGATTCAAGAGGAAATTTTGCACCTGGCAAACAAGCCATCTGCAAAGTTTGTGAATATGTGTTTAATGCATGCCACATTTTTTTTTCTAGTTATTGCAAAGCGTACAAGGCCTCTGTGCTGTTTTTTTATTTTATTTTTTATCTAACATGAAATCTCTTGATTCGTTTACCATGGTGAAATGGAAGTCTAATTAAAACTGAGGTTTTTTTCTCACATGTTGTTTCACACTTTAAACTGTGATTAATCATTTGTCACTGCAGGCAACTTACACTGTTTCCACAATTAACTGCTTTCTTCCCTGTCAGAGCAGGTTTTTTCAGTCTAGGTCTCTAAATTTCCACTGAAGATTTAGACCAGTGACTCTGAAAGACTTAATTATATGGTTTTACTCGTGATAATTATTTCAGATTAGCGTTCTATGCAGGATGGTATGTCTGACGCACGTGAGATGAGCTGTGTTTCAGAGATTTCACAAGAAACCGCTTGGTTTTCTCAGAAACTACATTTAAGTGGCCTACTTTTTTAGTATTTATTCTTGTAAGTCTAATACGATCTGTTCATTGAAATAATTTATGAGGAGAAATAAATAAACAGGAGCAAAAAAGTGCTTATTTGCCTTAAAATAACAAATATGATCCCTCATCAGCATAAATTATAGGTTATTTTTCCTCATCCATCCCCCTCTGGGTCACACTGAATGTTAATGGTAAATGTACCCATAAATATATTGTTTGTCGGCTACAGCACTCCTGATTATACCTATATTTAGCTATTTAGTCTGTTGTATTGAATAGAAATCCTGTAAAAAACCTGAAATTAAACACAATTATGATAGCTCAACTATCTATCTATCTATCTATCTATCTATCCATCTATCCATCTATCCATCTATCTATCTATCCATCTATCCATCTATCCATCATCTATCTAGATAAATACAAATTTACAGTTGAACATAAATCATTTTCATGACTCAAATTCAAAAATTAAAACACTTGTATGTGTGTGTGTGTATATATACACACATACACACTCTTTATTACTCTTTATTTATTGTGTGAGTGTTAGAATTTTAGGGCTCCCAAATTAATTCACTAAATTTGTATGCAAATTTGTATTACATTTTAATTAGTTTAGGAGACACTGAAGTGCTTAAGTGTTTCAGTTCTTCAGATATTAGTTTGCAATTTTTATTCAGTTTTAAAAATATTTATTTAGTCTTTGACAAACACACACATGAACCCTTGTATTCAAAAGAATGAAAATGACTACATAAGTGCCAAGCAATTACCTGCCAATCAGAGTCCGCTTATATACTTGTGTGTGTTTTTGCCAGACTAAACCTGTTGAAAAGTGAGAATTAAATGTAGAGGATGCATTCTGCCACTTCAGAATAGAAAAGGCACAGATGGAGTGGAGCCAAACTCCAAACCGAAGCCAAGTCACATCAGTAACCGCTGCGCCCTGGGGCAGGGGCAGGCTCAGTCAGCCATGCCATGCAACTGGGATAATTAGTTTTGGAAACGAATATCAACTGATATAATTGAGCATTCTCCCCTAATGAAGATCCTCCATGTTGTCACTGGTGAGACGTTAATTGAAGGGAGGCGGAAGGGGAGGCCATGAAGGGGTGACACAGAGCTGCGCTTCCATCATAGTCTGTCAAGTATATTTTATTCCCTATGCCTTTATGGTGTTTCCCTAGTCTCTGCATTTGTTGTTTTCCTCTTCCTTTGTTTTGTGTTTCAGAGTAGGACTTGAAAGATAAGGGCTGTAGAGTAAAGACAGATAAAAGGAGTTTAGTGAGGGATGAAGACGGACGCTGTGCAGGTAAAGATAAACTCAGGAAGTGTGGGTTGAGTTGGTGGGGGTAGGGAGGGGGAGGGGTGTTTCGGTTTAGTTGGAGCACAGGTCGTGTTGGGGTTTCAGTTGAGAGATGCAGTGGGTTGAGGAGAAAGGGGTGAGCAAGTGGGGGAGAGAGAGGAGGTCACTGCGAAATCAGTTCAGGGGATAATAGGGGAGCAAATTGGTTTTGACAAGTTTGTGGAGGTGGAAGTAATGCAGTCCTTTAAAGAGAAGAGGGCAAATACAGGAATACCATGAGATAATAAAGGGAACCGGCAGGGAGGGCGGGGAGAGACGGGCCTCGGGCCAGGATTCTCAGGCCTGTGCAGTCTGTACCTCGTAGCACTGGGTGAGAAGAGGGAGCCTGGCACTACCAACAGACGGAGGCATGGCACAGTGGCTGCCAGGTGCTATAATGGAGGAGGCACAGCTGGCTATGTTCTTAACCGTCCAACTGACTAGCCAACTTCTACATGACTCATCACTTGGACTAGAAATGAACTTGATTAGCCTGATAGTGTGCTTTTACCTGTCATGCGTTGCATTTAGGAGATCATATCCCTTTTCTTTTTCTTATCTTTTTCAATTGTGGATTTTCTGGAACAGGCAGAAGTGTATTTGGAGTCCAAACTCGGATTAGCACAGGGCAACGAAAACTGCAGGACATAAGGGAGCATTAGACTGCTGGCATTTACAGTACTGAAGGAGCTCTGCCTGAATCATCCTCCATTGGCTGAAAACTGCAGAGAGTGGAGCATAAGCCTCTCTGAACTATTTATAGGGCTTTCAGAAAAGTATTTTGCATGAAAACACTCACATTCTGAGGCCTTTGTTAGCAAGCTGATTCAAACTTATTTCAAGTAAGCTCTCGGGCATATTAAACTAATATGAAGTGCAGGCATGATGAGTTGTGATAACATCTTACCCAAGATGTTGCCCTTCAAACGGCTAAATGGAAAAGAGATTTCACATGTGCCTTTTTGTAATGATGGAGGAGGAAGGGAAATGTCTTATTTGCACAAACTCAATTGGCTGGCATTATCACCAAACTCTTTATAAAAGCTGTATGATTAATTTTTTTTTCTGTGGAACACAAAAGAAGATATTCTGAAGAACGTTGTGCTCCAAACAACACTGAACCCCTTTATTATTGCTAGGACAAAAAGACACTGAGACATTTTTCAAAATATCTTGTTCAAGAAAGAAAACCAACAACATGGGAGTGACTAAATGATTATTTTATCCATCCCTTTTAATCAAATATCTGCAGGTTCCCCCATCCCCCTCTTGAAAGACATGAGTGCCATTGCATTTAAACCCTCATTAAAAGTTTTCCTGACAGATGCGGTTTCACCCTGGGTTCTGCTCCGGCATGTTTACACTCTGTCTCCTTCCTACTCAGTTCATCCAGTGACTGCAGTGGGCTGGTAGATCCTGGAGGGCTGGTAGACAATGACAGACCTTGGCAGACAGTTACGAGATGATATATTCAGACTCCTGTCATTAGTGTGTATCCTTCTATGATATGCTCCTACTCTTGGCTCTTATTCTTGCACAGGAAAGCCTGCCATTCTGTTGGACTCATCTTATGTTTGCACGCCTGTTGAGTGGGCTGACATTACACTTAATGAGAAACTGCCAATTTATAAGGACTCTCCACACGTAACCTTGATAGAGTGCAACTGTTGCTCAAATGGCAGTTTGGATGGGTCATATCTTCTATTACAAGAAGTTCTGTAATTAATCAAAACTAGGCAATAATTCAGGGGTTTCGCTAATTATTAATATTATTTTTTTTTTTTTGTGGCTGCCTTTGTTGACAATGATAATAGAAAAGAGTAAGAAACACAAAAATGCTATTGACTCCTCTAGATTTCACTTCTATAGTGCCATCTATTAATATAGTCCCATCTATTAAACCATGACAACAGTCTGTGCAACAAAAGTAGCCCAAAAATGGCCCAATGTGATTTTCTCCATCAGGCCACATTCTCCACTAAAGATGTGTACGTCTGGGTGGTGTTGGAGTAGTGAAATTGTACAGAATTGTGAGATATAAAGTCATTAAACATAAAATTTCTCAAGGGCAAGCATAAAAAAGACAGAAAATTCTGTCATTAATTACTTACCCTCATGCCGTTCCAGACTAGTAAGACCTCCGTTCATCTTTGGAACACAAATTAAGATATTTTTGTTGAAATCCGATGGCTCAGAAAGGCTTCCATTGGCAGCTATTGCATTTCCTCTCTCAAGACCCATAAAAGGTACCAAAGACGTTGTTACAAAGTCCATCTCACTACACTGGTTCTACAATAATTTTATGAAGCGACGAGAATTAGTTTTTGTGCGCTAAAAAAAACTAATGACTTACAGTGTATATAGTGATGGGCTGATTTCAAAACACTGATTCATGAAGCTTCAGAGCTTTATGAATCAGTGTATCGAATCATGATTCGGATCGCGTGTCAAACCGCGGTCTTTAGTATCTTTTATCGGTCTTGAGAGAGGCAATGTCATTGATGCCAATGGAGGCCTTTCTGAGCCATCGGATTTCAACAAAAATATCTTCAATTGTGTTCCGAAGATGAAGAATGGTCTTACGGGTGTTGAACGACATGAGGGTATTGATAGAATTTAACTTTTGGGTGAACTAACCCTTTAAGGGGACACAAATAATACTGGCAAAATTTGACTTGTAAGGATACTTGTGGCGTTTTGGTGCACGGAAAATCTGTTTTACTTTTCTCTGTCATTTTATCTGGCCAACAACACAAATCAATAGTTGTTTAAATATGAGTGACCATAGGTTCACCATACAGCAATATAATTTTTCAATTCCATGTAGCATTGAGCAAAACCCAACACAGTGGTAGATCTACAACATTAGCCTAATATCAGTTAACACATAGGCTTATCGCCGTGTTAGTTGTAGTGGGTGACTTTCAACAAGCTACCAAACAATAATTTATAAAAATATTGGACTTATGGAAAAATACATTGGTTATCATAATTTTTGTTATTGCTAATTTATTTATAACTCAGCATCGTCTTTATTAAAGGACACTTTATTGGGACACTTTTTGGCATTGAGATGACTTGGGAAAAGTGTCCCAATCACCCTGAATTCACCCTATATATAATTATTTTCTTACAATATGCAATGTAGTTTATTAATTATATTTTTTGAGGAGGATGACCCTCAGATGTGCTGGGTCCTGATCCCCAGCGATTTACGCCTATGCATGGCAACAACTTAAAAGCAGCCCAATTCTGCGGGAAAACCGGAAACTTGGCAACACTGCATGACAAAACGTTCCATTCATATGTGGAAATCTAGAAGTCAGAGTCTCCGAATAATAATCATATAAGTATTCCTCTACATTTTTCATTTTAATTTGCAAAATGGTCAGAAACAGTCCTGTCAATATCATGCATTGCTAAAAGAAAGGATGGGAATATGAAGAAGGTTGAATTGAATTGTTGAAATGAGGCAGATTGTATTTCAATTATATTGGAGCTTGTGCTAAACACTAGGTCATAGCTCACACATTGAGTTGTTAATTATATATATATATATATATATATATATATATATATATCATAATTCATTTTAGTTTTTGCATTTCCTTTAACCCATATACCATTTGCCTTAATGGAACCCACTGTAAAAGTAGCTACAAAACATGGTAAGAGGTCAACTTTGGGAGGGGAAATAAGGAGGCAGAAAAAATGAAGGTTGTGCTTGTGCTTCTCTTATCCCTGTTCCTTTGACGCAGAGCAGTCACAGGTTTTGACAGCACACTGTAATGACCTAAGCTACTCTCTGTGGGGGACGCAAGAGGGGTTGTAAGAGTCCTGCGAGAAGAGAGGGGAGGAAGGCATGTAGCCTGGTTGAGGCTACAGGAGTCACAGGAGTCAGGGGAAGCATAAGGGATGGTTCTCTCTAGTTTTGTGTTATTCCTCAGCATGCCAACAGGGGTAGCAGCCACACACATTTGGAGTGACCGCTCAAATCATCCCATGTGTTGACCACTTGCCTTCTGTACAGCTTCTGCATCATAAACTGTATGACTCATTCAAGAAATTGCACATTTATATCTTGGTTTCTTTTTTTTTGGCCACATGTTTGTGAAAAGTCTGTGTAATCCTTCCTGTCATCTCAGGATGTAGTGACGAAGACTATTTTTAATGTGCTCAATTTTAATAGTCTCACTTCCCCCATCAGTGGACAAAGCTGATGTGTGTAACCAAGGTGACTGGGTGCATTCAATGCGCTTGTGTTTTGAAAATGGTCTCAGTGTTGACGACAGCTCTGTAAAATCACAGACACTTCAGTGCATTTGTGCGCTCCGTATTTCACACAACTGTTTCACACAGAGAAATACTACTGAGTAATACATTTTGAGATGAAATCATTCGAGACATAATGAAAATAAGTGGATGAAGCAACATTCAGTAAAAATGGAAGTTAATTTGAGTCATTAAAGGCATAGGTGTAAATTACTTGAGTAATTTAACTTGATTAAGGAAAGTATTATTTTGGGGGATTTTTACTTTACTTGAGTACAATTAAAAATCAATACTTTTACTTTTACCACATGCACTCAGTTTATGTCAATATTGAGTACCTATAGAGTAGTAGTATTGCATCCTTCATATCTCCAAATAGTCTTTAGTTTTATTATACTTATAAAAGAAAGATACGCTGTACCGAGTCGTTCCGAAATAAAACCGAGCGGCTGGAGGTGTATTGTGTGGGCAGAGCTAAAGAATCACGAGTGCATTGAGAGCATCTGAAAGCTGTGAGATCCTTAAACGTGAAAAAGAAAACGTTATAACCATGGCTATCAATCAGAACCAGAGGCTGAAATTGAACCGGAGCAGCAGCAGCAACGACTATAGCAGGAAGTCTCTATGTGGTATACTGTAACTATATATTTGCTTAGGGGCTTGTCATGCGCAAGTTTTACAACATGTGTGTGTGTTTACTCATGGTTTATGAGGACATTATTTGGTTTATGAACTATTGTATGCAAATTAACGTTAGCAGTAGCAAGCGGAGCGGTTTTGCACATCAGACTAGTGTTTACATAGAAAAACTATAGAATAGTAGCACATTTTGAATGAAGAAGCGCATGTGAATGCCCCCCTAGGTTTAATATGAAATAATTCATTTGGTATAACAGATTTTCCCACTCTTTGTGTATTGTTGAAACCGGAAGGAGTATTTTGCCACAAATACTACATCAAACGTCCAACTTATTTTCTAAAACTTTGTCCATGTTTAGCATTGGAATCCAAGTCTTCAATGGTGTAAAAAACTTGGTATGCATGAAATAGCATTTAACCCCTTTTAAATTCCTTTTAAGAAAGCCCACCACACACTAGCTGATTGGTGGAGAGGATACAGAGTGATGAAGCCAATCGTAAAACTAAGTTTGTTAGAAGTTATTCTATAATCTATAATAGGCTTAGTATCACATTGTCTTTTTTTTGTGCTTTTCCAACAAAATTAGTACCAAAGAAAGTCAAAGCAGAATATTGCGCATTCTTAGAATGAATCAGTTGAGTAAATGATTCAATGACTCATACTTAAAGACACTAGTTTGTGAATGAATCTGTGTTGTTGAAAGACTTGGTTGAATTTATTATTCAATTAATCACTCATAAAGAAAAGTCATTTGTTGCCACCTACTGGTAAATTGATGTAACCTGCAAAAAGAGTAAAACAATCTCCATTAATGCACAGTGTATCAGCATTCACAGACCAGAGCTTGACTGAATGAAACTAACCGTTGTATAATATCAGCATGGCTACGAGTGTGGCATCTTATTTATATAAAATATTCATTTGAAAAATTATATTTAAATAAACAATATTAGCCATTATAAAAGTATAAGAAGTTTGTACAATAGGAAATAAACGAGCAAGCAGTTCTGTCAAAAGTACAAAAGCAGAGCTTGTTATAATACAGGATTTAAGTTAAACAAAAACATTATGGAATTTGCCCTTAGCCAAATCTATTTTCTCAGGAACAAGTAATATATTAATAAGACCAAAGATGGGCAGTTTGATATACTCCAAAATAAATTATACCTCATGTTTAAACACTATCTACATAAGATCCTGTAGCAAATTCCGGAAGGACTGGCCGAGATGAAGCTGTTCTCAACGGGTACGTGAGTGCTGAATGGCCTCTGATGACCTGCAACTCACATTTCCGAAAATCTAAACAAATTGAATAGGCATAATGATATACAAGTTGCATATTTAAGGTCTAAATAACTACATTCTTGACTAAAAAATCTTAAAACTACATTCCATAACACTAACGGTTGTATTTGTAAATGTATGGTGTTTGCTCGTCTGCCATGTCACTCAGTGTGAGAGAAATGCTGCAAGTGATACAAACGGTGAAACGGTTCCCGTGGTGATACTGGTAGAATATCGCATGGCTGAAAAAGGCTCTCAACCAATCAGAATTGAGAACCAGAATGAACTGTTGTATAAAATACAATACACTCCATCTGAATTAAACATTTAAAGCACAAAGCATTATTGCTTCCATCATAAGAATATTTAGTTTGCTTCTTGTATCTGGTATGTACAGCTAAAGCAAGTAATCTAAAACCGCTATGCCAGTCTTTGCGGTGTCTTTAAAAATCTGCTCTTCAATAATGGCTTCTCCATTAGCGTTTTTCCTAAGGAACTCTGCACAGGCATTAAAAAACAACCCCAAACGTCCCAAGAAGCCAGCCGGTGGCAGAAATAACACCTTACTGGGAAAAGCTTTTTTTAATTCCACAAATCTGAATATAAACAGTGAGCATTTGTGTTCAAAAGTATATTTGCCCTTTTTAGCAGTTTAAGTAGACAGCTCAAGACTCATGATTTTCCACCCAGTGCTAAACAGGTAGAAAACTGTTCTCATATATATATATTTAAAGTCAGGACAGGAAGGAAGATTCATCACCCTAAAGACAGGTGAGCATGGAGGAGCAGGGTGCTGTTGAGTGCCATATTTTTGGCTAATTGGACAGCATGAAGCATGTCCTAAAATTGTAATGTACGCAATGTGGGCCACCATCTAATTATTTAACCACCAATCCTGATGTGTTTGACGCCTGAGGCTTATGCATTACAAAATTCTAATGAAAAAGTTTGTGAGTTAAAGTAACAAAATGAAGGCTTATAATTGTAAGAGAAAAAAATTGCATTATAAATGATTTAATTACATTCTGCTTTATCACATTCCAAACAGCAAGACAGACTCAAAGGTGAGGCCACACTGTCTGTGCAGTGGAAATGAATTTCCACACTAATTCTATCAATAAACAAAAGCCGGGTGTGTAAGTCTAGCACACACATGAAGGATCTGTGAACTCGCTCTCCATAGAATCTCATGTTTGAGCCAGCCTTCAATCCAGCGATGAGATGTTTATTATTTAGAGAATCTGTGATTTGTATGTGACGGGTTTTTCATTTATTTATTTGTATTATTTATGCGAATAGTGGAGAGAAGAAGTAAAAGACGGCTTGTCAATGGAAGATGCCTGGGGGGGGGGGTGGCACATATAATTCCTGAACAACATGTCAACATGGGGATTGTAATCATATCACTGGCCTTGTATTCAGTCAGAGATCAAAGGCCAGTTACATGAATGGTTAAAAATGTGTGTAAACTTCATATCCCATTGCCAGCCTAGACGAATGTATAGACCGACAGACAGACAAATAGATACTGTAGACTGATAGCACATTCCTGGTATTGTTGTAAATGATTAATTAGTATTATTCCAAATAATTTTTTTGTGTGTATATTTTCAACATGGCATCATGACTTTGCGTAAACATACACACCACTTTCTAAAGCCAAAATGGCGTGTTATCTGTACGCATTTTGAGCTATGTCTACGCCGTGTGATTCCGCGTGTATGTGTACGCCGAAACGAACCATCATCTCCGAGTGTATGTCTACGCCGTGTGATTCCGCGTGTATGTCTACGCCGAAACTAACCATCATCTCCGCGTGTATGTCTATGCCAAAACGAACCATCATCTCCGCGTGTATGTCTACGCCGTGTGATTCCGCGTGTATGTTCACGCCAAAACGAACCATCATCTCCGCGCGTGTATGTTCACGCCAAAACGAACCATCATCTCCGGCGTGTATGTTCACGCCGTGTGATTCGCGTGTATGTTCACGCCAAACGAACCATCATCTCCGCGTGTATGTTCACGCCAAAACGAACCATCATCTCCGCGTGTATGTCTACGCCGTGTGATTCCGCGTGTATGTCTACGCCAAAACGAACCATCATCTCCGCGTGTATGTCTACGCCGTGTGATTCCGCGTGTATGTTCACGCCAAAACGAACCATCATCTCCGGCGTGTATGTCACGCCGTGTGATTCCGCATGTATGTTCACGCGAAACTAACCATCATCTCCGCGTGTATGTTCACGCCGTGGTGATTCCGTGTGTATGTCTACGCCAAAACGAACCATCATCTCCGGCGTGTATGTTCACGCGTGTGATTCCGCGTGTATGTTCACGCCAAAACGAAGCATCATCTCCGCGTGTATGTTCACGCCGTGTGATTCCGCGCGTGTATGTCACGCCAAACTAACCATCATCTCCGCGTGTATGTCTACGCCAAAACGAACCATCATCTCCGCGTGTATGTCTACGCCGTGTGATTCCGCGTGTATGTCTACGCCAAAACGAACCATCATCTCCGCGTGTATGTCTACGCCGTGTGATTCCGCGTGTATGTCTACACCGAAACTAACCATCATCTCCGCGTGTATGTCTACGCCGTGTGATTCCGTGTGTATGTGTACGCCAAAACAAACCATTATGTGTGTGTGTGTGTCCACAATGTAAATGGATTTTGATAAACACGACATTGATAAACACGCTAAAAAGCGATTATGCATCTTGATAGCACGCCAAAATGGCATACGAACTGGCGTGTCATACATACGCCATTTCATGAGATCAGTCTGATATTTTAGTCATTGTTTTTGCAAAACGGATTAAGTCTTCCTTTATTCTCGTATTCCAAGAACCACTTTTCTTCAGGCAATTCCAAATTAATAAAATCAAGTCTAGCCCTAATATTGACTTATCACTCAGAAAATTTCACTTTGACTTTTATAGTTTTTCATCTTGCTAAAACTTATAACCACAAATTTAAAACTCACTTGTACAAACCTCAAACAAGATTAAACACTATTCAAGACTATCTAATTCAAGCAACTACAAATGGGTCACAAGTTCATGCAAAGTCTTTACATACTGTGACAACAACAACATGACTATGACCATTTAATATACAATGAATCAGATTTTCAATGACTTCTATACATTTTGAACAGCAATGAGAATAGTTGTGTTAGGAACCTCCAATTTCACCTATTCAGACACCTTTTGTCACTATTACTTTTCTGCTAACTTGAGCACTTCTGCATTGTTTGAATTAATGAACACTTCTGTGGTATCACTTGTGTTCTACCATGTGTGTTAACCGTGCCTAGGTTGCAATGCAATTGTGAAATTTGCAATGGCAGTCTAAATGATCACATTGTAAAATGTATGTTTGTGTTTACAGCCCCCAATTTTTTTAATTTTGAGTCTTCTTTGAAAAATGGTGTTATTGTTTAGGATTTGTGTGGCTAATAGAATTTTAGTGTCTGAGCCATTGCGGGAAAAACTGTATTTGTTATCATTTATACATGCTGTGCAGTCAATCAGCTTCAGAGTAAAACCATTTCATTCAGCTTAGTTTCATGCTTTTAGTCTCTTTCTGAATCTTGTGTTTTAATTTGTGTCTGGGAGAGATGAGAAATAATACACCATGTAGGAAGCTCTTTGCTGGGATAAAACCATGACAACCCATGTCTCCATGGCAAGTTTGTTGTGTTTTTGAAACATCTCATGCATTCTCGCTGTTCGTTGCGCAAACAAATAGCAGAGTCACAGAATGTCTTTCTAAAGAGTGAAAAAAGAAGCTTTCAGAGGTTGGAGTTCAGTTCTGAATGTCACAGATTTTATCCTGGCAAGTTTTTAAGTGCTTCCTACAGTGCCATTAGTGGCACAAAAACATTTTGGTGAAATCATTCAAAGACGATAACAAGACTAAAAAATATAGCCTTAACAGCAGCAGTTATCACCACTGGGCTTTGTGTGTCTATGGAAGCTTATGCCAACGTGTCATTTTGGCTGAATCACTCCTGCTATATTGCCATGACTGAAAGTAGTGTGTGACTCAGAAACTTGTGAAAGCAGTTGAACTTTTGCCGGTGTCAAACTGTTATGCTCCAAGAGAAATGGAGAGGTACCACACAGTGAAAGATGAGAAAAGTTAACGAGTTATATATGGCTCTGAAGGGCAGCGTTTGTGTGAAATATGCTTAAAATGAATTGACTGAGAGAGGAAGAATTGGCTTGTTGTGTTCTTCTCAGGGGCATAATTTGAAAGTTGTTTTCACTGAACTTCTCCTCCAGTGATCTGTTAACCACTGTGATCAGGTTGTTAAATTGAATCAAAAATGTAGTCTCTCAGACAGTTTTTAATAATCGACTCCATTGATTCATTGAAAACAATTATTTACTAGAACGTGCCTAGTTGAGTTAGGGCGGATGTCAAAAATTAAAATTAGTACATATTGTACTGTAATACAAAGTTATGAATTGTTTATGCTTGAGTTATTCATAGATGTATTTTAGTAGGTTGTCATGGAAAGAGCACATTCACAACGTGACACGTTTTGACTTGCATGTAACTTTGTAAGCTGACTTTATTCAAATACAGTCATGTCAAAAATGACAAATCTTTCAATGATGTTATATACATGATTCGTTTGGGTGAGTTAATTAAAAAGCTAGCAAAGCAATTCAGTTTTGCAGTGTTCATATTCTTCTTCTCAAATTATGTGCAGGACGATTGTGTTATACAGCGATCAGGCATAACATTATGAGCACCATCCTAATATTGTGTTGGTCCCACTTTTGCTGCCAAAAAAGCCCTGACCCATCGAGGCATGGCCATTAGACTCCTGAAGGTGTGCTGTGGTATCTGGCACCAATATGTTAGCAGCAGATCCTTTAAGTCCTGTAAGTTGCGAGGTGGGGTCTCCATGGATCGGACTTGTTTGTTCAGCACGTCACACAGATGTTTGTTCAATTGGATTGAGATCTGTGGAATTTGGAAGTTATAAATAGTAATTAGGAAATGTCTATCCGTGAGATATGATATAAAGCACTACCTGTAATGTGGATAGATAGCCGAGAGGTAAGTAGGCTATATGATGAGATATATTGTCAATGGCAGCTGTTCAGTCAAGCATGATGAGAACAGTAAGAATCAGCAGACATTGGCAGGTCATTAGTAATTTTGACCAATGCTGTTTCAGTGATTGGAAGATTGTTAGCAGAGAGATGAGCTTGTAGCTGAGAGGCAACTACTTTTTCAAGCAGCTTTGCAACGAAAGGAAGATTACATATAGGTCTGAAATTATTCATAACTGAAGAATACAGCCCAGGTTTCTTTAAAAATAGGAGTGACCGCAGCTGTTTTTAATGATAGTGGGACAGACCCAGAAGAAAAAGAACAGTTGATCAGAGGAGCAATAGGAGATGGAATTACAGATACGCAGTTTTTAAGAAGTGAGGTGGGTGCTGGATCTAACTGACAAGTAGATGAGCTAGTTTGAGCAATTAGGTCGTTAACAGATGATGGACTGGTGGGAGTAAAGCTAGAGAGGATGTACAGGTCCTTCTAAAAAAATGAGCATATTGTGATATAAGTTCATTATTTTCCATAATGTAATTATGAAAAAAATAAACTTTAATATATATTTAGATTCATTGCACACCAACTGAAATATTTCAGGTCTTTTATTGTTTTAATACTGATGATTTTGGCATACAGCTCATGAAAACTTCTCTCAAAAAATTTGCATATCATGAATAGGTTCTCTAAACAAGCTATTAACCTAATCATCTGAATCAACTAATTAACTCTAAACACCTGCAAAAGATTCCTGAGACTTTGAAAAACTCCCAGCCTGGTTCATTACTCAAAACCGCAATCATGGGTAAGACTGCCGACCTGACTGCTGTCCAGAAGGCCATCATTGACACCCTCCAGCGAGAGGGTAAGACACAGAAAGAAATTTCTGAACGAATAGGCTGTTCCCAGAGTGCTTTATCAAGGCACCTCAGTGGGAAGTCTGTGGGAAGGAAAAAGTGTGGCAAAAAAACGCTGCACAATGAGAAGAGGTGACTGGACCCTGAGGAAGATTGTGAAGAAGAGTCTGGAGTAGAAACATCCAGAGCCACCGTGCACAGGCGTGTGCAGGAAATGGGCTACAGGTGCCGATTCCCAGGTCAAGCCACTTTTGAACCAGAAACAACGGCAGAATGGCCTTACCTGGGCTACAGAGAAGCAGCACTGGACTGTTGCTCAGTGGTCCAAAGTACTTTTTTCGGATGAAAGCAAATTTTGCATGTCATTCGGAAATCAAGGTGCCAGAGTCTGGAGGAAGACTGGGGAGAAGGAAATGCCAAAATGCCTGAAGTCCGGTGTCAAGTACCCACAGTCAGTGATGTTCTGGGGTGCCATGTCAGCTGCTGGTGTTGGTCCACAGTGTTTTATCAAGGGCAGGGTCAATGCAGCTAGCTATCAGGAGATTTTGGAGCACTTCATGCTTCCACTTTATGGAGATGAAGATTTCGTTTTTCAGCACGACCTGGCACCTGCTCACAGTGCCAAAACCACTGGTAAATGGTTTACTGACCATGGTATTACTGTGCTCAATTGGCCTGCCAACTCTCCTGACCTGAACCCCATAGAGAATCTGTGGGATATTGTGAAGAGAAAGTTGAGAGACGCAAGACCCAACACTCTGGATGAGCTTAAGGCCGCTTATCAAGCATCCTGGGCCTCCATAACACCTCAGCAGTGCCACAGGCTGATTGCCTCCATGCCACAGCGCATTGAAGCAGTCATTTCTGCAAAAGGATACCCGACCAAGTATTGAGTGCATAACTGAACATAATTATTTGAAGGTTGACTTTTTTTGTATTAAAAACACTTTGCTTTTATTGGTCGGTTGAAATATGCACGTTTTTGAAATAGGAATTTTGGGTTTCCATGAGCTGTATGCCAAAATCATCAGTATTAAAACAATAAAAGACCTGAAATATTTCAGTTGGTGTGCAATGAATCTAAAATATATGAAAGTTAAATTTTTATCATTACATTATGGAAAATAATGAACTTTTATCACAATATGCTAATTTTTTGAGAAGGACATGTATTTTATGGACTGAGGTGAAGACCAGTTAGAGGAGACTTCTGATGAGTTTGATGAACATTTTTCATAGATAGATTTTATCTTATTTACAAAAAAAAAAGTGGAAGGAGTTGCAGAGGTCAATTGAGCCAGTAATAAGATGCGATGATGGGTTCATAAGTTTGATAACAGTTGAAAATATATTAATGTAAATTTGAGTAAAATTATGTTGGAGTAATATTCTGTACGTGTGGCATAAAGAGCTGACTTGTATTTCAGCTGGTGAGCACAGAAATCTTGGTGAGCACCGAAATCTTGATAATGCACCATCCAAAGTGATATCAAAGTAACATGGCAGGACTTTCAGCGGTGGACAGGGGTCAGCATGGGCACCCTGACTGGTCTGTGGCTATGCATCCCCATACACAACAAACTGCAATGCACTCTGTATTCTGACACCTTTCTATCAGCACCAGCATTAAAGGTCCTGTTCTTCGTGATCCCATCTTTCAAACTTTAGTTAGTGTGTAATGTTGCTGTTAGAGCATAAATAATACCTGTAAAATAATAAAGCTCAAAGTTCAATGCCAAGCGAGATATTTTATTTAACAGAAGTTCCCTTTCAAAGCCCACAGTGAACGGCCGGTTTGTACTACATCCCTGTACTTCACCCCGGTTCTTCAGTGCTGGGAAGATGAATCTGTATTTAAACTGGGTCATAAATGTAGTAGAAATGTGAAATTATTTTTGAATTTGGTGCCTTCTAGACTGAGAAAACACAGAAAATGTATTTTTGTCTTATGGGGATGAAAGACAACAATTCCCAGAACGCACTGCTTCACTGCCCTACTCTAGGCACGGCTAGTCGGCTACTGGATTACTGGATCACTTGCCTACCACGTTCATTTTCAGAAAATCAGTTCAGTTAGAGACACTACAATTAAAAACTGAACGTGTCTGTTCGATATAAAGCGAGTGAGCCTATTGAGCGTCACGGCACAAACGCAGCAGGATCGGATTACATTCATCACATGAGCTGAGGTAATCGCGGGATTCGCGGCTGCATTAACAGCACGTGATCAGTCTGGCGCGTGTTCAGTTCATGTCTTTGGAAGCTTAACTTTCATAAGAAGTTCATTTTAAAAGTTAAAACACTCACTTTGGTCTCCACCGCTCCGTTTACATGAATCTCCGCAGCTCCGCGAGCCGAGTGCTGTGAGTGTGATGTTGAAAACATGTGGAAATAGCGCCTCCTGCTGGCTGTAGTCTTCAGCCTCTGGCCAAAAACTCCTCAGATGACGCAAAATGATGATATTTACGTCATCGGAGGAATTTTTCCAGAAATAAAATACATAATTCTCTTGTCTCAGGGTCATATGAGGGGGGAAAGTACGATAATTTGAAAATACTCCCGGGTTTCTACTGAAACAAAGCTTAAAGTCCCTGTAAAGTCAAAATTAAACATGTGTTCTGAGTTTCTCACACCACAGATAAATGTGTTATTAACCAACTAGCCAAATTTGAATCATAAAAAAATCCGCTAAGTACATCAAATATCTTATCGAAATCTTGAAAAATAAGCAACATTCTCTGCTCTCAAACGCTGGGGGCGTGTCCGTTGATCGGCGCCGAAACCACACCCACTCGCAGGAAAGCGGCCGAAACACACAAGACAACAACACTCAAGTACAGCTCACGAGTTACAACGGCACCAGATGTCAGCGGACGGGAGGATGAAGGTCGGGGCGGGGCCGGAGATAGTCGGTTCGGCCCCATTCTGCAGCGGATTATCAGTGAATCCAAGTTGTTGCCGATGAAAGTTTGTAAAACTATCCGGTGTAAAGACATTGCAGAGGCAGGTGTTGGTGGTGATCGTCAGCACTCCATCAAGGTAGCTGTTCACAAAATTATCAATCTCTTCTTGAGATCGTCTTTTTTTTTGTTTTGTAAGCAGTTTTGTAAGTTGTAGGCTGTACTAATGGTACTGACAGTAACTCGCAATCTAGCGGGTGAACTGATGCAAAATTACGAATGTACTCTAGTTATGGGGGAGGGACCATGTGCTCAGCGGCTCCAGTGCGTCATCGAGCCACCGTTTTAACCCCGCCCAAAAAATCCGGAACACAGCAATGGTGAAAAAATTCTTAATGGTCTAACTTCTGAATTCAGTACTACATAGTTCACAGTCTTTGTAATGTGTTTCAACAATACATTTCTAACATTTCTAATGTGTTTAGAAACAAATCTCAGAATTGCCTTTACAAGGACTTTAATGCTAATCACTAAAGTAACCCTTTAATTACATCACTAGAACAGTTTGTTGACTAACCTCCGCCCACAAGAATATGCAAAAAGGGGGCGTGGTCTTGTTACTCTCACACATGGAGAAGAGGAAGTGTTGCGTTTGTAGAGTGTGTTTGTCGCCATGTCTACAATGACATTGAGCGCATGCATCTCCCCGTTATGGTAAGAGGTGTGACCTTTCCGGGCAACGTGCACTAAGTTCCTGTCGAATCACAACACGGGAACCGCTGGCACAATCAGAACCCATTACGTATTTCTGAAGGAGGGACTTCATTCAACAAGGAAATCATCAGGCCGTTTTTTCATTAGTGAAAACAGTATTTTTCACACAATTTACTTATCTGTATACCGCTGTGTTTTTTTACACGCGAAACATGAACACATGTTATATTGCACACTGTAAACACAATCAAAGCTTCAAAAACACATGAAAAACGGGACATTTAACTTCTTGAGAAATTTGAGCAACCGTAGCTCGTCTTTTTGATCGGACCACACAGGCCAGCCTTCGCTCCCCATGTGCATCAATGAGCCTTTGCCGCCCATGACCATCGCCGATTCACCACTGTTCTTTCCTTGGACCACTTTTAAAAAAATACTGACCACTGCAGATTGGGAACACCTGATAAGAGTGTTTTGGAGATGGTCTGACCCAGTCGTCTAGCCATCACTATTTGGCCCTTGTCAAACTTGCTCATATCCTTATGCTTGCCATTTTTCCTGCTTCTAACGCATCAACTTTGAGGGCAAAATGTTCACTTGCTGCCTAACCTACTAACAGGTGCCGTGATGAAGAAATAATCTGTGTTTTTCACTTCACCTGTCA
This sequence comes from Gobiocypris rarus, assembly GCA_023029165.1. Classification (NCBI taxonomy): domain Eukaryota; kingdom Metazoa; phylum Chordata; class Actinopteri; order Cypriniformes; family Gobionidae; genus Gobiocypris; species Gobiocypris rarus. Next base: position 22,403,199 of record CM040927.1, on the reverse strand, counting down.
GTGGTCATAATGTTATGCCTGTTTGGTGTATCTTTTCTTTGAATGAAGACTCTTATGCTCACCAAGGCTGCATTTATTTGAAAAAATACAGCAAAAATGTTAATATTGTAAAAATATTACTACAACTTAAAATTACTTTTCTATTTGAATATATATTTTAAAATGTCATCATCATTACTCCAGTCTTCAGTGTCACATGATCCTTCAGAATTTTTGCTCAATAGCATGTTTTAATGCAGTGTATCATCATCATGTGTTTTACGTCTCATCTCTATTGTTGACAAAATCATAAAAACCCTATGTTAATGCATTTTCATCATTCATTTTGGTGTAATTATTAACACTGCTTGTAGTATATAGTTTTATGATACTCATGATGCTGAAGAAAGTCATTTGAATGAAGATTAATGACATGAGGGCGAATAAATTATGACAGAATTACAATTTTGGGCGAACTATACCTTTAAACGAAGATCGAGAAGGAAGGGAGAAAGCGAGTGACCTTTATGGCCTTAGCCTGGGGTGGACATGGTCTCTAGTACGTGTCTCCGTGTCCCTACCTCCCGTTTCGGCCCCCAGAGATGCAGTTAGGCCCCCCCCTCTCGATCCACCGCTCGCCGCCCCTGGCCATAGCTGACTTTACAAGCAGCTGGCCGTGATGTGGAACAAAACACTATGGAAAAGGTGTGAGAAAAAGTTTGCTCTTATCTCCCTCTTTTTCTCTGCTGTCCCTTCCGAGATGAGGAAAGGGAGGGGTTGACCGATTTAGCAGCAGCTAGGTAATGCACTTAGAAAGTCATTTGTTAAAATCTAATTGATGGCTATACTTGCACCCTCACTCGTGGTGTCTGGGCAGGGTGGTGTTGCACCAGATGCTGGCGGTCTGCTAGAGACCTCCACCTTAGTCAAGGTGCTTCAGCAGCACAGCACAGCACATCCACAAACACAGACCAGTACATAAGCACATTGCACATATGCTCGCACACCTGGGTGACTTGACCATATAATTAGTTAGAAAATCAGCTACTTGCTTCCTCATATCGGAACACACCAGTGAATCATTAAGCCTGTGATCACCTTTTTTTCCCCTTATGCTTTAACAAAATAACAAAGGGAGTAGAACCAACTGAAGTAAGCAAGCTAAAGATAAAAACATCCATCCATCCAATCCATCCATCCATCCATCCATCCATCCATCCATCCATCCATCCATCCATCCATCCATCCATCCATCCATCCATCCATCCATCCATCCATCCATCCATCCATCCATCCATCCATCCATCCATCCATCCATCCATCCATCCATCCATCCATCCATCCATCCATCCATCCATCCATCCATCCAATAAATAACATTAATTAATTTTAATTAATAAAAAAAAAATTAATTGCTATCCTTTTCTGTGAAGAAATCATAATAATTATTATAATTTTTTTAGGATTCTTTGATTGAGTGAAACATTCAAAAGAACATGATTTATTTGAAATTGATTTCCTTTTTTAACATTAAAATAGAATATATTGTAACTTTATAAATATGTTTTCTGTCAAGTTTTTTTTATTTTATTTTAATAAAGTGTCTATATGTCTGTTAATACAAAAGTTAACACTTAAATACTTTCACAGAAATCATGGTTAATGTTAATTTCTATTTAAAATACATTTTAAGTTAATGTAGTATTAACATATATTAAAGGGTTAGTACACCCCAAAATGACAATTCTGTCATTAATTACTCACCCTCATGTCGTACCAAACCTGTAAGACCTTCGTTCTTCTTCGGAACACAAAGGAAGAATGATGAAATCCGAAAGCTCTCTGACCTCTCCATAGACAGCAATTTAATTTATACTTGTACTTTCAAGGCACAGAAAGGTAGTAAAGACATTGTTAAAATAGTCCATGTGACTCCAGTGGTTCAACCTTAATTTTATAAAGTGACGAGAATACTTTGTGCGCAAAAGCAAACAAAAATAACTTAATTCAACATTTTTTTTTTGATTGGGATGGTGCATGTTACTGAACAAACATGGAATACATGCAAGTAAACATGCCGGTTTGTAGCTAAAGGCTAATTTCCATCCATAGTCCAACGGGCTAAGATCACGCAGGTCACACAAACATTACAAAAATAAAAATGTACATCTATATAAAGTACATCGTTTATCAATAAGTTATCAAAAGTCCTATAAACAATATTCACATAAGACTCAAAATTCATTCAGCTTCACAAATACTCATCCATGTACACATTACGAAATAGAAAATTTAAGACAGCATACAACATACTCACTAATATGTGCAACTTTGGTTTGTAGGGCATTCTCTCAGTGTTAGAGAAAGACTATTCCACATGTTCCCACCTTTCACAGACAGGATTGTCTGACCGAAGGTGGTGTACCTGTGGGGTATTATAAAGTCTCCTCTCGTGGATGCTCGCGTGGTCCTCTTCGTTCTAGTCTCTAAACAGTGCATCGCTTTCGAGTTATATGGCAGCCAAAGCTGTTCACGTGAGGACGCAGGAGCTGCACTGTATTTACAACGTAAACCACGTACTGACACAGGCTTGAATGAACAAAAAGTATTCTCACCACTTCATAAAATTAAGGCTGAACCATTGGAGTCACATGGGCTATTTTAATGTCTTCCCTACCTTTCTGGGCCTTGAAAGTGGTAATTACATTGCTGTCTATGGAGGGGTGAGAGAGCTCTTAGATTTCTTCAAAAATATCTTCCTTTGTGTTCTGAAGATGAACAAAGGTCTTACGGGTTTGGAACAACATGAGGGTGAGTAATGAATGACATAATTTTATACTAACTAACCCTTTAATTAACGTTGAACATTAGAATTTGTTTATAAATGAACATTCATTCAGGTTGAACAAAAAAAAGTAACTAATAATAACAAATGTTATTAAATTAAACCTTAAGTTTTACAGATTTTTCTTGCGTTTTTAGTTGTTGTTTTTGATTGGTTCTATAAAGCATCACCAGCTAAATCTAGCTTTTACTTTTACTTTTCTTTTTTTAAATATGGGGGTTGGTAGTCTGGGTAGACGTTCAGTAAAGTTAAAAGATCCCTGAGGTAGATGGACAACGGATATGACAGTTGATATCTTTTAGAAGATGGTGTCATTGAGCTCATAGCATGTACGCATGTATCCCACCCTTCATGGCCGTCACCCTCGGTTTGTTTCATTTGCACCTCTCAAGCTGATGGCCCAGGTCTGTCCTAAAGAGACATTACCTGATGATCAGAACAGCAGCTGTGTTCTCACTTAGCTCAGTTTGTGTTATAGAGGTGTGCGCGTCGGGTGTGCGAGTTAACATTAGCAAGCCCATTTAAGTGAGGGCCTGGTGGCATCAAAATGCGCCTACGGTCTGTGGACTCCACCGGCGGGTACAGTGAAATAATTTCACATCAAAGCAATCACCAGCAGAGCCCGAGGCGCCGTTCTCACCCACAGAACTGTGACACACCAGGCACCATCGCTGCGCACTCAATCTCTCCTCTCGCCTCCCAAAACCAGGCTGTTACCCACGGTCACACATGCCTAGCATTAAACACATGCTCTAACACATACACACTCATGCAAGCAAACCCTCTCATCTGTCCTCTATCAGCCCCACGGAGCAAGTGGCTAATTGCAAACCTTACTCCAGGCATTTTGGAGGTTTGCACCCACCTCAGAAGCCTCTGTGGCCTCTTGCACCGTGAGCCCAACTGCAGGGAGATGGAGAAATGGAACTGTCAGTCTGGGTGCTATGCTGACACTCTGGGTGCAAATAGGATGAAACTCAGTGTCGTCTCCTGGGAGGCTGTACACATAAGGTGTGTGTTATTGTGATGCTTGTGATTTTGCTCCATTTCAAGGGAAAATGTGTTGATGCATATCGCCACCAGCTTCGATGACCTGCGACTAAATCTTACACAGTGATGCATACCCACGCAAACCGTGTTGATTAACTAAACCAACTATACTAACTTTTCTAAACTGTTTAGCAGTGTGACTGCTGCTTACTCTATTGTAGTTTTTCCAGCTTTTGATTAGGAGTGTAGCTAGGGTTGCCACCCGTCCCTTAAAATACGGAATCGTCCCGTATTTATAAGCAAAATAACCCGATTTGTCCCGTATTTTACATAGGCCCACACGTAGTTCAATAAACAAATACGGATTTTGCAGTGTGTAGAATACTGATAGCAAATATAAAGATATCCATTTGATGATAAGTAGTACAGGAACTCATTTGTGTGTGATTGCTTTAGCGGAGTCTAGAGAAGATGCGCTGTGCCTGTAAACTTGCGTGGTTTTTAAAAACATGTCACGCTTGCGTCGCGTCCACCGTTTGAACACGAGAATCTCCAGATATAGAACTAAATATCAAAATGTATCAATGGGTTTGTCCAGTAACTCATGATGAACCAACTGCCAACTGCACACTTTACGAGAAGCATTTCTGTTGCTCAGACTGTCTGACTTAAAGCGGCAGCGCTGACAGACCGGTCTATGTGACACGCATCCGTGCTTCTAAAGGTAGGCCTATTGTTTTTTTTTATGGATAATGTATTTAATATAATATTCCATACATTTTTTAGACAGGTTAATTAATAAATTATAGCCTAATAAATGTTATTATTAATATAATTTATAATCTAACTAGGCTATAATTATCATAATAAATAGTCCTGTCATATAAAGTTTGACATTTAAAAAAATATTTAGATGAAAACGGGACAAATAATTACATGATAATATAGTCATAATTTAAGTAAATTAATACAAAAATAAACATTTTTGAAATTCAAAAGTGATTACTGGTTCAGAATGACTGCTTAAAGGGACAGTTCAGCCAAAAATGAAAATTCTGTCATAATTTACTCACCCTCAAGTTGTTCCAAACATGTGTACATTTCTTTGTTATGTTGAACACATAGTTGAACACATTTTCTTATGTTTTATTATTGTGAGCGGGGGGGTTGGGGGTGGGTGTGTCCCTTATTTTGGCACACTGAAGGTGGCAACCCTAAGTGTAGCACAATAAAATGCTAAAATGCCTTTATCTAATGCTATTATGTTTCACTTTAAGTGAGCTGAGATAATCAAACACACTCTTGTGTCTCTGGCTTTTATTTGTAGCACTGGAATGTTCGATTCATTTTAGTGAATCGGTTGGTCCTAAATGGAATGCATAGTGTTTTGAACGTTCGTTCAGACAGTTCTTGTAAATGTACAGAAAAAACGAGATTGTTTCCAACTATTTGTAAATTGTCAGAAAATCGCAATTTTTACCAATGAACCGGGACGTGTGAGCATAGCGTGTGAAGGAGTCACCTGTCAATTGCATTATATCTGCGTTAGCTTTACTCTCACTGGAGTGTGAACAAGTGTTACAGCAGCCGCCGAGCGAACGCACCGAGTAACGTCATAACATCATTTTAAACACACTTAAATGTATCTAATATAATAAACAGAGCTGCGTTACCTCATACTAATGACTGGAAAAGCGGAGATTGCGCCGGCGATTGTGCCCTGTCATAATAAAAGTCCCGTTGCTTGCGAGAAGTGTTTTGTATAACAATCGCTCCGGCGGCCTTACTCAGCTCTCACAGCACTCGAATCCGGACTGCGAGATGTGACCATCCGGACCGCAAAGCCTTTTGACGTAATGAAATAAATAAATGCCAAATGCGATTTAAAATAAATAAATAATCACATTTATATCAGGCAGCTCAGTGGAGCCGGTTTTCCTGTGTTGCCACGGTTGCGACGACAGTTACATTACTAAGCTCACTGTTGCTACGTTCAGATGCGCAGTCACGCATGCAAGAAAGAGACTGAGAGCAGAAAGCGGCGCGCAAACAGAGGCTGAATCTGAAATCGCCCCTAAACCCTCATTTGCTATTCCCGACGTTAGGACACTATTACAGTTCACTTGAAGGAGTGAATGAAAACGAGTGCGTGAAGTCGGACAGCCGTTGATCATACATCAGCTGTACACTCATTATTGCGATGCAATGTGGGATTGATTGAGTGTGCTGAAACATGTCCACTATGGGTTCGGACACCGCTACAAATGGCTGTCCCCTCAAATAGTGCCCTATTTGAGGGTATAGGGGGCGATTTTGGATTCAGCCATAGACATCAATATATGTCTATGCATCAAAACTGCTATTCAGAATCCTATGGGTGACGTCACGGACACTAGGTCCATATTTTTATACAGTCTATGGTAGATACATGTGAATGAACATAAAATGTGTTATGAGATTTCCGTTTGTTTTTTTTTGTTTTTTTAACCAGGGGGGTTTGTATTCATTGATTGTTATTTATCTCAGTTCATAAAAAACGCACTTTAGTTGCTTTAGTAATGTTTAAATTAATGTATTTTCAGTGTAGATTTTTCATTCATCATATTTTTGTCAGAAATGGTTGGTTGAATTTAGATATTTTGTACCAAAGCAACTTAAAGCACATAACAGAACAATATCAAAATGAGATCAATTTTGTGAAGAAGTTTGCTTTAACAATATGAAAAGACTTGTTTATCCATATGAGAATAGCCTATATTATATTTTGTTCGATAAAGAATTTTTTTTAATCTACACTCATTTCTCTAGGCTGGCAAAAAAAAAAAATCATGTTTTTAGGTATAATTGTCCGGAGCTTGGCCGGTGAGGAGGGTTCATTTACTGGACCTCAAGCAACTTTAGTTGAAGACCCCTGATATACAGTAACGTTAATAATCGCATCCATGAACGTGATTTGTGCATTATAGAAGATCACATGTCCCAAGATTCTGCGCTTAAACTTGATGTCATCAAACTACGCCTTTGTTTCGAACAGGCCCTCTAGCGGACGGAAAAGTTGCATAGTGTACCTTTAATCTCTTATTTTAGTGGTGATTTTAGTGGTTTCGGTTAGGGGTGCACCGATCCGATATTAGGATCGGATATCGGCCGCGATAAAATAGCTGGATCGGGGATCGGAATAATTAACAGATCCACAGGCCGATCAAGGTTTTTTTTTTTTTTCGCAGCAGAACCTACGTCATTCGTCAGCTTCACGTGTGTCGCATGCTAGAAGCAGCATGAAACGAGCAGTCTGCTGCAGGGTTATCAACTCTCACGCATTTCTGTCATGCTCTTACTCTGCCCAACTTAATCTCACGCCAAGTTGCCAAACCTGCTTTTGATATTAAACTAAGCTTAGCTTTTACATTTTTCAAACAATAAATAGCGTTTTGGCGCTAATGTGGCATAATGTTAAAGCCAGAGGCGTTGAAAACCGGAGTTGCGCATGCTCTAATCTTCCGGCTGCGCACACGGTCACGTGGTTCATGGAGCGCTCAATACTTCTAGCTGTGTCAAAGCATTTGAATGGCTTAAGCGGATACACAAGTTTCACTATACAGATGTTTGCAGCAAGTTTTGGTAAACAGTACAGAATAGTGTGCATTGATCGTTTTACAGGATCGTTTTATCGTGGAGAGTGATAGAGTTGCAACACTGTTAACATTAATGTTATTCTTGTATTTAGCCCTCATGTATTAATTGGTTACACTCATACTCATTGATGGTCAAATATGACCATATACCGTAACTGTTTTTCAATTAAATAAATGTTCTATATTTTAGTTCTATAAGAATTCAACACTTTACATACTCCTGTTATTTTGTCTTCTTATGTTTAGTTGATAAAGTCTGGTGCCTTTAGTCTCTTCAAGGAAGGTATAAGGTGGAAAGTATGCAGTTTATAATTAATTCAACAATAGTATCGGATCGGTATCGGGTATCGACAGATACACAAAGCCCAGGCATCGGTATCGGTATCGGGACTGAAAAAGTTGGATCGGTGCTCCCCTAGTTTCGGTGTAAATTTTAGTTCAAATTTGATGTTACAACTACCCTAATTTTGATGTATTTATTCAAAAACACTTTTGGCTGTATGGTTGTATCATATCAGATCATTGGATGGTTATATTAGATATAGTTAAATATAGATGGCCCCCCTTCAGTAGTTTCAGTGTAGCTAGCTAGTTTTTGTTAGTATGAGTTTATAGTGTAGCTAACGTTTTCTCACTATATATAGCTTGCAGTTTTACAGTTTGAAGGTAGTTTTCCCAACACTGCATACACCAGCTACGCTACTTCTGTCGGCTATCAATCATGTACAACTGGGCTTCAGGAACCTCATTTTTAACAAGTGACCAATGGGACTCATTTAAATAGCTTTTACCAGAGGGAGACCAGCGGCAAAAGATGATTATGATGAGACTCGGATGTAATGAACTGGCTTTGAATTAGCGCAGTTACAAGCAGGTCAACTAGCATTCATGTGTATGAATGGCTAAAAGCGGAAGAGTCGTGCCCATTCAACCTGAGGGCACCCTAAAAAAAAAAAAGGTTTATGAATGCCCTTGGCTGGAGGTGGAGCTAAACATAATCTTTTTAATAGTGGTTTAAATGACTAGAGGCTCTTATTTACCTCTGGACAGCAGACAGCTCTTTTGACAGGTGCTGGCAGCAGTGCTACGCCTGCATAATCAGTGTCCGACTGGTTCAGTCACACTTTGGGTTTGCGGAGAGCCTTGTCAGACAGTGCTATGGGCTGTCACCTTGATTGCTTTTGTCAAACCAGACATTGCTAAGATTCCTGGGTAATGATAAGCTCTTTGAAATCTTAGCGTGCCTGTGTTGTCTGACAGGTCGACGGTACGGTCGCAGCTGATTCTGTACAGTCAAACACATTTGTTAGCCTATATTTTGCAGATGGGGGCTGGTGGGACGGACGTCACTGATGTTATTTTAAACCATTAGTGTGAGTTTTTGAAACAGACAGGAAGTTTCTGATATAATGAGAGAGAAATTAGACCGTGGAGGTTGTCTTACAGCACACCCTGATCTCTCGCTCTGGGCGCCGACTGTCATTAGGAGTCCAGAGAGCCAGTGGTATCTTTGGTCACCCTGCTATTAGCGCCCGTCTGATTGCATTTCCACATCGTTCTTCATCTTTCCTGTAGTTTTATCTCCCGACTCCTGTCTTCATTTTTCCGTCGCTTTAGTTAGGTATCATTAGCCATGCTGAACTACTGACATCAGTTCTGTGATTGACAGCCGGGTCGAGTCGTCTGGAGGTTTTCGTATCTCGCGTCGGCGTGCTACCTGCCACTAATGGCAACGTTCCCCAGACGAGGGCTCCTGAATTAGCATCTGCCAGTCTGGGAGCTGGTTTGCGCTAATCAGCCTGGGATGGGGAGGAGAAGGATAGGAAGATTTAAATTACATCTTTTGCAGTCAACAGGAGGAGCACATGAAAGCAGGGTGTCCTGCCATCTTATCAAAGACTGGAAGACTGGAGATCAGTCCTGACAGAACCGCGCACACCTCGGAGACTCCGCGAGCACATCACCAATTAGGATTCTTTAATGATTTCTTGTATTAATAATAAATGGCCCGGGTTTGGGGAGGGTGTGTGTTGGATATGTGTGTGCGCACACTGAACGTGTCTGCTATGTGTGTATTACTTCATGCATAAGGGGCTGAGTTTCATAATGGTGTCAGTGACAGTTTGTGGCATTTGTGGTTACCCCTCTGTCCTAATGCAGAAAGCTGTTAGATGTCTCTAAGGAAACTGACTCCACATTAGGTTTCAGCTGGAAATCTGAAGAGTGGATGCTCATGAACTGCTGAGGTGGATGCCGGGAAGCTGAGGCTGCTTCAGTAAGACATTTTCCTGGAAAAAGGTGCCACAGCTGAAACAAGCTTTTATTGTGACCTTATAGAAAACATTAATCACTTCTACTGAACACCTGGTTGGCACCGATGTTGGCGCATTGTTACACTGTATTATTATTATCGTGATTAAAGACAAACACAGAGGCCCTAAATTAGAAGAACGGCATGGAGATGAGGATAAGAATATATTAAATATTTGTATGTGTTGTTGAGTTATATAAAAGGAAAATCTTCTTTTAGAGCGTAATCTGCAAAAAAGTAGGTCGACTCAATTCAGCAGATACATTTATTGTGCAAAAGTTACCTTCAGAGAAAACAATGGACCGGGAAAAAAATACAGGGAAGCAGTATTCCTCAGAGACGTCATTTTAGCTCTTCCGTCGACATCTTTTCTCTTTTAAGATCGCCTCTATTGACCCCTCTGTGTTCCGCAACTAGTTAAACATCCATCTATCATAGCTAGGTTTCCATCCACATATTTTTATGCACATTTTTTGATTATTGTATATAAAAAGTGCTGGATGGAAATGCCAAGAGGAGAATTCAGTTTCTGGAATATACATTAAAAACACTACTATAAGTTTTAAAATGTTAGAAAAGTTACTGAATAAGTTTAATGAAATTAGCAATATTTTATAGCATTTATAAATTGAGGGTGATTGAATTTCTACCTATACTAATAGAGTAACAACAAGTTAAATTGTATTATGGCCAAATGTCGTAAATGTCATTAAAAGGCATTAAAGGCATACTACAGTACTGTATACGATACAGTATTCAAAAGCCACTAGCAGTATTATATATTTTGTTTACTTGTGTAATAATAAAATAGTCATGTGATCAAACGTAACAGTTTTAAAACTTTATTTCATTACCTTATCCATGAACATGATTTGTGAGTCTCGTCGGATTTATTTCCATCGTCAGGGAAGGTGAAGACGACAACTCCCATCATGCCACGCTCCGTCACAGCATCATCAAGCTACGCCTTTGTTAATGTTTTGAGTATGTGACCTCTAGTGGTGATAATTACATACTGTGTCTTTAATACATTTTGTAAAAAATTGTTGATTAATACTAATGGATTGAACCGTATTGTATTTTTATACTTTCATTATAATTTAAATCCCTAGAAGCAAATCACGTGACTTTGTCTCAGCAAGTCATTCATACATACTAGAAAACCTTGATCTAGGGATTCTGAAATGCCAAAGCCTGTCATCAAAATGATTGGCTGCTATGACCTCCCAGAAATGTCTGACATTCTATGTCGCTCCCAGACATTTGCTGCTGATAACTAGCAAACATTGTCCAGTTTGTCAGTTTCATTGTGTTTTGTCTGCGTGCACTAAACCATAACCATAATTTATTGCATTTAATGAATGATCCGCAATGGTATTTGTGCCGGTTTCCCCAGAAGTGACAAATTTGTTCTCTTGAACACATGGGATGGTGCTTTTATAGTACATTTTATTTGAAATATTCAGATGTTTTGTTGTTGTTGTTAAATTAAAATTCACAATTGTACCACCACAGAAAACAAAACGTTTGATAATTTACAGTATTTGGTTTGCAATTATTTCCTATTTGCATAACTAAATGATGATTACATGGAGTCCCTGAGCTGAGAGGAATGATCTGGTTGGGATGCCCTCAGGGTGATTTGTTTTGGCAAGAAGTGTTTCAGTGATGCGTGTATGTGGCCATGGTGTGTCGGCTTGTGGAGGCCACAGAGTGAGGTGGTGTGATGTATTGAGCAAGATTGACCTTGGGAAGGGTCTGGCTCTCACTCCACAATGCTTTGACCCTGCTCTCTCCCTTATGTTGGCTGCCATCATTACGAGTCTACTGAAAAATGACTGGATGGTGCTCTACTCTTTTGTCTCTGTGGATTCACTTTGCTTCGAGGTCTGCTGCATCTTTGCCATGTTTTGTTTGGTTGTGCAAACCTGGTTACTTGTTCTGTCAGCAACTGTAGTCAGCAGGTCATAAACAGCAGCTGATAAACTGACACACAAATTAAGTTCTACCGAAATACTCTGACTTCATCTGACATTTTATTTTCGTTCTATTTTGGGCACTACGGAGCCATCCTATTTTGTCAGACTCGTATCCGGTTCGCTTTGCAGTGTCAGAGAAGCAGGCCTCCCCCGAAGCGACGCTGAGCATGGAAGCCTGCTTGGCAAGTGGAGATAGTGGCCGTGTTGCAGCAGGGGGTTCACAGAGTCAGTGGTCTGGAGGTTACTTTCATTATCAGTCTCTGTTTGAACATCCTTGGCTCCAACTTAATCTGAGCTGTCACAAATGTGTTTTTAACACTGCCACAGAGAATAAAGCCCCACGCCTTGGAATCAGTGACCTGCCTGGCTAAAGCAGATGTTTGTGCAGTCCTTGCTCAGCCCTAAACTTAAACTGGCACAAAGGATATTTCTCATTGTTTAACCTACTAGTAAGTATTGTGATGAAAGTTCATTATTTTCCATAATGTAATGATAAAAATTGAACTTTCATATATTTTAGATTCATTGCACACAACTGAAATATTTCAGGTCTTTTATTGTTTTAATACTGATGATTTTGGCAAAGTTTATTTTTTATCATTACATTACGGAAAATAATGAACTTTTATCACAATATGCTAATTTTCTTAGAAGGACCTGTATATAAAAGCTATAATAAAGGTGTCATGAAGTGGCTTTTAAAAAAAAGTGTTGTCTGAGGTCAAGTTTTGACATTCGCATGGTTTTTACATTCAAAAACATCATAATGAATAAGTAATAGGCTATTTTCTACCCTGGTTTTGAGGGTGTCTCCTGCATGCTTGGATTTTATGGGCGTGCCGCACTGAAGACTTGAAAGTAAACGCCCAAGGCTTGGATTGGATAAGATTAGCATATTTAATGATCTACAGCTACCTCGTCAGTGCATGTGGAAATTGTTTTGAAAGTGCATGTGTGGGAAAACCGCAACCGGAATTCAGCGAGCCCTGGCCCATTCATACCCGAGTCTGATCACGAATCGCAATGAACCAACAACACCACAAATAAAGGATTCTTCAGCCTTTGACAGCATGCAGAAGTATGGTCTGTTAGACACGTACATACAATAAATGTCAGACGATATGTAAAAATGCAATACTATCACATATAAAAAACTATTTTACTCACACAAGTGTGTTGCTTCATTCATCCATGTAATATCATCCTGTCTGCAAATCCAGTCTCTTGTTTACATACAACTCCGTGATGAAATGCAGGAACAAACGCCCAATGTCTTCCTCACGTGAGCTGCATCCATACTTTCATAATATTGGAATCCGGATGAAGCTTATGCAGTATGTTTATTGCTTAAAATATGGATCCGTTTTAGCTCTATGTAGGCCTAAGTCATGTCAGGTATGAGTTGATGGGCGGGGCTACAGAATCAGGCGTTGTTCATTTTATGTTGAGGCGACTTTTCACCATACGATGATGTCAAGGGTTGGCATATTTTTTAAATATATTTTTGTATTATATTTAAACGACAGTATATTTATTGAACAAAAACGAGTTATTTTAATACAATTAAATATATATTTTTTTATTATAAAAAATAAATAAATAAATAAATAGTACAAACTTTGTTAAAGTGATAGTTTTGAACAAGTATTAACTTCGACATTATGTAAAACTTAAATATGTGTATCAATACTGTGCCTTTTGCCCCATGTTGGTGAGCCTTTTACCCTGTGTGTGGGATAAAAGGCCCACCTTGCCACCTTGCCACCTCACTCATCCACGCATATTCTGTCTTGACATTCACGGCACACTCATGTTCAGTTTGGTAAAATGTTAATTGATGGGTTACTTTGACAAAGAATCTTCCCAATATCCATATACAAATTTCTATGCAAATGTAATCTAGTAAAAAAAATAAAACATTGATTAGCATGGAAGTAAAAATTACACCCTTGTCTGGACAAAAAAGTGACACTTTCAAAATAACTTTTTAAAATGTCTAACCTCAAAAAGTCTCTTTCTACCATTGTGACAAATGATACCTGCCCTGCCTGTCAGGTTTCAGCTTGAAATCCCCATGGTTCAGAACAAATTTGTCGAGGTGTCCCCCCTCTTCAACTTATATTACCATTATGAAGTCTTACCATCATTGGTTTTTGCTTCCACAGCTAACACGCACAGTACCTGCTGTATCCTTAATATTGTCAATGATTAGCTGCATCTCATTTTTCAAACTTAAACTGAGCATTTTTGTGATCTAAACTGCACACACTGACTTTTGGCTTCTGGCTGAGAGTTTCTACCTTTACTGTCTGATTGATTCAGACATTGTTTCATCTTGACTGTCTTCTATATAAATGTTTTAAGACATGCAGGTTTAAAAAGCACTACAGCACTACGAGTTTAGGTTTATTGTCATACGATGGTTTTAAAATTGTCAGTGCTTTTTTGTTTTCTTTTTGTAAAATGATACCGATAGCTTTGGATAAAAAAATAAAAATACAAGTCACGGTATGCTATGAAAAATAACAAAATTTTGTCTATTAAGTCAACTCTAAGTATGATTTGCTGGCAGGAAAGATATTGTTGTTGCCATGACGAATACAGTAGAGAACAGAGTGCATATACTCCATAGAGACACAGGTGTCAGATAATGACTGCTGGGCTGTGATTCACAGAGATGTTTCCTATGTTGATTTGGACATGTTCCCTGCAGGTATAGAGCTATTTTCACACCTTGTACCATTATCTTTTAATACTATTAAAACTAGCATAAAAACAAAGCTATTATAGGGCAAAGAGGTAGAAGTAAGTCCCTCTACATCACGTCAAGTCACCTTTATTCATATAGCGGTTTATACGATTGTTTCGAATAAAGTAGCTTTACAGTGATCAACAGGAAAATAACGATTCAATGATGCAAACAGAAATCTGCTGTAATGCAGATCTAAAAAAACAATGGTAAATTATAAAAAATTATAAATCATTATTCAGTTGAAATTATATTCATGGATGAGCTAATGTATTAAAGATTTATTAACGTTACCGTAGTATGACGGAGGGTGGGGCTAAAAGCCACTGGAGTGTAACGAGGCAGCTGGAGCGATTGCTAATGAGAGACGAGCGCGACACACACGGCTCAAGATCAGTGGAGCTATTATTAATGCTGCAGACGACTGCTTCCGCTTCTTCCAGTCATGCATATGTGGGGTAACGCAGCACTGTTTTATCATATTAGATATATTTGAGTGCGTTGAAATGTATGTTATAATGCTACCCTGTGTGTTTGCGCGGTGGCTATGAGACTCTTGTTGCTCACTGCTGTAAGCTAGATCGATGTTTGGCATGGTAAAATATGGTACTTGGTAAAAAATGAGATTAGACTAAATGTGTTGAGCTATATAACAATAATTTGTTTTCTGTTGATTAATGTGTCCAAACAGTTGCTCACCTGTCTAATAAAACACGTAATATATTGGAGCGTCTTTGGTGTTTTCATGGTTTCTACAAAATAAAACCGGAAATCAAGGGGAACATGGGGTGTGGTGTCATTGATAGGTGACGCACAGACGCGGTCCATGTCCTGGTTAAAATAGCTTGTTTCTCTGGATTTAAACATTCTTGGAAACATTTGGGATGATGTAAGTACACAAGTCAACAAAATATATTTGTTCTAGTGTTCTTTGAATATTTCAATCCAACATCCACAGGGCTGCTGCATGACTTGTTTCTTCATCTTAAGAAATCATGTAACTCATTTGGCTGTTGTAGTAAGGTTCCCAGTCTTACCTGCAGAGATTTTATGTGCAGCACTGACCATTAAGAAAGTATGTCGTTCAGTTGTTAATGAGAAGACCCTGGTTTTGTTTCCTGGAGTTTTCTGTTTTTACTGTTGTGATTCTCTTCTTTGAAAGCAGTTCTTCAAGAGGTCATAACTGTGGTGTGGGGGAAAACAAATGATCTGCCCTGCCAACTCTTTGGACCTTGACTCATAGATGCAGTGCAGGTTGCATTATTTTCTGCTGAAGCGATGATGTGTTGAGGTCATTGCCTGTGGCTTTGTCATAGCAGCGGTTTATGTCCTAAGCTGTCTTTGGCGTTTTGTGGCTTTTTTGGTAATAAGAAGAAAATATACTGCTGCTACGATGACAAAAAAAGTATGGGCACAGTATCTAAAAATACATCATTTTCATTACACTCTTTTTGTACACCCTAATTGTTATCATAAGCGTGCTTCTATTGAAACACCATTTTATATCACTACCAGAACCACGACTGGTCATACTCTTATTCTCCTGTTTTCATGAAAAAATATTTTTCTAAGATATTCGTGGCCTGACATTCATCTTCTCTGATGTTTTTTTTTTTCTTCTTGTAAAATAAAGGAATTTAAAAAAAATGCTTTTAGATGCTTAATGGAAAGAATGGATGGAACTTGTTTATGATAAACTTTCTTTAGTTGTCCAGATTCTTGTGCTGAGGATTTATTGGAGCTGTGTGAAAAGAGTCAGGGTCAGCAACTTTATATGAACAAATAACTTAAAGCCCAGACTCCATGGTGTTGCTATGGTAATAAGGATATCATCAGAGCATAAGGGAATTCTGCATATCAGTCCTCTGTGTTGTTTTAATATTTCCCATAATGCCACTTCATTTGGTTCACTAATCCACAACAATCTGGTCCCTCTCCTGCCACATTCATTTATTAACCCTTGTTTATTTTTCAGAATTAAAATGAGTTCTTAATTTGTGTTTGGTATTTTTGCAAATTAGCTCTAAATGTCAAAGTTTACTCATCACAGTCAGTTTAATCGTCTGAACGGCTTTAAGGCAGTATGTCTTTATATAATTCAACTCATATTTATTTGTATAGCGCTTTTTCACAATACATATCGTCTCAAAGCAGCTTTACAGAAAATGCATGACAAATGAATATAATGAATATATTTAAGTAATACAGTTAGGCATAAATAAAAGTGTTGATTTGATATTCAATAACATACTGCTTAAAATATATGTGGTTGATTCTTTTTGCAGGTATATTCGCTGTCCAAAGTCATATTTTTTTTCAGCTTTTTTCAAATGGTTATATTTTTAATGATTTTAATCATTTGTTACTCATTGTCATGGATCACAGGATGTTACAGGCCGTAACAATATAATATTTTCTTGTATAGCTGAAAATCATGATTTCTTGTTGTCCAAATTAGTCAGTGTATTTTTTCATGTAATCATGTATCATTAATCAAAATATTTTAATTTACTTTTCTTTGGGTAATATTTCATTTATTTTATTTATAAAAGCCATAAATTGTTATTTTCCTAATTCTTACATTAAATTAACTTTTAAAGCATTAAAAATAACTTTTATCTTATAAAATGTGTCCATAAATCTTGTCAATTCTGTTACCATACTGTACTTTCCTTTTAAATTGGTGGAATCATCTCCCACAATGTTAGATACAGGAAATGATGTCACTTTCTCTCACTGATAAGATCTGAAGCACTGAAAAATATTTTTTATCTAAAAAGTTGTTATACCAAAAATAATTTTTATGCTAACAATTAATAATTGTTACGACGTTATCAAAAGGAAAACAGAATTTATCACTGATCACACAGTGGATTGTTTAAAAGTCTCTTAATCATGATTTCATTAGTGCTATGTGTTCTTAGGGGCGGCAGTGGCTCAGTGGTTCATGTAGGTTGTCTACAAACCAGAAGGTTGGTTCGATCCCGATTTTCGTTAAAAGTAAAAGGAGCAAGTAACTTGTGCTTGGCAAGCACTGAATTATTAAAATGTAATCTTTTTTCAATAAGATACTGAACAGAATTTCTGTTACTGAACAGTTTTTTTTGTAACTTTTTGAAATCCAAAATTTATCTCCAATTATAGAATCACTTATGTGCAAATGTCATATTCAAAGTTTATAATAAAAATAATATGATGTATTTATTTAGAGATGAAGTTATTACTGATGCTGGTTTTTTTTGCAATACTGTCCGATGAAGTTTTGTGTTTGTCCTGAAGTGTCATTTTAATAATGCCTAACACGCAAAGACCACCAAATACACATTCATTCACTCAGTCATTTGTTATCTCTCTCTGTATTTCTCTCTCTCTATCTCTTTATCTAAAACCCGTTGATCCCTGAGGTGGTCTGCAGCCAGGCTAGGTGAGAAATTATATCAGTGTCAGTTATTTTTACTTGGACTCTTTTTATAGCATGTTTCAATAAATCTTTGGGGCCGTCTTCAGGAGACCAAATGAGGGGGAATTCTTCATCACGGCTTTTAGACGAATGATCACAAATTATTAAAGAGTAATCCACATAGGAAATTCTGGCCACATAGGAAGTCTGTCTATTTTATTCAGAAGAGTGTTTGTTGGCGTTTCTCTAGGTTTTGGAGGATTTCAGGGTTTGTTAAAAATTGAATTAGCAAATTTGGTTTTCTTGACAAGGTTTTAAGATTAGTGATTTTCTCAGTATTATCAATTTATTTCTTGCTTTCTTACACCCGTGGAAAAAAACAACAACTTTGACTTAATATACTTGAGTATTTTTTTTATTTGATTATATGAACGTTTTTATTTTATATTTTTGCTGGAAGCAAGACAAAAATATTGATTTAATATTCACAATATGAATCCACAATATAGCTTTCACTCATCTGCTACCCTGGAGAGTGCTTATGTAAATTATAGTTTTTTTCATTATTCAATTTACATAAGAACATAATTCACCTTCCAATTATTTGTCTTTACTGATTCCAAACAATCCTTTACTCAATCAATACAAAGTTTTGTTGGTGTGGATCATATCTATGTAAAACCAGTGTAAGTAAAGTGCTAGTCAGCAAGAAAACCTTACATTCACTGTAATCTTGGAGCTGCTAATTAGCAGTTATGAAAACTTCATTTCCACCTACACTTGGGTGACATGATATTGCAGTTCGTTTGCATGACAGCAAATCAAACCATGACCTCAAACCGAGAGTTCTGAAGTCTCTGACACATCTCAACCAGGTGTAAATGAATGAACCTTAAGACAGAAAGTACCTGTAAGTTCTATATTTAGAGTCTCTTATGATTTGATTGTTTTAGTTTGGTGAATGTGTGTGTTGTCCTGTCATAGAAACTTAGACAAACGTTGTGTTTGCCAAAGGGTACTATTTTAACGATCTAAGTGCATGGTCTAAATCGCACTTCGCAAGTGCACTTAGGGTGCACTAAATCCACTTTTGTTAGTTTAACGATTGGATAAAATAGGTTGCCCCTATTTTCTTAATGATTAATGGGTGTGTTTTGGGCTTAAAGTGCAATAAACCAATCAGTCTCATTTCCCATTCCCTTTAAAAGCAAGTTGCGCTTGCACCATGGCGGATTGCTATTTTACATGGTGGAATTTGTGAGCTGGGACCTGTCACGATTATTAAATAATCGTTTGATCGCGATTAATTGGTCTAATCGCGGTCATTACAGATGATCGTTATAATCGCCCACTATTAGAAGACACAAGGGGGCCCTGTAGTTAGTAGCGGGAAGTTCGGATCATTTTACAGACTTGGATCTTTGAATCTCGTTCAGCCAAATGAAAAAAAAAAAGTCATTTCATTCATTTCAGCATAACAGGAAGAACTAATCTTTTCTGTTTCATGTACGGAACATATGGGATTTTGCGCGCACGCGCGGCCAACAAAATGAACGGATCATTCTCTGAGACAACTCGGCAGTCCCGAGTCATATTAAAGAATCATTCGTTCATGAACAACGTACCTGCAGAACTACTTCTACCGGTCTCCCTCTGAATTCATTACGCTAAACATTACGTTCAAATGATATTGCCCTGTTAAATTCTCCATCCTTTTCGTTAGAGCAACCCAGTGATTCAACAAAGATGGATTTAGTTTCGAAGCCGAAAACGAAAACGTCAATCTGGGCACATTTTGGTTTTACACCCAATGATAAAGGGCGGCCAAAAGACGTTGACACGTATCGAATTTGTAGGAGAGAAATAGGAGAGAAATAGCAGCGAAAGCCGCCAACACCACAAATCTTAGGAATCACCTGAAAGCACATCACCCAACAGAGTTTGCTTAAGTTTTGAAGTCATCCACAGCCGCTCATACTTCCAGGCAGGTGACAATAGCGCAGGCCTTCGGACGGGTAACAAAATATAAACGCGACAGTATGAAATGGCGCACGCTGACCGACAGTGTCAGGAGATATATTGCTAAGGAAATGCAGCCTTTTAATACTGTGGAGAAACCAGCATTTAAAGAAATGCTCCACAACTTCGACAAGCAATATGAATTGCCAGGGAAAACATACATTTCCAAAACACCAATTCCAAATTTATACAGAGAAGTGAAGGATGAAATCAACGTTTATGGCCTGTTCTGTTATGGTCATAGTTTATATTTGTGATTTATCGTTTCTGTTATTAACTGAATTTTCAAATTTGCAAAATATATTTATATTTTACTTTAGTTTGGAATGAGATATTGACCGCCCTTTTTGTGTTATGGTAACTTTATGGTGATTGTTTCTATTATATATACTTTCATATAATTTAAATTTTTTCTTTAAATGTACACATTTCTGAAAGATACATATTTTTCATTGAATAAATTACTTTAATATTTAAAGGCTTTAAGTGTATTAATGTGTTATTGCAAGTGACAACTTACAAGGGATTCAATTAAATAATCACAACAATTTGTATGACAATTAATCGCCAAAGCCCTAAAACAGACAATTAATCGTCATAATCTCAATTATCTATTGGACAATTAATCGTCAGTCAAATTTCATAATCATGACAGCCCTAAGCGGAAAGCCTGAACGCTTCTCCAGAGAGGAATCCTTTTATTTGTAATATTTAATAATGTTTGTGTGCTGCTGCGCATCCCTGTGTGTGTAATAAGCAAAGTGTAAGCACATTGTGGACCCGCCTATAGGCGCCTATTACTATGCGCTCTTTAAATAACAAAAACATTTTTGCATCATTGACTTTAGACCAGGTTTCAGTTGGTCAATGGCGCAGTCGTTTTCAGTTGCATCAAAATAGCAATGCGCCTACAGTCTACACTTTGAATATTTTATTTAACATGCAAAAGGTAGTGGATACTGAAGAAACTCTTTCTAAGCTATAACTTGCTGCATCTACATACTGTATAGTTTGATTGATATCAACATTTTTAGTCAATGTTAAAACTTTATTTTCATCTTTTCATTTTCGTTTTTCATCTTTATTATGTTCAGCTTCATTTCAGCTTAAACGTGTCTTTAAAAAAAAAAAAACTTTATTCTAATAAACTCAATTAGTTATTTAGCAAAATATAGTCAAGTTGCGATATAAAAGGAATAGTAATCTACATTTAATACCAAAAAGTACTATGAAACTAGTCTATGTGACTATACTCTAAATATTTTAAAGCCATATAATAGCTTTGCGAGAGGAATGGAACAATTTAAATGGGTATTCACTGAAAATGCCTTTCTGTTCAGATTTTGATGCACATGAGACCTTTTTTTCCCCTTCTATTCAGCTCATTACCATCGCAAAAGCAGGAAGTGAATAATCATCTGTGCATAACTTGACTGGTTTTGTATGCAACGTGAACTCACCAGGTATGAAAGTGTGAAAGCATTAAGTTTGAAAACTATAGGGCATATATCACAACTTTAAAATTGATGCTCATTAACAAACCGTAACTTACTCGTTTAATTTTTTTTCTTCAGATTTGTAGTGCTTCAATAATGACACCAATTTGTGTGGAGTACCAAAAACAAACCATACATTTGGAGTATGCAAAAAAAAAAAAAATCCTGTTGACATCATTAGTGATTTTTACCATTGCACAGCACCGAGAAAGGAAGTAGCCTTTCATGTCAGCAACAGAATTCCCACCATGTGTGTTGATTTTTTCTAGACTGGCTGGGTGTAACTCCAATGAAAAATCAAGTTATTTCTATTTTTGCTCATAAATCAGTGTTTCATTATTGATTTTTAAGCTAGAGTAATGTAAACTCCTATTAAATAATGGTAGTAAATGTATTTTGAGAGAACTGAAAAGAGAGAACAAGGCAAAGTAAAATGCTAATGAGGTAAAAGTACAATTCACTATAAACTGTGGGCTTTTTTAAAACCCCATTTAAATCCACTTTAAGCTGGAGCAACTTATAAATAGTCATTGAATATTTAAAGTTAATTTGAGGATCTCCTATACAAACTCTAGAGACATGTACTACATAATTCTACACCCATGCAGGATGAAATAATAACTTTTATAACTGATTGTGTTAAGACACGTATATTCATGTGAGCTCATTTAAATGACAATTTAAGTTAAAAATGCAGAAATTATTAGAACTGACTGTCATTTTGTAAGTAATGAAATTGCGATGTGAGGCAAATTTTACTTCTGCTCCTGTTATTTTAGTATTATTTATATAGTATTCAAGTATTTATTAATATTTTAAATTTTATATTAAAAAATAATTTTATTTTGTGTTTGTAATTTTGTTGTGTGCTTTTGTCATTTTGTCAGGTTTATCACCCAGTCAGTGTCATTACTACAATAAGTTCATAGTATGTTCATGCGGAAGTGACAAAGTGATACTTTACTTTTTAATATTTAGCTTTAATAATTTTTTTTATTTAAGGCAACATTTATGTTATGCTTATAATCTATTTTTATTTTATTTCAGCTCATTTTAATTAAACAATTTTTAATCGTTTTAATTTTAGTCCTGTCATGACAACTCTCAGAGTATGGTAATGCATGGTAATGGATATGACTGTTGATGGCTAATGGATATGACTATGTGCTATGCTGCTGCTGTTGTAAAGGACTTTACATACGCCGACACGCTGATGTGAGCAAGTAAGACATGCTGCTGCTGTACAATATAGCAATTACCCTAAGCAGATCTACAGGTGGAGCTGGGGAAGGTGGAGGGTTTCTGAAAGCAAGCTGCAAATGCTGTTGAAAAAAAAGAGTATTTTTAAGGTTGAGCTGCGAGCTCATTGGCTACTGATATAGCAGGAACCAATCAGCTGTGCCCGATAGAGAAGGTTTGTGATTTCTAGCAGTTTTACACATTCTTGCATACTAAAGCTGCTTACTAGTCATGTGACGAGATCTCCTGCCACAAGATCTTGCGAGATTAAAATGTGACAAGATTTCTCGTCGAGGCGATAAGCTGTCTCGCGTCATATTGTCATGACGGAGTGTGGGGGTGAAGTTAGGATAAAATATGCCATTGCTATGTTTACATTATGCCTCCACTGTCGTTTTGCCTTTTATAGAAATCTTTTTTTTTTTAATTCAGGTGGATAACGGTCTCTTCAATTCCATCAGCATATCTCCCAATATGAAAACTATCTTAGGC
Source organism: Gobiocypris rarus (assembly GCA_023029165.1). NCBI lineage: Eukaryota > Metazoa > Chordata > Actinopteri > Cypriniformes > Gobionidae > Gobiocypris > Gobiocypris rarus. The sequence goes on along the minus strand of CM040927.1, from coordinate 22,380,065 downwards.
TGGGCTGTGTAGTTGTAACCATATCTTAGATCTGTATCCTGCTCAAATAAATATCTCTCTATTTCCACTTTCAGTATTGAGATAGTACTTTGATTTTGCACTTATTGTTTGCACTTAATATCTATGATCAATTTGTGGAAAGGAGTTCAGTTAGGAGGTCAAAAGTTGTAGATGCTCATAAATCATGTGCAGTTCTAAGTTCTGAAGAGACAATCATACGAAGCGAGTCAGTTCATTATTCGTATTTCGTCATTGAGGATTTCTTAAAAATACTGTAAAAATCTCATCTCATTCTTGTGAACCCAATCTTGTCTCGTGAGCTAAGGGTCTCGTCCCACCCCTACTGCTTACTTATTTACTGTCACTATTTACTATGTAGTTCACTATATGAGAAACAAGTTAGTGAAGATAATGAATGTATTTGGACACAGATCCAGATAATATTGCACACTTTATATGATGTTACATATGTCACCCCTCAAATGACAGATTAATACCAAGTGTAAAAGGGCAGGAAAGTTATCGCAGAGATCAGTGTCAAGCAGTTTATCATCAAAATAGGCTGCTTTTACACTGACAGTCTTGATGCCCAATTCCAATTTGTTGACTATATCAGATATTTTTTTTTTTTTCTCTTGACGTCCAGCTTACATAATCTTTTAAAAATGACCCATATCTAATATCTGCATTTACACCATATACTTGGCAAAACAACACAATGAAGATGTAGGCCCTGTCCCAAATTGCACACTTCATATACACTTTTGGTCTTGTGGACTTACAATGGCTGCCACGTGCGCGTGATCATAGGGTGTGCCATTTGTCATTTTAGGTCTCAGAAGGGTGCTCATATCTATGATCATATCTGATCTGTGCCACATTAATAGAATTGGGGGACTTGAGCCATGTAATGTAAATACAGCCATAGAGACTTCAAGTTATTTTGGACAAAAAAAGGCTTTGATGTCTTGAAAGTTAAACACTAAATCTAATGTGTATTCTTTTAACAAATGTGTATTTAACATAGTTGATGACTTTTCATTACCTATAGCAGGCAGCTTTTACACTGTAATGATAGTATTTGACAAATAAAAAAGCCATAGACATAGCAACTATAAAGGACTGGTGCTTGTGGATGTCATTGTGCTTGCATTGGTCTGAATCACAGACACACGGAATAAGAGATGGGGATACAAAAGATAAACATGCACGTTAATGTTTATGTACTTGTTATTAAAGGAGCATGAGAGAGAGAGAGAGCGAGAGAGCGAGAGAGCGAGAGAGCGAGAGCGAGAGAGCGAGAGCGAGAGGCAGAGAGGCCTGAGAAGTAAGCAATCAGAAAAAGAGTCATTGGAAAATGTGCCAGCAGGGATATTTTATAATAAGAGACTAAACTCAGGGTCATGAGCGATATTCATGTGCAGATGTGGGCATGACTGTAAACATTTCCTCTGAGTGTTTTAACGTGCATTTCAGTATTCTGGTTTTGGAAGGACACGAGGGCTAATGTATATAGTTAAAAGGTTTGTGCGCTATTTAGAATTGAATTGTTCCATTCAGAATTGAATTGAGAATTCTTCCTATTCAACTTCTTGATTTTGAATTGTAGTTGCAAATGAATCGGAACATTGAATTTAGGGAAGTATTAAAATGAATTCAGAGATTCATATAACCGCAATAAGCATAATTGAATTATAGATATAAACAAATATAATTATAAACTTAGAAAAAAACGTAAAAACAATTATTAAATTATGATTTTTGTCCAACCCTGGTACATTATGATATTTTTATTTGGCAGCAGCTATTTGCACTGTGTAAATGGCAACTAGATTCTATTTAAACTAAGTGAAAATAACATTTTCTTAGCTATATATGATATTTACATTAAGTGCAAATAGCTGTAGATGCTAATTACCAAGTGAGATAGCATATTTACACCATGTAAAAGTAGCAGTTCTTTGCAATTTGTGTAAATAGTATAATATACTTTATTTTGACAGATACATACTATTTGCCCCTCAATATTGTTGTACATTAACAGGATGCAGTAATAACATAGTGTAAATTATTATATTTATTAAAATTATTAAAGGGGTCACGAATTGAGAAATAAATTTTCCCTTGAGCTTTTGATATATAAAAGATCATGGTAATATAAGTTTCAGAGCTGAAAACTTCCTTGTTAGTCAGAAAAAAAGCTTTTATTGACAACTGGCTCAGCAAATTATCGCTCTGGGAATGTGCTTCCCAGTGTCAGAGTGCAGTGAAACACCGCCTCAAGAGGAAAGCCTGATTCTGTTACCCCGCCCACCGACTCGTGCCTGATATAGCAACGTGATCTCACTATAATACGTGAGTAATTTTACGTAAAGTGTGATTCTACTACACGTACATTTACTTACGTTTTCACACACAATAAAACGTACAATACTGACTTATTGACAGCACTAAAATGTACAATATTGACGTATTATCAGCACTAAAATGTACAATATTGACAGCACTAAAATGTAAATTATTTACGTGAACGTGTTACCAGCCACCGGCTCCCATGCATTAATATCATAATTGTGGCATTAATATTGTTTATTTTATGTTTTCAGTCGCATTTATTAAATGCATTTTACTAAGTTAATCTACCTAATATAAAATAACATTTTGCTCTGTTCGTGACTTCTGCTACAAACTCATTTTGGATGACTAGATAATGTTAAAAGAAAACTGCATTTTAAAACCTTAAAATGACTAACATTCTTGCCAACCATTTTGTAGTATTTAGCTTGTTGTTTGCCGTGAGACATAAAAAGTCGTTTTCTCCTATTCAGCAACTGGCGATCACAAGATACACCAAAACACAACATAAATTCACAAAACACAACACTTTATTCGTTCGCTGTAATCCAAATCGTTAGAATCCATATGTTTGCGAGAAACAAATCCAAATTGAGCTCTTTATCCAGTGATCTTCATCTCCATTAGCCTTCCATTAGTCTTCATCTCCTCTCAGTAGCGCGACCGTAAACATCAAATCGCGCGCTCGTTGTAAAATTCAAAAAATGCGCCCTCATGAAGCGCAGAGCCATATAAGCGTTACGACGTGGCAGTGGCATCGAACGCTCATTGGCTCTCGCCTGCCTCGTCACAGATTTTGACATGTCGTGTTTCAGTTGATTTGTATTTGAAATGGGAAACGCGCAACTTCACGGAGAGAAGCCGGATTAATATTTTCATTTATTAATAACTTGCATTCTGCTCTGTACCTCATACAAAACTATTATATACCACCAGAGAGGACCGCGACTGCAACATATCTTCCTTTGAACTACTTTTGGTACCGCTTTTGACATTTTTGCAATAAATAAATTATTGTGATTACACTGGTCTGTCTGTTATGCTTTTATTTATAACAGTACGTTGTTTTAATAAATGCTAATGGGTAGGTTTAGGGGTAGGTGTAGGATTAGCCGTTCACAATATTTTTCTAATGCTATATTGTTACCAAAATCGTAATTTTCCAAAGTTTTAACTTTTATTTTCTTTATATTCTGTATTAAATTGGTATGTTTAGGTTTGGGGTAGTGTTAAGGGATCTTGCATTAATCAATAAAATGGTCAAAGGGAAATTATATTGATATCTTTATGATATAACAAAAAAATGTTTTTACCAGTATAAAGTTTTGTATTCTTTAAAAAAAAAAGATTTGATGATGGATTCGTAATTATTTTACGTTTTTTAGCTGTAAAAATGTAATAATACTACGTTTAAATGTTGCAAATACGTCTATATTCTACATTTTAGCACTTCTCCAAACGTACTAAGACAAACATTTTGTCTCTTTGAAAGTAACGTATTAATACCTACGTATTAACGATGAGACCAGGCTGGATATAGATAAATAAAAGGCCTACGTGGGTCTAAACCGGATCAAACTTCCAAGCAATAAACGCAGCATAAACTTAATTTGGATTCCAATATTAGGAATGGATGGTTGAACTTTATTTTTAATGAATATCCAGCTCACGTGGGGAAGACATTGCGTGTTTGTTCGCTTCATTTCACTGTGGATTCGTTTGTAAACAAGAGACTGGATTTGCAGACAGGATGAGATTTAAAAACGATGCTGTGTGCTGGATCTGACAGGAATGCTGCAACACACTTATGTGAGTAAAACATGTTTTTTATATGTGACCGTATTGCATTGTTACAGATTGTTTGATATCTACTGATTATGTGTACGTGTCTAACTAAACATAACTTACCACACTGTCACAGGCTGGAGTATGAGTTGTTGGTTCATTGTCCTGCGATTAGGGATCAGACTTGAACATGTATGGGCCAGGGCTTGAAGAGTCTGATGTCCTGGGGCTGTGTGTTTCAAGTCGGGCTACCAAAATGTATCACGGCATGCCGACAGGCTGTCTTAAATAGTGAAATAAACTTCCTTTCTTGATGTGCGTTGTCCACTCTCTTAACTTGATATTTGAAGGAAAAATACAATCGTGGGAGTTTTGAACATGTTGATTTGTCTGCAAAGTTTTGCAGATGCATGTGTGTTGATGCGGTTTGTGGTTATATCCACCGTTCTGGCGGGCAAAGTAATAAAAAACAATATTCCAATTAAAACTGGTGGATGAGAGATAAATCATTGTGTTTGTTTGATAAAGACATTTTGCGAACCTTGCTGTGGGCGAATCATTCCTGTTGCCATTTTCAAAACAATTCCCACATGTACTGACGGAGTCGAAGGTCATTATAATATGCAAAACTGTTATCCAATTATAACAGTTGCCGTTTATTTTGGCGTCTTCAATGTGGCATGCCCATTTAAACCAGGGTAGAAAATAGCCTATTAGTATTACTTATTCATTATGATGAACTCAGACAACAGTATAAAAAAGGTAACACTTTACAATAAGGTTGTATTAGTTAATGCATTAGTTAACATGAACTAATGATGAACTGCACTTATAAATCATTTATTTATCTTTGTTAATGTTAATTTCAACATTTACTAATGCATGAATAAAATCTTGTTAACCTTAGTTAATGCACTGTGAACTAACATGAACTAACATTAACTAACGTTAACAAAGTTTAAATAATGCTGAGCAGAGGTGTTGTTCATGGTTAGTTTATGTTAACTAATGCGTTAACTAATGTTAACTAATACAACCTTATTTAAAGTGTTACCAAAAAATAAAATAAAAAAATAGTTCATGACCCCTTTAAATGGATGCTGCCTTAATGGGACAATAAAAGCCCCTCCCTGCACCTACCCCTAACCCTACCCAATAAATACTTTTATTATTATTTTTAAACATTTCGTTAGGCACTTTATTTCCACTTTTAGAACATTTTCCAAATTTTTATTGAAAGTAAATGCCTTTCCGATGTGATATGTGATGGAGAAAGGGAGAAGAGTGATCTCGACAAAAGGTGGAATCGAACCCAGGTTGATTGCGTCAACCTAGATTAAGTCTTACACTTTACTGACTGCACCACTGAAGACTCGGAAATAGCACTTGCAAACAAGGCATGCTATTTGCACTTGGTGTATGTAGACACTCCGTTTTTAACTGTCTTTAAATATTTATTCCATCTTCCTTGGTACACCATCTGTTGCGCCCCCTGCACAGATAGGAAATATCCCTTATGCAAGATATGATGCAGATATAATCCTCACTGATGAATGGAAGAACTTTGGGGCAGGGTGTCCGCATTATAATGAATCAAACCCTGAGTGTATGAACCATGTGTGGGGATTTATTGTGCATGTAAGGTAAATGGATTCACAGAGAATTCCAGTGGTGCCACTGCTGTCTGAGCTGTTAAATAGATAATTGCCAGTTATTTTATGCCACTGATTTTTAAGTCCAATTAGAATTAAGCAGTATTTGTCACTAGAGCTTAATGTTATAGCTTAAAAGGTGCTTCCAATGCTGGGATGGATTTTTTCCCCACATTGATACACGACAGGTGATCACCATTCAGATTTGAAGTGGTGTAATGCCTATTTAAGCATAATTGTGAATCATGTAGAACTGCATTCAATCCATTTGATTGCATTACTGTTAAAATATTCTAGGTGTATTTAAATAATTGTGTTTAAATAATTGGAGGGACAGGACCTGAGGGTTGTCTTCTCTCTATAAATATCATTTAAAAACCATACAGTGTATTGTAAATATGATATATACTCAAAATAATAATTGTGTAAGTAGTAAAACAATACAAAGGCAAATGGGGCAAAAAAAGTGTTTTTAATTTTTGAAACATTTTGAGTCACCCCCTCTCTTTCCCCATAGTGCTTTGGTCCACTGCCTGCTTTCACCCTTTACTTCAGGTGGGAGAGAACAAAGTTCTTCAGTAGTTGTGGAACTAGGCTATCGAGGCTATTTTATTCACTTTTTAAACATCGGATTAAGTGATTATTTTCTCTCTAATACAGATGGTGCTGAGTGAATAATAAATTAGTCATGACAAAAAATGATGATAATCGATGTATTTTTCCATGAGTCCACTATGTTAGCGATTATAATGCTGCCTAGCTTTTTTAAAACCGTAGCTTGTTGAATACTAAATCACCCACTACAACTAACATGGCGATTAAGCTTATGTGTGAACTAATAAAAGGCTAATATTGTAGATATTCAACTGTGTTGGGTTTTGCTCAATATGATGTTAAGTGGCAGACCAGTGGGCTTGCTGCAGTTGAATATCTAAGAGGCATCCTTTATCCCAGACGAGCCCTACAATACTATGTGGAAGATTATGAAAACCCAAAATTCCTATCTCAAAAAATTAGCATATTTCATCCGAGCAATAAAAGAAAAGTGTTTTTAATACAAAAAAGTCAACCTTCAAGTTGTTATGGAGGCCCAGGATGCTTCAATAGCAGCCTTAAGCTCATCCCGAGTGTTGGGTCTTGGGTCTCTCAACTTTCTCTTCACAATATCCCACTGATTCTCTATGGGGTTCAGGTCAGGAGAGTTGGCAGGCCAATTGAGCACAGTAATACCATGGTTAGTAAACCATTTACCAGTGGTTTTGGCACAGTGAGCAGGTGCCAGGTCGTGCTGAAAAACCAAATCTTCATCTCCATAAAGCTTTTCAGCAGATGGAAGCATGAAGTGCTCCAAAATCTCCTGATAGCTAGCTGCATTGACCCTGCCCTTGATAAAACACAGTGGACCAACACCAGCAGCTGACATGGCACCCCAGAACATCACCTACTGTGGGTACTTGACACTGGACTTCAGGCATTTTGGCATTTCCTTCTCCCCAGTCTTCCTCCAGACTCTGGCACCTTGATTTCCGAATGAATGCAAAATTTAAGCGACAGTCCAGTGCTGCTTCTCTGTAGTCCAGGTCAGGCGCTTCTGCCGCTGTTTCTGGTTCAAAAGTGGCTTGACCTGGGGAATGCGGCACCTGTAGCCCATTTCCTGCACACGCCTGTGCACGGTGGCTCTGGATGTTTCTACTCCAGACTCAGTCCACTGCTTCCGCAGGTCCCCCAAGGTCTAGAATCGGTCCTTCTCCACAATCTTCCTCAGGGTCCGGTCATCTCTTCTCATTGTGCAGCATTTTTTGCTGCACTTTTTCCTTCCCACAGACTTCCCACTGAGGTGCCTTGATACAGCACTCTGCACTCTCAGAAAAAAGGTACAGTGCTGTCACTGGGGGTACCCTAAGGTACAAAAGTGAAAAGGTACATCATTGTACTTTACTCACCCCTAAATGGTACATATTAGTACCTTAAAGGTACATATCAGTACTTTAAGAGTGCATATTAGTACCTTAAAGGTACATATTAATACCTTAAAGGTACATATTAGTACCTTTTCGGTTTTGTACCTTAGGGTACCGCCCCAGTGACAGCAATGTACCTTTTTCTGACAGTGTGGGAACAGCCTATTCGTTCAGAAATGTATTTCCCATGATTGCGGTTTTGAGTAATGAACCAGGCTGGGAGTTATTAAAAGCCTCAAGAATCTTTAGCAGGTGTTTAGAGTTAATTAGTTGATTCAGATGATTAGGTTAATAGCTCGTTTAGAGAACCTTTTCATGATATGCAATTTTTTTTAGATTTTTGGGTTTTCATGAGCTGTATGCCAAAATCATCAGTATTAAAACAATGAAAGACCTGAAATATTTCAGTTGGTGTGCAATGAATCTAAAATATATGAAAGTTTAATTTTTATCAGTACATTATGGAAAATAATGAACTTTTATCACAATATGCAAATATTTTTTGAGAAGGACCTGTATAACTACATTTCAGAGCATGACAAAATACTGAAACAATGTCAGCCAAATGTAATCACTGTGTATAGAAAGAGGGAATATTTATTTTAAAAAATTTTTTTAAAGCAAGGACAAGAAAATGTGATCCTCACTTAATGCCTGGCTCTTTAAACTGCTGAATCACTCAATATTGGACTGAATGCAATTTTGCCTGTGCTTGCTTGTGCTACTGTATTATGGGTTTCTTTTCACCTCATTTTCTATTACTTAATTAAGCAGCGTGTAGTACTTTCAGTGGTGATTTTTCAGGCTGAAACAACATTGTTTTTGTATAAAAAGACACGGGAAGGACATTAACTCTTGTTTGATTGATTGCAGCTTTCAGTTTTTGCTCTCAGATCAGTGGCAATATCTTTGTCTTTGGCCTCAGACGTGACAAGCATGAGACATTTAGCCTGTACTTGTATTTTGGGTTTTACCAACAAATTGTTACATTATTATTGTTTAAAAAAAAATAATAAAAAAATTAATTATATATATATTTATATATATATATATATATATATATATATATATATATATATATATATATATATATATATATATATATATTTATTTAAATGTATTATTAATTCATATTTGTAAACGTATTCAGTTAGGCTTCCATTGGCTCCCTCTTTTTGTAACTATGGATGTGATGTTGCAGATGAAAAATGGATATTTGAGATTTTATTTTGGAATTTATTTGTATGCTGTATCTAACTACAATTTTTTTTTTTTTTAAACCTAGCAATTCCAATTGTGCTTTGTGTAGAAATTTGCCTGCTAACACATGATTCATATTTGATCTTATTAGCATTACAGAGAGAAAGCAAGCAGCTCTTGAGATTTGCTTGTCTCACAAGGCTTTTGCAGAGCAGGTGCTGTTTCAAGAACCCCATCTAAATCCATAAAGAAAATCTCAAACCGCTCAGGTGTTCATAATGTTAGGGAGAGCTGTAGGGGGACCTACCCTTTGATATAACCAAAAATCACACTTCAGTTATTTTTAATATCCCAATCACACCCTACCCAGATGGACATAATTACAGACTGGTTTATTTTAACTGAACCCTGCCTGGCGTTTTCGCTGTGTGCAGCTCTGAGATAAAGGATAAAGGATTGCCCCTCGTGCTGTGTCAGCCCAGTGACCCGTCAGCAATTTCAGATTGCCTTAATGTGAAAATCTCCTCATCTGCTTTAATTACCACCTTACAGTGGGACGTCTACAATTACTCCTGTAATCATAGAGGGGTCCTCTGGGGCTTAGACCCTGCTGCTCAACTCAACACAAAACTCTACAAAACTGTCTAATTGTGTCGCTTACCTGGTTTAAGCATATATAAAGCTGAATTTGCTTACTGTTTGCCTTGAGAGTATAAATAATACTTTGAAATGTAAGTGTTTTCCTTCAAATATATATCAGTGATAGACTACAATGATTTAAGTTATTTAAACTAAGGTGGTTTTTAAATGTCTAATTACTATTAACTATGGATTTTTTTCTCAATTAACTCCTAATCACTGCTTATTAATAGTTAAAAAGGTAGTTGTTAAGTTTAGGTATTGGGTAGGATTAATATATAGAATAATGTCATGCAGAATAAGGCATTAATATGTGCTTTATAAGTAATAATACACAAACTATATTCTAGTAATATGCATGCTGAGCAATTTAATAGTCTTAAAAGTGTTACCATAATAACATTTTAAAATGCTGTTGTGAATATGCATCACTTATAACAACCTGTCAAATAGTTAGTCTGATCTACAGCTTCAAGAACCTTAAAGTACACTGAAAAAAACAAGTAAAATTGACTTACTTTTTCTTTAGCAAGTTTTTGCATGCAGATTTAAGTTACTTTTTCGTATGAATCAAGTAACCTCTACTTTACTTATTCTTCTGTTAATTTACTTAATTTAGTTATTTCAACTTGACCAGTAAAAGTTTGAGTAATTTCTACTTAATTGAAGTTTATTTTGCAATAATTATTACTCAAACTATTTAACACTTAATTTAACCATGCTATAAAGTGTTAGCCTGGTTCTACCACTCTCCATTGACAAACGTTAACTTCCTTGAAGGCGGGTACTTGAAGTTAAAACTTAAAGTTTAAAACTATTGGATCTGCCCAGAGCCACTCTGGATCTGCCATAACCAATCGCTAACGTTTAGTCGTGACGTAGGTCATCTCAAACTAGTGCTCAACATCAATGTCATCGTTCTCAGCCACTCCTCTGTTCATTGATTGAACCGGTTAAAATTTGACCAGAAACCCAGAATACATTCCGCAATCCCAGACGGAGTACTGAAGGAAAATGAAAATTGAGCGGAAGTACGTGAGGGTGGAGCCAAGCTAATAAAGTGTGTATATTTAAGCTTTAATTGAGTAATGTACATTGTTTTTTTAATTATTGCCTGAAATAACTTTTTCATGTATAGAATTTACCAAATGTGGATCCAGTAACAGCAACAATACTGAACAAGTCTGATTCAAGCGTTAAAGGAGTGATGAATTGAGAATCCAACTTTCCCTTGAGCCTGTGATATATCAAAGTTCATCACGATATAAGAATATTCTGTAAGTTTCAGAGCCGTCCTTGTTAGTCAAATAAAAGCTTTTATAGACGCCAGGCCCAGAAAACGAGAGCTGGAATCCAATGACGTCATGGGAAGACGAAATGCAACTCAATTGATGAATATGTATGCATGCTTCTGAAGCCCCGCCCACAGAGTCGAGGCGCCACAGGTTTACAGAGCAGTTATCATAGCGAGCAAAGTAATATATTGCTCTGTGCCAGGTTGTGGAAGAACACAGTCGCTGCATAAGCTTCCTTCGGATGCTACTATTAGGAATGAGTGGTTGAACTTTATTTTTAATGAAGTTCCAGCTCACGTGGGGAAGACATGCAAGTGTGTTCTTCATTTCACTGCGGAATCATTTGTAAACAAGTCTCAGGTGCTGGATTTGAGGACACAGTGTTGTGCCTTCTATATTGGATTCGACAGGAATGGTGCAACAAACTTATGTGAGTAAAACGTCTTTTTTATATGTAATGGTCGGCAGGCCTATGAATCTCAAATAGTGAAATAATATTCCTTTCTTGATCTGGGCGCGCGCACACGTGTGTCTGTGTCTGTCTGTCTGTGTGTGTGTGTGTGCGTGCGTGCGGTTCGTGCTTATCGACCGATCGGGTGGGCCATGTAATACAGAAATAATATTCCAATCAATCGCAGGTGGATGAGAAATAAATCATTGTGTTTGTTTGATAAAGACGTTTACGAGCCCTGTGATCGAGAGAATCATTCCGGTTACCGCTTTCAAAACGATCCCTCCCTAATGTGAACTGAACTGACGAGGTAGCTGAAGATCATTAAATATGCTAATCTTATCCAATCCCAGCCATGGGCGTTTACTTCCAAGTCTTCAGTGCGGCACGCCCATCAAAACCCAGCGTTCAGGTGAAAGCCTCAAAACCAGTCTAGAAAATAGCCTATTACTTTTTCATTATGATGTTTTTGAATGTAAAAACCACACAAACGTCATTAGTTGACCTCAGACAACAGTATAAATAAACAAAAAAAGCCAGTTTTAAATGAATGTTTCTTGAATCATTTTGACTAATACATTTTTGTAAGAGTCATTTGTTTGCTAATTGGACATTCATGTCTTGTGCTGTGTCCATTGCTGCGTTTAGGCGCTCTAAAGAGATTATAGCTCACAAATGCACACAAAACTTTCCCAACCAGGATTTAAGTGATTGTTGCACATTTAATATTTTGTCACGCTTTAGATGTAGTCTAGGGGCCTGTTTATAGTCATTTAGATAATATGTAAGTATGTATCCAAAATGTATTTTCCAAATTTTGGCACAGACATAATGTATAACAGCTGGGTATGGGCTTATAGCACATCATCTTCTAAGTATCCAAGCTACAAATGGCCACACAGAGACATTTAGAGCTTATTTAATAGTGCAGTTTTTGCCAGAGAGCCAGTGAAATAAGGTAGAATAACAATTTTTTTTTATTTCTTTGTTACACTTTTAACCTGTCATCTGCCATCAAACAAAGCAGCACTTAACCCCCACACACACACACATCCACTGGCTGCGGACACACACACCAGACTACCAAAAAGCAATAGCTTCTTACAGTGCCTTTATTTAATTGGAGGTTTGAAAAAGCCCAGCTTGTGTTAGAATTGGCATGCGAGATCTGATCTGGTAACAAATTACACACATACAAAAGCAATGAATTTCAATCACCTTTCCTGTCTGCTTTCCAGATTGGCTGCGTGTCAGACTGCCGCAACGGCCGTCCATACATTTCAAATGATGTGAATGTTCACGGGAGAACATTATTCATGATTCCTTCATTACTCAATCATTAAATAAATAATCAAATAAAAACCAAGCCAAAGAATGCAGCGTTTCTTCTGCTCTGACAGAAAAAGAATGTGTTAAAGACAGTTCAGCAGAAGCATTGGCACACCAGGCATCACTTTGAATGGTTTTTGAGTGTGTTATTTGGTGCACATGTGTTTTAGTCCGTTCAAGGTGACTTATGCACAATGTGAGCGGTCGCAGTGTGCCCGAAACAGATCTAATAGGTAAGAGAGAGCCATTAATCCCATAGTTCACTGCGCTGTAGCTAATTGTCATAGGATAATTACGTCCATGGACAGGAATACAATTTTGTAGATATGGAGGATATAATGTGGTGGTTATTGAAGATATGAAACATTTATTCTGCTTGCCTCCTCAATACTTTTACACATTTTAAAAAGCAATAGGGGTCGGAAAACAAATGAAAAAGAACTCAAAATATGACATTCACAGTGTGTGATCCACACCATATATCACAAATGGTAACTCACATGAAATGAGATATTATGTAGCGCAAACAAACCACCCACGCTTCGTTCAACCACACACATGCAGGTTCCTCAGCCGACTGTCCATCCTGTGGGCCTTATTAGCTTTGATTAGCTCCACTGATTCAGGACAAATGATCGGATATTGAAGGTCTATGACATTTAATGTGAGCTAAATCAGGCTGCAGCTGTCCTCTGTCAGACAGATATTGTGATATCTTGATTTCTCCTGGTTACATCGAGTTTTTGCTGCTCGAAAGTCAAATATTAGTGTAACATTATGCATTGCAGTTCTCATTAATGCTTAATGCAAACAAGGGCTTTAAAATCAAAACAAGCTTGTGATACGGACAATTTGCTGTCAGGACACTGTCATACCACACGATCCACCTAATGTGTGTGTACTTAGGAGCCATCCGCTGCGGATTGTTTACAGTAGGAGTGTTTATGGGTTTTGGTGAAATCCCTTAGGCAATATATTTTGACATTTCCCACAGAAAATGAAAATGAGAGAGAGGTCCTTTCAAGTTTTTCTCTATTATTTTCTTTTAAAAGCATACTCTGTGAGCCAGCCATCATCTTACTTGTGAAAACACCGTTTTTATTTATTCATGTCATGATGAGTGGATTTTGCAGTTTGTGCCACTTCCATTTCTCACACCGTTTCATGCTGATGCGCCTCTGCAAACATGAGCCCCAAAATGAGGCTTAATGCTGCTTTTTTCTCCTTGTCAGCCCCCTTAGTACCTCAGCACGGCCAGTTCCCACTGTGTTAAAGCTGCCTGTAAGCTTTTAATATTTCTCCCTCTGTTTGCAGCTCCGGCTCTAATGGCTGACCCATGCTGCACTGTAGGGACCAAAGCTCAGAGGAAATCTGCCGCTCGGCTTTTAATGAGAGCGGATCAGATCAATCGCCTCTGCTTTTCTCTCTGTCAGCGTGACAACGGGCCTCAATAGAGATTAGCTTCTCTGTGGTGTCGCCAGAAATATGTGAGGACATCTTGTTTACCCTGGATGTGTTTTTTTTTCTTTTTTTCTCCCCTCCCCATAATTTCCGCCGTTTTCTTACTGTTTCATTTTGTCTCTTCACAGACGTATCGAATGGGCCTGCTTTTCTTTGGTCTCGCTCTGGATGAGGCTTTCGATCGGGAATGTGTAAAGTGAAACATGCTCCTCCTAGGGATTTTTTTTTTGTGTGTGGTTGGAATGGCGAAATCTATTCTTAAGCTGCTCAGCTATTTCTGTCTTTTTTGTTTTGTCAATGCTTACTTTAAAGGTTGGTTCTAAGCATCATTGGTTTCATCCATCAGTTTTTGATCTGAATGCGATTGTAAGAAAAGGGCAGAGTTTATAAGGATGAAATCAAATGATTGGACAAGTAAAATGAAACTAAACTAAAAAATTAAATGTACATGGATAAATAAGATCAATAACACACATTCGGAAAATAGATATGGGAAGTTTCCATTTCATGCCGACTTTAGCAAAAATTTTACAAAAAGTACTTTATAAAAATCAACTTTAAATACAAATATTGTTTCAGATTCTTCTTCAAAAGCTGAATGTTCAAGCTACTTTTTTCTATACAATAAAGGTGAATGGTGATTATGGGGGTCATGAGATTTTTAGTGTCTGGGATTGAAACAATTTTAGTGAGTTTTAGTGTTTATTAGAGCCTTATTCGGACGGTAATGGTTTCTCATGTGGACGTCCGTAAAAATACATTTGCATGTCATAAATTTGCCGTGCATTCGGATGGCGATTTATTCACGGTAGAGGAGCGAGTTTTGTGATCATACGAACCTGCATGGGAACACGCTGCCCACGTGTTCATTAACGTGATTGTCTGCTGTATATAAAATGTCGGCTTGGAATAATACAAAATAAATTCATATTTAATAATAGGAAATTATAAATTATTTAAACCTGTTTAAAAAATAGGAAGATAGGATGTCATTTTAAAAATGTGGAAATGAGCGGAAATAGGTTAATACAGCCTCTCATTTACATGAGGTTAACATAATGCTGATAATTTAACTAAGATGTGACGTTAATTACTGCCATAATCAAATGTTTACTTGTTTTTCTTTTCTCTTTTTCTTTTGAGCGGTAATAAAAGATTATTCTTGTAAATACTTTCCAGCATTTCAGTAATAAAAGTGTAGGCTAGATCTTCAAAATACATCCAAATTACAGCAAAACGCAACGATATGGTGCTCCGCAATGGTCAAAAAGGATATAAACAGTGCATTTTGAAGCAGTCTCTTTTTGAAAACTCAGAGATGTGGATTCGGACGGCAATAAAATCACAGACTAGCCCCTGTAAATGATGAAAATATACCTTAGGAACCCACGAGAAACAATTACCGTCCGAATAGGGCTTAGGACTATTGAAGTTTATCGTGTGGCTTCAAAAGACTTGGGATGTATGAGTCCTATGGACTACTTTTCTGACATTTTTATGGTGTCTTTTTGGATATTGACTGTCCCTGATCCCCATTTACTTTGACTTGTATGGAAGAGAACAGATTGAACCGTTTTCGAAACGACTTTTGTGTTCCAAAGAAGAAAGAGAGTCATGCAGGTTTGGAACAACATTAGAATAAATTATGACATGATTTTAATTTGTGGGTGAACTGTCCATTTAAGTAGGAACATCTCTTAAGTGTCGCCACGATTTAAAGGGATAGTTCACCCTAAAATGAAAATTAAGTCATAAACTACTCACCCTGGCATTAAATAATACATTACATTTCATATCGTATACCCCAGAACACTTGGAATATATGACATGTATTGCATGGGATCATTCTGAGTCTTTTTTTATAAAGCTTGATGCTGGTCACTATTCCCTGCCATTATATGAACGAGCGTGAGCAGATTAAAAAAAAATGTTTTATTCTCCTTTTGTGGTCCATAAAAGAAAGTAGTGCATTAGAACAACACCAGGGTGAATAATTTATGATTTAATTTTCATTTTAGGGTGAATCATATCTTTAAATGATTGCATTTTACTTCTGGTTGATCACATTCCCTTTCTCTACCTCTTTTCGCATTCTTAATCCTAATATCAATCCTCTCTTTTAACTTTCTCCCTTGGTGTTTGCAGACTGAATCAATTAATCATTCAAAGAGTTCAATACTAGAAAGGGTGTGCTGTAAAGGTGGTCTCTGAGGCCTGAGTCTTAAGTTGCATACATGACAAACTCTTGTGTGAAGAGAGCACGTATTAAGCAAGAACGAGTATCAGACCAGTTAAGAAAATCACTTTATTTTGAAATCCCTGGACTTCCTTTGTATGTTTCTTGGTGCCTGCAAAATCCATTTGCTTGCATGGGAGTCTTTTAAACTGGAAGCACATCTACCCCAGATGCTGTCGGATGTTAACTATAGGCATCCAGCCACCAACCTGCATCCCACGTACGATTTGAGCAATTTGGCTCATTAGCAAGTGTATTTTAGCTGCATTTGAATTAAGAGACTTTGTGTGTGATATCTTACCTAGAATAGGCAGAGGTGACATAACTATAACTCATTCCATTTCAGTGCCCAACTTTAAAATATACATCGCACACATGCAGGATAACTTCATTAAACTCTGAATTTGCAAAGTGCAAACATTCTGATAAACAATCTGTACCTTATCTCATTAAATTAAATTAATAGATTTTTTTGTGTGTGTATGTTCTCTGTCCTAAGGGGACTGAATTTAAGTAGACTGAATTAATTTGCAATTACAGGGAAGTCTGTGCACTTCAGGACTCAATTATGTCCTCTTTTTCAAACCATCAAAGGCATGATAAGTCTCACTTTTTGAGTAGAGTTATGCCGTTACCTCTTTAGACATGAGTGGTGGGAGTCTTCAAAGAGAAACATGGATGTTTTTATACCTTTCTCGCTTGAAACCAGTGTGTCACGTCGTTACATTGATTTGTCACGATTGAAGTGAGTTAAGTTCTGCATCTCTTTATGCTGCAGTGTTCCTTCACTACGGAGTTTTCTCAGAAAAGGTCTATTTTTATTAAAGGTCACACCTACACGATCACACTATGTCTAAGTAATTAGATGACATTCGAATATTCGTTCTACAACAGCCATTAACCTTCATTGTGATTTGACACTTCCTTTTGGTAAACAGAATCAGTCTTGTGTTAATTATTCATCAATATTTTCAATTAAAAAGCTATTTAACCGCAAATTAAGGAGAATGTGTTTTTGTCCTTGTTGCATAGCTCCTAGATTATGGATAATCAAGCGAAGACTTTTTTTCAAAAAGGCTAGATTAAATCATCTGTCCCAAGCAAAAAAACAACAACAGTCCATATGGTTATAACAAGCGCACTGTGAAGGATTTAGTCTTATTGTTTTTTTATACAGTCCGCATCTAAACTTTTCATCTCTCTGTTTGGCAGAAAAGAGCTGGAAAATGACTTCCAAAGGGTTAGAAGAAGTTAATAAACCACCCGCTTTAGAGGGGAAACAATAATGACAGGCTTTGAGTGGGGTCTTTTTTTTTGCATTTCAGATGATCAAAGTATGGTTGAGCGAGTGCCGGGCTCAAGAGGATTACAGGATGTGCGGTAGCAGGCCGTGTAGAAAGGGTTTCAACCAAGACGCATGTTACGAAATCTCTGTGAAAAAATGTTGGGCTGTCATTCTGCTGGGGGTGGTCTCGTTTAATGTGTTCTATTCTAATCTCATACATTGCTTGGAATATCGTTTTAAAAAGTGTGGCTGTATATGCACAAATACTTATAGAGTTTCTGCTCAATGGACTCAGTTGAACCTTTCTGTTTAATTCCCTCACTTATTAAACAACATAATTTGTTAGCTTTTAATAATTCAGTTCAATATTATATTTTGTAGAAACCATGGAAACAACAAAGACGTTTTAATATTTTATTAGACAGGTGAGCAACTGTTTGAATACATTCAGAAATATGTTGTGCACAATAAAATTATGACAAATAAATACACTAAAGAATTGTTTAGCAGTAGCTCATTTTAATTAAATGGATAGTTTAAGACTACAAAACACAAATAAAGATATCCATTGAAAATGGATATCCATTGAAAGTCCATTCCACCAAAACTTTGACACTTCAAAAATAAGTTAAGCAAACACATTCAAACTTCCTTTTACCATTGATTAAAAAACCCAGCTTGGTTTACATAAAAAAAATTGTTTTTACAATCTTTTTATGAACTTTTTTAACTATCATAGTTTTGGTGGAATAGACTTTCAGTAGTGGGAGAAACCTCCCAGGATTTGTTAAAAATATATACATTTTTGTTTAAAATATGAATGAAAGTCTTACAGGTTTGGAATGACATGTGGACGAGTAAAAGATAGTGGAATTTAATTTTTTGGGTGAAAGCTAATTGTGCAAATAGCATTTTTGCAGTGGCAGGGAAATGACAAAAAAGAAACTTTACAACCATGCTGCTATAAATAGTTTATTTATATGTGAGTGTGATCTTGTGTGTTAGTGATTGCGGAGACTCTTGTAGTGTCACTGCTGTAGTCTGTGTGGCTCTGAGTCTACTTTATTTACCGGTACTGACCCGCCTTTCCTCCAACACACAGCTCTTTAATTACCCTGTCCCATCGATTGCCACTATCTGCTCTGCCCTCCTCCCTGTGTTGTGCTGTCTGCCCTAATGAACATTCCTCATCCCCCCTCCAGCCCCAGGGGTGCTGTGTGGCAGAACGCAGAGACAAGGCGTTACACTGTACTGTCCTCAGCATGCTACATTCGACTCTCCAAAAGTAGACTGTGTAGCTCTTCCACGAAACGATTGTTTGCTACAGTCAGTGTGATACATGATGCTGATTCTCATTCCAATAGAATATTTGATTTGGAATTTAGTAGTCTGTGTTGTACATTATATTGCCAAAAGTTGTGGGAATTTAAGTCTCTGCTTTAATTCATCCCAAAGGTGTTCTATCAGGTTGAGGTCAGTTCCTCCACACTAAACTCGCTCATCCATGTCTTTATAGACTGTGCTTTTGTGCACTGGTGCACAGTCATGTTGGAACAGGAAGTTTGATCCTCAAACTGTTCCAACAAAGTTGGGAGCATGAAATTCTCCAAAATGTCTTGGTTTGCTGAAGCATTAAGAGTTCCTTTCACTGGAACTGAGGGGCCAAGCCCTGAACCACAACCCCACACCATAACCCCCCCTCCACCAAACTTTACACTTGGCACAAGGCAGTGAGGCTAGTACCGTTCTCCTGGCAACCGCCAAACCCACATTATTGCCAGACAAAGAAGCGCAATTCGTCACTCTAGAGAACACATCTCCACTGTTCTAGAGTCCTGTGGTGGCGTGCTTTACACCACTGCATCTGACGCTTTGCATTGGATTTGGTAATAAGGCTTGGATGCAG
Source organism: Gobiocypris rarus (assembly GCA_023029165.1). Taxonomy (NCBI): domain Eukaryota; kingdom Metazoa; phylum Chordata; class Actinopteri; order Cypriniformes; family Gobionidae; genus Gobiocypris; species Gobiocypris rarus. The sequence continues at coordinate 22,360,510 of CM040927.1, read as the reverse complement.
CTGCTCTGCCATGGAAACCCATTCCATGAAGGTCTCTACGCACTGTTCTTGGGCTAATTTGCAGGCCACATAAAGTTTGGAGGTCTTTATACAGAAAGTCGACGACTACTTCTGCGCACTGTGTGCCTCAGCACGCGCCACCATGCTCTGTGATTTTTACGTGGCCTACCACTTTGTGGCTGAGTTGCTTTTGTTCCCACTAACTAGCTATTGCTTCCACTTTTTTATAATACCACTAACAGTTGACAGTAGAATATTTAGTAGTGAGGAAATTTAACTTATTGCACGGGTGGCAACCCATCACGGTACCACGCTTGAATTCACTGAGGTCCTGAGAGCGACCCATTCTTCCATAAGTGTTTGTACAGGTGATGAACATGATGCAGGGCAAAAACTCACTGTTTGAAGTAGCCTATAGAATGCCCCTAAAATTCAAAATATCAGGGCAAAAAAAATGCCCCTGCCCTGTATGAGTTTATCTCACATATAGACCTATACGATATGATATGATAGTGAAGCAATATCCCGATGCAAATGTGACATGGATTTTATACAACTGTTTAATAAGAAATTGTGTATTGTTAATATTTTATACACAATTTGTCTGTCTTTGCTTAGTTTTCCAAAGAAAATATTACCAAAAGCAAGAGCAGAACTGTTGTGCATCTCTGAGAAACGCACTGCAGTGTTACATTTTTTTAATAAATACGCATTTTGAGCAAAACAATCGGGTGAACCAATGATTCAATGGCCCATCCATAAAGAGAGCCATAAGGTGTGTTCAACTTGAGGCGGTGCCGCTTTCATTCTTTTGTGGAACATGCAAGAACTTTTGTGGAACATGCAAGAACTTTTGTGGAACATGCAAGAAGATATTTTGAAGAATGTTGGTAGCCAAACTGTCAAACTGCCAAAAATCTAAATATCAATCCAGATCCAGCTTCTGAAAAAAAAAAAATCATGGCTGTTGTAGCCTAAAAGTTTGTTTGTAATAAATTCTATCTACTTTGTGATCTTTTTGGGGTCTTTAAATTCTTTAAATGATACATTTATGAGTGAGTGAGCGCAATTTTGAGCTCCCTTCTTTTCTTGGCCAGCTTTTAAGATATCTTGGTCTTAAGTTCAATTTCTACATGACACCCACATCTACATCCACACAAAACCGGCTAATAATGCAGCCATAAGCTTTCTTGAACACTGCATATCTGAGGTAAAAATGTGGATGCCTCAATAGTGATAAAACAGAGGTTAATAAATCTTTTTATCCTTTTATCCTTTTTATCTTTTTGTCCTTTTATCTCTAAAAATTGAAGGCTCTGCTCTAGAGTTTCAGGCTAAATTAAAACTTTTGGGGTGATATTCAACACAAATTTAACATTTGACCCCCATGTACAAAATACAGTTAAAAATAAAAAAAAATCACCTCAGAAACATTGCAAAACTGCGCCCCATGTTATCGTTTTCTGTTGCTGAAAAATTGATGAACACTTTTGTGTTTTCACACATTGATTATTGCAATGCTTTTCTGGCTGGGGTCACAAAATCTACCTTAACTAAATTACAGTCAGTTCAAAATTCTGCTGCTAGAATTCTTACAAGGACCAGGACAAGTGAACACATCACTCCAGTTTTAGAGTCACTGCACTGGATACCTGTTAGGTTTTGGATTGATTTTAAAATTCTCATGCTGACCTACAAGGCCATACGTGTTTTGGCGCCTCATTACTTGTCTCAACTGTTAACTGTTTACAATCCTAGACGTGATCTTGGCTCCTCTGATTCGGGTCTTTTAGTTGTTCTTCCTACCCGTTTACGCTCTATGGGTGACCGGGCCTTTTCCACTTGTGCACCTAAACTATAGAAATTTTTTAAATCTGCTCTTAAAACCCATTTTTTTCATAATGGCTTTTAGGTGTTGTTTTTTTACATGTAAGTTTAAAAATGTTAATATTCATGCTATTTTGTATTCGAAAAGCAAAATACTAACTCATCAATTTGCCAACTCTAAAACCTTTTTAACTTAATAAAAGGTTAATTAAACTCATCACAATATTCATGATGTTGCTTTTTTCTTTTCGAATATACAGTAGCATGAATATTAAAATTTTTTAACTTGCTCACTGTTAGTCAGTTCAAGACATTCATACTTCAGCAGTTCATGTTTAATTTGGTTTTGGCTATTCTTAAGAGTAATTGCCTTGTGCTAAACTTTGTGATGTCAGACATCACAGTCTTAGTTTTGTTCTCTTTGCACATTATTATTTCAGCATGATGAATATTTCCTGCCCTCATTTGCACTTAGCAGCCCTTTGGTGAAGATGGTCTCCTCAGCTCTCTTTTAAACATTAATGTGACATATCTGTGTGCTATTTTTTTTTTTACCCCACCCCAAGTGTATGTGATTGAAATCATAAATTCATCATGTCACATCACAGAGTGAAATGTGAGCGAGTGAAAGAGGAGGACAGAATGAAAAAAGACGAGAGGCTGTGCTGCTTTTAATGAGCTTCTGATGAAGGAAAGAGCTTCAGCCTCTTTGAAGCAGTGTGGGGCTGGAGAAAAGGACAGGCAAGTTCAAAATCTCTCGGTGTGTGCGCACTGGCAGGGTTAAAAGATTAAACAAAAAAATGAAAATGTGTTCATTTGTGTCATGTTGTTCTGACCCTGTATTAACCCTGTATTATGTTCTTTCTTCTATGAAACAAAAAAAGATTTATGAGCATTTTTACTAAAAAAGTCATCAAACTTGTGGTCTGTCACATGAAACATGCAACCAGTGGTGTTTGACATCTGTGACATAGCTCTCAAATCTCATTTGACCTTGTGTTTAAGTCAGAACTCTCATACAGCAATTGGTTCCCATGTTACTGGTTGCAAAAATTGTCAATCCAGAATTTTTAAGAAAGATTTACTTTTGTGTTTCATGCACTGCTAAAAAAAATAGTTTTTTCTTGTATATAGTTAGGGAATTTACCATTAACAAATTAACAGGCTTTTTTACTCTCGTTTATCGTTAAAATTACGATATTTATTTAACAGTGTGGAAGAAACAAAACAATCTACTATTGGAACGACATGGCCGGTTATTAAAAAATGCAAATTTTTGGGTGAACCGTTCTGTTAATATTCCTTTCTAGTTCTTTACTTGTCGATTCCTTACCATCTATCCCTTACCTTTATCTGCGATCTGTTCTGGCTGTTCTTCTTGGACAGCAAGGGATCATCAAGGGAGAAATAAGGAAGCATTTCTGCGAAGTGATCTTTACCCATCCATCCTGAGGGGCCAGTGCTGTGATGAAGGAATGAATAATGAATACATCAGATGAGAAAAAAGATGAGGGAAAGAGGGCAAAAATGATAAAGGGATATCCCAGACTGAATAATTATCCCTCATGTTAGTCAGATATAGCCAAATATAGCTTCTCTCAGACGTATTATAACAAGGCGCAGTCTCTTGCTCTCTAAGAACATGCTTCACTTTTACTATTGTTGTTTACTGTTGTATATCTAACATTAGCATTCCTAACATCTGTTTTAAGCAACAACAGCATGAACACAGCAGTGGTACACTATAATTTATTGTATGAAGAACAAAGTGATGCTAGTACCATAACGTGCTAATTTGCACGTGGTGAAGATAATTGTTGAATAAGAGTCATAGTTTTGATGACTTTGAGATTATTTATCTGTGTAAATGTGTAAAGCTACAACAGAAAGTACTTTTGGCTGAGTAACATTTGTAGTGTAAGTATTGTTGACATTCTTATCAACTTTTCTTCACTGAGTTGAAACTACTCACATTGTTGCTTATATCTGCTCTCTTTCTCGTGCTCATGTTGTTTTAAATGAGCTCTGAGAGCAAAAAGAACTTCATATTACTATTATTAATTTCCCAGCAGAACTCCAATTTTAATTATCAAACAGTGCATTTATGAGTATGGACTTGTTTCTTGCTGGCATCAGAATATAAAAAAGAATAATAAAAAAAAGGTACAGCTATAAATGCTTTATTCTTGGTTTATAAGCATATATCTGTAATGTGTTTCATAATGTATTTTCATACTTTATTAATGATTAATTTATAATTTCTAAATTATTACATTATTTACAAACCAGTTATTTAGCAAGGCAAGGCAAGTTTATTTATATAGCACATTTCATACACAATGGCAATTCAAAGTGCTTTACATAGAAAATGAAATTAAAATGAAATGAAATTAAAAGTGATAAGAAATAAGAATACCATGTGTTAAAAATAAAAACAGGATAATAAACAGTTGTAAATAGAATTATTAAAATAAGAAGAAATAGAAATATACAGTTGTAAAGATAATTAAAAAGAATAAAATTATTACAGTGTATATATAGATAAAAAATAAAATAAAAAATAATAAAGATGATGCATAGATTAGATTAGGTGCAATAAGTCGGACTTACAGTGGCACAGTGCTCATTCAGTAAAGGCACAGCTGAACATATGTGTTTTGAATCTGGATTTGAATGTGGCTACTGTTGGAGCACATCTGATCTCTTCTGGAAGCTGGTTCCAGCTGCGGCTGGCATAATAGCTAAACGCAGACTCTCCTTGCTTTGAGTGAACTCTTGGTATTTCTAACTGACTTGATCCTGATGATCTGAGTGATCTGTTAGGTTTGTATTCAATCAGCATATCTGCAATGTATTGAGGTCCTAGGCTATTAAGTGATTTATAAACAAGTAATAATATTTTAAAATTGATCCTAAATGTAACTGGAAGCCAGTGTAAAGACCTGAGGACTGGTGTGATATGGTCATATTTTCTGGTTCTGCTCAGGATCCTGGTCGCAGCGTTCTGTATGAGCTGCAGCTGTCTAATGGTCTTTTTGGTAAGGCCGGTGAGAAGATCATTACAATAGTCCACCCTGCTGGTGATGAAAGCATGAACGAGTTTCTCTAAGTCTTGCCTGGAAACAAAGCATCTGATTCTTGCAATATTTTTCAGATGATAGTAAGCTGATTTAGTTATTGCTTTGACATGACTATTGAAACTCAGGTCTGACTCCAAAATCACACCAAGATTCCTGACTTGATTTTTTCTTATTAGACCTTTAGCCTCAAGATATGTGTTCACCTTGAGAATTTCATCTTTGTTTCCAAATGTAATGATTTCAGTTTTGTTTTTGTTTAACTGAAGATAGTTTTGGCTCATCAATCTGTTAACTTCATTTAGGAGTTGTCAGTGGTCCATAAGATAATTTAGAAAGTGCAAGTAAATGATTAATAAACAATTTAAATGTACATTTATACATCTTATTATTTAGTCATACACTCACCTAAAGGATTATTAGGAACACCATACTAATAAGAAAGCATTCTTTAGAAATGTTGGCCCATATTGATAGGATAACATCTTGCAGTTGATGGAGATTTGTGGGATGCACATCCAGGGCACGAAGCTCCCATTCCAGCACATCCCAAAGATGCTCTATTGGGTTGAGATCGGGTGACTGTGGGGACCATTTTAGTATAATGAACTCATTGTCATGTTCAAGAAACCAATTCGAAATGATTCGAGCTCTGTGACATGGTGCATTATCCTGCTGGATGGATCAGAGGATGGCTACATGGTGGTCATAAAGGGACATGGCCAAAAACAATGCTTAGGTAGGCCGTGGCATTTAAACAATGCCAAATTGGCAATAAGGGGCCTAAATTGTGCTAAGAAAACATCCCCCACACCATTACACCACCACCACCAGCCTGCACAGTGGTAACAAGGCATGATGGATCCATGTTCTCATTCTGTTTACGCCAAATTCTGACTCTACCATCTGAATGTCTCAACAGAAATCAAGACTCATCAGACCAGGCAAAATTTTTCCAGTCTTCAACTGTCCAGTTTTGGTGAGCTCGTGCAAATTGTAGCCTCTTTTTCCTATTTGTAGTGGAGATGAGTGGTACCCGGTGGGGTCTTCTGCTGTTGTAGCCCATCCGCCTCAAGGTTGTGCGTGTTGTGGCTTCATAAATGCTTTGCTGCATACCTCGGTTGTAACGAGTGGTTATTTCAGTCAAAGTTGCTCTTCTATCAGCTTGAATCAGTCGGCCCATTCTCCTCTGACCTCTAGCATCAACAAAGCGTTTTCTCCCACAGGACTGCCGCATACTGGATGTTTTTCCCTTTTCACACCATTCTTTGTAAACCCTAGAAATGGTTGTGCGTGAAAATCCCAGTATCTGAGCAGATTGTGAAATACTCAGACCCATGCCACGCTCAAAATTGCTTAAATCACCTTTCTTTCCCATTCTGACATTCAGTTTGGAGTTCAGGAGATTGTCTTGACCAGGACCATACCCCTAAATGCATTGAAGCAACTGCCATGCGATTGGTTGATTAGATAATTGCATTAATGAGAAATTGATCCTTTAGGTGATTGTATAGTGATAGTTAATCAGTGTGTTAATACATGCTTTATTAACATGTATTCCTACTGTAATTCATGGTTAATTCAGGTAGTTATAAAACAGTTGTCAGTTAATGTTTGTGAGCTTGTCTAAAGTGAGGACTATTTATACCTTGTAAAGCTTTTACAAAGGAGATTTAAAGGCTCAGTTATCTTCTAAACAGAAAAAAGAAACAAACACAACACAGTGATACAGAAGATGCAAAAATGAAACTGTAAAGACAACTCCTAAATAACTGGTTTGTAAATAATGTAATACTGAATTTAGAAAGATAAATTGATCATTAATCAAGTATACAAATATAATTATTAAAAACATTATATGCTTAAAAATCAGTTATAGCTGTATTTATAAACTGTTTATTAATGTCTATCAATGCTTTATAAATGATAAATTACCTATTATATACTAATGATTCATGTTACCCAATTTTTGTTATTGTTCTGTACTTAAGTATACATATTCTTTTTTTTATTTCTCTTTTTTTTCTCTTTTTTTAATCAATATGACGTAGAAAAAAAGAAAATTTTAAGCTTCCTTCCTAGTATGTGACCTTTTAAGGCCCCCAACCCACAATGTTTTGATGTTGTTTTGGGGGATTTAAACTTTAATTAGGAGGGTTTAAGCTTTATTTAGGTGGGTCAGAACCACCCCCCTCCTCACAGCCTTCTAACAGCCACAAGCAAACACTTACTCACAGAGTCACCCAATGATCGATCGGAAGTAATTGTGTCAATGACGAGTGCCTTTACCACCCTGTCTCTCCATGTCCTTTATATTGCTGTGATGGATGTCGCTGTAGTGTTTCTTCGTGAGTTTCTGGCAGCATGGCAGCAGCAGTCCTCAAGAAACAGCGCTTTTAGCCAACAAATGCATATGATTAATGCGGTTCCAGATGCAATCCATCCTTGCCACCAACTCTTCTATGCTACATTACCAGGAATCCTGACAGGACCTTGTGCTAAGATGAATCTGTGCCATTCCTTCCATTGGGAATGAAAGTAATAGCTCAAAACAAGTCATACATGAGCTATAATGAAATCTAACAATCTGGAATATATTAATCACTTTTTCGCTCAAATCATGGACATTTTTCCCATTACATACAGTTACATCAGAGCTGACGTGCCTTCTGGTTTTATGGCCAGGTTTCCGGCATTCATATTTCTTGTGCTCTCTCTCACACTCTATCTTTGTTTCTTCTTTCTCTCTCTGTCTTTCTCCTGCTGTCGATGCAGCACGTGATCTAGTTCTCCAGGGAAAAGCTGCATCCAAAGTCCAGTCACACTGATGGCATTTTAATTATGTTCCTCAGCCCATTAACACAAATGTGATTGGCTACCACCATCTATTGCACTGAAGTAAACAGACATACCCATAAGTGAAAGAATTCAAGTAATTAAAACATGTTCTAATCAAAATACAAAGACGAGAACAAACACTAATTGAATTTATTGAACTACTAGCAGCTAGGAGCAACTGTAGTTCGATTAGCAGGATGTTTATCTGACCCTGCCTTTACTCTTTAGGTTTTACTTTAAACTTGCATTGCAAGTCATAGTGTATCAGTCACCTTCACTGTGATTTAAATGCTGATGTCTATAGGTTAGAGAGGGTCATTTACCAATTAAGTTGTGTCCGATGTTCAAGGACCCCCAGAAAGTCTTTCACTGTTGCTGACAAGTCACAAGACTGTTTCTTGGTTCTGTGTTTGTGGCTGCTTAGGGCTCCTGAGCCACCAGAGGACCCTGCAGCAAGGTTGCTTTTGGCAATAATAAGTGTGAATCACAATATTGGCAGATAAGTGTTACAAAACCATGAATGATGACTTTGCTTCCAAAATATAAACAGACATTTTGCATAGCCAGGAGGCACACACCATTGGAATATTGAAATATAGCTGTTCAATTGACGTTAAAAGTGTAGTATAATATACATTTTTGTTCATGTTGATATATATGTTTGTATGTATGTATGTATTTATGTATGTATGTATGTATATCTGTATGTGTATGTATATGTTTTTGTTTTTGTTTTGTTTTTACATATTTTTATATATATATTGTTTGTATATAAATATTTGCATAAAATGAAGTTACTGTTCATCTTGTTTAACTTAATCTTGATAAAATAATTTAAGTGCTCTATATTCAGTACTAGATACTAATTGTCATTGTGTCTGGGAAAAAACAAAAGTAAACAATGCTTCTTTCTCAGTTCTCTCAAGCTGCAAATGACTTCTCATCCTGACAGACAGAGGGAAATGATAGTTACATAATATCATGATTTATTGTTAATCATTTCCAGAGCCCCTGGTTAATTTGTTTGTTAGCGTAAAGTCTTCAACTTTAAAAGTATATCCCAGTGAGTTTGTTTGATGATTGTCCCACACTTCTGTATGAAGACTATAAAGGTTTACCAGCCTTGTTCCTGAGATCAAGCGCTAAAGTCTGGCAGGGGATATGAGATCTGTGATTTCTAAAGCCTCAGTTGGTTGCTGGGTCCACGTTACGCCAAAGTGTGCCTGCAGACTCATGTCACTCTAAACTATTTTTCTAGTCAAACGGGAGCAAAAAAAAAGGATATTTTGAAACTCAAATTCTGAATTTCTTTGTATGGGCAAATACAGGTTTGGATTTTTTAAATGAACTATCCCTTTAAGGGATACATGTCTGACCATTTTGTTAAGGGTTTGTTTAAGTGGAGAGATGAGAGTGACTGCAATAATAGTGGCCTTTTTTTAGAGGGCCTGTGGGGTTGTTTTAACTGAGATATAAAAAAAGTTGAGTTTCCAAAGACACTTCACAGTCAGAACTGACTCACAGTCATTGTCTAAAGAAGAAGACGGACATAATCACCAGTGTTTTTTTAATTTTATTTATTCATTGGGGTGATCATGGATAGGAAAATTAGAGAATATGATGAATAATGAATGCAAATATGAGAAAAGACTTTGGAAAATTTCCACTGACTTGATTATATTAACAGAAGCCCAAGCGGTTAGAAGAATTGACCGCAAAGTGAATGGATAGCATGAACGCATTTACCTACTGTATTGAAGCCAAACCGACAAATCGGTGTCACATTCATTTGTTTTTACAAAGTCACATGCGTCATATAGAAGCCTGGGAATTTGCATTTGAAACATTATCTTAAAACATGGACACACTTTAGGAGAACTATTATGTTCTCGCAAAAAAACAAAACAAACAAAAAAACAGCAGTGACCAGCACAACCTGTTCTGAGCTTTGACCTATCTCTAGTAAGAGCCCATGGGATCATGGGGATCAGGTTCCAAATGATCATATGGATTTGCCTGTACTGCTGCCACGCAAATGACCTGAGCGATTCAAATAATCTCTTGAATCCATTGCACTTGAAGTGCTGGTTTCCGATTTCATTGTGTTTAGGATGTGGTACCATTTATATGATAGAATTGCACTCTAAAAAGTGTATTTGACCCAAACATGAGTTGAAACAACCAAGCATTTTTTAGAGCATGATTATTATCTGTTGCACAAAAACATAAAATATCCATCTATACTCTGTCAAATCGCAGCTGTTAGAAGCATATGCACACTCATTAGTCCATAACACCTGAGAAACACAGCGCTTTTTTTCACCAATTTGTGTAGTTGTGTATCAGAAACATTAAAAATAAATAGGAACTACATCTGGTGTTACTATATGGACTGTAAAACTAGTACAAATGCATCAGTGAACTAAAAGACTTAATTACAAGTACTCAAACACCAATACATTCGAACAGGAACTCATTTCACAGTCCAGCAGCTGTAGTGCATTCTGGGAAATGATATGCAACACCCTGGTCATCACTTCAGAGACAGAATAAATGATGTATGAAAGTGATTATTGTGTTTTGGAATGAATTCATCTCATTAGCCTCACAGGTAAATGTCCTGTTTTGAAGGTCTTAAATGATCACTTTTTGTGTGGCTGAGTTGCGGTGTCCAGATGTTTGTATCTGTCTTGCTGTGCCACATAGGTATGGATCCTTGAAAGCTGTTATCTTAACAAATGCCATCTGGAAGCATTTGGCAGCTCATGTGATTAAGTATCATATCACGGCTAGCAGCGGTAAAGATAAGCATTGAGTGACGCTGGTTCATGTTTGATGTCACTAAACAATGACAGTCTCTGAAAACTCAGAAATGCTTCTTGCACATGCATGCGATTGTATTTATTTTATTGTTTAGAATATTTAATTTTATAGTTCTAGGTTTTAGTCATTCTGTTGTTTATATTTTTTATGAAGTTTTCATACATTTTTCTGGACAGTGACTGTCATTTTTACAGTCAAAATATAAACATTTTTATATTTTATCAAAGTATTTTGATTTAGGGAAACTAAATTTCCCTTTCCTTCACTAAATTTGAAAGCATAATATATAACTTTTAACACAACATTTCAGAAAAACACGCCTTTCCTCATTAGTTTGAAATGTATAAATCAGAACCCGATAGCAAATTCATGAATGAATTATTTTCAATAATCCATTTAAACCAGTTCAGTTTCTTTCTTGAATGATTCATTTGTGAATTCTACTGATCTGATTGCAGAAGTTAACAACTCAGTCACATCTAAGCAGCGTTATCATAACAACTGGCTTTCTATGCACACATAAACGTAAAATTGAATTGGTCTTGTCAAAAATATAGCCAAGAACTGGGAGGAATGTGATCCTCAGAGCTGTGCTGACTCCTTGTAATTCATAATAACGTCAAGACTGAAGTCTAACCTGTTTAAGCTTTATCCTATCTGTGTGTCTGGGATATTAGATCCCTCTTCTCTCTTTAAATAGGTATTTTTAACAGGAGGATGGAGTCTATAAAATAGCGAAAAAAATAAAATAAGAACTGTGCTTTAATTTTTTACACATACATTCAAATGACTGGGGTTAGTATGGTTTTTCTCTTATTAGAAGTCTCTTATGCTCACCAAGTCTGCATTTATTTGATCAAAAATACAATAAAACGGTAATATTATTATGTTTTATACAATTAAAAATGTTTTATAATGTAATGTATTCCTGTGATCAGCATGAAAATAACAGTATTGTATTTGAAATATATTTAAATTAACATGATAAATAAACATCCTGTCACTTTTGGTCAATTTAATGCATCCTTGCTGAATAAAAGTATTCATTTCTTTCTAAAAATGTTTGAAAAGTAGTATCGGTACATTTAAAAGTAAGTACTTTGATATTTTTAATTGAGTATTACGTTTAATTTAAGGAGTACTTTTAATTTTACTGGAGTAATATTTCATCTGCGCATCTGCATTTTAAAGTCAAGTAGGGTTTAGTACTTTGTCCTGTGTGGCTGTGGATGATATCCCAAAATCCTGTTTAAGCGGTTTAGCTGTAGATTGAGCACTTGAAAGAGGTAAAGTAGTTCCAAAATGTCTTTTTTTTTTGGTCAATTTGCAGCAAAACTATTTTTTATCCGAATATACTCTTAATTTTGATTGCCAATCAACAGAGAAAGATGTGTTTTTTAAACCACAACGGGAGCTTACCATCCAAACCAAACACATACATGCACACACAGAGAGACATACTCCCTTTTTCTCTTAGACCCTCTGATTCAGCACTTTGTAGCTTCATTGATTGACCAGCGGCTTTAATAGCTTTCAAATACCGCAACCTATCTGAAGAGGTGCTTTGAAGCATGAAGAGAGACGGACCTCTAAAGATTAACTTGGTGCTGCTCACCTAAAACAAAGCCGTTTTAGTGATGCTACTTTGCATCTGTCGATCGTCCTCACACTTGCAGTGACTGTGGACCAGTAATGTGCACACACACATAACCTGCCTAGTAGTGAACAGGTGTCACTGTCCAGTACCAGGTTCTAACTCAAACTATTTTACGTTTTTGTCAATTAGAAGCTAATTTAAATGAATTCGTATTCATTCTAACTTTCAATGTATTTGTGCTTAAACCCCACTAATGGTTAGGCATGGGTGGACAATTTCCTCTACAAATTGGGTGCTTACGCTTATTTCTGAAAATCATACATTTCCGCTATGTAAAATAGTTATGTTTTCTCATGAGAATGAGCTGGCAGGTTCATGTGTGTCCTTCACAACCCATGATTTCTAAGGTGTTTTGACACCTACCATCATTGGCCTCGACATCCCTTGATGATGATTTCACACCCAGTGTTCTACTTTTACACTGGAATAAAGGTGTTGACGGTGTGAAAATTGTATTGTGGTCAGTTACCCATGTTGACCTACACATAGTCCCCTCGTCCCCGTCACTGCCTCACAAAACCCTGGTGGGCTGAGATAACAGACCTCGAAGAACAAATGAGACCTTAGGCATCGAGCTTGTGGGCTTTGCTGGTGTTTTGTGTGGCATTTTGTCTTCAGGGTTTTCCAGGGCATACTAAAGGTCTTTTTGTGGCCGGAACCGCTACGGGACAGTGGAGCGAGGGGACGGTGCACTTTCCAGGGTCACTTTGGCTTGCCTTTACCAAAGACTCGCACACATTCAAAAGCAGGAGCAAAATAAAAGGCAACCTTGGGAGCAGGAGAGCAGCATATGGTGTTTGAGTGCTCTCATTACGCTCAGTTCCTCTCACTTTCTCTGGCGTCCACAAGGGTCCTTCAATTTACCACACTTGCACTCTGCAACAAAGAGCCCTTCTTTTGTGTGACCACCTAAAAGCAGTCTCTTACCCTCTAAATCCCATTTTATGTCGCTCACCATTGAAACAAAAGACACAGGCGGTGCACACACTCAAGCACAACAAGCGCTCAAGCAGCAGGCTTCTCGCAGCTAAATTGCGTGATTAGATTTTGTGTGATACACTGAGCTTCCAGGCGTGCTGTGTTTATCTCCATGTGACAGGACACTGGACATGAGATGGACATGGGAAACAGCGGGGTTGACTTCATCCTCAGTCTGGACTCGGCTCTCGCACGAGATCCTGTGAGACAGCAACTGATAATTGGTTGAAATCCCAGCAGGCGGAGGTGCTGGTTTAATCTTGTGTGTGTGTAATCCCAACGCCTTGTCTGGCACTGATAGGTCCACACCAAACCTGAAGCGCCCCCTGAGCTCCTGAGGCACACGGCTTCAAAGAATGCGGGGGGAAAAAATCATGTGTGTCTGAGAGGGAGAGAAGGCATACCAGTTTGTAAAGGAGAAGATAGATGAAACATTTTAAATGTGGAACTGCTTGAATTTCTTAATTTTTACAGTAGCTTGAAAGTAAAAGGGAAGGGAAGAAAAGAAAGGGACGTTTTTAAGCTTTTGTTACCATACACCCTTTTCTTGAATCTTTTGCCTGGAGGCAAGGTGAAACCTTATTGACTGTTCCAACACACTAATTATTAATTTTTGTCATTTTGCTTGTACTGATAGAATGGAGAGTGTGTGTGTGTGTGTGTGTGTGTGTGTGTGTGTGTGTGTGTGTGTGTGTGTGTGTGGACTGGTAATCCCTACGGTATGGGGACAAAATATCCCCACGGTTTGTAGTATAAAATGCATTACGCCTATGGAATGTCCCCATAAAACATGAAAACACAACGTGTGTGTGTGTGTGTGTGCTGTACCTACTTTGTCAACTGAACGAATTTGCCTCCAGAAGTTAGCTAAAAATGACAATACAGCATATAAATAATAAAGTGTGTGGCCCTGTTTACACCTGGTATTAAGATGAGTTTTGGTTGATCGGATTTGGATCACAAGTAGACGAAGGAGACATATTTTTGAGACAAACCTGTTTGTTTTAATCTGTCTCTTTTGTCCACTCTCAACCACTTCTGTCCTGATTTCTTTGAGGGAAGTGTCTATAGGCTGATAAATGTATGGGCTTTTTTAGATCTTTTGATCTAATTGACTAAATAGGCCTACGCAATTTACATATGAATATGCCAGAGATGACGGAAAAAATACCAAGTGTAAACAGGCACTGTGTGTATAAATAATAGGCCTATTCTATAATTTACAGCAAGATATCAGAAGCGTAAAAAGCTAAGTAGCTGAGTTACTGTTGTGTTTTTCTTTGTGAAGCTCGAAGATGTTAGCACCTCAGTATAGAGTTCAGCACATTGACATCTGACACAGTTCTTTTTAAAGTTTTAGTTTCTTAGGTGGGTTAGATGTTGTTGAAAAGTTCACTATTTTTGTTTTTAGCTTAGCATAGTTATGTTATCTTTGTAGCTCTACGCTTGCATAGTGTAGCTACCTCTGCTGTTTACCTGTTTTTGGGTAGAAATAATATAAGAGCCTAAATGAGCTCTACTGCCTCAAGTTCCTTCCTTAAACTAGCTAAACATCCCATGGATGGCGTCTGTTCTGCTGTCGCTGGGTTGAACGTGACCTTTCTGCTGAACTGTCACAGCACAGGCCTGTCACTGGTGTTGTTCAGGGCTGTCACTGTTCTAGAATGGAGTAGGAGTTTGCAGGATCCATTCCTGGATATGGCTTGGTAATGAGCGATAGCTGCATTTGGCTGGGTTTACTGGCAGCCCACGTTAGATAAATGGGGATCCTGACTGCCCGACGCAAGCAGGCTCAGCCTACAAGCTGCCAATAGGGATCAGGTTGCATTATGAAATTAAAAATATGCACACTATTATTGCTTGTATTTTAATACAAGGTGCCACTGGTTCTGCCCCTCCATTTGCACTTGGAGACAATATTACAACAGCATGACACCAGTACAGCTTTCTCTATGCTTGTGGTTCCTGTGATATTACCAAAATAATAGTTATGAGTTATAAGTAGCTTTGGAAAGTTTTGATTCATTCTCAGGAAAATATGCTGTTTGTGCAAGCAAATAAAACACTTATATACACACATATATATATATATACACACACTCTTGAATATGTTTTACGGGGACTTTTTATTCTGAATATTCTATCCCCCTACACTAACAACTTCTTATGACTATAGAAGTTATGACATTGGTACTTTGTAAACAAATTATTATTACTACTACTACTACTACTGCAAATTAAAATGAATTAAAATGTTAAAATATAATACATTTAAATCTATCTATATCTATCTATCTCTAATTGAATGCACAAATGGCTCGATTGGCTGAGAGACTTGCTTTTTAACCAATACTTTCCTTATCGTCTCCCCCCTCCCCCCCACCTCAGTGGCACAACTTAAGTTAACATTCAAGGAAATCACAGGGATGCAAATCAATCTAATTCTATGGTCTTGTAGCCCTTGAGCCTCACAATGATGGTGGAGCTTAATGACTCAATACATCAATATGAATCTTCCAGCAAAAAGGTACTTAACCCAAGCAGAGGGACAGTAGTATTTGAAGGAATATCCACTTGACACATTATAGAAGACATAAGGTCATGTGCAGAGGGCATGGCCATCTCAAACAGACAGGATGAGCCTCTTAGGTCATTGAAAGGAGCTGAGAGAGGAGTTAGTTTGATGTGCTTGTCAAAAGAAGAATGTGACGTAGTTGTTTGCACTGCAATACACTAAAAATCACTGTGAATTCGCCCCGACTCCTTACCCACACACACCCAGCCTGTTTGTACCTGTCCCTGTTCCCCAGACTCTGTTCCATGTTTTTGCAGAAAGCCGCTATCCTGCTCTCTAATTACTCTATAGCTCCCTCACACAGCTTTCTCTACACAACTGATTGTCTCTTCCATCTCCCCATTCTCAGAGGTTTTATTCTGTCTGTTACACACCCACACTCACACTGTACGCACACAGGACACACACTTAAGCCCCATCTACGACCTGGCAGAGCTGCAGAGGCTGACATTTCGCCCACCGAGCGGTCAATTAAAGGAGAAATCCATGGCATTTATCCTTAAATGTAGACCTCTATCATTTAATGATGCTACCCCCTACAGACAACAGGTATATGCACAAACACAAACAGTTATACTTCTAAATTTGTCAATATGTTTGCATTTATTCTTTTCTCTTATCCTCTCTTTCATCTGCTCTCTCACCTCCATTTTCTCTCTTACTTTCTGCACTTAAAGGAATATTTCATCATCATTTACTCATTGTCATGAGTTTTATCCTTCAGTGGAAAACAAAAGGTCTCTATTTTGTTTACTATTTTCCACATCTTTTGAAGCCATGTGATAACTTTGTGTGATGAACAGATTTAAGTCATTATTCCCTGATAACCTTTCCCTTCATTGAGCTTTTAAAGGGATAGTTCACCCAAAATGAAAATTGTCATCATTTACTCACCATCAAGCTGTTTTAAACCTGTATGAGTTTCTTTCTACTGTTGAACAAAGAACATATTTTGAAAAATGTTGGTGACCAAACTGTTGCTGGTCCCCATTGACGTCGGATTGAAAAATACTATGGAAGTCAATGGGGATCAGAAACTACATGGACACCTTTTGTTTCAGTTGGAAATAATTCATTCATTCCGTTTGATGAATCCGAAAGTAATGTTTACGTAAACGCTAAATAATGTATTGTGTACGGGTTGATGTGTGCGTTTATATGTCACAAGCTTCACAACGGAGTCTTTACATGAGCACACTGCACAAATATACATGTACCCTCTGTATATTAGTACACGTACTAATATACAGAGTTTCCCTCTGTTCGTGCATACATTTCTCCTAAATTGTTGCTTTTCTTTGTTTTAAAGAGCAGACTTAATATTGATCTATTTTGTGTCCTAATTAGATGACGAGCACATGAGCTGTTGTGCTATGTTACTTATATTAATCAAACATTAAAGGGATCATGGAGCCCGATCTCACGAAAATGCGTATCAATAGTACGAGTGTGCAATCTCGTAGAATGTATACGCCAAAACTCATTTTGGCGTGCGTATGGTACGCCGTTTTTGGCGTGCATATGATACGCACTTTATGGCATATTATATGTACGAACCCCCCACACCCCCACCCTCACCCTACCCAAAAGCGTGTCATATACACGCCATAAAGTGCGTATCATATGCACGCCAAAAAGCAGCGTACCATCGCACGCCAAAATGAGTTTTGGCGTATACATTCTACGAGATTGCACACTCGTACTATTGATACGCATTGTCATGAGATCGTGTTGGATCATGACATTAAAAATTTTTCATGATCTTTTGGCATATAAGAGATCTTTGTATCATTAATACATCCTGCAAGTTCTATATCTTAAAACATCCTCATCATCAATAAAAAAACATTTATATAATCAAGCTTTTAAAAAGCTTTGTTTGGATCTGAGGTGGCATGTTACGTCACAGGGGCACAATCATTTGCCTACGCCTGCCTCTGGAGCAAGACAACAAAGCCTACTTTTACATCATCGCATCGTTGTTTTACGATGTGATGATGTAAAACCCTCCCACTGGTTTTCATTTGATGAGCAAAGAGAGTGGATCTTAAGTAGTTGTTTATGATACGATTGTGATAAGATTGTGATGCAACGCAGACATTGTGCTGTTCCTGGCTGTGGAAAAAACAATCTTTGCATAAGCTGCCGAAGGATCCCGATGTGGGAGAGAAATGGATTCAGTAATTTGTAAAGGTGCTGTATGTAAGAATGAGCTAGTGGTTGAAATGGGTACTGCAGTCCAAATTCAAAATATTGTTTGCTCCGCCCGCTCTTCCTCAGACTCAACGCTTACACGGCTTGCCAGTTAGAGGACATGCAACAGGAACGAGCGCAATTGACAATTGCAGGCGAGAACACTTAAACTGTAAGTTGATGAGTTGCTTCCACAGATTTTTAGGTTTTAGTAGAATCTGTGATCTCTGTAGCCATTGAAGCCAGCAAACAAACTGGGTCACTGTTTTCCGCCAACTGGCAACCTGTGGTATCGAAATACCATTGCCAGTAACTGGCAACAGACCAAAACAAAAACAGACATTCCGACCCAGAAAGCACATTTTAAAGTAAAATAACTGGCTGTTGCATTGTAAAACGAGTATGTAAACTCAGCATGTTTCTTAAATATCTCCAAACATATTATGGTATTTTTATACTTTATTACAGTCAAAAACATACATACGGCACCTTAAACGAACGTCCTAGTCACGTCAGTGCTGACTTGCATGTTTGTTTCATACAGTTTTGAGAACAAGTAGCCATGCGATACTGAGCAATTTGAGCTACAGTAGCTCATCTGTTTGATCGGACCACACGGGCCAGCCTTCGCTCCCCACGTGCAGCACGTGCCTTGTCCGCCAATGACCGTCGCCGGTTCACCACTGTTCCTTCCTTGGACCACTTTTGATAGGTACTGACCACTGCAGACCGGGAACACCCCACGAGAGCTGCAGTTTTGGAGATGCTCTGACCCAGTCATCACAATTTGGCCCTTGTTAAACTCGCTCAAATCCTTACGCTTGCCCATTGTTTCCTGCTTCTGACACATCATTTTTTTTTGGTACAAAATGTTCACTTGATGCCTAATATATCCCACCAGGGCTTGACATTAACTTTTTTGCTCACCAGCCACTGTGGCTAGTGGTTTTCCAGTTACTAGCCAGTCAGTTTTTTCACTGGCCAAAATTTTGCTGTTTGGACATCACAAACGATGATTTAAGTTGACTTTGGCATGCTTAAATTTCTTGATTTTGAGTCATTTTACTTTTTAAGATTTAAAACCCTTTCAAACTTTAGTGACCACTAAATCAAGACTACATTGTATATCAGCTCAGCTGGTATGAGCGTGTGGGCAATAAGAGCATAGGCTAATATGAGAAATTTAATATGATATGAGTTATTTTTGTTATAGGCTAAAGAAGCAAATTAGCAAATTACAAAAACAATAGTAATTTTTTCAGATACAGTGTTTATTTAATATGTATAAATGTATTTAACATCTGTAGTTGTTTGATTAACAAGGTAGTTAACTGGGCTGCTGAATGCATGGACGTAATATTGACACATATCCAGTTATTACCCACCTGTTTATGTAAACTTATGTTCACGCGAGATACTCCACCGACATTTTGACATCAGTGTGTGCATGTATTTGACTATTCAGGTGCAAGGAGAATGATCGCGCGTGAGCCAGGGAGAGAGTGCGCGAGAGAGAGCGCTTCTGTTGTGTGACATTCAGCGCGATTCCGCCTATCCCGCTTTCACTAACTGCAAGTTAATCGATAAAGAATTGTAATTTTGTGATACAATGGCCTTGGCATTTAATTTGGCTGTAGGCTGAAATTATATTCAGCCCGCCAAAGTGGCTAGAGGGAGTGGCTGCCTACCTGCCACAGCTGAAATCTACCCGCATTTGGCGGGTTGGCGGGTGTTCATGTCAAGCCCTGTATCCCACCCACAAGATAATAAGTGTTATTTACTTCACCTGTCAGTGGTCATAATGTTATGCAATTATGTATAATTTCAACATATTGGTATTTTTTTTTTCTATTACAATTCATAATTTTTATTCTAGTTTGTGTAGCCCAACAATTCATTTGCTGATTGGACTGTTTTACTTTTTTGGTTCTCAAACAAAGTTATTGTTAAGGCCTCAAAAACTTAAAGCTTGAAAAAGACAATGGTGAGTAAATAATGGCAGATTTTTTGTGTGTGTGTGTGAAGTATTCCTTTAATCAAATTACTGATCCAGCCTAAAGCACTACACATTTATTAGAGTCTCTCACTTCAGCTAAATGAAAGCATCTTCCTTGTTAAAATGTCAAATCTGGCAGTAATGGTGAGAGCGGATTGACGGTGGACGAATGGAGATGAGCAGTGGTTTACTGTTCCTCTAGTCTTTATTTTATTGGTCAATGTGCTATGCATGTGGGTGGGCAGGTGCTTAGGGGGTCTTTCAAGTCGAGCAGCAGATGATAACCAAAGCTTCTCACAATACCTTTGCTAATTCTGAAGTGTGGAGAAATGCAAGTCTTATTCAGCGTAATCTATTTTCAAAGAGGACTGCATAACCCATTAATGTAGATGTATGAGCTCCATATGGTCTTTAATTCTTAATCCATTTGCATAAAGTTAAGGCAAAAATACTTATCCTTATTCTTAGTGATATGCAAATCTCTGCCTGCATTTGCATAACTTTCACATTTACTTGCATCAATAAAAGGCATGACAGCTCCACTTTGTGTTCTCAAACGGGTCCTGCTGGGAACACACGCGTAGGCCTGGGAAAACGTGCAAATAAACATGTAAACACACGCAACACAACCAAGCTTATAACGTACTCCGTTAGGACACATCTGCGGTAAGATGCAAACACTTTGTTGATGAAGTATGACTCTGTTGTATTACGCTGTGAAATATACGAGCTCGCTATGGCTTTGTTTCAACCTCTTTCATTTACCTAGCATTACGCCTTATCTTTTTTTCAACTGTCTAAAAAGTAATTAACATTTGTCATGCCAGGGCATCATCATTTAGAATAGGTGACACTTTTGTTTGTGCGTTTCATTGATATGAAGCATATTAATCAATATGGTGCTAAAAGATTATGGGAGTCTTTTACCCATATGACATGAAAGGTTGCATATCTTATGCGAAGTGTTTCTTATTTACTCTCATTTACGCAAGAGCAGCTTCGCATTTAGCAAACAGCTGTCAGAAGTGAATAACACCCTTTATCTCAGTGTGAGATACAGTATTATGCGTTGGCCCCCAGAGTAACTGGAACCATAACTGATGCTTGCAACATGCATAATAACATGCTAATATGATGGAGCGCATATAGCTCACTCAAGCAAAGGCCTCTGAATTTCTTTCATTTGCAGGGAATTTGTTGAATATTAGAAAAGGAAAAGTAGAGGACAAAGGCAGTGTAGGACAAGTCTTCATCTACGAACTGATCATTGTCCTTTCACTGCTCTCAGTAAATGTCCATGTCCTGCTCTATTAAAACACCTGAATTATGACTTCATCAACAAACGAAGCCTCTCGTCCCGTCTTTAAATGCTCACAGGGTTTTTAGTTTTCCTATCTTTAAGATGTCTTTGTAAATGTGAAAATTTCTCTCTCAGGCAAATGTTGGATGCAAGTATGATGGGAATTTGTGTCCTATATATATGTCTTTGTGTCTTTCGGGAGGGACAATTTGTTTGTCCCGGATATTATTACCTTATATGCAGTCCTGAGGGATAAACCCTGCAGGCAGACAGTGTCTTAATAGCATTTTACTTTATCAGGATACACCAGTGTGAACCCAGCGTGTACACAGCGTGTTTGCTTTTAGACGTCGAATCGCAACTCTGATGGAAGCAAACATCATGTATCGGAGTAAATTGGAAAATCCCCTGCTTTAAATCCCATGAAATCTCAAGGTCCCCAAAGTAATTAGTGTCTCAGGCGAGATGGGGGCTCTGTGGGAAGCCCCTCTGAACCCCTTTACCTCCATAGACGTAGTCCCTCAAGAACACACACAGTTGCTTTATTCCATTTCTCAAACCTTGTTCTTTGTTCAATGCACCCATTGTCCCACTTTCCAACGATAATATTGAGTTTGATGTTTAAATGCTAAAACTTTGTCATGTGTGCTATGTGGACTGTTCAACACAACAAATACAGTAGTACTGAAAAGCAGCTTTCATGTTCAGAACTTATTTGCATTATGTATCAGCTCTGATGCGCTGGGGTGTCCTGTTCCAGTGTACGATCACGTACACACCGCATTACTTCTAACCCACATCTGCCGGAGGGGATAGTTTTCGAACATTTTCTGAGATAAAACAACACTCAAAACTAAAATCCCACTTGGTGATATGTGTCAGATAAATGTTTGTGGATACACAATAGAAAGCTCTTATTTACAAGAAAAATGTTTTTACTGTCCTTCCTTGTCCTAAATACACACTGTGGGAATGAGGGTGTTTACATGCCTCAGGGGGAGTACGCCGTCTGTCTTAGATAAGGACGACACGTCCCCTCATCTCCATGCAGGTCTGGTGAAACATGGCTGCAGGCCAGGTCAGGGCACCTATTACCCATTAAAGGCATAAATCTTATCAAAAACCATGCTGT
The DNA here is from genome assembly GCA_023029165.1 of Gobiocypris rarus. Classification (NCBI taxonomy): domain Eukaryota; kingdom Metazoa; phylum Chordata; class Actinopteri; order Cypriniformes; family Gobionidae; genus Gobiocypris; species Gobiocypris rarus. Next base: position 22,338,114 of record CM040927.1, on the reverse strand, counting down.
CAACTGCCCATCAGCAGACATATCTGATGTTTTTGTGGCTGTCTGGTGAACCTGGTTGTCTGCAATCTGCATGCTGTCATGAGCTAATATGGCCTGCAGGTCTGAGGGAAAGCTTTATGCACTGGGTTGGTTTGTTTCTATTTCTCTCTCTCGCTGTCTGTGAGCGTATGTGTGTGTATATATATATATATATATATATATATATATATATATATATATATATATATTTTTTTTTTTTTGCATACAGAGATACAGGAAGCCAAGGTATATCCAGATATGTCTTAGGCTGCATCTACAAACTACATGTGCATTAAACGGTTGTATTGCGCACCTTCCAGCCAATCAGAATAGAGTATTCAGACAGATAATATAAAATAAAATAATGGTTAAGTCCTCTTATGTCGTAAGACTTTTATTCATCTTTGGAACACAAATTAAGATATTTTTGTTGAAATCCAATGGCTCAGAAAGACCTCAATTGACAGCAATGACATTTGCACTCACAAGGCCCATAAAAGGTACTAAAGACATCTTTACAAAGTCCATCTCACTACAGTGGTTCTACAATAATTTTATGAAGCGACGAGAATAGTTTTTGTGCGGAAAAAAAACACACAAAAAAACTACTTCTATAGTGGTGGGTCGATTTCAAAACACTGCTTCCTGAAGCTTCAGAACGTTATGAATCAGTCTAGCAAATCAGCGGTTCGGAGTGCCAAAGTAATTTGATTTCAGCAGTTTGACATGCAATCCGATTCATTAATCGATATGCTGATTCATAACACTATGAAGCTTCAGGAGGCCGTGTTTTGAAATTAGCCATCACTATATAAGTCCTTATTTCTTTTATTTTTTTGCGCACAAAAACTATTCTCGTCGATTCAGTGTGTGTGTGTTAAAAGTATGGCCTGAAAGTTTGAAAAAAAGCTTTATGCACTGCATTGGTTTGCATTGGTTCTAGGGTTGCAGTTTTTCACTCACCTAAAGGATTATTAGGAACACCTGTTAAATTTCTCATTAATGCAATTATCTAATCAACCAATCACATGGCAGTTGCTTCAATGCATTTAGGGGTGTGGTCCTGGTCAAGACAATCTCCTGAACTCCAAACTGAATGTCAGAATGGGAAAGAAAGGTGATTTAAGCAATATTGAGTGTGGCATGGTTGTTGGTGCCTGATGGGCCAGTCTGAGTATTTCACAATCTGCTAAATTACTAGGATTTTCACGCACAACCATTTCTAGGGTTTACAAAGAATGGTATGAAAAGGGAAAAACATCCAGTATGCGGCAGTCCATTTGGAGAAAACGCTTTGTTGATGCTAGAGGTCAGAGGAGAATGGGCCGACTTATTCAAGCTGATAGAAGAGCAACTTTGACTGAAATAACCACTCGTTACAACCGAGGTATGCAGCAAAGCATTTATGAAGCCACAACACGCACAACCTTGAGGCGGATGGGCTACAACAGCAGAAGACCCCATCAGGTACCACTCATCTCCACTACAAATAGGAAAAAGAGGCTAAAATTTGCACAAGCTCACCAAAATTGGACAGTTGAAGACTGGAAAAATGTTGCCTGGTCTGATGAGTCTCGATTTCTGTTGAGATATTCAGATGGTAGAGTCAGAATTTGGCGTAAACAGAATGAGAACATGGATCCATCATGCCTTGTTACCTCTGTGCAGGCTGGTGGTGGTGGTGTAATGGTGTGGGGGAGGTTTTCTTGGCACACTTTAGACCCCTTAGTGCCAATAGGGCATCGTTTAAACAGTGTTAATTTAGTTGACAAATAATTTTCGTCAACAACCTTTTTTCGCTGACGAAAACGAGACGATAACTAAATAAAAACTAGTGTTAGATGACAAAAGCTAGGACGAAAATCTACTGTCATTTTCGTCAACAAATAAAAACGACGATTAGGGAAGAGATCCAGTCAGAACTGATGTCCTGTGTAACAGATGCACACATTTGAGCTGTAACATGCAGATCTAACAGCTGGAAAACACAGCGCTGTTGAGCTTCTACAGGCTCACGCATGTCCAATAGAGCGGCTCAATCAATGAATAGCACACATAACAGGCAATTGTTTATGAATTAATGCTGATGAATAAGGACAATGTTTACTTTACAATGTTTTATATAGTAATATGTTTTAGACAGTTGTAACAATGCATATTTTATCTCCCTCATCTGAACTTGAAAGAGAAGCTGCAAATGCAATAGTAAGACATTTCAAAGTAAGAGTCCCGGTGTATTCCGAGCTTGTTTATAATTAAAAGTCACACATTATATATTAGTTTTTGTTTACATTATAAACTGTATTTAATTTCATTCCCATTTAATTCATAGTCAGGAGTAAAGACCAGTATTTGACACACATTCAGTATCAGGGTTATAATAGTTACATAAAACCATAAAAAATCTCCATTACTTAAATATATAAACAAACTTCAAGCTTTAGCTTAACCTGATATATATATATAATATATAATAATGTGTAGATATATGTAGATAATATAGTTCTGATATTACATGTATCTCAATGATTTTTTGGATAATGAAGTTATGGAACATGAAGTTATTGACTGACTGGCCAGCTGCCTGTAGTTTTGGACACAGCCTCAGTGTGCAGGTGGTGTGATTCTGACCTCTTGTTCATCCACCTGCCTGTGTGCTTTGGCTCATGTGAGTTACATCTCATTCATGATGCTATCATTTCCCAGCCCTTGTTCTTTTCCTTGACATGCCCTCACTCTTTCTCCCCATATCCCCTTTTTATTAACTCTGTCACTTCCTGTCTGTTGGCCACATCCTTTCATCCCTATCAATATTCTTTGCTCTCTTCTTCTCTGTTTCCATAGAGATGGTTCATTGTCCTTTTGTGTGCGAGACACAAAAAGTCCTAAAGATCTCCTGCACTATTATTTCCCTAGACTTTTTTTCATCCCTCTCTCCATCTATATCTCAGCCCTCACTGTCTTTTCTCTATCCTTCTACCTCCCCCAAAACTATCTCTCCTCTGCTCCTCCCCTCTCGTACTTTCCTTTTTTTTTTCATTTGCTCTTTTCTCTGTCAATGGACTGATTTCTTTTTATCCAGGAGCACAGCAAGATTAGGAGATATTGTATCATGGCCAAGACAGGCAAAGCCCTTTTCTGTCCCTGACATCTAATTAATGGTAATCCTTTAAGCTGCTGCTTGTAGAGCAGACCTCTTGGTCTCGGTCTCATTTGCAGTTACAGAAAAGAGAAAGGAGGAGTGTTTGGAAGTAGGGAGGGATGGAACCCTCTGCCTGCTCAGCATGTCCGGATGCTCGACCTGTTTTGAGAGACAAAGGTGTTTGCGCTGGGCAAAGGTGTGTTCATAAATGTTGGGTGATAAGGATTTGTAGTGCATTCATTCAGTAAAGTCTCAACAGGCAATATGCACTTCATTCTTTCCATCTCTCTTTCTGTCTTACACAGTATGCAAAAAATATGTGAAAAAGGATGTGCAAATATTCATTATTCATGATAGCAGACATCTGTGTACATTTTGCTAAGTTAAGGAGCGATGAGATTAGAGAAAGTTGAAATAAAAATAAAACGGAGAACTGTGAGCCAAGCAGCTCTCTTTTTCTACATTACTGTTAAAAAGTTTGGGGTTAGTAAGATATTTTTAAAGAAGTTTCTTATAATCATCAAAGCTGCATTTATTTGATGTGAAAAAAAACATATATCAAAATGTATTTAAAGATATATTTATTTCATACTAAGTATACTACAAATCCATTAACCTATTTACTGACATATTGTTTGAAACTTACTGATAAAATTATAATTAAACTTTATTTGAAGCACTTCTTTATTGCACAATGCATAGTTCTTAATATTAAAGGGGACATATTATGCCCCTTTTCACAAGATGTAATATAAATCTCTGGTGTCCCCAGAATGTGCCTGTGAAGTTTCAGCTCAAAATACCAACCAGATAATTTATTATAGCTTGTCAAAATTGCCCCTATTTGGGTGTGAGCAAAAAATGCACCGTTTTTGTGTCCCTTTAAATGTAAATGGTCCCATTTTGTGTCCCATTCCAGCGGCTCCTTTACACAAGCTTAGGATACTCTGTCAACAACAAAATGAATCTCACTCAGCCTAAATGTCAGAAATAACCAGCTGTGGAGTGCAGCCTTACATGTTTGAACCGGAGTCGGACACAGATGTAGAGACTCAGGAAGAGGTTGCAACTTTTAGACTGCACCTGAACATTTCGACTAGCATGTACCGTCATGTTAATCTATAAATTGTTGTATAGGTGCTCATGTGGGAACATAACATGTCCGACACCTGAGTCGACTATACAATGCAAAATAAATGTGCGTTTATGAATTCGCTCATACTCAGAGTGATTCATACTGACATCGCTCTAGTCTATATGAATACAGTCAGAGACTATGGTAACTTTAGCCGTATTAGCCATACAGCATTCTAGAAAGCTCATTCAGAAAGGAAATTTTCAAACATTCACAAAATATGAAGTGCCATCCTTACTTGTGGATATGAAGTTAGCGCACTATTGTATTGACCCATCCTTCAGAAACAACTGTTTCGCAAATCCAGCATTGTACTGACCATTGTTGGTGAAGCAATCATGCATAAAATGATTTGCGCAATTACATAACATTTTACCGACATTCTTCGGCACATTTCCTTCAAAAATGAAATTTAACCACAATGTCCTCAGTGGCTCGGATGCCAGGAGTCTATGGAGACTCATATGTTCGTTGGTACACGCAACAGAACATTTGTAATGTTTTTTTTTTTTGGCGCAGACATTGTAATACTCTAGCTAGCTGATACAGCGAGTAAACAGAAATGGCGGTGTCCCCTTTAAGCTTTAAAATGTTAAGATCTCTGTATAATAATAACTGTCTTTAAATGCAAGATATTTAAACTGTACCTAAAGTATACTTGCAATAGTTCCACAGTCAACACAATCAAATATACTTCATTGTCACACTGGACTTCAATGGCACCCAAAATGTTGAAGGTCCAAATCAATGCAGTTTCAAAGAGCTTCGAAGGGCTTCAGAAGCTCTGCACGATAGGAATAGGGTCTTATCTAGCAAAACCATCTGCCATTTTCAAGAAAAAATAAACATTTATTTATTTTTTAACCAAATTTACTCATCTTGCGCTGCTCTGCGACGTGCCACTGATTGCGCAATCATGTCGAAAAGGTCACACTAGACGTAAATGTATAAGCTGACATTAGACTTCATACCATTTGCACTGTAGTTTTGGCCAATGGTCATAATCCTGCAACCAACAGCTATAATTTCTGTATACTTTACTTCTGTTAACTTTAAATGTGGCTTTGGATACTTTTTTTTTGCCAAATGCAGAAGTAAACAATGAAGAAATAGGGCAGAGGTTGCAAATCCTCCCATTTAAATGAATTTTAATTAAACAGATGCAAATAATCGCTTTTGGCCCACGTTCATTTGTAAAGCAGTAAAAATCAGCTATAAAACTCCTTCTTGCATTTATCATAAATGTTGTGGATAACTCTCCCATTTTAGTTTCTCCTTTAAAGATGATTAACATGGAAATAGAGTCACATTTACAACTGCAACATTTCACTGTCCTGAAGGAATATTTTCTCCTGCCGTCCTTGATATTGTGTTGTTTTCTATTATTGCTCGAGCTTTGAAACCCTTGGCAATGTTGCAGTGAGTAATTGTCCTCTCGAAAGATATAATAGCAAAATAGATTCAATTAAAAGTGAACTAAGAATGCCATCTGAATTGCGTTTTTTATTTTTTTTCTGAGCCAGCCATCCTTATCTGGGCATTCTGTTTCTATCAATGTGTGTCTTTACCAGGACAAATCTATTAATGTTTGTTTGAGTCTGAGATGTATGACCCGACTCCATGCCACTTTTAGATGCGGAAGACCATTGGGAGAGCCAATATTCACACCTGCTGATGTCAGTAGTAGAAAACCACTAAAAATGTTTTTTTTTGCTTAGGCATGTTTTCACTCTTGAAAATAATTATAACACACCCACATGTTCAAACAAAAGCCAGACTGCACCTCCTACAGAGAAGTGATTAATGCTACTTCCAAAATGTGTCTGAATCACACATTGTGTGTGTGTTATTAGCTCCCTACATGCTTGCTGATGAATGGACACATTCTGCTTGTTCTGCATCGCCCTTCCCCGTCATTCCCACACTGGTCCCGTGCCCAGCATAGTGCCACACGGAGCACTCAAACCGTAGTGTGCAACAATCTGACACAAAGGCAGTCAGGTGTGGGTGTTTCTGTGTGAAGGCAGAAAATATGATGACCACACCAGCTGACTGACAATGAATACATTAACCTACATCGGAAGCAGAGGACAGGAGCCATTCGTTGGCCATATGTGCTCTCCTTAGCTGGATGGGATCCACAGAAATGATTTCAAGTGTGGAAAGTTCATTGGGGACGTTGGCTTTTATAATGCAATAATACAGATGCATGTCCATATCTGATCACACCATATGTCCCTAGCACTGCATTGTGGGTGATTCAATTGGAATCCTTGAATATATGAATGTGTGTTTGGTGGTAACAAATGTTCTGGGTTTAGTCGACAACATTTGTTGAATTATGATGATTACCATAGAACAAATTGCTAATAATTTAGAAAACACTTTCAAATGATAAATTCAACTTTTTTATTTAGCCAATATCAGAAAGAACATTTATGTCAAATTATACATTTATGTTGTCTAAATTCACTTGTAGCCTAAAAAAACAAAAACAAAGTAATATTGATTTAATGTGATGTCAATTTTCACTTTTTACCAATGCTGTACATATGGCAAACAGAAGCTCAACCATACTTGCTTGATGGGCGAGAACAAACCTCTTTGGTTCTTGCAGAAGCTCAAACATGCTGGCATGAACCTCATTGGTTCCTGCGTGCCAAGAATGCTTGAGCTTCCATTAACCAAATGTTAGTGCTCAATTTGCTGGTTAATGTCTATGTGAAAAAAAGCCTAAATTAAATCTGTTCATCATATAAAGCAATCAAGTCTCTTCAGAAAACTTGGATTAAACCACTCTACTCAAATATATTTTAGTTTTATTTTTTTTATAAAAAATCTCTTTATGAATGTTTTAAACTGTCAGAGTTTTAGGTGAATAGACTTGGAGGAACAGAAATCTTTCAAATTTCATTAAAAAGAATGAAAGTCGTGTGGGTGTATAAAAAGATGAGAGTAAGTAATTGATGACAGAACTTAGTCGTCATGAAATCAAAATTAAGTTTTTTGACTGTTAGCATGAATGTAATCTTAGTGTCCTCCTGTTTCAGTGGAAATTACGTCAATATGTTGAATAATGCTGCACGTTTCAAGGCACTTCAGTGGGCCTTTAAAGGTTTGCAGAAGTAGCAAAGTTAGTAGAAATATGTGTTCCCAGGCATACATCAATAAAACTGCATACAAACTGACAGACTTTGACGCTCTATTCACAGTGTCCCTGCGGAGTTGTGCTACCTTAGAGCGATTGTGAGGGCTGGGGGAGGGACTAGAGTGGCCAGCTGGAGTTAGGAAAAGCTTTTTTTGTGCACCGTTGCCCACGACACATTTCAAATTAACCTTGCTTGCTTCACAAGCCCTTCCGCCGGGAGCCCCATCAGAGCTACCCACCACTGGACAATGCTCTATTAGGGGCATATCTCGCCTGTCTTCTGTTCAATCACCCGATGGCTCCTCTGGTGTGATAGAGGTCTGGCAAGAAGCAGTGAGATTTGAGCTCTGAGAGTTTGAGATGCACCTTTGTATTTATATTGGTGGAATCCAATACAATAAGATTCAATAAGGCCAAATAAAAATAACTTTTAAAATAAAGAAGGAACAAATAAAATGAAGGTCTCTATTCCCCATCAGCCCTAGATTTATTTTTACAGCCTTGATTTTGTTCCCTCTCCTCTTCGCTCGTCATCTCTCAAGGCAGTTTCTTTCCTTTAACACAAGGCAGTGTTGATAAGACTAAAAATATATGTGTTTGCTAGTGAATGGTCCCAATAGGACCCCAAGCTATGAAACAGGACGTGTACACTGATCAAATAAAGCCCAAATCGGAGGCACTGGGTCTTTAAGCGCTTTGCTTGAGTGAATAATATAATCAGCAGATTATCGATTTATAACCTAGAATAAAATGGTACATAAATTGGGCTAATCTCATTAAAGTTTAATCTAACACCCTTTATGAAAATTGACTTATCCAGAGTGATTACTTTAATGGACTGTTATGATCTGATGGCTGTAAGTGTTTAGGGAGCAGGTGCGAGGAAGGTTCTTCTGAGAGAGACGTGAAGAATCAGTGGTGGAATGGACAGATTATGTCAGATGTGCAGCTACTTTTTGTATTTTTGCTGAGGTATTTGTTTTTGTATCTGTATTCAGATTGGATCACTTATGGGCTGGGCTTAAACTAAATGAAAAGCCCAACTCTGTTGATATGCCCTGTATAATTCATAAAGTTCTCTATTCTTTTTTTACAACCATTATGTGAACAAATATAAGATACACTATCGTTCAATATAATTTCTAAAAATTAATACTTTTATTCATTGGGATTAAAAGTGACCGTAAAGACAAAAGATTACAAAAGATTTTTATTTCAAATAAATGTTGTTTGTTTGAGCTTTATATTAATCATAGAATAATATAACTGCTTTCAACATTGATGATAATGTTAAGAAATGTTTTGGGAACCGCAATTCAGCATATTGGAATGATTTCTGAAGAGTGGTTACAATCACCTCAGAAAGTATGTGTCAAGGTATATGTTGTCACATGCCTGTCCTGTCTTGTGTGCACATGTGGGTTTTGTCTTGTTGAGCATGTGCTCCTGTCATTGTCTGATCCCTCCCCCTTGTTATCTGATTATTGGTTCATTTGCCCCACCTGTGTCCCTTGATTCCCTGCTTGATTTCTCCCCTTTAAATACTCCTATATAAGTGTTTGTTGAAAAATTCTGGCCCTTGGACAAATATAGTTGATGACCCCTGCCCGCGGGCAATATGCTAATGTTTCATTGTAAAGACACAACGAAATGGTTTGCGATTCATTTGAAAACGTTTAATTGACTCAGAGTCGACTCTTACTTTTAAGACAGTAACTTTATATATGGTGCACTTTCAGATTTAAAACTTTGCGGTATGCGTTCATTCACTTAGAGCTACAGGTCCTTCTAAAAAAATTAGCATATTGTGATAAAAGTTCATTATTTTCCATAATATAATGATAAAATTAAAATGTCATATATTTTAGATTCATTGCACACCAACTGAAATATTTCAGATCTTTTATTGTTTTAATACTGATGATTTTCTTAAGAAAACCCAAAATTCTTATCTACAAAAATTAGCATATTTCATCCGACCAATAAAAGAAAAGTGTTTTTAATACAAAAAAAGTCAACCTTCAAATAATTATGTTCAGTTATGCACTGAATACTTGGTGGAGAATCCTTTTGCAGAAATGACTGCTTCAATGCGGCGTGGCATGGAGGCAATCAGCCTGTGGCACTGCTGAGGTGTTATGGAGGCCCAGGATGCTTCGATAGCGGCCTTAAGCTCATCCAGAGTGTTGGGTCTTGCGTCTCTCAACTTTCTCTTCACAATATCCCACAGATTCTCTATGGGGTTCAGGTCAGGAGAGTTGGCAGGCCAATTGAGCACAGTAATACCATGGTCAGTAAACCATTTACCAGTGGTTTTGGCACTGTGAGCAGGTGTCAGGTCGTGCTGAAAAGCGAAATCTTCATCTCCATAAAGCTTTTCAGCAGATGGAAGCATGAAGTGCTCCAAAATCTCCTGATAGCTAGCTGCATTGACCCTGCCCTTGATAAAACACAGTGGACCAACACCAGCAGCTGACATGGCACCCCAGACCATCACTGACTGTGGGTACTTGACACTGGACTTCAGGCATTTTGGCATTTCCTTCTCCCCAGTCTTCCTCCAGACTCTGGCACCTTGATTTCCGAATGACATGCAAAATTTGAGCGACAGTCCAGTGCTGCTTCTCTGTAGCCCAGGTCAGACGCTTCTGCCACTGTTTCTGGTTCAAAAGTGACTTGACCTGGGGAATGCGGCACCTGTCGCCCATTTCCTGCATACGCCTGTGCACGGTGGCTCTGGATGTTTCTACTCCAGACTCAGTCCACTGCTTCCGCAGGTCCCCCCTTCTCCACAATCTTCCTCAGGGTCCGGTCACCTCTTCTCGTAGTGCAGCGTTTTTTGCCACACTTTTTCCTTTCCACAGACTTCCCACAGAGGTGCCTTGATACAGCACTCTGGGAACAGCCTATTCAAACAGAAATGTCTTTCTGTGTCTTACCCTCTCGCTTGAGGGTGTCAATGATGGCCTTCTGGACAGCAGTCAGGTCGGCAGTCTTACCCATGATTGCGGTTTTGAGTAATGAACCAGGCTGGGAGTTTTTAAAAGTCTCAGGAATCTTTTGCAGGTGTTTAGAGTTAATTAGTTGATTCAGATGATTAGGTTAATAGTTTGTTTAGAGAACCTTTTCATGATATGCTAATTTTTTGGGTTTTCATGAGCTGTATGCCAAAATCCTCAGTATTAAAACAATAAAAGACCTGAAATATTTCAGTTGGTGTGCAATGAATCCAAAATATATGAAAGTTTAATTTTTATCATTACATTATGGAAAATAATGAACTTTTATCACAATATGCTAATTTTTTGAGAAGGACCTGTATGTTACACACTATATGAAAGGTATTTTTTCAAAAATCCATAATAGGGGATATTTAATAAATAATACAATTTAATTTAATCGTAATTATATTTCATCCTATAGTGAAAGAGAAAAGCTGCGTTATAACTTCAGATGTGAGGTTTCTCTGAATAACGCAGATTTACACGCATGTACAGCTGACTAATGAAAGGTGGTCTGTAATCTGGGTTTGTATAAAAGTAGTTTGAACTGGTTTTGAGAATAACACTGTAACGTTCGCTTTGTTGGAAGGAAGGAGGCGGAACCGCGAACATTCAAAAAGATTTTAATTTCAAAATAAATAAACAAAACAAAAGTAACTCCGCTGGCAGCCCTCACGGACGACTGCCCGCAAACACACACACACACACATAAAAACGTGGGCAGCCTCGCGACGACTGCCCACCGACACAACAAACGTAAACAAAATATAACATAAAATCCAGGCCTGGTCCTCTCTCCTTCCGCTGCCTTCGCTCCTCCTTTTATGCTCCCGCCCTCGGCCGCGAGACGAGACCGGTGTGACGCGCAGCTGGCACTCATTATCACTCGTCACCGGTCCCGCTCTCGCGTCCTCGCCCGCTGCTTGCCACATACCCCCATCGCCTCGCAGGCCGGGGGCACTCCGAGACTGCGCTCTACTCCCCTCTCCCGGGGCCGATCACGGCGGCCGCGGCACCTGGGGTAAGGACAGAGAGGCGAGAGAAATGAAGACGGGAGCACGAGGAGCGACAGAACGAGAGGAGAGAGGGAAAAAAATTCTGGTCCGGCTCCTGACACATTGCCGGTCCTCAGCCAGCTGAGAGGCTCTTACTCGCGGTGCCATGCGATGGTACTGACGCCGATGGACGGCTCGATCCTCCTCCGCCTGGCGCCGGGCGGTGGCTCCTCCGCTTGAGAGCAGCCGGCCCCCATCTCTAACATTGCCTCTAATTCGGCCTGAACCACTTCTTTCTTGTGTTCTGGCAACCTATATGGTCGGCTGCGTACAACGACGCCCGGCTCGGTCTCAACGTGGTGTTGGATGAGGTCCGTCCGACCCGGTAGGGGCGAGAACACGTCGGCGAACTCCGCCTGTAATTGTTTGAGGTCTATGAGCTGGGAGGGTGAGAGGTGATCTCCCGGGACCAGAGCGGGAGATTGTGACTTTGAACCGCCTCTGGTCCGAGATCATCCTCTCCACTCACTACCGTCGCCAGCATCACAGCCTCGGCCTCAACCCATTTTTTTAATAAATTGATATGATATATCTGACGTGCCCCGTCCCTGTCGGACCGAATGACCTCATAGTTCAGATCCCCTACTCGCCGTGTGTGACCTCAAACGGTCCTTGCCACTTGGCGAGTAATTTAGAACTAGAGGTGGGTAGTAACAGAAGTACTTTCTCTCCCGGTGCAAATTGTCTTAATCTAGCCCCTTTGTTGTACAGCTGTCTCTGTTTGTCTTGAGCCTGTAACAAATTCTCCATCAAAAGCCGCCCAGAGTGTGGAGTTTTGTTCTCAGGTCCAATACAAACTGAATTTCGTTTTTACTAGCGGACGGTCCGTCCTCCCAAGCTTCCCTAATGACATCCAAAACCCTCGGGCTGGCGGCCATAGAGAAGCTCGAAGGGGAAAACCCGTGGAGGCTTGGGGAACCTCGCGGACAGCGAACAAGAGAGGTTCTAGCCATTTGTCCCAATTTTGGCGTCTTCGTGAACGAATTTACATTTAATCATGGTTTTCAACGCGGCGACAAATCTTTCTACCAGCCCGCCTGTTTGTGGGTGATAGACGCTGGTTCGACAGACTTAATGCCCAATAATCCGTAAAGTTCGCGGATTGTCCGTGACATAAACGCCGTGCCTTGATCGGTGAGAATCTCTTTCGGATTCCCACCCGAGATTAGGAGAACAGTGCACTCGCAACACTTTTCGAAATGTTACGAGTGGCACTGCCTCCGGATATCGCGCTGCATAATCCACCAGGACTAATGCAAGCGATGTCCGCGGCTGACCGCTTCTAATGGCCCGATGAGGTCCATCCCAATTCTTTCAAGGACCTGCATCAATGGGAGGGGCACAATGGTGCTTTTGGTTGGGCCGGTGGATTTACCAACTGACATTCACGACAAGACGCACACCACCGGCGTACATTCTCGTGAATGCCCGCCAAAAGAACCGGGCCATGAGGCGGTTTAGTGTCGCTATTTGCCCTAAATGCCCAGCCATAGGATTATGATGAGCCGCCTGGAAAAGCATTTCCCGACGGCTTTTAGGAATTAACAACTGGGTTGTAGTCTGCTTTGTTTGGGCATCTTGGGTCACCCTATACAACCTGTCCTTTATCAGAGAAAAATAAGGAAAAGTGAGCGGTTGATCAGGACGGAGGGATGGCCGTCGATGGCACAGACCTGATTGAACGCATTTTTGAGCGTTTCATCCTGGGACTGTTCCAGGGGAAAGTCATCGCGCCCAAAACACTGGCGTTCCGAGCGCTCAGTTCCCCTGGATCAGTGCCCAGTGGTCGCGGTTCCACCTCCCCCGCCTGTGCAACCGCCACTTTCCCCGTCTCTTTTTTCCCCCAAGAGGCACCCACACATAAACATCCCAATAATTCCTTAAAACCTGGCCAATTTGTTCCCAAAATCAGTGGGTGCCGGAGGTGCTGGTTAACGGCCACCTCAACTCTATGTTTTTTTCCCCTGAATAGAAAATCCATTGGCACTAACGGGTATTCTCTCACCTCCCCGTGCACACACCTCACCATAACCATGCGGCGCTTATCCCATGCCCCGGGCTGAATCAGGCTTTGGTGTACAGAGGTCTGGTTACAACCTGAATCCACCAGAGCCTGATAAGTACCCCCCTTGATACTCACGGGTATTTGGTACAGTCCAGCTTGATCGGGGCAGCGTGGGGCCGGGGACCCTGACCAGCGTCCCCACCTCCATCACTGGACACTGATCAACAAAGTGCCCAGGGTCCCCACAACGCCAACACGCCGCCCAGGCCTCCCGCCGCCCTAGTGGCTGGAAGTAGGCCCTGAATTGGCGGAGAGACCGCGGGCGGCCCGCCAGCGGTGTCGGTTCTGGCTCTCCTCCTCCTCCTCGGCGCTGATTGGGTGGTCGCGGTGGTTCTCCTGAACCACCCATCCTCCATCTTGGGGCCGGTTGGAGGCACCCCGCGATACCTAGGAAAGGGGATAGGTTTGGAGAGAGACGGGAGGGAAGGAGAAGAGAGAGAGAGAGAGAGATGCTGATGGTAGATGTTCGCCGACCCTCGGCACGCCACCATCTCGCCTCCGCCAGTTGGATGGCCTGGTCCAGCGACGCCGGGCGGTGGCACTGGACCCACTGGGCAGTCTTCGCAACCTGGCCACGAACTGCTCCAGTGCCACACGGTCGATGATCCTCGACGCCACTTCCATCGCCATCAGCCACTTGCGGCAGGAGTCCCGGAGCTGGTGCGCAAACACGGCGGGTCGGCCGGACTCGCCTAGTGTCAGGGTACGGAACCGCTGACGGTGTTGTTCGGCGTCCGCCGACCCGCTGTAGAATGGCGCGCTTGAGATCGTCGTAGACCAGGAGATTCTGGACTGGCAGTTGGTGTGCGGCTACCTGAGCCTCCCCCGACAGCAGGGGAAGCAGCCGCATCGGCCAGTCCGCCTTGGGCCATTCCCGAACCCGGCCGCCTCTCAAAAGCTCTATGAAGGCCTCAGGATCATCCTGAGGCCCCATCTTCGATAGCGGGACGGCCGCGGCTGATTCGGTGGTCTGTCTCTGGGGAATGGCCCGGATCTCCCGGTCTATCCAGCCCCGGAACAGCTCGCGGTCTTCATGCTGGGCCGTGAGGAGAGCTTCAAACGCCGCTGTTGCTCCTCCTCACGGCCAGCAGATCCTGGTGGTGTTCTTGGTGAAGACCGGCAGCGATTGGACGGCGTCCGCAAGCGCGCCTTCGGGCGGAGTTGACATGGCGGCGCGATCTTCTCCTTCCCGGTTTCGCACCAGTGTAACGGGTTCGCTTTGTTGGAAGGAAGGAGGCGGAACCGGCGAACATTCAAAAGATTTTAATTTCAAAATAAATAAACAAAACAAAAGTAACTGGGCAGCCCTCACGGACGACTGCCCGCAAACACACACACACACATAAAAACGGGCAGCCCTCGCGACGCACTGCCCACCGACACAACAAACGTAAACAAAATATAACATAAAATCCAGGCCTGGTCCTCTCTCCCTTCCGCTGCCTTCGCTCCTCCTTTTATGCTCCCGCCCCTCGGCCGCGAGACGAGACCGGTGTGACGCGCAGCTGGCACTCATTATCACTCGTCACCGGTCCCGCTCTCGCGGTCCTCGCCCCGCTGCTTGCCACAAACACACTTGGCATTACTCGAGGATCTGGAGAGAGCGGCATGTGTTTGTCAAGAGTGATGAAAGGCTGTAAAGAAAAGGTTGTGCAGAAATCCCTCATATGCAGATGGGTTTTGACCTGTTTTATGCAAACCACTAACATTGTGCACGTGGCCGCTTATTTAGAATACTCCAAATTCAATAATGCTGCCTCCCAATTTGCATAATATCCGTCCTAAATAGTATTTGAAAGTAGAATTAATGCGTCCCAAATCATTGCATGTTGATGTATTCCAAAGATAATACTTTTTCTGGTTAGAAGTTAGAATCCGAACTGCAGATCCGCGCAGACTCTAATATTTCCCACAACCCATTGCGTGTTGGAGAAAAGATATTTATTCCATGTTATCCACATTATATTTCATATGCAACAGCATTGTGAACTTTTTGTAATGATACTTTTAAATGCATCGTTATATTCAAATTGCACACACGAGGAGAGTCTCTGCATGAGAGAACCACGACTGGCAGATCAATGTGCTGCTACTTTTCTCTCTGACATGGTAGGAAATTAAATTGAATGTGGAGGATTTTAATTGTGACAAGTTGATTGACAGGGCAGTTTAAATGGTGACAGGATGCACGTAACGATGCGGCATAGCTGTCTGTTAAAGATGACTAAGTAGTATGTCCCAAACTTCTGCTACACTCAAATGTATGTACTCTTTCTTCACAAAAAGAGTACATACTTTTAGGGCGTAGTATAAGCAGGTGAATTGGGATGCAGCATAATATTAGAACGATATTAAGAATAAATTCTTAACGCACGTGTTATTGATTAGGCAGAGATGTTTCGTGAAAAGTTCTCCTGCGCATATACAAATGTGCTTTAAATATGTTCATTAAAATATTTTTTTTCATTGTATTTATTTTTTATTTGTATTTGTTATTCAGCTGCCTTTTTGAATAAGGTATTAGACTCTGGGCACATCCCTAGTGTCGGACCACAGATTTGCTCTTTCATATGTGAAGTACAGACGGAGAAGGAAGTGACATTCGGTTGACATTTGGTGGCTTACTGGCATTTTACAAGATAGATGAGAGCAAGCTTCACTTCAGCTGAGTTTAAGACCAGGCGTTCCACAAAACAGCTTTACTCAGGCCTCTTTTATCCCGAGGCACATGCACGAACCTCCAGCGCATGTGCATACGCACACATTCAGGCATTACTCTGTCATTCTCTCTCACACAAGCTGTCAAAATCTTCAGAGTTCTCATGTTTCTTTTCCGCTTGCGGTGGAAAGGAGAACACCATGTATCCCCTCTTGCCGCTGTGACCCTGATCATAAACTCGTGTTCTCCACTCTTGAAAGATTGAAATCCAGTGAGGCAAAGAAACATAAACTTTTCATCTACTTTCGCTCGAGACTGTCTCTTTCCTGCTCCGCCCCACATGCTTCTCTCTTTCCCATTTCTTACATCTTACCCCCATCTCTGGCTTTCTATCCATCAGGGAGAGCTCCGTTGGAGCGCGGCGGGCCTTGCAATTGTCCTCATAAATTGTGTGAGTGTCAGGGTGAGGAAAGGAGCTAAGTGTGCAGTAAATAACAAAGGTCTCCGTCGACAGCGCCACATTCTGGTCAGTGAAATTACCCAGCATGCCCTGGGAGAAGAGAAGACGCACCCCTTACATGATGAATTGCATTGGGGGATGGCACGGAAGACCACCCGGCGTCCTCCTTACCTGTGCCGTGAACGAGCGCTGCCACCCCAAGAGCCCTTGATGATTTAAATGGATGAGTGTCTTTATTTCCCCCGTAAAAGAAGCTGTTTGTCTCTCAGCTTGTGTAATAACCGATCTTTCATCAGACATCGGAAACTGCTATCATTTTTCATTCCCCCTCTCCATGACACGCATGGGCTTTTTTGCTTTTGCACTCTCTCTTCTTATTCGATCTCTTTCACTTTCTGTCTTGTATTGATCACGCATTCATAACTGCCAGCACATTTTTGTTGCTCTTGACTTTCACTCTGGCTGTGTCATCCCCCATTCGCATTATTATGGCCGGCCACCGAAGACTAATGTGTCATTGCATTAGGTTTTCTATTTTTCTATCTCTCTGTCCCACAATCTTCAAGGTGTTATTTTGCTTTATTTTCACATACAAAGGACATTTTATTCAAAATGCAGGCACAGTTTTTTTTTGTGCTCAAACATGTTACTGCATGTCTTCCAACCTTGTTACTACCCACACTGCAAAAAAAAAAAAACATAAATATATTTTGTCCTTTTTTGACATGTTTTCCAATGACAATGAAGCAAGCGTAAGATACAGTATTAGGGTTAGTTTTAATATTATATAATAAAAATCTGTAATATATTATATTTATTATGTTATGTTATTAATTATATTTCACTTGTTCATATTGTATGCACTTTAAACGTGACAAAATCTGCTGATGCATAAGACTTCCCTTACACCTAAACTTACCCATACCACCACACCTGTCCCTACCTTTACACGCATCACACTTCAATATTAGCAAAAGTGTTTTGCAATACAATATGAACACAATAAGTACTTATTTTTGATGTAAGTACATAGTAGGCCACCTAATATAAAGTGGGGCCAATAAGAGACCTGAACTACACAAAAAGCATATAGAACATCTCCAGCATGTGAACATTGTTCAACATGTGTTGGTCTTAACAAAAAAATGTTTATGCGCTATATGCATTCTGATTTTGTTTCAGACATTCATGATTTGAATATTTTCTATTCTTGACTGATCTTTTAAAAAAAAAAGATTTTTGGCAATAGATAAACTGTTAAAAGAGTGATCTTGAGATGAATCCCTGTAGTCGTCCAATTTGACTCTCACATGCGGATGTGATATATTATTAATCTGACAGGTGATTTTTATTATATAAAGTTTGATCACTATCTTCTCAGTTGTTTAAAAGATTAAGGCATTTATCAGTTTGATAAAATGTTAAATTTTCCAATAAAAGATCATACATTTTATGCATGATTTATTACATTTAATTACCACGTAGCAGATTTTTACTCTTATCTTTAACTAATTTAATTTAGATCTTTCATTTAGATCTGTTTAATATAATGTTTATGGCTACAATTAGTGTGATTCATTTTTTTTATTTTTATTCGCAAAATGACACATCAGGATTTTAAACTTGAGTTACAATAAAAAAAAAAAAAACATTTTAAAAATGAACACATTGAAATGTAAGTTTCTGGTCTTTTTTTGTACCTATTCAATTAAAGTACTACATGCTATCGCACCTTCTTTCCTGCACATTTCAAAAACAGCGTTCGCATGCTTCCCCTACTAACAGACACGTTTTTGCTCCTTTTCTATCATTCATCTCACTCTTTCTGGCATTCTTTCTCTCTCACCTTCACTATATCACATTCCCTTCTCACACGCCGCCGTATAACACTTTAACTCTTTTCTCCTCTATTTTTCCCTCTGCTTGGGAGCTTCATTATCTCGCATGTACCTAGAACCTATAATCTATTTTGTCAATCATAGCTCTCTTTCCTCCTTCCTGGCCCAATCAGATGTTTTGTTTTGGTCTTTCTCTCAGTGCTCCATTACCTGTGAGATATGGGCTTTTCTGGGTATGTTACATAAGCATTGTGTCTCTGCTGATAGCTGATTGACAGGCCCTGATTTATGTTATGAGGTGATGTGGTTTGAACCACATGGAATCAAATTCCTTGACATGGTAGAGACGCCATCACACTTTGTGCCGATCTCCCAGTCTCCAGGCTGTACAACTTCAGCTTGCACCGTGACAGCCACTAGAAATAAGATGAATTGGTTTAAGAGAGAAATATTCCTTTTGTTTCCCAGGAAATTTTCCAAAATAACCTTGACTGTAAGACCTTGAGAAAAATGTTTGAGTGTAAATGGTAGCATTTTTCACATCACGGGCCGAACAATTGAGGCGAGTCCTTTTTATCCATAATGGCTCATTGTACAAAATACCCACTAAATGTTCTTTCATATTGTCTCATTTTCTCCATGCACTTTTCAGATGGTGAAACATCTCCAAATAGACATGCAGTGCAACAGATATTGGATTGGGTCAATAATATATTTAATAGTTTTATTGTATAATCTTTTTGAGATTATTGATTTCTGTTCCCGTTTCTTGCTTGCAGGATGAGGGCTCACTTTGTATTGTATTGACTGTGGTAGTGTTATGATATGGTGAGACTTGCCCTCAGGCTCCACTCAGACGCGTGTTGGGCCGCAATTATTGACCCCACTGACCTTCCGACAGCTCTATTTCATACATGCTGCCTTATGCATATAATCTTCTCGATACTGATTTCCACCTATAAAGTGCAAAGAAGCGAATAGCAGTGCCGTCCCTCCCAAAACATCTAATTTTTAATCTCAGGCATCAGCGTTTATCTCATCTTGCTGTAGTTTTCCATGAACACTGAGGAATTTAAGAACAAATTGCAGCCACTGATAGTGTTGTTTATTTGAACATGCTGTTTGTACACACACACACACACACACACACACACACACATGTTTGTTTTTGTGAAATGTGGGACATTCCATAGGCTTAATGCATTTTATACTGTACAAACCGTATTTTCTATCCCCTACACTGCCCCTGCCCCTAAACCTACCCATCACAGGAGACTGCAGTTTACTTTCTGTGAAAAAACCTCATCCTGTGTGATTTATAAGCATTTTGAAAAGTGAGGACATGTGGAACGTCCTCATATTTCACCCTCTTTTTGTAATACCTATGTCATACCCATGTCATTATACACATTTGTGTCCTTATATTTCACAAAACATGCACACACACACACACACACACACACACACACACACACACACACACACACACACACACACACACACACACACACACACACACACACAATAGTTCCAATGTTTTTGAAAGTCTCAGTAACACTTTAGTTTAGGGTCCAATTCTCACTATTAACTAGTTGCTTATTAGCATGCATATTACTAAGATATTGGCTGTTTATAGTACTTATAAAAAGCACATATTAATGCGCATTATTCTGCATGAGCATATTCTACATGCCTTTATTCTTCCCAATACCTAAACTTAACAACTACCTTAAAAGCAGTAATTATCAGTTAATTGAGGCAAAAGTCGTAGTTAATAGTGAGAATTGGACCCAATCTAAAGTGTGACCGAAGTCTTTTATATGTTCACTAAGGCTGCATTTATTTGATCAAAAATACAGTGAAAACAGTGATATTGTGAAATGTTATTACAATATAGAATGACTGTTTTCTTTTGTAAAACTATTCCTGTGATGGCAAAGCTGATTTTTTTTTTTTTTTAGCAGCTCAATCTTGAGTGTCACACGATCCTTCTGAAATGTGTCACATGTTCCA
Source organism: Gobiocypris rarus (assembly GCA_023029165.1). Classification (NCBI taxonomy): domain Eukaryota; kingdom Metazoa; phylum Chordata; class Actinopteri; order Cypriniformes; family Gobionidae; genus Gobiocypris; species Gobiocypris rarus. The sequence goes on along the minus strand of CM040927.1, from coordinate 22,317,579 downwards.
ATATAAGGATTTGCTGCTCAGAAAACAATTAATATTACAATTTTTGCTTAATATTTTTGTGGAAACAAAATTTAAGTTTTCCATGATGAATAGAAAATTCAAAAGAACTGTATTTATGTGAAATATAAATCTTTTGTAACATTAATGTCGTTACTGTCACCTTTGCTCATTTTTAAATAGATCTTTGCTGAAGAAAAGTATTAATTTCTTTCAAAACAAAAATCTCAATGATCCCAAATATATGTAATTTTCGTGCTGCATGGGTTGGAAGTGTCTCCCAGGGTTTGCAGCACCAGTGACAGTTCTGTTCTTTACCTGACCCTGTAGAACCCAGATGACTTCTTATCAGTTCCTTCATACATTCATACATTCATCTTTTCTTTTATCATTTCATCTACAGTTACACAAGAAGTGTTCCCACTGCATCCTGAGGGCTTCTGTGGCGGACCGAGAACTGCTGCAGTCCTTTCTTCATCCAAATCTACTCTTTCTTCTTTTCTCTCTCTCTCAGATGTTCTGTGTGTGAATCAGTGGGCTAGAGGTGACCCCCCAGCCCTATTACCCAAACTCACCGTCAGCAACCAGAGCACATTTCCCAAATGAAAAGCTTCTCCCCCTCAGTCTCAAAGCTCCATCACACTCCTCCCTCCATCGAATTGCTGCCTCTTCTTTTATAAGTCTCTTAATGGTTTATAAATTGCGCATAATGATTCCTCCTCTCCCCTCTGCGTTCAGAGATTTTTTATGGCCTTTCTGGTTTTGCGAGGCGAGTTTTTGTGCAAATGGGCAGTGATATCAAGGCCTTCAAGGGCTGTGTGCAGAGCTGCAGAGAGGCAGGAGGTTAAACTGTATGAGATGTGTCTTATGCAGTGTTCATATTGGGTGGAGGGGATGGCTGGGCTTAATTCTGTCAAATTATTGCCTTGACAGTGATTTTTTTTTGATTGTTCAGGCTTTTTTTGTTGTTAAAAGAAGTCTCACCAAATCTGCATTCATTTGATCAAAAATACAAGTGTTACAATTTAAAATGATATTTATTCCTTTGATGGCAAAGCTGAATTTATTTTAGCAGCTATTACATCAGTCTTCAGTGTCACATGATCCTTCAGAAATCATTCTAATCAGTTACATCCTTTTTTATTTTGTACTCATACATTTGAATTACTCTTAACTTGAAATATTTAAGTAAGGTAATTCATACATTTAACTTAAAATGATCATGTCATCTCAACTTAAGTATTGTTTTGTAGTAGAAACTTGGCTAGCTTTAGATTACATAAAGCTTAAGTTTTGCTTTTGATTTTTAATGTCATTGCCAAGCATGCATGGGGAATAGAAATCCCAGCAAAGTCTCAGTTAAATTGGAGTTTGTCTAAATTAAAAGAAACAAGTTCATAAAACTAAAAAACATTTAAAGAATTCAGATTACTTAAAATGTATCAGTTTTGTGAACTCAAAAGTAAAAGAAAGCTCTACATGCTTGTAAAAGTTAATTTGATTGAATTAATTAGTTTAATTTGAGTTGGCTCTACTCAAACCAATTAATTATTTTGATCGTTAGGGTTTACAGTGTAATATGCTGATATGCTGCTCATGAAACATTTCAAATGATCAATATTGAAAACTGTTGTGCTGCTTAATATTTTTGTGGAAACTGTGATGCACCTTTTCAGGATTCTTTAATAAATATAAAGTTCAAAAGAAAATTTATTTGAAATGAAAGCTCAATGCTGTCATGTTTGCACAATGTAATGCATATTTGCTGAATAAAAGTGATAATTTTTTTTTTTAATTACAGACCCTAAACTTTTGAACGATGGTGTTCTTAATATATTTAACATATATACAAAAATGAAGTGGGCTTTTGACAGTCTAGTCTGCCGTACATCCGTACATCTGATGTCTGCCCATGAAAGCCCACAATTCACTAGAGATAAAGAGTAAATGGTTCGGAGCCGTTTCATATTCATCACACTTGTGAAGAAGTTAATATAATCATCTTGTAACAGGGTGACATGAATTCATAAAATCGGTCACAAACCTTTCATTTAAAAGAACTGCAGATAACATGTCCTCAAGATCACAGTTACAACAGTGACAATTTTGCTTAGACCACATACTGAGTTACTGAAAGAAATACAGTACTGTATAAAAATACTGATGTGCCCACAGCAGTGGAAATTGCATTTCTAAGAAATAAGCCAACAACATGCCTTAGTTAGACATTCAGATATTAAGAAATTAAAGGTAAATTGCACTTCCTGTATGATCTAAACTGAGCAGTGCTAAATACAGATCCAGTGTCTTTACATGACTTTATTTTGCTTGATGATCATTAAAGCCTTAAAGTAAAATAAACCATACTTGACAAGTAACTTGCAGACTTGTTTTCATATAGTTTTTCTTATGCTGTATGCTTAGTGTTTTTTTTCTTACGCATAAGGGCAATTTGCCAGTGGGTAAGAAAAATATGATATATACACTGAAAACAAGTCTTATAATGACTTTTGCCGATTTGATCCTCAAGTGAATTTGTCTTTTTAAAATGTTTACACCAGCAGCCTTATACTTGAACAGCTTCAGTATGTTATACATCATCTTGCAGTGACACATGGATTTTAAAAGTTCAGATTAATTTAAGTAATAATTTGCCATTTTAAAGGTGCAGTGAGTGAATTTTAGCGGTGAGGTTGTGAATTGCAATCGCCCACCGCTCACCCCTCACTTTTGAAGCACATAGAGAAGCTACGGTAGCCGACACAGGGCAAAAATGTCGTCGTCGGAGAGAGTAGAGAGTGACTAGCGCTCTATAGAGCAGTTTGTCCGTGTAGGGCTATACTGTAGAAATATGACGGCACAAAATGGCGATTTCATTGTAAGGGGACCCGCGGTGCATGGAGATAGAAATGGCTCATTCTAAGGTAATAAAGCATAATGGTACATTATGTAAGGTCTTTATACACCACTGAAAACATATTTATATATATTATATTGTATTTCTGTCAATAGATCCTCATAAATACTACACACTACTCCAGTAACCTATAGAATACAATGTATATTTACACGTTAATCAAAACCAAGTGGAATAGAATGCCAAAAAAAAGAGTCTCAAACGGTTTTATACCTGGGGTCTCGGGGGTCTATAAGAGGCCAAATTAATATAACCTTTTTTTATAGAGGATATTTGAAGTGTGGTATCAACTTTGTAGGAAAACTCAAGACATATCATTCTTATATGTTAATAATAAGATTCATTTGTTGAGATATTTAAAAAACGCCTTGGGGTCTCTTAGACCACTAGCAGAACATGATGATTAAGAAAACCGCACTAAATTTCATTGCAATAGAATTACTGAGTCACTGGGTAATGCATCTATGCTCGCTCTCTCTCTCTCTCTCATTCTCTCGTTCTGTTTCCACTTGATCTCTCCCTCCAGCAGCATGAGGCTGGATGCAGGAGAGAAGAATGGGGGGAAAGATTGTGCTGAGTGCACATTAGGAACACATCTGGGGGGAGGAAGCTTAATAAAAAGACATTCTCTCTGCCTTGTCTTCTTCTGAGCCTCCATTTATTTCCACTCGTTCTTTCCTCGACTCCCTCGCTTTCTCTCGCTCTCCTCACCGTCTCAATCCATCTACCTGCCTTCATCCATCCTCCCCATAGGTGGGTAATTACAGAGAGGAGAAAGGGAGGTTTTTAATTTTCAACTGGTGCATTGAAGGGTTGAGAGTAAGTACGGCTCTGCTTCTCCCTGTACAAATGCTGCTATTCTGACACCATATCATTTCCTGTCATTATTGTCCACAGGCCGGGAGGGAAGGCAATGCTTCTCGAGGCTTGGGTTTGTGGAAGTTACATAAATACACCTTTGAGACTTTGAGTTGTGTTGTTGAACAGAAGTTAGCCTGTGCCTGGCACAATGTCAAATGTTTTATATGTGCACCTATCTCTGTCTAACCCCTAACAGACTTCCTGTCACCTTATTGCACCTCATGCCCATTAGGGTCGCAAAACTCTCACCAATTGCCAAAAATAGTACACTCTTAAAAACAAAGGTTCTATATGTATGGCTTCATGAAGAACCTTTAACATTCATGAAACCTTTCCATTACAAAAATCTTTTTAAGAACTGTTCACGTAAAGGTTTTTTGGGGAAACCTACAAATTGGAAACTTTTTAAGAGTGTAGCAGTAGAATGTCTAGCTTTCTTGTTTGGGACTTCCCCCCCACTAACGTCCCTTTTCCATTCATTTTCTTCACCAAAAGCATGAGACACCCATCCTGAGGTTTACTAGCTCCATTCATGCCCACATCCACCTCTGGCCCACCATCAACCACACACCTGTGTCCCATCTGGCATAGCAGATTCTCATCCAACACTTGCCACTGCCTGTATGTAATATACCACCTGCATCCCTCAAACTTGCAAGGTGCATGAATTCATAATTTTCATTACAATCATATTTAATTTGGCAACAAATTAGTCCAAATTTTGTGATTAGTACTATGTGTGTGGATATGTTCAACTGAACACTGCTGAGTGTTTGCTGATTAGCCCCTGCTGTTAGAAACTGTACCTGCATCATCTGGATGCAAATTTCATATTTTTTAAATTATTATTATTCATCAAGGATGCATTACATTGATCAAAAGGGACATTGAAGACATTTATAAGGTTAAAAAAAGATTTCTATTTAAAATAAATGCAGTTCTTTTGAACTTTCTATTAAAAAAATCCTATATTAAGAAAAAATTGATATTAACAGCACAAACTTCTTAAAAAAACATTTAAAATCCTACCCTCCCCAGTCTTTTGATTGCTAGTGTACTTAAGTATTTCATTATAATATATTATATTTTGCCAGTTTTGGCTGGCTCGACTTTTTCCTGCTCAGCATGTTCAGTAGTAAACAGTTTCTTGCGCCATTAGTGTTGTCATCATGACGTCTTTTCATTTTGAGAGTAATTGGTCATGTAGCATTATGGCTCAGGTGATTGTCTAAAAAAAGAAAAAAATTATTGAGCGTTGCCGAGAGCAAGGCTGTCAGGTTTCAAGCCGCATACCGCAGGGTGTTCTTCACCAGTCAAGCAACTTCTATTGAGATGAATGGTAAAGTTAACAACTATAGTAGCTTTCTCCAGCTATTACAGAGCTCCTTGGTAAGCAGCATCTTGAAAGTTTTGAAATCCATTTGAGATTTGATGTTGGCATCAAAAGGAAGTGACACAAAACGTTGGTCTCAATTTAACACAGTAGGAAAGGAAATGTTTTATGGCGATGGTCTTTTCCTGAGCTCTGATAATGAGAAGCTACAGCCTCATAAAACGCTACCTGCAGGGCCGCAGGGAGCTGTCAGATCTGTGCGGGCTGTACATGTATGCGCAGGTGTGTGTGTGTATGTGTGCCTTCATCGTGAATGTATTTCTAGACATCTGCCGCCTTCTTTTAAGTGTGCTGCAACTGAAGAAGGGGAATAGTTTGTTTACAGTATACAGAAATTGTCTTAAAATGTCTTGTGTAATCTAGAGATATGGTGAAACCGCCTCTTTCAAAGTAACCTTGCACAAATATGGCAAGGCAGACCAAAGACCTTTAATGTTATTATCATTCTCTGTATTTGAGCAAGCAACCACCAAATCAGCGAACAGCCTGGATTTATCTGTATGGTCCAAGAGAAAGGGCAAAAGGTTTTAAGACCTGTTAAAATCCTGTGTTAATTGCCTCACAGTTGTTCTACTGCCTCAGGGACGCTTAACAAGATAACCATAATTACTTGCCTTGAGTACAACATTTTACAAGAGAAAATATACTTATATCACTAAATAGAGTTTTACTTGATAATCCAGTTGCCTAATTAAGACCTGAAGGATATTTACTTGACCTATAGATGCCTGCGGTGTAACCCATAACATGAGGACATGGCTGTCACCCTCAAGCATTCTCTCTCAGTTTACACACTTACATATGAAATAGAATCTGACTGCAGCGGAACAATAAAAAACAAAACTGGAAATGTGTAAATGTGTCTAGTTGTCTATTTTAGAATTATTATCAATGTGTTTTTATATTATTATTTTGGTAACACTTTATTAGGATATTGGCTGTTTATTAGTATTTATAAAGCACATATTAATGCCTTGAGAACTTATAGAGTAGTATTGCATCCTTCATATCTCTGAACAGCCTTTAGTTTTATCATATTTATAAAAGACAGATACGCTGTACTGATTCTTTCCGAAAACACCCGAGCTCGTGCTTGTCACGGAAATACCCCGTCATATGTCCAATTGTTTTTTTGGGGGTTTTTTTAGCATGAGAATCCAACACTATATAAAGGGGTGATGAACTGACAAAAATCAACTTTCCTTTGAGCCTTTGATATATAAGATATATAAGTTTCTGATATAAGAATATCCTGTAAGTTTCAGAGCTGAAATCTTCCTTATTAGTCAAAGAAAAGCTTTTATTGACACCAGGCCCAGCAAATACTGATCAATGTCGTCATAGGAGGGGGAAACGCTGCCTCTACAGATCAATGTGTACACCTGCTTCTGTAGCCCCACCCACCGATCGTCAAGCTAAGGATTGCGCTACTAACAAGCAGCAACCTCCCGCGGTCTCTCTTGAAGCCAATACGGAAGTGACTTAAACTGCAGTTAATCGACTGGCCACTAGGGACAGACTCCAGAAGGGAGCAGAATCTCATTGAGCCCCATGTTAAAATGCCCAACTTTACAGCAGAAAAAAACATGTTTACAGCCTGGTACAAATTCTAGTTTTGGTCTATACGGCTAATTTTGCCCTTCATGATGACTGTGAGGGGGATGAATTATTTTCTTACTCATTCGTTTACATTATATAAAGCCTTAAAGTTCTGCACAATTAAGGGCGTGGCCACTTTGAGTGGCAGGTGGATAGCCATTTATCTGCTGTATGTTAGTCATCGCGTCACCTCAGCTCCGCCCACGTCCCGCCTCTTTGCCCATTTTCTGTTATCCGGGAGTGATGCGTTGCTAAGATGGCAACGGCCAGCTCGACCCTACTTTACGCTAGAGGCTGATATTTTTCGTGAATCCCACTGGTCACGTGATTGGGACGGGAGTGGCCTTTTTTTTACCGGGAGTGGGCGAGACCGGGAATCGTAATAACACTATGATACCATATACAAATATACTGTTTATATAAATTGTATGTTTTAATTTTGAACTCAATTCAAGTTGCCCTGTCTCTTTATGCTCTCCTGTTTGATTTGGTATGGCTGGTTAAGTGCTCCACACCCGTAACAGTTGGTGGCCAATGCCAACCACCAATAATATAAGCGAAAGGAGTCTTCCACTTGCACTTTGTAGCCGCAAAAATCACCATCAAAATTTAGTCAGACATGAAAGCCACGCTGCAACGACTACTGTTGGAAAATGATACGTCAATTGTGCTCACCGACATTTTAGGGCAGTCTGAAGTAACCAAAAGGCATGAAAACGGCATAAGCCAAGACATTTACTGCATGCGCATGTGAGTGTGCGTGCCTGTGTTTGAATAGATGATTTACATTGAATGTAATGTGTGTGCATCATTATTATATTGACCATCCAACCGTGTCACAGCTCTACTTATAGCTTCAAAACTGCTCTGCAGAATCCTATGGGTGACGTCACCGACACTACGTCCATATGTTTACAGTCTATGTCTACCAAGCTATTAACATGACTAAGAGAGTAGTACATTGCGATGTGCCTTGTTGTCCAGAACACAGTCCCTGTATAATCTTCCTTCTGAACACACACTTATGTGAGTTGGCTAAAACATGTTTTTTATATGTGTTAGTATTGCATTGTCACAGATCGTTTGAAATCTATTGATTACATATTAGCACGCTGTCACAGGGTGGCGAAGGTGTTATTGGTTCACTCGTGATCATACTCGGATTTGTAACGTTATGGGCCAGGGTAAAGGCCAACGTCACAGGGCTATGTGTTTTTCAGACAGGCTTAATAGTGAAATAACAATCCTTTCTTGCACGCACGTGAGTGTCTGTGTGGGCACGCTCATGTGTGTGTGTGCGCCCGCGTGCGTTTGTGTGCTATTATATTCACCGATCAGGCGAGACAAGTAATACAAAAATAACATTCCAATCAATCGCGGGTGGATGAGAGATAAATCATTGTGTTTGTTTGATAAAGATATTTTGCGAGTCCTCTGAGCATTTCCCCAGACGATTCCCACTTGTACTGAGGGGAGCTGAAGCTCATTAAATATGCGAATCATATCCAATCCTAGCAGTGGGCGTTTACTTCCAAGTCTTCAGTGCGGCATGCCCATCAAAACCGAGCTTGTCTTTAGAGAGCCTCAAAACCAGGTCAGAAAATAGCCAATTACTTTTTCATTATGATGTTTTTTAATGTAAAAACCACACGAATGTCATAAGCTGACCTCAGACAACAGTATAAAAAAATAAAACAAGCCAGTTCATGATCAAATTCGGCTTTGCCGTCATAGGAATATATTGCATTTTAAAATATTTAAATAAACAAAGCATAAGATACTTCTTTCAAAAACATGATTAAATATGTCTGTAGGACACATTTCATGTTATTAAGGCCACTGGGAGAAATTTTATCCTTAATAAAAAGCATACTGATGAAAAAATTCTGAGCGAAAACATTTGCGTACAGGTTTTTTACACAGATATGTACACACGGTTAGCAGGATAGTCTGTTTGCTGAAAATAGATGAGGCTTTATTCTTTTGTCATAGATGGATTTGGCTTTTGCCCCAGTTTCTCCCACAGGCTCCAAATCTTTTGCAATTCCCTCTGCAGCATATCCAGACATGCCATGGTCCTGAAATGGGCCAATCCAAGCTACGGAAACATTAAAGAAGAGAAGAGGAGACACCAGTGGGCAAAGGAGATGCAGAGGATCAGGGAGGAAGCTGTACGCCTCGTTCATCTCTGTTTACTCCAGCTGTCGCAGACTGAGAGAACAAGAGGGGAATAGAGGCTGGAGAGTTACACACCAAGCAAGGAAGGCTGAAAGAGAGAGAATGATAAAGACATGCCGGTGGACACTGCGGTTTCGCAAGGGCAGGCGATGGGGAAAGGTTAGGGAAAACAAAGGAAGTGGACACACACACACACATACAGGAAAGTGCTGATCCGTGGTCCCTGTCTGGGAAGGAGGAGAAGGTGCATTGATTGTGCACAAGCCACAAATGAGAAATCCATTGGGGTTAGCTGCTCCTGGCTTGAATGAGAGAAGGGGGCAGAGGAGGTCATCTAGGAGTCCATGTCTTTGCCAGGGCATGGCAGAGCTGGCAGCAGATACACAGAATCCATTAAACAGAACATGGCCAGGAGGGTCAACAGTTTGTACCAAGCCACGAGGTCATTCAAACACTAGGCGTTTAGCCAGCTAGACAACATGTTTAGTGTCAAGCCATGGGAAATGTTTCATTCATCAGCCTGAGACACACACTCACATCCATACACGTGTCCCACACACAGTCAAGAGCATACTTTTAATCCTACAATACACAAGGGACTGTAGTGTAAAAAATTAGAGACACCATGCATTTTATTGAAAAAAAAATCTTACATTTAATAATCTAGCAGACGCTTTTATCCGAAATGACTTACAAATGAGGAGCGTAATAGATGCAAATAAACCAACAATAGGGCAACAAAATGCAAGTGCTGTGACTAGGCCCAGTTAGTCTAGCACAGTACACTAAGGTTTTTTATTTTTATTTTTTTTCATTTATAAATAGATGTAGAATAGTAAGTGTTAGTATAAATGGGTCAAGTGTTGATGAAAAAGATGCGTCTTCAGCAGTTTCTTGAAAATGGCTAAAGACTTAGCAGCTCGGGATGAGTTTCACCGGCCATTCCACTGGTTTGGAAGAGGAGTTTAAGGGGCATGTTGGTACTGTGTAAAATCTGTGTGCATTACTTATTTAGATTTCAAATAGCAATCTAAAAAGTGTTTTTATCAATACTTTTTACTTTAATTTAGGTGGTTTTTAAATTCACAATTTCATCTCATATTTCTACAGTTTTATTGGTTTATTAAAAGTAACCCCTTCATTTTTATTTTATTCATTATATGCATTTTGTGCACACAAAGTACATTACATAGGATTGCCTGTTTTCCCCATGCATCACTAGTCAGTCCTTGTCAAAACTGAGCATAAACACAGTATACCCAAGGTACTGTTTAGTAGTGGGACGTGCGTCCCAGTTAATCTTCACTCCGTGGGTCTCTCCTTCGTGAGACTGTAAATCTCTGAACTCATACTTCATCCACCCACAAAAAGTAATTTAGAATCCATTCATGCCCCTCTGCCACCACTCAGACCTAAAATAAAGAGCAGCCGTGGATGCCTGCTTGCTTTTCATCAAACCATTTACCGTTCCCCTGATGCTAGTGAACCGAGTGTCTTTTTTTTTCTCATTACCTCCCACCTCTGTTCAACTCTATTCAAACACGGCACCAGAGTCAAACGTAATCTCAGCTCCGATATGATAATCCCCCCAGACCATTTCAGATGGAAACCCACCAAATGCAGAGAAGGGAGAGGATTCATTATCAATGCCCCAAGGGGGAGCAGGGATAGAGCTTTGGGTGGCAGGCAATGATGTGTTGAAGACAAGCGCAGCTCTCCCACCTTGATCTTACTGCAGAGCCGGCCAAACCCATCTCCGCTGGGACATTGTAACTGGACAGATAAGCATTAGTGGCAGAGGGTGACAGGTGAAGGAGAGTGGGACGGGTGGGGCTGGAGCGGGTGTGGTGGATGCTGATTGGATTAAAAATGACCGCTTTGCTTTTATTCAGTTGTCACACTGTGTTAGTCACCTATTGAGCCCGTCGAGGCGTGCCACACCTGTCAGAAGAGCCTATCGTTGACTATTGGTGTCTGGACATGTGTGTTTGTGTGGAGTTTGATTTATGCAGGTACGGTGTATGAAAGATTTATGAAATGTATTCACCATGTTCCTTTCGAGTATTTACATTTCAGGTTTTCAAGAAACGCAACAAATCATTGTGTCATATACTTTCCTATAAAAATGTTTATATATATATATCATACACACTTTTGGTTTATATATATATATATATATATATATATATATGATGATTACACACACACACACTCTCTCTACTGGTCAAATGTTATCCTTCAGGAATCATTATTTTGACTTGGTACTCAATGAATATAAATTATTATTGGTTCTCAATTATTAATAATGTTTTTAATTATCATTATCAATTTTGGTCTTTTACTTATATTTTTGTAGAAACCTGATTTGTTTTTCAGGTTTAAAAAAACAGCATCTATTTGAAAAGGAAATTGTTTGCAAAATTATTAATGTCATTACTGTTACTTTTTACTGTTACCTTATTGATTAAAAATATAAATTCTCTCTTGTTTTAACATTGATAATTATAATGTTTTTTTGCGCACCAAAACAGCATGTTATTTTAGATTGTAATAATATTTCTCAATATTACTTTTTTACTGTATTTTTTATCAAATAAATATAAAGTAAAACTTTTAAAAGCATTTAAAAATCTGAAGTATACTATAAAGTGTGTGCAGTATATTATTAACTTCCCAAAAGTATGAAACAATCTTTTGCTCTGTGAAGGAAAGGGAAAAAAATGTGATGTCACTGAGTTGCTTTGGAGAAAACATTTAATTCATGTTTAAATCCTCTCCATATAGTTTTCCTGTTGGCTTTGGCAGAGTTCTTTAGGTGTGATAGCTCACACCATGGCTGTTGTTACTGTTTTTGAAACTTCCTCCTTCAAATACGTGTCTGTGCGCAAGCTCCAAAAATGGTACCACCGTTGCATCAACTTGTCAGAAAAATATCTTCTTACCTTCTAGTGTGAGCGAGCTAAAGATGAATCAAGTGCAAAATTGGAATGAGAGACATCAGAAAATAAAGAAAGAGAAAAGAAGTCGCTGGCCTATGAAAGTGGCCCCTTCACAAAACCAGATGGTAGTTTGTAGCCCATTAAACACTAATCCTATGTTTTATTGCCTCAGTTAAGCTTCCCTATTTATCACAGGTCATAATCACACTGTTATGTGGCCTAAGAGAATGGAGAAAACTGGTGCAGTGATATCATCTCTGGTGAGTAGGACAATGTTTATGTAGCATGTACATGCAAAGTCTCTTATGTTATTCTAAACATGTATAACTTTCTTTCAAAAAGAAGACTGTTGTAGCTATTTTAGTATTATTTATATACTATTATAGTGTTTAATTATATTTTGAAATAGTTTTAATTTTATATTTTCAGTTTTAATTGGTTTGTTTTAGCAAGTTTGTGAATTATTTTTCTTTCTTTTGGTCTGAATGACAAGTCCAAGTCTTCTGAAGTCATACAGTAACTTTTTTGCTGTTGCTCTGAATCGCTGAGTCAAGAAGACCATTTTTGTTAACGGAATCAGCCAATTTGTTGAAAGGATCTGACTCAAATGAGTGATTCTTTTACTAATCAGACATCTCTACTTTTCTCATGAATGTACCAAGAGTAGCAAGATTTTCAGTGCATAACTAATTAAAGGGTTAGTTCACCCAAAAATGACATTTATGTCATTTATCTACTCACCCTCATGTCGTTCTAAACCTTAAGACCTTTATTCATCTTCGGAACACAAATTAAGATATTTTTGATGAAATCCGAGACGTCTCTGACCCCTCCATAGACAGCAATGTTACTGCAACTTTCAAGGACCAGAAAGGCAGTAAAGAGATTGCTAAAATCGTCCATGTGAATACAGGGGTTCAACCTTAAAGGGGTGTAAGGCTTTTTATTTACACTGTTGAATAGTTGGATTCTCATACTAAACATGGCCAAAATGTCAAAAAACATGTAAGACTTATAACAGAGAATTTCTGTGCCAAATACACTCACACAGAATTTGAATATGTTTCAGAAAGGTTTTTCTGAGTATGGCCCTGTATGACATCATAAAGGGCGGAATTCCTTGTATGGGCACTTCTCCTGGAAAAGCGCGTGCGCACATCAACCAGAGCAAGAGCACGTCCATCAACGTGCTTCATTCAGGTTACGGTAGCACTCGGCACCGCTGTCATTTTGTTTTTAGACCACAAATCAACAATGTCACTAAAGAAGTGTGTTTTTGGTTGTGAGGAAAAAAAGATAACCTTGTTCAGCTTCCCAAATTTCCCAAAGTTCTGAAAGTGTGTTTGTTTGTTCCCAGTCATGAGTGTGTATAATGTCAACAACACGAACGGATAGTGAATCGAAAGTTATCCAGGTATAATGCCATTATGTATTTCGTATGTGTGTATGTGCTCGTGTCTCTTTAGCTCCGCCCACAGCACGCCTCCACGAGCTCAGCTATTTTCGGAAAGAATCGATATGGCGTATCTGTCTTTTATAAATATGATAAAACTAAAGACTTTTCGGAGATATAGGATGCAATACTACTCTATAGGTACTCAAGATTTACATGAGACATGCAGAAACTGTGTGCGTAATGTACCCTTTCATGTTATGAAGTGATGAGTATACTTTTTTGTGCACAAAAACAAATTTATTCAACAATCTCTTCTCTTCCCAGTTACTCTTTTACGCTATTCACTTTGTTGGACTATTCTCAAAGTACAGCGCTTCCTAGTTTTATGACACAACACCGGCTCACTATTGGCTGAGCACGATCACATGCATGCGTTGTGGTACTTGCGTGAATCGCGTAGCACATTGGCATGGAGGAGAAGAGATTGTTGGATAAAGTCATTATTTTTGTTTGTTTTTGCGCACAAAAAGTATTCTTGTCGCTTCATAGGTTGAACCACTGGAGTCACATGGACCATTTTAATGATATCTTTACTGCATTTTCTGGGCCTTGAAAATTGCAGTAACGTTGCAGTCTATGGAGGGTCAGAGCTCTCGGAGATTAACAAAGGTCTAACGGGTTTGGAACAACATGAGGATGAGTAGATAATGGTAGAAATTTCCTTTTTGGGTGAAGTAACCTTTTATTTCTATTTTCTCACACAACGTCATACAGTTTTGGAACTACAGATGAGGGTGAATAAATTATGGCATTTTTTTTATTTTATCTCTTTAACTATCCTGTACATTTCGTTCTGCTGTACAGTGAGCCATTAAAATACAGCTAGGCTTTCCAATTTATCTGTTGTTTAATTAGCATAATAACATTGCTGCTCAACAGACCTTCTCCTTCAGTGTAGTGATTTTAATTTGAACGGCACAGAAGCGAAAACGCCTGAGGTGTAGACAAAATGTGAGAATGCAGAGCTGTTAGTAACTGGCGGATGCGTTTGCTCTCTCCAGATGGAACAGAAAGGTGGAATCACTGATAAAGAGGGAACAGGACAGGCAGGATAAAAGAGTGTGTTAGGTTAAACAGAGACATGGATGGGACAGCGAGATTCTCATGAGCGAAGGAGAATGAGAAGAGATGGAGGGACTTTAAGAGAGACAGAGAGGGAGCAATGTGTCCTCTACTGTTCCAGCCCTGAGGCGCATGGTCACCTCAGAGACTGCCCACTGAATTACCCACAACTCCTGGCTGCTCTCGGGAGTGTCTGGACAAGGGGAGCGGACAGGAGAAGTTAATGAGGGGAAGAGACGGAGCAGGTCTCCAGGGACCCCCGTGGGGTTTGGTGTGACAGGCTGAAGAAGTTTTCCAACTCTGATTGGGTAATTAGTAACATGGATTTGGCCCACAGAGTGGGAATTGATTGATTAGGTAGTGGAAAGATGTTTCTTTGCCATGTCTCCAGATGCTTGGGCACTGGGAGCCCAGAGGATAGAGGTGTACACACACACACACACACTCTCCTACACTTTCATTAACACTTTCTTGTCTGGTTTGCCACAATTTTGACACCTCTGTGCATACACTTTGGCAAATAAAAAAAAATAAAAAAGAATATGCCTAAAAGGTTCTAATTAATTACATGCAACCTTTAATTATTTCATTATATTCAAAGAATTATGTTAATTACTGCTTCATATTTGTCAACACAATTCTCATTGGCAAGAGAGAGGAAGAGGTAAAGGTTAAGTTACTATTTCAAACAGAAGTTGCGAGTGTTATGTGAGTGATAAATATTACTTGCTTTTGCCATAAGCAATCTTTTTTTTTTCTTACAAAGTCTGACCTTTTTAGTATTTGTATGTTTTTGTATTGACACACTATCTCACACTATCTTATAGTGTGAGAGAGAGTATAGTTACAATTATATTAGATACAGTAGCCCCTAACCTCAACAATTTGCATAACATAATAGATAGTAGGGGTTGAACGACTTCAGATTAGTCGCTGATGACATCATTAATGAACAAATAAGCCTGAACCTCGTGCTGAGACTCGAATGCAGGTTGCCTTATCAGTTCTTTTGTCTTTGGGTTGTTATATTTCTCACAGATTTCCGCTCGTTCTAATTCAGATACATATAAAGTAGCACAGGAAATATTACATTTATATGATTGTAGCAGCGTCTCTCTACTAATAGTGAAGCTGTGGGTTTTAGTTAGGCTACTAAGAAATATATGCTAAAACTTCAGTTTCACAGAACAGTGAAGTAAATCACAGAATGATTGTGTGCGTGCGAGCTACTGTCTGTATGTGTGTGCGTGCGTTACAATGCAGCAGCGCATTAGTTTAGAACGGCGATTAACTTACATGCACAATAAGCTGTTTAAAATGTGCATTCTGCCTATTAATTTTGAGCATCCACTCTCGGAGTATGCATTTATTTGTCATTTTAACCAGTGACTATTCGATGTCAAGCTTAAAGGTGCACTGTGAAAATTTTAGCGGCATCTATTAGTGAGGTTGCGAATTGCAACCACCCACCGCTCACCCCTCCCTTTCGAAGCACATAGAGAAGCTACGGTGGCCGACACAGGGCAAAGATGTCCTCACCTGAGACAACAGAGAGTAGTTAGCGCTCTGTAGAGCAATTTGTTCATTTAGGCAACTGTAGAAACATGATGGTGCAAAATGGTGACCCAGGGTGTATAGATATAGCTCATTATAAGGTAATAAAAACAAAACGATTAATTATGTAAGGTCTTTTCACCACTGAAAACCTAATAATTAAAATATATATTTTTTGTATTTTATTTTCAGCGTTACACCCACCCCCCTAAACCACACTTCCATCCGGGTCACGGCACCAATGTAACCCCTCGCCCCACTCGCCTCCTTGCCCCACTCCCAGCAGGATTCGGACTGCCGTTTACGCCATGGGACATGTGTGCACTAACAAGGACACTAAAGATTGCAGCCTCTGGCATCAGTTGTCTCTTTGAGACCAGGGGAGTGAGGTTTACCTGCACAGCTCTCACTAGCTGGCTGGATTTGGATCCGCCTCATCTCACCTTCCCATGTCCCAGCGTTACAGAGAACATTTTTATTGAATCACATTGAGTAAACACAATAAATTCGCATTGTTATTCAAAGAAATTCATTGCAGCTTATTAGTGTAGAAATTAATGAACTAACCTCAGCAAAAAATAAATAGATTTTCAGGATAGATAATTTAGTAAAATCCAAATAAGCTTTACAGATCTTTATTGGAAAGTGTATAAACAAGTTTTTCATACTTGTTTAATAAACCATAAATAATTTTTGCACATGCACCTGTGGAACAGTCTTTAAGATGTTAACAATTTACAGGCTGAAGAAAATGAATGTCACAATTGCATTAAAGAGACCTTTGACTATGCTCACTTGTGTGAACATGCCATAGTCCTGCAGCAGGAGGAATGAGGATTACAGATGTGGCCAGAGCAAAACATTGCAATGTCCCTAATATGAGACAGCGCTACAGGGAGACACGAAGGACAGCTGATCGCCCTTGCAGTGCCAAACCACGTGTAATGTGTCCTCCAGATGCATTTGAGGATTTGCAAGCGTCTTGGTTGAAGACACTTCAACAGCAAAAACTGGCAAATCTGCTGCCTTCCATGAAGATGAGATGCACTGCAGGATTTAAAGCAGCTGGTGGACACACCACATACTGACTGCTACTTACTGACTGCCACTTTTGAAACTGTCCCCCGCTCTGTTCAGGAACTCATTATTCCATTTCCGTTCATCAAATGTCTGTGAAATGTGTTCCATTTATGTCTCAGTTGTTGAATCTTTTTTATGTTCATACAAATATTTACACATAATAAGAATTTTATTGGAAAAAAAGCATTTGAAAGTAGGAAGATGTGATTATATTAACAAGGTCAGTTTAGGATACTGAAAGATTTGCTATGGCCATCTTAGAGTACTAACAGCAATGGATTAATTATTCGACAATAATCAGCTTGGCCAAATCTACAGAAAAAGAATGTTTTCATCAAATTCAGCTTAAGCTTTTAGTTCTGGGATTTCTGTAGCGTTTAACATGACAGACTAATACGGGCCACAAGAAATCGCTTTCCCTTGGATATGAAAATGCATTCTTGTGTGATTGAGACCTTTATTGAAAACCACCCGTCCTCTCATATCAATCATGTCTAATCCATCTTCAGGGAGAACAGCACAAATCCACCGTCACCCCGCGGCTCCTGGGAATGTGGCTCGGGGAACGGCGCAGGGGAGAAATCTTTCTGTTCGAGGCCCAGCTGAGAACATTATTGGATCGGCCAGATTATGGGGAAGAAAGCAAAGAAAAAAGAAGGTCCAAGCAGAACGGATTTAGCTCTATGGTGACTGTCAGTGACAAGGTGGGAGTCTGCAACGCTGAATGCTCATCAGGTGCTCCCACGGTGGAGGTTCACCCATCCCAAAGGGCACTCTGCTTGCTTTGGGATGGCATGGGATTACAGGCGGTCCAGTCTCAGCGGAGCCTCAGGTTGGCAGGATATTAATTAAGTAATTATCATGCCGTGAGGCGCAGCTATGAATTATGCATGAGGTCTTGATTGGGACATTTGTGATTGTGTAATCTAATTTCAGCCATATGTCTGACGCCTTTAGCTGGGCGTCTAACATTCGACAACCCCCAAGCACAAATACACACTAAGACATTTTCAGGTTTTCAATTATATGTTTAAAAGTCAAACGTATTTAAATACACACATTTGCACTGTAAAGACACTGTCATCATCTTCATGGATATTTTCGGAATACCAATATATTATTGATTTGTAAACTGGGACAGCTTTTTAAAGTTGATATGTTCTTGGCTGCAGAATAAAATGCTTTTGAACATTTAAACTGTAACAGTTCACAACACAAAAAGTAGTTTATAGAAAGAACTGTAACATTTTGTAACAACATGCCCACATTGAGGCCTACACGTATCATGTTATAACTAGACAAAAAAAAACTACGATTCTGAGTCAAAAGTCCAATTATACATGTTTCAACAATAGCCCCAATCTTCCCTATTTATTGTAAAACATCATCCAACAAATGATTCCTATTGACTAATTTACATACGTCTAACCTGATTTGACATTTAACAGAACAAATTTGTCACTGGAACAAAAGAACACATTCCTATTATGGTGATTAGAGTGAAATTAATTCATCAGTTTGGATTATTCTTCATGTTGATAAAGACTGAGTCCAGATTAACTCTTTATCCACATAATGGTATTTGTTCAAGTGTAAAATTAAGCTAATCTGAGAGCACACAGCAATAATCAATAGACCGGATTACTGCCTTATGGAAATAATGGAATAAAAAAAAAAAGACAAGCATTTAAGCATTTAAATATTTCTGAAAGACAGATCCCAAATCATGAAAAGATGTGAAATTGCTTAATACTGTAGCGGTTATGTACTGTTATTATTTTTATTCTGTTCAACCTGTTCCTGTTTTCCTGATTTCCTAGTTTGTTTCCTTATTTGGTAATTAATGGGAAAGTTAACCCAAAAAGTCATCCTATGACATTCTTCTTTCAGACGAATAAAAGTTGAGTTATATTAAAAAAGGCCTGGCTCTTCCAAGCTTTATCATGGCAGTAACTGTTGCTCTGTTTTTGAAGTCGATAAAAAAAGCATTTGTCCGTCAAATAACATGCTCCACATGGCTCCGGGGCTTATTAATTACACATATACACCTTGCGGGTGAATAAATCATGGGCTAATTAAAATTTTTGGGTGAACTAACCTTTTAAGTATCACACCTGTTCTGTTTCAGGTAATCATCCCTGTCTTTAAGACCTTAGTTCCCTGTGTTTCATTATCCATAATTGTTTATATTAAGTGTAGTTGTTATTCTGATTTCTTCTACGTGTTCACTTTTTTTTCAAATTAAAATACTTTATTTTTTAACTCTGATTTCTGAGTGATTCTGATTCTGCGTGTTAGTCTTCACCATAGACTGTATAAAAATATGGACGTAGTGTGACGTCACCCATAGGATTCTGAAGAGCAGTTTTGAAACGTAAAGTAGGGACGAGCTGGCCATTGCCATCTTAGCAGCGCGTCATTGTGCGTCACTCCCGGATAATAGAAAATGGGCAAAGAGGCGGGACGTGGGCGGAGCTGAGGTGACGCGATGACTAACAGACAGCAGATAAATGGCTACCCACCTGCCACTCTAAGTGGCCACGCCCTTAATTATGCAGAACTTTAAGACTTTATATAATGTAAACTAATGAGTTATAAAAAAAAATATCCCCCTCACAGTTGTCATGAAGGGCAAAGTTAGCCGTTTAGACCAAAACTAGAATTTGTACCAGGCTGTAAACATGTTTTTTTCTGCTGTAAAGTTGGGCATTTTAACATGGGGCTCAATGAGATTCTGCTCCCTTCTGGAGTCTGTCCCTAGTGGCCAGTCTATTAACTGCAGTTTAAGTCACTTCCGTATTGGCTTCAAGAGAGACCGCGGGAGGTTGCCACTTGGTCTAAATTATGCAAGCCATATCACATCAATTCTTAATGTAAAACGTTTTAATTCCTCAATCTGCCTGTGTGTCTTTTTTATTTATTTATTTGGTTTACTTGAAATGATTTAGTTATTGCTGCAACACTTCAGGAAACAATTATAACTTTGCAGTATATTCATGATAATGCTTATTCTGATGGACTACCTTTCGTTTGCGTAGTCGTTACTGTAAATGATCCCTGTATGATGGCTATAATGAGACTCAATCTGCAAGGAGGCAATAACAAAGTCAGCACAAATAAAAGGTGTTATTCAGAATTACACTCCGGCAGCTGAAGATATATCTGTTGATTTTGGCACCGACGGCATGCTGTGCGCTTTGGGGTCCCTAATGTATTTGTATCCTCTTCACTGTGTTATACTCCCACACTCATCCATTCCCTTGTTTTATTGATAAAAGAACGTCTGAGTGGTGGGATGTCTTTCTGTTCTCTCGCTTCATGATTCAGGAAGTAGCCATTCACAAGTCAATAATGAGCAAAACATCTGCGAGAACAGCATGCACTGGCTAAAAAAGTGTTTGTGTTGTAGTATTTAAATAGTTTCATCGCTCTTCTGAAGTGGCCCAGAGGCTTAAACACACGCATATGAAATTAAATAAGATTTGCTTTAATATAGCGAATAAAGTAAATAATTAAAATGTGAATTTCACACATATCCTGACCCTAACTGACTGAAAGCATTGAGAGCGCCTAAAATTGAGAAATGTAAATGTGATGCATTGCTGTTGTGACATTTGTCATGCACTTCAAAATATTGCTGACTGAGCTCATATTTTGTATGCATTACCATATTTCATTCAGTTACATGCTTGGGTTAACAAAAGTGTTTTTAACAGATAGCCTATTTTACTTTAGGCATATAAAAATCTAACTTGTTTATTTCCATCTGTAATCGTTTACATTCGTTGTGTACTGAAAACAGCTGTTTTTGCTGTGCTTTTGAAGCAATGTTATAACGTTGCATTTTCTCATAATAGGCCTATACATTGCACATCACCACATTTTTCAATGATTCTCTCAGATGAATCAATCTATCTAAATCCCTCCTCTCCACGAGTTTACTCTGCTCTAATTGGCCAGAAGACCCAGTCTGTTGTGATCGTCATATCAATCTGAGTCCAATGATGAAACATTGAAAGAACTAACGTTCGTTATTCAACCTGAACTTCCATCGCAAGGACGATTTGAGCAGGAAGATTCTCAGTGATACACTACTCAGTTTGAGGTACATTATAAGCTGCAACTGTAACGTTAATTCCTTACCATCAGCATTAACAAGTGTCCATCAACAAACCCATGTATATATTTTTAATTTATTGCGGTGCATGTGGGAACTACCAAGTAGAGAGTAACTGCAGGCTGGAGCAATGGGCGTGCCATAAGGTCGGAAAGAAATGGGGCGTGCCATGAGGAATGGGGCGTGCCGTAAGGTCTTTTCAATTGACGCGAAAAGCTTCCTGATCCGCATAAAAGCGAGCCATAAACGTAATCACTATAATTACACAAATTATACAAGACAAAATACATTTCTTTCATTGAAAAAAGCAATAATGATTCAAATATATATTTGTATAGCGCTTTTCACAATACACATTGTTTCAAAGCAGCTTTACAGAAAGTGCATTTTATACAGAAAGTGCAGAAAGTGCATATTGAGAATACATTCAAAAGTATGTTACCTTGAAACTTTCTGTATGGCGCGGGTTACGTGACGTCATCACCACCGCGACTTTTTAAGGTTCAATCATAAAAAACATTCATACTGTTTGTGATAAATGCACTTTTGTAACACATCACTTGAAGGTTTTAAACATTTATTTTTGTATTTCCCTTTTTCTATTTCATTTTGGACTGACTTTAAAATAGATATTCCTAAAATAGAAGTTCCTATTAGAATTTAGAACCTCTTGACATTTTACTGTTTCCAAAACCCATATTTTCTCAAAAACAAAATATAATTAAATGTTGCGAAGTTTTATATGCATGACACAAATAAAAGAAACCCTCCTATATTACCTTTAATAAGACTGATCTCACAGTATACTTTGAAACCCTTTCAAACATGAGATCACAAAACAGTTTTACCTTGATTCATAAACTTTTATTTTTGTATTTATTAGTATTGTTCATTTTATACTTGTTATTCCCTGATTTATACATTTTGAGCTGTATTTACAATGCTTTGTATTAATCGTTTTTTATTGCATTATACTTGAAATGTCTGTAATAGTAAAATTAAAATAATTTTTTTAATTATTTTTAAGATAAAAATGTCTCCTGACACTATTTAAGTCATACTAATTTTGTACTTTCATTTAAAGTACATACAAAGTAAAACTAATGTTATTTTTATAATAGTACAGCAAATGTTTTGTTGTATAAAGGCATATATATATATATATATATATATATATATATATATATATATATATATATATATATATATATATATTATATATATATATATATATATATATATATATATATATATATATATATATATATATATATATATATATATATATATATATATTCTTCTCACTGTAACATGTGTCTGTCAACAACAATTAAATAATTACCAAAGGGGAAAAATGTCAAGCAAAGAGACCAACAAATTATATCGCACATATATTACCCCAAACCCCCTCATCTTTTTCCTTCTAAAGGAAATAACGATTTTTAGCTAAAGGAAATTACGTATAACTATGGTTACTGCTGATTGGCCAACGCAGTTGCCAGGAGCAGAGCCATATAGAGTGAGAGTTGCGACAACTCCATAGACTCCAATGGAACGGTTTTTTTACAGCAATGGCGGCTCGTGGAGACTCTCAATAGTTCCCGGAAGTAGCAGCCGCGCCATAGAGTTACAGCAGAACAGACCGTTTGTGATGGACTTTTAAAAGCTAAGACGTCTAATCAGTCAGATTTTAAATTATCAGCAGATCTTAATCAAAATAACTTGTACATTAAAGCCTGCTTGTGTAGATTATCCATCATTAAATTAAATTATATTAGACTATAGTGTTATCAGATTAGTCTTGGATCGGCTACTTGCAAAGTTATTATCGAACACCGTATTAATAGTTAAATCTGTTATTTTAATTCCGTTTCATCCATCGTTCTGGAATTAGAGAAAAGGTGTGCAAGGTATGGAAAGTTACATATTAGTTAATTATAACGTTTGGGCGCGTGTGACAGCGGGTGTGTCTAAAGTGGTAAAATGAGGATACCAAGTTTGTTCCTTATTAGGCTACACGTGTATTAAGAATACATTTCTTTAATGATAAAATGCATCCGATATACATTCAGTGTTTTAGGCATTGTGATTCAATTAACTTTACCTTTACCAGCATTTATTAATCTTTGTTCATGTTAATTTCAACATTTACTAATACATTATTAAAATCTTGTTAACATTAGTTAATCCACTGTGAACTAACATGAACAACTGTATTATGTTAACGAAGATAAACATTACTGTAACCATATATATATATATATATATATGTATATATATCACCTGTAACACTATAGCTGTGATCATCAGCTATAGTGTTTTTTGTTGTTGTTGAAATTTGTATTTATATTCAGATTGCTCCTGCTGATTTGAGCCAGCCATTTTTTCTCCGCTCCATGCCAGTGGGGAAGCCAAACATTCAGCCAAACATTCACACTCTTTTCTCCGAGCGATTGGAGCATCCCCATGCAGCAAAGCAAACCATGGCAGAGATCATGCAAGGACAACTTGGAGGAAAGACACTTGGCATGCTATTCAGTTTATTAGAAATGTATTCATAAATTAGTTGCTGTAAATAGTTAAAACACACAAAATATGCATTTATATAAGTGTACAAACAGATGTTTAAGTTGTTTTAAACTTGAATATTTTATGTATCATATGAAGAAGTATTGTAAGAATGATATATTATAAAAATGGCAAGACCATAAAGAGACATCAGAAAAATAATGTATTGCTATTTTCCAGCTTATTGGGACACAAATAATGCAACTTGTTAATTTTTCAAAATATGACTTTACATTTTTATTTTAATGTTTGTATCCCAGTATAATAAAATGTCATGATAATTAAATTTTTATTTTATTTTAATATTTGTATCTCCAGCATACGTTGCTCCTTTGTCGGTATGAATTAATTGGAAAAAAAATAATTAAAAATGCTTGTTTGGCAAAACAATTGCCAGATTTAAAAAAAAAAATTCTCATAACTTAAAGCAAAACATTTTTGAAAATTTCTGTTGAACAGTAAGTATAATGCTTATTTATTAATACATTTGTCTACTGTATCATATTTATTATGCAAAATTCTAGGGCAAATAAATTATCAATATGAACAAAACTTTGCTGAAAACCGTTGTACACAATCTACTTCATGCCTTCTATACCCCGATTGATAGTTCATACTTTTAAAGTAAATGTAAGGAATACAATTACTGTACTACAGCAACTTGATTATTCATAAGCATTAAGTAGATTGTGTAGGATAGGTTTTTCAGCAGTGTTGGCCATATTGATAAAAAAGTTATGGTAATTGTGCACTCTAATTCTCAAATATTAGCGGATTTTATCTTTTAAAAACAACATCGCTGTAACCACATACTCATGCTACATACATGTCGATATGTAATAAAATTATTGAAAATCAATGCATTTATTGACTATTAATTACCAAAAATCGCAGTTCTGTCACTGTGACTATCAATTTGAATTGCCCGCCAAAGCACTTCCTGGAACTATTCGAGGCTACATGAATCACGTGACTATTAAGCGTTTTGAACTTCCGTCGCAACTCTAACTCTATGGCTCTGGCCAGGATGAAGCTCCTTTGACCAATGAGAAACCTCTTACCACGCCCCTACCTCTTGCCACGCCCCTACCTCTTGCCACGCCCATTACTCCAAGCTGCAGCTACCTGTGTCTCGAACTACAACGCTTACCCGAGTGCTAGCGTGAATGACTGATGTAACAGCAACGTTTTCAAAACAAATATTGCTTTATCCTTTATCTTTACTCAAAGTAGTAACAATCTCCGTTTATAGACACTGTTTTAGGTAATAATGGCGCACAGCTGATTAGCATCAACCAGGCCCGGTGAAGCAGTCGATTCTGTTCCCTTCGGAATGTCTGTTTCCCTTTAAGCGTAGTTGCCTAGTTACCATGCGTACCGTCAGAACTAACGTGAGCAAGAAGCACAACTGGATGTACGGGAAGCCAAAGGTTCAAAAAGTATTTTTTGTTGTTGTTGAAAACTTGTTTTTAGAAGCGAGGTTTTCCAGCTGCCAGTTCAACCCTGCTTATTTCTTGTACATTTTACAATGCATTACCGATTTCAATGTATTAAGGCTTTGGTTAGATGGTCACAGGTGTTTAATGTCACATTTTATATTTTGAAAGAATTAAAGACATAGGCTACTGCTTGTTTTCAGACACTGTTTTTTTTTAAGGTGTAACAGTTTACCCAAAGTGAAAAATAAAACTCCAAAAACAATTGCTTCATAATTTAGTCATTTATTGCAAGAAGAACATTTGTATGTGTCTTCTGTGAGTGGATTGCCCACACACTTCATGTGGAACCAGCACCCACAGTAGACCACAGGGAATCTGTAAAAATAAGAAAGAACATTTTTTAAATTTTTTATTTTGTGTATGCAACACCAACCAAAAGTGCAGCCATAGTTAGCCATTTGGTATCTTCATCTGCATCTTTTGCATCATCTTCTGCATCTCCTCAAAAGTTTCTGCCCCCACAAAACTGGCACTTAGGTCATCTATGAGGTACAGTACAACACTAATGTGAAATTTATTTCATACAGGGAACAAAACACTGTAAAATTATATGATCAAAAAGTTATCACAACATGTGTTTTTACTTTGTTTTACCTCATTTTCATTTACCAATTTTTCAACTTTTAAAAAAAAATTATATAATATTCAACTAATTTCTTAAAGTCAATTTAATGTAATTTAAGTATTAAAAACCTAAACATTTGAATGTGGGTTTCCCTTATGACAATAATATGAGGCATTAAGATTTGAAGTCAGCGTGGACAGACTTATTTGTAAGGTTAAAGTTCAACTGCATAAATTCAGACATAATACAATATATGAACAAGTGCAATTAATTAAATTCACAGAATAAATGGAGTGTGTGAGAATAATTTTATTATGACGCAGTGTAGCAAGACACTTGGATGTAGCGCCAACACTTTTGGCCTTTTTTGCTTTCCGTACACCCAGCTGTGCTTCCGTGCGTCTGCATCCGCTGTCAACAGAGTCTTTTTTTTTTTCTTTTGGGAGACAATAACTTTATTTATCTTTTTCTTTCGACTTTGCAGAACCTTTACATTCACAAACAGCTATATTACACATTGCATAAAAGGGAATATTCGAAAAATAATAGGGGTGCTTTAAAAACAAAAAACATGAATTCACATTAGATATTGCCTCCTCATTTCAGAAGTCCACCACAAACCCCTGATATCAAAGTATACATGGATATCTGCATACAGTGCAGTTCCACCCTATACTTATCATCAAGGAGTTCATCGATTCAGGTGTTCTTCTCTTACTTGATTTTTTTCTTCACTCCTTTCTTATTGATTTTGAACATCTGTGTATTGGGCATTCGGTACGATGCTGAATGGATTGCATGGCGCCAGAATATCTCTCTGTGCGGCTGGTAATTTGTATCTGAATCATTTATCTTGTCCACCGTGTTCTTGGTCGGGCAACCTCACAATCTGATTCTGATGCCTGACTCCAACAACAGTTTGTCTCTGTCCCCTTCTTTTTTAAACATTGCTTTTCATTTTCTTTTCTTTTTATGTATCTGTTGTATTAAATTTTGTTGGTAGCCGTGTGGGATTTTCAGTCTAACCGCAATCATGCCAGCCCAAAATCGCTGTGAAGTACACGAGAGATGTTGTAATTCAGCTTTTGCAGTATAAACAACAGTTCAAAATGCATCTAAAAAAGTGAATGTAGCACCGTTGACTTGCTGCAGCTTTAAAGAGCTCATGTTCTATTACATCTGTGTACGATGCACATCCTCAGCTTAAAGAGCTCCCCAGTGGAACGGCTGCCCTGGAGATGAGACTTAAAACAGACACATAAGAAGGAGAGGAGAATAAAGAAAAGCGTTTCTCCTCTCCAGAGGGCGAGCAGCCGTTCTCTCCTTCTGTGTTGGGTTTGAGAGCAGTTCTTTGTCTTCTGTGTTCCCTGGACCCCTGCTGTCTGAAAAGAGCCCACTGCAGGGGCCTGACTGAACTTAGACTCTGATTTCTGTGCTAAGGGTTCACACAGTGTAGAGCCCGTTCAAGCACGCAGTGAAATCGTTTTTTATGTTTTGTTTTGTTTTTTTTCTTTACGATTGAATTATGCTTCAGGGTTGAGCTTTGAAGACATTCAATTTTATTCCAAAGTACACCACAATTTTCGCTAAGTACATGATATTTCTGCATAAACTGTTCCAAAACTAAGTGAAATGCACAATAACTATAGGCGGAAGCCTTCTAAGAGAACATTCTAAATAGTACATGAAATTAAAATGCTTTTATTAATCAAGGATGAATATATTACACAAAAAATATTAAGCAGCACAACCGTTATAATGATTAGAAATGTTGAGCACAAAATAAGGATATTAGAATGATTTCTGAAGGATTATGTGACACTGGAGACTGGAGTAATAACTGTACGAAATATAGCTTTGCCATCACATAAATAAATTAAATGTTAAAATATATTAACATTGAAAAAGGTTATTTTAAATTGTAATAATATTTCACAATATTGCTGTTTTTTATTTATTTATTTTTAATAAAATAAACAACCTGAGTGAACATGGAAAAAGACTTTCAAAAACATTAAAAGTCTTACCAACCTCAATCCAACCATTATTGGGTAAAAAGTGCATTTTAATTAACATTTTCTGCCATCTTGGATTTGTTTTCACTAAAGTGCAATGCTGTGTTCAATTGCACTATAACTGTTTTCTTATAGTTTGTATATACGTGAGAAGCAGCGTAATTAAAATGTTGCCTTCGTTTTGGCATTTCAGCACTTTACAGTGATGTCTGCAATACCTTCAAATTCTTCCTCTACATTCAGCTCACTACATTTTGGAACTAAACAATTTGTCAGATTTCTTTGGGAATCAAACCCATGATCTTGCTAGCACCATACTCTCCTCTTTGACCTGTGTAACATACAGTATATGAGTGTGTTTTTGCACAGTTTAAAGGGATAGTTCACCCAAAAATGTAAATTACCCCATGATTTACTCACCCTCAAGCCATAGGACATTCTTCTTTCTGATGAATACAATCAGAGTTATATTAAACAATTATAATAGAATGGCAACCCAAAATTCCAGCAGACTGCCTTCTGCATTCAACTTACGAAAAAAGCATTACTAGACATAGGATGTAGCATAAGCATTTTGAACGTGAGAGGCGTTACACTTTCTTTGTGAGTTGAATAAGGTGGTCTGCTAGAAGCTAGATATTTTATTTTTTATAGGGTTTACTTTTTAAAGTTTTAATAGGGGATATTATTCTTACACAAACCACTGGATTCACTTCAGAAAGGCTTTATTAACTCCCCGGAGCTGTGTGGATTACTTTTATAATGGATGTATACACTTTTTTTGGGCTGCCATTCATTGCTATTATACTTGGATTAGCCAGGAGATTTTAAATATAACACCGATTGTATTCGTCTGAACGAAGAATGTAATATACACCTAGGATGGCTTGCGGGTGAGTAAATTATGAGATCATTTTCTTTTTTGGGTGAACTATCTTTTTAAATTCAGTAGGGAAACCATAATTAGGGCACAGATGTTTTCCCCACCAAATAATAAACATTCCATCTTAAATGTTTAAAATCTTAATAAATCTATGGTTCACCTTCCTGGTGTGACAGATGCACCTTATGTGACTGAGATGGTAGACACACATATGCTAGCGGTAAGGGTATGACATGTGTGCGTGAGCCAGAACAAGCGTGTGCCAGAGTTATATTTAGCTGGACTTGTGTGCTCATTGTGTGATGACCGTGGATAGCTGGAATCAGGTGTCCAGGTGTCTCTCTGCGTTTAAATTAGCACCTCTTTCAGCTGCCCTGCTCTCGTTTGGAGTCAGGGAGATATGCGGTCTCCTCACACTTCACCAAGAACAGCTACAACACCGCAGGCTAAAAGCCCTTTATTCTGTCATGTCTTTCTCCGCCCCAACAACCCCATCTTTGCCTATTACCCTTATTCTCCTCTCAATCTTTCATTTCCCTGTTTTATGGGACTAATGCCATTTCAAAGACACATTTGGATGTGTCGCTCATGCTCATCTCCTCCTCGTTTCGCCTCCGTTCAGTAGCATCAAATGTCAGTTAATAACACAGGATCTGTAATAAGAGTCAGTAAGAGCATACATGGGAAAATATTGATTGAGTCTTTTAAATTGACCCGTGCTAAAACTTTATTACATTTTCCTGATAGTTCAATACATAACTTAATGCAGTTCTGCTTCTGTTATCACTGTTTGTTCAAACAGAAGAGTATAAGACGGATTAGACTGATGCATGATTCATGCGGTTTGAGATAGGAGTGTCGTCGGGTGGTTGGCGGATTGGATCACAGGATCAGCAGGAGGTGGAATCAAACCTGCAACTTTGGCTTACATGCTGCTGCGGATGTGCCTCTTGGGGAAGATATTTAGTCAGTGAGAACTGCCCACTGACTGATAAAAAAAAAAGTCTAGTTTTAGAGCCCTGCACAAGTGACTATCCTAAAGTGTGATGTCAAAGGCTGCAATATTTTTTTTTAATAGCCGTCCAAGAATCACTTTTAACACATCTAAAAAAAGTTTGGGGTCAGTATGATTTTCTTTTTCTTTTTAAAGAAATTCATATTTTTATTCACATATACTGAAAATACAAGGGACATTTTTACAAAAAAAAAATATATATATATTTTAAATATCTATTCAAATATATATTTCAAATATATGTTTCTTATTATTATCAATTTTCTTTTTAAACATTACCACAATTTAAAGTGAAATGCAATAAAGTAAATGGTAAAAAGTTAATAAAGAGTTATGAGTATTAAAGATGCATCCGGTACTTGTAAATTCTAATACATAATATGGAGGAAAATATAGATATACTTATTTATTTAAATGATCATTCAATCAATCAAGTGTGTATGTATATATATATATATATATATATATATATATATATATATATATATATATATATATATATATATATATATATATATATATATATATATATATATAATGGCTGTCAAATGGTGGAAGATGCTTCTCGTGGTCCAGATGAACTTGAAATTGCAATGTATTGTAACTGTCATGGATTTGAGCACTTGGACAGCAGAAAGCAGCATAAAGCTCCCAGAAATCCAACTAATCTTTTGAAAACATAAAAAGAAACTCATTGTTATATCGAAAACGGGTTAAATGGCCAGAAAAAGAGAGAATTCCTAATGTACTTTAGACAGTTAATGCCTTATTGCTTGAGTGCAGCAGTAATGTAACATCTCACACTTCACGAATGACCACATAAAGTAACACTATATTAAAGAAATCTTTCTTTTTATGTTCTCATTCCATCCTTCCTTCCCTGAGGAGGAGGTGAGATTGGTGTGATGCAGGAGCTTGTGAAGGCAAACAGAGCGTACATACACCTGGACCTTTATGTGGACCTCTAATAAGGTGGCCAAGACAGCAAGCAGCTGTAGTCTGGAACAGAACATTCACACGTTATTATTCTTGAGGTCATAAGACTCATTTATCAGACAGTCTGCTCGCAACCAAAGGTGACAGAAGGTGGCTTTAGGTGGTGATTAGATTTCTAAAATCCATTGTGATAGATAATTTACAAGCATTTTCCTATCATCTCTCTGTCTGACTTCAAATAAAAGGTGCACTTTGTGTCTATTTTTCTCCTTTTTTATAGCTTTTCCAAAGAGCCGCTGTTCCATAACTCTGTTCTACTTTATCCCTTGCTACCTAAAGCTAGTCTCCACTTGTCTCTTTTATAGAGTGAGGTTGAGCAGTGGGCCCATGGGGGTCTCTCTAGGTAGCTGCAGTGAAGGCCAGCAGCAGCTGAGACCCGTGGCTTGCTGCAGGAGCAAGAGAACTTATTGTCACTCCATGGCACCCTCCATCAAAGCCATGATTAATAGAATGGGCCTTTTCTTTCATATAGCCTCCAGCGCTTCCTCACCTTCTCCATTTATACTCTGTGCACAGCGCTCCTTCTCTCTCCTGTCCGATAACATTGGGAAGCTCTGCTCATGTGGCAGGCAGATTCTTTCTGCTATCCTTGACGATCATTAAATATACTTTCATTTTACCGTGATACTGCTAAACAGTCAATACATCCAACTGCTCATAAAACCAAGACATTTATGAGATTGACAACCCTTTAAATACTTTATTGGATGGATGTGTTTAGCTGTGGGTTTAATCTCGGTGTAAACCTATATGGCTCAAGATATGTTTAATGCCAAACACAAAAATGTGAGTTTCCTTTCCAATTCCACAACATACAGAAGGTGAGATGCAATTACAGTTGAGCATTATTAACATTTAGCTCCAGTCTGAAAATTTGATTGGCCGAAAAAGTGTTTCAGGAACAGCAGATGTTTCACTTTATGCAACAGATGTCTGCGTTTGAGTGTATTGGTTTTTTTTCCACAGTCAATTGATAAATAATTTAATATAATTATTAAAAAACATATTCACAAACAGATTCATTTGGGAATGTGGTGCAGGTATGATGTACTCTAGTCCAACCCGGAAGTTACCATCACACTTGTTCCCTCGACAAAAACCCAATAGAATTTTCCATAGGCTTTTGGCCAATATAATTGTCCATCCATAGGCTTTTGAATTATCGCAAAAAATAAACTCTGTGATCAACAAAAGTGTATGATACTTACACATTTAGTCCATCAAAATAATTTTCACAAATGAACACAACTTTGAGTTTTGAAGCCTAAAAACAATCGGCAGAAGAAAAAAGATTAATTTAGGCTGAAATTAAACGAACTACACCATGGATGCTTGACTTCACTACCACCACCAAGCGTCCGACAACTCTTTTAGTCTTCATAAAAAAAAACTGTGAAAGTGTGAGAATAGTTTGCAAGAGTGTGATTACAAACACAATGAGGCTGTGAAAGCGGACTAGTGTGGTTAGGTGGTCGCTAACAAGTTTCTAAATGGGACTACAGATTTTGTTGGTGTGTTTTATCATACTGGTGTTTTTCATGTTGTAGAATAAAAACATGGAAATCTTGAGCTTGTGTTAACCACATACCTTATTTCAGGCTTTTAAAATCCCCTCCAAAAAAAAAAAACATTGACTTTGGGACAGTGGAACCGGAAGTGCTAATACGCTAACTCGTTTCCGGCTTTAAGCCTACAGGAAACAAAAATAATTGATTAATTTACTCAATCAATTCGATCAAAAACATGGATTCATTCATGAATGAAAAACGGGCAACTGAATTTACGAGAGAGTCATCGATTTATTTATTCAATCAATTCGATCAAAAACATGGATTCATTTATGAATGAAACAAGCAACTTTATGAGTGAGTCATTGATTCATTTAATCAATCGATTTGTTTTAAAAAGACTCATTCGGTAATTACACCTATTCTTTAAAGTTTGTGTTTAGGCTTCATTTTGAATTATTTTTGTACAGTACTGTAAGTGGAGCAAAGATAAAAGAAACAACTAGCAATAATGTGTTAAAATGTTTCCCTCCTTGATCCGCTTTAATCTTTGTTGTTGTTGTTGTACATTTGAATTTGAAGCAAAGTTTATCCCTGTGGGTTTTATTGTTTCTTTAGCAGAGCCATGACTTTGGAAGGTCAAAGACATTACAGATTTTATCAGCTGTTTCTGATCTCTCTGCCAATGAAATTAACACCAGCACACTGTCTTTCCATCACTGTCAATTCCACCGTCACCCCTCAATCCTTCTCTCTAGCTCTGTGACTTCAATTCCATTCCTTCCTCTTGTTTTTCTTTCCCTCTTTCTACATGTCATGCTCCCTTTTTTCCAAATTACATTATCTCCAATCCCTTTAGGTCTTCCTCTCTCTTTAGTCTCTCGCCCTTTCTTTAATTCTTTCTATCTCTTCTCCTCTCCCTCTTTTCCTTTCTGTCTCCAGCGCTCCTAGTAAATGATGCATAGCTGGGTCCCAGACTCTGAGCGATCATTAGTGAGGTGGTCCAGGAGAGATGGAGTGAAGGATGATGGAGGGAATAAGAGAGAACAGCAAAAGACATGTTTCTGCCCTCGGGCGTTTCCCCGATTCGTCACCAAACTAGAGGTTGTTTGTGTAAAATGCCAGTAGGTGGCATTTCCTCGGCCCATGCTCATTAATTCTAGAACGCACACACACACAGAGAGAGAGAGAGAGAGAGAGAGAGAGAGAGAGAGAGAGAGAGAGAGAGAGAGAGAGAGAGAGAAAAGCCATAACAACTATACGGTTGCTATGGCTGCTTGTTGTCTGTTGCAGTGGTAAATGTTCCATTTCATTCTGATGTGCACATTCATAATTAGTCACTTTTGCTAAGCTGATGTTTGATTAAGTTGATAGTTTAGACTCTTAATTCTGATTGGTTGAGCCACATTTAAATGTTTATTACACCAATGAACACACATTCTGTGATACTGTGCCAATTAGCTGCATTGCTTGGAAAACCTTGGAAAAACGAATATTATTGGTGAATAGAATAGAATAGACAGCAATGCAAAACAATCCTAACTATAAAATACAGTATAAAAAAGTTATACAATATAGACCTATACCTTATATGTGTCAGAGAAACAAGCGCTCAGCCATCTTTAGAAATTTATCTTTGAATTTCCGTTTTTACAGTAACTCTGTAGCCTATTTCTATGGCATTGCTGTCGAAGAGTAATTCGCTGGTGAATTCGATTTACTTATTATAGATTTAACGAAAGTTATCATGAGCATTGAAGTGGTTGTCGTCAAATGTCAGTAGACCGGAAAGATTAAAAAATGAGCAGTTCATTCATAAATCTATAAGATCTTACCTTCCGAGCATAAATGCTGTGTTGTTTTAACCTAATGTTGGGTCAAATATGGACTAACCCAGCAGCTGGGTTGTTTTAACCCTGCAGTTGGGTTAAATGTTTGCTTAAGACAACCCAATCGCTGGGTTAAAACAACCCAGCTGCTGGGTTAGTCCATATTTGACCCAACATTAGGTTAAAACAACCCAGCATTTTTTAGAGTGTAGTTACGCTGGAAGGTAAGATCTTATAGATTTATGAATGAACTGCTCATTTTAAATCTTTCTGGGTTGGTCCATATTTGAACCAAAATTGGGTTGTTTTTTACCCAGCATTTTTTAGAGTGTACATAAGATCTGTATTAGCTACAAGATAGGGTGACCAGACGTCCCGGTTTTCCAGAACAGTCCTGCTTTATTTTTAGTGTCCAAAATCCCATATTTCTTCTTTCCTAAATCTTAGGTGATCATGTAAAAGTGAATAGCAGTCTTTTGTCACACGAGAATAGCCTAATTAAACTCATTTATATATATATGATAAATGAGGGGGGCAATTTGTTATAAAGCCTATAGAAACAGAACATTAAAGGAAATTTGTAAGTCTAATTCTAGTTGGGAAATAATAATTTTAAACTATTTGCAAATAATATTTGTTTTAATTTGCATTAACATATATGTACTTTTATTGGTAGCTATATGCCTAAATGGTGAAAATGTGAAACGTCTCTTCACACTCAGTTAGGACATAAATCACATCAAGTCAGAAGCGATGTTGTCAAAGAAGTGCGTGTTTACATTTAACTAGGATCTACAAAAAGAGTTTATCAAATTATTATTAAAAAATAAATCAATGTGGTATAACGATACACATCAGAAGCGCTCTCTCAGACAATGTGCAATCCCGAATTCAGTTCTCTTTGCGCCTGAATGGTCAAATACAGACACAGTTGTCAAAATGGCCATCATGTGTATCTCACGTAAATAACATCGGTTATGGTGTAAACAGCTCAGAGAAAACCGGATATGTGTCAGTATATTAGATCCTAGCATTCAGTCTTAAAGTGACAGCAGCCTAAAATATCTATCTGTGTCATTATTGTTAATCAAACAATAAAAGATGTAAAATAAATGTATACGTTAAAAATTGTATTGTTCTAATTATTTGTAATTTGCTTTGTTCTTTTTTTTTTATAACAAAAATACAATTATTATTAATAAATATAACGTTATCATGGAATAAAATTTCTCATATCACAAAATATAAATTTAAATGATATTTTAAGTCCCGTCCCATATTCCACCATGAGAAATCTGCTCACCCTAAGATGCAATGCCAAACAATACATAATACACAAAAACGTATACACAAATTGTTATAAATTTTTATTCCAATAATTATTAATAATTAATTTTCCAAACAAGCTCAGGGAAAATATATAGGGAAATAGAACCTCTTACCATTGTCTCAAGTATGTGCTATGCATTTACACCAAATCACTGACTTGATATTATGTGACCCACGTTGACATTTGAACTTTTCGTTTATAGTCAGTGTCCCCAAAGGCCTTTATGCACACACATGCCATTTAATTAACCCACACGCATGCACATACCAAAATAGTGCAAATTTATTCTTGATTTGGATAAATCAACTTACATCTCCCTTATGAGACTCATTTGCTCTGCTCATTCTCAGCGCATTATGCGTGAGCTAAATGTGTGAGTAGGACAAACTAAATAAATGAGCAGAGAAAGAGAGGAGAGGATGCACAGATGTGAACTCAATACGCTGGGAAAAGAAACAGCCTCAATAGAGCATAATCTTGTATTGCCACTTACACTAAATTAGTTTTGTTGCATGTACACTGAGTAATTGTGTGGCTACTTCAATCAAGAATGTTTAATGGAAAAAAATATGTTTCATTGCGATCAATTGTGTGGATACTTGAGGAATCAAGAATATTTAATTGAACTAATATAGTTCCCTGGGAATTAGAGCCACAACAGATAGCTAACACTACTTGTAAAATCAAATTCTAACAATATTTGCTTATTTGGAGGATATATTGTATATAGGATATAGTCCTTTTCACATTTAACTTGGCTGCCAGGCGAATATGCCTTCTTTTCAACAGACTGTTCCATCTTCTCAAATCTCGCGTTTCGTGCTTAGGTATTTACCCAGGTGACAGTGAGATATGAGGACGGGATTACTCAGATCTGCTCTGCTTTTATGTGCTCTAAATGCCACAATGTGTACGCATCAACCAGGACCCAGCTATTTCACGGAGCACTGACTCATTCCTGTATGAATAGATCAGTTTACGTTGGAAAACAATTTAAGATGAATCTTCTCACATAAAAAATACCCTACTATTTAGTGGCAAACCTGCATTTTGTGTGGAATACTGTAGGTCTGACAGCTCTGAAAGGTATTGTGCTTCTCTCTGTCAGCATGTAATTACAGACAAAAAAACGCATTCTCGATTAAATTCTGTTTACCTGTGCCACACGTTGACAGGAATATGATATATGCCGGAGCCATTTGTGAGATCTTGGAAAAAAAAGTTTTTTTTATTTTATTTTATATTTAAGAATTTATCTTGTCTCTTTATAAAATTGTTGTATACTTTTATTTTCTTTCTTTCTTTAAGTTTTGTGGTTTTCACTCTTTTTTTAGTTTTTAGAACATTTACTGTATATGTTCAAAGTTTAATTAACTTTAAGCTTCAATAGGAAATTTCTTGGGTTCTTTATCACTAATAACTAATTCCTTTTTGTGCAAGTTTTTCACAACTTTGATCTGTTTCTCTCATCAATGATGCTAGCCATTCACAGTTCCACATATTACAAACTAGGGCTTCTGAAATTGAAAAGTCAGAAGGCAAAGACTCTTGAAAACCTCTGTCTGACCTCTCTGCCATGCTCTTTTACTTTGATAGCTTAAGGCCAACTCCTACATTTCAGCATGCAGCTGATGGAAGGGTTCAAAGTAGCATGTGAACAGAAAATTCTCATTTTTCCCAATTGTTGTGGCACCTTTAATTTCATTAGGTTTTCCCCATACCCTGCAGGACAGCTGAGTTTCTAGGGCAACAATCAGAGTAATAGTCTTGCCCATGCAATCTGCTAAAAGCCCCTGCGGCCCACGGGCCCAGGTGTACCTGGGGATTAGAACAAGGCGAGACAGGTGAACTCAGCTTGGAATCACTCACAAGTCATACTGATAACCACTCACACATTATTGCAGGGACTTTCCATTGTTGTCATATTGAGCTTGTTTTTTCTATATGTTATAACCTTACACCTATTCTTTAAACTAACCCACTCAGAATTTTTTTGCATTTTTAGATTTTAATTAAAACATTATTTAGTCATTTTCCTCATGGGGACTATTGGATGGTTCCCAGAATGCAGGTCTTGTCAGGTTTTACTATCCTTTTGGGGAAAAAAGTGTAATATTGAGGTAATTATTTTCTATATCCTATCATACACCTACACTTTTAAATATAACCCATTTTTGCATTTTTATATTTTAATTAAAACATTATTCCCTTTATGTGGGAAGGTTCCCACAATGTAAATGATTTCAGGTTTTACAGGACGTATGTTACCCACAAAGTTTGCAAAACCTGACTCACACACACAAATGCTGAGAGTATTCAAAAGAGCACAATACATAAATACCAGTGTGAAATAAATGCAGGGAATATGTATACCAATCAGGCATAACATTATGATCAAAGATACTGACTACATGACCCTGTCGCCACTTCATCCCTGTTCCTTCCTTGGACCACTTTTGATTGGTACTGACCACTGCAGACCGGGAACACCCCACAAGAGCTGCAGATTTGGAAATGCTCTGACCCTGTCATCTAGCCATCACAATTTGGCTCTTGTCAAACTCACTCAAATTATTATGCTTGCGCATTTTTCCTGCTTCTAAAACATCAACGTTGAGGACAAAATTGCGGTCTAATACATCCCACCCATTAACAGGTGCTGTGATGAAGAGATAATCGATAATGTATATATACATCCGGAAAGTATTCCAAAATGGATTAAATTCATTATTTTTTTCCTCAATTCTACAAACAACATGAAAGAAGTTTGTTTGAAATCTTTGCAAATGTATTAAAAATAAAAAAACGGAAAAAATCACATGTACATAAGTATTCACAGCCTTTGCCATGACACTCAAAATTGAGCTCAGGTGCATCCTGTTTCCACGGATCATCCTTGAGATGTTTCTTTAACTTGATTTGAGTCCACCTGTAGAAACTCAGTTGATTCAGTTGATTGGTGATTTGTAGACCTCCTAGACAGGATTGTATCGAGGCACGAATCTGGGGAAGGGTACAGGAAAATTTCTGCTGCATTGAAAGTCCCAGTGAGCACATTGGTCTCCATCATCCGTAAATGGAAGAAGTTTGAAACCACCAGGACTCTGAGCTGGCCATGCACCCAGCCAAACTGAGCGATCAGGGGAGAAGGGCCTTAGTCAGGGAGGTGACCAAGAACCTGATGTTCACTCTGACAGAGCTCCAGCATTTCTCTGTGGCGAGAGGAGAACCTTCTAGAAGAACAACCATCTCTGCAGCACTCCACCAATCAGACCTGTATAGAGTGGCCAGACGGCACATGACAGCCAGCCTGGAGTTTGCCAAAAGGCACTAAAGGACCCTCAGACCATGAGAAACCAAATTATCTGCTCTGATGAAACAAAGATCTCTTTTGAACTCTTTGACCTGAATGGCAAGCATCACGTCTGGAGGAAACCTGCGGCCAATTACAATCCCTACAGTGAAGCCTGGTGGTGGCAGCATCATGCTGTGGGGATGTTTTTCAGCAGTAGGAACTGAGAGACTAGCCAGGATCAAGGGAAAGATGAATGCAGCAATGTACAGAGACATCCTTCATGAAAATCTGCTCCAGAGTGCTCTGGATCTCAGACTGGGGCAAAGGTTCATCTTCCAACAGGACAACGACCCTAAGAACACAACCAAGGTAACAAAGGAGTGGCTATGGGGCACGAGCAAGAGCCCAGAATTGAACCCGATCTCTGGAGAGATCTGAAAATGGCTGTGCAGCGACACCGCTTGTAGCATCATAATCAAAAATACTTGAGACTGTAGTTGGTGTCAAAGGTGCTTCAAATATATAAGTACAAAATGAGCAAAGGCTGTGAATACTTATGTGCAGGTGATTATTTTGTTTTGTTTTTTATGTTTTATAAATTTGCTAAGATTTTAAACAAACTTCTTTCACATTGTAAGTATGGGGTATTGTTTGTAGAAAATGTGGAAAAAGTGAAGCGCTGTGAACACTTTCTGGATGCACTGTATGTATGTATGTATGTATGTATAATACATATAGCATAGCAATACATAGCAGTATTGTATCAGTCTTTAATTGTTAAAATATTACATAGTTTTCTTTATGTTGTATTTTACATTTAGATTCATTCATACAGCCCATAGTTGTATTGTAACACCACACTGTGTTACATGAGAGCATGGATGCTACCATAAAGCTTAATAGTGATCAGAAGAAGAAAACATATCTTACTCGAAATCTATGGCATGACTTCCTTTCTGGCACAGCAAGGGATAATTTGTGGTTTGGGTCAGCTCGATAATTCCTGAAAATAATTTTCTGTTATCCCAGTCTATTACTTACAGACTATTTTTAGGGTTTTCCTTCATGAATTTAAGGGACAAGTTGTATGCTTTTTTTTGTTTTTTTGTAAGACAAAGCTTGTTTCATATGAGCAGTGCTATAGACATTTATTTGAGCATATTTCTTAATGACAATAATAGCATGTGTGTTCTCATTGTCTCTCTTCAATGAACAGCATCATCTTCCATACATTATTCGCCCTCTTTACCCCCACCGTTCCGTCACTCTCTACCTCTGTGTATATCCCTCTCACTCCTTATCTTCTATCACCTCGCTCTTACATGGCTCATCATCAGTTACATTTCCAATTAATCTCAATGTTATTCAGTCTGAAGCACTGCAAATCTTATCACAATTGCCATCTGCCCAGTAACTGAAGATGCATTTGAGATATACATGAGAAGTAATGAAAGCAAACCGTGTTCCATTAGTAAGCTCTGAACTTATCTGAGCCGATGACACTGGCAGAGTATCAAACCGTTATGACAGTTTGCTCAGCTAGGATTGAATTAAAGAAGCAGCAATGTAATTCTGTATGTCCATGCTTACAAATCTGTTATCATAATTAAATGATTCTTCAACAGTAATGCCAGTCATTCACTCATTTGGTGCTTCTCATATTTTATGACCAGGTAAACCTGTGAATTCTGGAACACATCCATGTTCCAGGAAACTAAAGAGGGAGAGTTGAGGGGAATCATCTGCTGGGATTATACACTTTCAAAGTCAGGTTTGTATGAAAGACTGTCAGATAGTCATTTTAGCAAGAACATCGTCTGACACTTTTAATGAGACTTTCTTTTTCTATACACCATTTTAACATGTGTCTTCACAGGATGGGTTATTTATTTATTTTTTAATCATCATTTAGCCACTTTAGCAGGTGTAAATAAAGCATATCTGTATATTCCAAGAGTTTAACCTAATGAGAACAAGTAGTACTCTGAACCTATTAAACAAATGTCAGATTTAAGATCTGAAAACACTTTTTAACATTAACAAATCAGTCTAAATTCTCATTAAATATAAATTAAATGGTTGTTTACGGAGCGTTTTCATCTGTCTTCTTTGGCAATACCTGCAGATCAGGACATGCTGCTCTTACCAGACTCCAAGATTGTCCTCATCTGCATTACAATCACAGTTCAGAAGATTCTGCTTCCTTTGGTAAGTGGATTGCAGTTTGAATAACCTGTTTAGATTTTAGCTCCAGCTTACACAACCAAAACCAGTGAGCTCTGACTTCAGTGTTCTAAAGGGTAGCACTGTAGCATTGAAACCAAATGGACACACTGGACAATCAGAAGCATCTGAAATGACTGAAAACACATATAGGAACTGTCGCCCTCTTGTGGTGTCCTTGAAAACACTTTAATTCATGCACTGATTGAAAATGCTGGGAGGCTTGACTGTGAGTGTGAATTGTAATTGTGTGTTACTAACACTAATACTAAATCTATCATTAATACATTCTAGCCATCCTTCATTATCAAACCACCCTTAATTAGCCTAATCATAATCATGGAAGATCAGAATTAAAGACGGGCAATTATATGGTTAATGCCAAAGTTGAATATGTAGGCTACACTAAATAAATGTTATTTTTTTATATGGTTAAAATAAAGTCAGTATAAACAATATTGCTACTACTGGCTAAATAATGCACCTCACCTTGATTAAGAAACAATTAATATGGTTATATAAATAATATCAATTTTAATAATTTTCCGTAAACGATATATAGCTATAGCCTCATTAAAATGCGTGTGTGTGTGTGTGTGTGTGTGTGTGTGTGTGTGTGTGTGTGTGTGTGTGTGTGTGTGTGTGTGTGTGTGTGTGTGTGTGTGTGTAACAACATTGTTGTTAATATATTAAATATTTCGTCTTCGTGAATCCCGGAGTCCGTCTCCGGGCTTTTCGTGTTTCCATTCACATCTCAATTCGCGTCTCTGTTCGCCAGAGCTCAGTGTGTGTCTGTGAAGGTTGATGATTGGCTGATGGGAGATGAGAGTCTGGAGGCTCGCGCTTCATACCCGCGTTCGTGTGTTTACACTCAGTACTCGAGACACAGACGAACGGATGCGTCAGGACTATGGCGCTCCACAGATAGCAGCGGAGAGCTCACAACTATGGCATTATATTCAACGCTTACGGACAACTTTTTCTTCTCGTGCCAGCAGGAATAAAGCTGTCAAGCACTTTTGTTTTCGATTCGTTCGCGGAAGAGTCAGTTGTTCCAGAGAAAGCGCGTTGACTGGTTCAGTGGAGTTGTGAATGAGATGAACTTTACGCAGGTTGTTGGCTATCTTGTTTTTTACTACGGACGGGGACTGCAGTGTGTCTAATTGAACATTGTGTAACTGTTATTCAAATTTTATCGCGTCCTTATTTGGGGAAAGTTCTGGAGCAGACTGCGAGAAGGTTATTATAAACCACGGTGCTTTTTTTTTTTTTTTTGGAAGTTTGTGAAGTTTGGGGAGGAACCCGCCTCCACATTTCACACTGTTTGAAGTATCCTTCGCAGAGGATTCAGCGAGATTTCAGCCGACTGGAGCGAGAGCACCTGGTGGGAATTTGGCAGTAGCGTGACCGGGTGAAGATGCTCTCAGCGTGGACACGCCGCGACCAGTCTCCCGCTCCCCTTCTCTGTTTAGTTGTACTCTGCGTAGCCTTTGTGACCCATGCAGGTGAGAGCCTTTTCCATTTTAAGAAACTGTACATATTAATTATAAAACACTTCCTTCTATCTTCAGCCTTTAAGCATACGGGAGCGCAGGAGTCCGTTTTCTAAGCAGGCGCACGCACGTACACCCATACACACCCAAAACATAGATAAGTTTAGCGATATTGAGGTCGTCAAGCAGGATTTGTATTTCTCAACATTTGTCAACTATCAATTATTAATGATTCCTTTTGATTTTCTTTATATGTTTATTCAGATGATTTGGTCGTTTATAAGGAAAGCTACTATTACTGGCCAATTGCACTTTTTTTTTCATTAAAGCTGCTAACCTTGAGAGACTGAAGCATTAAGAGAGGAATTATGGAAAATATTCATTGAAAAATGGCATACATTATCTCTGAATTGTAACAGATGACACTGTTCAATTTAAATGTTAAAACCTGTACAGACTATCTATCTATATATCTATCTATCTATCTATCTATCTATCTATCTATCTATCTATCTATCTATCTATCTATCTATCTATCTATCTATCTATCTATCTATCTATCAAGGCAGGCACAGTGTGATAGGTAACTAAGAACCAGATGAAGGGATGTGACTGCTGCATGTGCACTCATCTCTCTCTCTCTCCCTTCAGAGAGGAATATTCTGTTGATCTCTTCTCTTTCTGCTTGCCATGCTGAGCTTCCAAGCAGCGGATAAAAAGCAGAACCCCTGGTGTTCATGGAGTAATTAAGGTTTAGCTCAATGCCTTCCTGGCTCCTGAAAGACAGAAAAAAATAAACCTCGTACAAAAAGGAAACAGCATCTGAGGGAAAGCAGAGATAGTGAGTTTTGAATGAAAGTGTGCTGCTTTAAAATCCGTTCCTCTCTTTTATTTTACTTTTCCGATTGATGTAGTTTAGGGTTACGTTTAGCACATGCTCTTGATTATGTGGTGGTAGTCATTTCTCTGAAGATGTTTTTAAAGCTTATTTTTTTATTAATAAATTGTCAAAAGTAGCTTAATTTTGTTTTCAATTGTAATCACTGATGTAGTCTACAAGGCCTGGGATGCCTAGTACTGCTTAAGGACTTTATACAGAAGAATTTGGAGGAAATAAAGTTGATTCGGCAGATGATTGTGCAGC
The DNA here is from genome assembly GCA_023029165.1 of Gobiocypris rarus. NCBI lineage: Eukaryota > Metazoa > Chordata > Actinopteri > Cypriniformes > Gobionidae > Gobiocypris > Gobiocypris rarus. Next base: position 22,274,063 of record CM040927.1, on the reverse strand, counting down.
AAGTTCTACATTCCTCTAAAAACTCATACTGAAAATGAATGAGAAAAATAAGCAAACCATTTTCTGACATATTTGGCAAGTTATGGATGTAATACATGCATACTGCATAGAGGAAAAATATTCTAGAGATCATGTTGTGATGTGTTATTGTTTCTGCATGAAGGCTAGCCTGCCTTCTGTCTGACCTTAGAAGTGAGGGGAAGCATTGAAGCGTCAAAGAAATCTCTCTCTCTCTCTCTGCTCTCTGGCCACATATGTAATCAGATTGACATGGAATTGCACATTCAAATGGGTTTAGCTGATTGATTTTCCAATGGGAAGGAGAAATCGGAAAGAAAAAGGACAAGTTGATTTAACTTAAGATGTGGAGACGGATGTGTACTGTAGTTTAAGTGTCCTTCCCCTTAATGAACTACCTGCAGAATAGTCTGTTGTAGAAAACATGCCTGTTTTGCCCCTGTGGGTTTTGATAGGGATTGAAACCAGGGCTAGTTGTCACACAGGGAATATGTCTAAAAGTAACTATAAGTGTTTGAATTTGAACTGAAAAGCTGAAAACTGTGTTCTGAGGATATTTATTTGGGCAATGTATTTTAAGTGTTATATATTTATGAAATGTATAGATTAAAATATTCATTGGTTTGATGTTTTTGTATATCAGCTTCCAGAGTTTTGCAGTTTCCTAAATTGAATTGTTTTATAAATGATTTCCAGTTCAAATTTCGCAATAGTGTGTTGACAACTTACCCCACATACTGTAGTGCCCTGCTACTGTATCTTTTATCCTAAATAATAACAGTGGACATGTTCAGTAGATTTTTTGTGTAATCAAGACATATCCTACATAAAACGACTAGATAAACCCACTCTGAGAAATATTCACTGTCATGTAAAAGTGTGACAATTTGTCTCGGTCTCCCCTATACAGTATGTGAGAAACTCATTGTGCATAAATGAACCGTCTAGATTTTACAGAAGCCCGTCTCTCGTTGAGAAGATGCCAGCACATATTTCAAATCATCCATAAAACATCAGAGTCAAGATGGATAACGTTTATCTTCTCTCTCATTCTGTCCATTCCTGTATTCTACCTCTCCCCCTCCTGTCTGTCTGTATTGTGGATGTGCTGAGCTCAGATTTCCTGTATGGAACAGCTCTCTAGTGTTGACATACACATTAATTACCCAGACTGCCAGGAACCCACTTCTGGCTCCTTTGCCCCATCAGCTTTTCTCCACCCTGTTTGTTTGTGTGTGTGTGTGTGTGTGTGTGTGTGTGTGTGTGTGTGTGTGTATATATATATGCATGCAAGCGTGTTTGTTTGGTAGAACATCCCTGCTCACACACTTGGAGCTTGATTGAGACGGGAGACGTGTGCTGTTGTGTACATAAAGGAGTCGCACTGTCTGGATTTGCGTGCACATGTGCGTGTTTTGGGAGTTGGAGAAGATAACACACTCGAGACTGCTCTGAATTCAAGAGGATTAAGTTTAGGCCCAGTGGCCAGCACTGCTGGTAGAAAAGTGGGCGGGAATAGGTCAAGCTGAAGTGCCTAAGGTCAAGATGGAGGAGGGATGTGTGCTCTCTTGCATGCCCATCATGTTTAGAGAGCATAACATGTCGGATCCTCCCAGTCAAGGCTGCTGGAATTCTCCGCCGGTAGTCCAGGCTGTGGGGGGATAATTGGTTATCTCTGAGAATAGGTCATCTGTGGTTGAAATTTCTTGCTGTGTAATGTAAGATACACATTACAAAATTCAGTTTTCAATGCAAAATCTACAAAAGGCAGAAAGGAGAGAACTTAGGTAGGAAGAGAACCAGTAAGCCTTGTAATTAGGTTTAGAGGAAGGGAAATGCAAAGGAAGGAATGCATGGATCTGTGAGAGGTCTGGCAGAGATCTGAACCGCCAGTCTTGTGGTGTGCATTAGCTTTATGGCCGCTGTGGGAGGCAGAGAGAGGGGTGATGAGAGGGCATTGGAGGAGATCGCTGGTTTTCCACTCACCCCCATACTGTATTATTCATCATTGTAAAGTGGCCCTCTTTAATATTTTAAGCCGTCTATGGTTGTGTCTGTGATCTGTTTATGATGCAATGGATTCCTGAAGTGGTGTTGGACAGATCATGTTGTGTCGTCTGTGCATGCAGGTGTGAATGTATCGGTACAGAAACTTGTTGAGAGTTGTTAGTAGCACTTCATTATCGCCTGAATTGATTACATGCTTCAGCAAGGTTGCATTACATTGATCAAAAGTGACAGTAAAGGCATTTATAATGTTACAAAAATATTAAGCAGCACAAATTTTCCAACAGTTGTTAATAATAAATGTAGCGAATAGAGTAGCGAATCAGCCTATTAGAATGATTTCTGAAAGATTGTGTGGCACTGAAGACTGGAGTAATGATGCGGAAAATTCAACTTTGCCACCACAGGAATAAATTGTATTTAAAATAATAATAATATTAATAATAATAATAAAAAAAAAAAAGAAAAAAAAATATATATATATATAATTTTTTTAATTTTTTTTATTTTTTATTATTTTTTTATTTTTATTTGTAACTATATTTCACAATATTACATTTTTACTGTATTTCTTATCAAAATTATGGTATAAATTTATGGAAATGTACATGCACATCAGTGCATCTATATTTTTTGACTTGACAGAGCATGTTTATTAACGTGATGCCATTCACAAGCCAAACACTTCTATCTGATGCATATTTACTCATAGATCAATGATAAAAAGATGTTCTCAGTCCCAGAATACTCAAGTACCTGATTTTTCTTTTGATTTTGTGATTCTGGTACACAGAATCACCCATGCGTTTATGTGGGTAAGTGTGTGTGTGTGTGTGTGTGAAGCATGTAGATCAGACAGTTTCAGAAAGTGCAGCCATATCCATCTAGTGCTTAAAGGGGAGAGATAAAGGGAAGCCAGAGAAATATATCTTAGAGAGATGTATTGAGATAGATGGAGCCCAGGGATCGCCTTTTAAATAGACTTTATTAAAAAAAGAGAGTGAGAGTGAAAAGTCAGGAGTCAGAAGCATTGGCATTCAAGCATCATTAAGTCCCTGCCACAGTCTGAGAGAAGACGACAACGACGGGGCGAGAGGAGAAGGAAAAGTGAGGGACAGCGACAGAGAGAAGTGTGTGATGAGCAGATCGTTGAGTGGAGATGTTTTTATTAAGGTTCTTATCGATGCCTGGAGCTCTCTGTATTAATGGTGGACATTTTTAATGCTTTGCCAATACTGTGCATGTACACCACCATAAATCTAGAACAAACAGGAGAGAGAGAGAGAGTGTGGGAGAGGAAGGAAGAAGAGACTAGGTTAAAAAGATTTATTACACGGGCCTCTGTACTATCTGATTTTGATTGGTCCGTTGTTGCATTCAGCAGTCATAAATATATGTATAATGACCATTCAATTGTATGTTTCACTGCAACATACCATGCTACTTTCATGTCTGCCATATCATTTTGTTGTATGTCTTTTTATACCAGGATAGTTCACCTATATTCAAATAACATTCTAACATTCTAACACACTGTATATATGTATGTCGTTTCACTCGCATGTCACAACACGGACGAAAAGATTATTGCAACTTTGGTTTCATTCCGGCTTTAAAGTAGAGGAAAAATGTTATTAAGTATAATATTATTATAAGTATTTTAGATAACTAGTTGATGTAAAAAGCAACTCTGATTGCAGATTATTAATACAATGCAATTTCATTTTTGTTTTTTATATTGGACTAGATGCTAATTTGGGTTAGATAATAACTTCTTTCAGCTCAAATCAATATTTAAAATGGGTCTTTGTTTATTTATTTATTTATTTGGTAAGAATAGTTAAGCAATTAAGCGTTGTCTGACAGTCTTTATCACAAAATAAACCTTTTCAGCTCTATCAGCTACTCCTGATAACCCTGTCTGGGTTTATTATGCAATAACAACCAGCTGATATCGAAGAATACTTGTTGGGCTTCCGGCAGCAGCAAAAACATTGACTTTAAGGATACATGAACTAGAGGAACAGAGAAAGTTGAGGGGGAACATTGTGTGTAAAGCGGTGGATGAATGATGGGAAAGCAAAGAAAGAGAATTTAATGAAGTCAAAGCGAAGAGTGGATAGTTGAATGAGAATACAAGAGAGGGAGACTCTTCACCCCACCCTGGTTTACGGCAGCTGGGTGGTGGTGGTGGTGGGTTGGAGGGGCGGAGAGTGACAGGGTCCCGTAGAAGAATGACTCGGTGGGGTGTCTTTGTGCCGGGGTTGAATAGAGAACTGAATGAGACTCTTTTCTGTCACCGTGTGTGGGGTTGTTTGTGGGGTGAAGGGCTAGAGGGAGGAGGGGTCGGCGTGCTCGCAACCCCTTTAGGCAGCGAAGGAGTGACTGACAGTGTATGTTTGTGTTTCCTGTCTCAGCTTTCCATTCATAGTCACACTTCTTATTCAGTTCTTACAAACAATACCACTAAGAGTCGACATGTCTGAGTTCGGAATTCATGGGGCTTTACTGTACATATGACCAAGCCTTTCATCTTTTTTTTTTCTCTAACGCCAACATAATGGCTCCAAGCTTCACACTTCCACTCTAGGAAACTCGCAACTCCTGAATATTTCACAACGAGCCAGACCTATAGCCAAGGCTCATGCCAAGCCAACAGTGTCTTTGGCGGACAGCCTTTCCCCAGGCTGCTGTGTCTGGCAGGGTCCAGCAACTGCTGCATACAGTAGCTCCATTCCAAGCTCAACTGCATGACAGACATCTAGGAGTTTATTTCGTCAAACAGTTTGCTTTGAGTTGTGCTGGCTAGAAAACAGAAACTCCTGATTTTGATTGATAGATGGATTTGACTTGTAAAGTTGGTCTTTTTTTGCTCTCTAATCTTCTTTTCTTAGTCTGACTGGCAAACCGACTGCTTGCATCAGGATCTTGAAAGTAATATGTGAAAGTTAAAAGAGTTATAAAAATCAGGAATGAAGGGCCTTCAGCTCAGACCCCCTGATGGTGCCTGTGGGGGTCTGGGTAGCATGTCGGATTTCTTTCGGCAGGGGTCTGGAAGTGGTGGTGCCAGGGCCACGTGAATAGGGCTCCTGCGGTCCACCTGCCTTTGTGCTTCCTGCCTTGAAAGAGAGACTTTCTGAGGCCATGGAGATTTCCCTCATCTTCTTAGCCTTCAAAGGAAGTTCAACCCGGTCCATGCCTGAAGATTAGACCTCAGCCAATCTGTGGTTTATGCCCAGGCGTGACTATATGGTTTTGTCGCTGTGTCTGACATAGAGGAGAAACGATAGTTTGCACTGATTTGCCTACTCCAGGCAAATGCAATACTTTTGACAACTTAAAAAGAATTGGGGTAACGGAATCTTATCTATTCCTAAAAATCTGTGATTTAATTAAAAACACACACACACACACACACACACACACACACACACACACACACACACACACACACACACACACACACACATGTTTGTTTTTGTGAAATGTGGGGACATTCCATAGGCGTAATGGTTTTTATACTGTACAAACCATATTTTCTATCCCCCAACACGGCCCCTGCCCCTAAACCTACCCATCACAGGAGACATGCTGCATTTTTACATTTTCAAAAAATATCACTTAGTGTGATTTATAAGATGTTTTCCTCATGGGGACCAAAAAATGTCCCCACAAGGACAAGGATTTTGGATATTGCCATCTTTGTGGGGACATTTTGTCCCCATAACGTAGGGATTACCAGTCCACACACACACACACACAAAATTAAAAGTCTTTCAGAAATACTCTAGAAATACTAATATAATAGTTCATTAAGAAATCTGTATTATACAAATGTTATAAAATTATATTTTACATTCTAAACCATATTTTTAATTATAAAAAATACTGGATTATTGAAAAGTAATAAATATGGTTATAAGTTATTACATACATTTTTTATGGCATTTAACTATGATAAAATAATTATGATAAAATAATTATAAAAATTTTTTTTATGGGAAAATTTTAATTTAGAAAAAATATAAATTAATGTGTATGCTTTTTTTCAGCCACCATCTCTTTTAAGTATTTTGTTGTTTTATTATCAAACACCTCTTGTTCTTTTTAATAGTTCATTAAATATCCTATGCACTCCTGTTTGTGCACTCCCTCACGTGCACTCATTCTTTCTGGATCCTTTATTGTGATGGGGGTTAGTGGAGTTGCCTTTGAAAGGCGGTGTAGAGAATCCTATCTCTCTGACTTTAACGCCTATTAAGACTCCCATCTGCCCCGGGGATAGAGGAATATGGGGAGCTGGGAATCTCTAGGGGTTTTTTATTAGGGTTCTACCATGGTTTGCATGCTGCAGGGGGCCTCTTGGGAGGGATGTGGCATGTCTCACCCGAGAACACACACATGCTTGCTCACCGGCTGGTTTTCAATGTCGAAGTGCTGGAACGAAACGTCCCCTGTGTGTGTGGCGTGCTGGTAAAGGCAGTCTGATGGTGTGTGACCAAAGAGTAATGTCCTCTTGTGGCGTCGCTTTAGGGTTCTTTGTGCCAAAAGTAAAAGGCCACACACAATGTGCTTTTGTAACAGAACAACCCTAACTCTGCCTGACCAGGAAATGAGAATGTGGTGCATGACACTCAAGAGAAGTGTATAAATGTTAATACATATATATATATATATATATAGAGAGAGAGAGAGAGAGAGAGAGAGAGAGAGAGAGAGAGAGAGAGAGAGAGAGAGAGAGAGAGAGAGAGAGAGAGAGAGAGAGAGAGAGAGAGAGAGAGATTCACAGTAACAGCAATACAGTAAAAAAATTGAGTTTCTGTGTAGTGTTTGACCTTTACACATGAAACCAATTGACTGGCAGTCTTTACTCATCCAGAGCAGGTCATGTCTAGTCCAAGAGGCCTGGTTCCACAGTCAACGCCCTTGAGATGAGTGTTGAGGATTTGGGCTGCACCCTAACTGCTGGGCTTGTTCTGGAAAAGGCAAAATAGGGATGCTTCATCCTTACAGAGTGCGTGTTGTTCCCGCTTCCACACCCTCTGAAATGACTCCCAGCCTATATTGCTGCTTTCCCACCAACCAGGTGCTGGTTCTAGATCCGGTGCCCAATCTTGAGCATTTAATGTGTTTCCACTGCATAAAAAGGTGAATCAGGATAAATTGGTTCTGTAATACCCTACTTTTAGGGTGGGTAACTTTCATCTGTGACCTTTACACAGAGTAAAGTTTTCATGAAACCAACAAGAATAACAGGCTACCAAGATTGATGTAAAGCTAAAATTGACCAATCCTGGAAGCTGGAAACACCATATGCAGAGATGCGAGATGCAGAGAAGTTTTTTTCACATTGCTCAATTGAACAACAGAAAATTCCATTACAAAATGCTGTAAAAGTCAAATTGCAGTAAATATAGTGTGGGTTGAAATTCAGCTGAATTTGTAATATGGTTTTAACCAAGATTATGCTGCAAGATGCTTTTTTCCCCCTAAATACATTTAATTTCCGTTATAAATGTCCAGTTTATTCTCATTAATTCCTGTTAATTCCCAAATATTCCCGTTAATTCACATGGAAAGTTTCCAACTTTGTAAAATACCAGAATTTTGAAACCCTATTTGTGAATGTTTTGCAGTCTATGGTGAATGTAATGCAATAAAAACAAACAAAAGCACTAATGACTTTTATTAACCAGTTATTTTTAGTTAATCAAAAACACACTGCGACCAGTGTATTCTGATTTTTGAAGCAAATTACTCTCAAGAATAGTTCAAAAAGACAAATTACATGTTTAAAATGAGTCTGAAATACTGTATAATTTTTGACATTAGCAGAACAAAATAAACAAAATGAATATTATAATTGAAATATACAAAATTAATTGGAAATCAGAATTGGAAATATTATCAGAACTCATAAAACTTGTAAACAAAGACAACAAATGTAAAAGCCAGTTACAGTGTCATTGTTCAGCTCAATAGTCAAATTAAATGTGGGCTCTGGCGCGAGAACCAGCACCATCTCGGTTTAAAAGAGAGGTAGCAGAACCTGACAGGGTGTGGGTGTTTGGATGATTGAGAGAGGATGAATTGGACAGTTCAGTGAAGCAGAGGGGATCTTAAACTACTAACTGGGGTTCACAGAAAGGCAATGTTCATTAGGCCTGTCAATCAGGTGTGTTTTCACACACGTCTCTTTGCTTGTATTGTTGGCGTAATATTTGGATATTCTGTATATGTATTTTTTCTTATGCCCCATCTTCTGTGCCCCAAGCCTCTTACCTGCTGATGGACAGATGGATGGCATGGCCGACCTCACTCTCACCTTTCTGCTCACTCCGCTCCGCTCCACCTCTCTGCTTCGATTAGCAGGTGAGCTGAGCACAGTGCTGCTACTTGCAGACTCAAAGCTTTATGTGGACATTTCCTAAAAGCTATCACGGCCAACACTCTCCCAAACCCCTCCTGCCCGTCCATCCATTCACAGTGAGCACTGTCCTTATGTCTGTAAATCACAGCAATGGGGTTGGCTAGCGCCCTATCACAGTGTGGCTCATGTTTACGAGGATTAAGGAAACAGATGGACGGCCATGCTGACTGGTGTGGCTTCATTAACTCTCTGCGCGACCATTCTAAACTCCTCCGTCCCTGCATGTCTCGCTCCGGAGTGCTCCGCACAGAGATGAGCCAGACCTGAGGTCTGTGGGGAGGGGGAACAGGATTGCACTCATGAAGGCTGTGAAGATGTTTATTGATCTGAAAGCTGAGATGTGCGCAGGGTGTTTCTCCTTGATTGATTAATGTTGAAGCGAAGCGTTGGGACTTTCTTTAAAGAATGATTTTTGACATCATGTTGTCAGACCAGTGGTGAGAGAGTGTTTTTTTTTCCCTCCTTATGGAGTTCTGTATGTGACGATAGGTCTACAGTGTTCAAGTTTGTGTGGCTGTATGATATTAGATTCATTTATTTTAATTTTAAATATTTATATATTAATTAGTGATATTGGATATACATATTTAATTGTTCATGCTCATTAAGGTTATCTTTGCCATTATCTAACACCTTTTAAAACACTGATTTACATTTAAGTGTAATTTTGAGCAAATATCAAAATTAATGTTAATATATTATACTATACATTATAATATTGTGATGCCTTAATGTACTTGTAGCTTTTAAAAACTATTTATTTAAGTTTTCAGGTATGAAACAATTGGTCTTTGATAAATGAAGATGAGCAGATTTTAATATTCTGTAAAATATAATATAGCTGTAATAAAAATACACAATAGCTAGCAGCCAATAACAAGAAATAAATTAAAATAAATTCAGTTTCTTGCTCTGAGAAAGACCGAATAAGTTTGTCTTTTGCTGCAGAATGGGAGAGAGAGAGAGCTGAAATTAGTTGGCCTTTTTTCTAGAGCACCAAAATTAGTCTGAACGCGTCTATCTGAGGCGTCTCTACTGTATGTCACGTAAAGTGCAGTTAATCCTCCCAGCCTAACCTTTTGTGTGAGAGCACAAGGTTAGCCTAAACCTCAACCCTATACCATTGTCTAATGTGTAGCATTTTAACATTTAACAACTGAACCTTGAATCTTAATAGCTGACTTGAGCTAGGACAGACAGACATCCAGCAGCCCGTGGGATAGAGAGGTTTGATAGAAGATGCTTTCGGAAGGACAGACCCACAGGGAGTCTTTGTGTGTATACTCCGGTCTGTCAGGAGAGATGTAAGAGCTGTACCCTACAGTATGTCACTCAGGGGTAGACAGGTGGTGGAAGAAACAAACTGGCATGAAAGACTGACTTCTGTTCCGGGGTCAGAAAATACTTTTGGTGGAGGTCTTTATGTTACCATCTGTCCATAACAGGGATTTAGGCAAACAGAGACTCTACAGGGATCTGTGAGGTTAGACTTATTCCCATTTCCCATGCACAGATTTTATACTTTGTGAAACAGATTTTATACATGTATATATGTATTTGTTCACTTATGTATTCTTTTATTTGTCTTATTAATTTGTTCACTATCATTTTTTCCATTACTTTTACTTATTTTATTATTTACTTTTATGTATTTATTATTTTTAATTATCTATTCATATTTAACATTATTTTGAGATGCCATCACTGTAATACCATCTTCAGGTCTCTCATAATCACTTCCAAATACAAATTTGGTCATTTTAAGTTAAGAATGAGTTGAAAGTGAAATGGTAGAGAAAAGGAGGCATGCAAAGTCTATCTCGCAGTCACTTGCTGTTTAAATCTTCATCACACAGGCTGTCAGTAGCAAATAACGATTATGTTGCTGTTTACACACCCTTATTATTAAGTGCAAGAAAGCTTTTGTTTCATTGATTTAAATTACCAAGTGTGACGGACAGGAAAAAAGCGAGTCTTTGTTGGTTGATGTGTCCACCCACGTCTCATATGCTTGCTTACAGCTGTGTTTAAGCATGTATTTGTTTGTGATCGCATTTAGGTCGAGTGACAGTTATACAGTGGTGTGGACTGTGTAAATCTGTCCTAAATGAGGCCTGGACACTTTAGCGCCACAATTTACACATCTGTCCTGAAGGCACAGACACATTGGAAATAATGACCCATAATCGACTGGAGACAGTCAGAGAGCATGAGAGAGAGAGGGATAAGGTGGGAACAAGGATAAACAGAACATATCGAAACAAACCCGCCCGTTCTCTTTTCCTCTTCCCTCAACGAGAGGGCCAATTACATGACTATGTCTTACCTGTCTTTCATCTAGTGAGGTGAGCAGTGTTGAAATGACGGTCCTCTTGCATGTAATTACACAGAGACGTCCTGGATAAGGGTGTCTGTCGCACCCTATGACAGAGATACAGCCTTAAATACCTCAGAGGACATAAAAAGAGTCGTCTGACTCGTTTGATCAATCTGAACCTTGAGGCTGCTACTCTTTTGAAGAGTCTGTGTGATGCTCCCATTTTCAATCTAGTTTTGGTGGTTTATTAGACACATTAGCACTAATTATTAATCCTTAATGTATTACTATTTAACTTACAGAATGTGTGATGTGTGAAATAGGCTTGTCAAATATCAAATTCAAGACTGGACAAAGGCACTCATAGAGCCAGAGTTTATCAAATATATAATGACAATGTTGTTTTATAGATCAGTATTAATGCCATTTTAATTTTAAAAAAAAAATTGTTGTTGGTGGCTCCTCCCGAGGTCTCTCTTCAAGCCAACACGGAAGTGACTTAAACTGCAATTCATCAACTGCCTGCTAGGGACCGGCTCCAAACGGGAGTCAAATCTGTACCTCCCCCATGTTAAAATGCCCAACTTTACAGCAGGAAAAAAATGAATTGAACCCCAGTTAGTATGTTCATACAGCTAGTTTTGCCCTTCATGACAAATGTGAGAGGGGTGAATTATTTTATAACTCATCTGTTTAAATTATATTAAGCCTCACAATTCTCTGTAATTGAGGGTGTGGCCACTTGAGTGAGAGGTGGATTGCCTCTATGGTCAAGCTAGGTCTAGCTGGTTTCAGCAACCATGCACCTCAGCTTCACCCACGACCCGCCTCTTTTCCCATTTTCAGTTACCTCGGAGTGACACGCCAAGACTCTCTGCCAAAATGGCAACTGCCAATTTTAGGCTTCAAAAATGCTCTTCAGAAACCTACAGTTGACGTCACGGACACTACCTCCATATATTTTTACAGCTCTGCGTAAGTTACAACTTAGCTTAGTTTTGACGTAAAGGGGCACTAAGTTACAACTTAAGCACTACTAAATATTTTTGCATTGCACCATTAAACTTAGTTGAAGCGTAACTCTACATATAAACTAAATGTTTATGGAAGCCTCCAATCAGGAGTAATGGTTGGAATAGTATAATGGCAGATTGATCAAATTACATCAATAAACTCAATGTTTTACTTGACAAACTTCAATCCTTTAGACATATATGATAATGCTGACATTTATACTCGCATTACATTTTAAGAGAAAGAACATTATGTGAATAATTTACTTTGTTAGCGGCTCTGAAGTTCATCACAAACTTGTCCTTCTGTGTGCATTTATTGCGCATGTCAAATAAAACAAGTAATAATAAATACATTTAATTTATTTTGTGTCTGTTTATTTATTGATACATATTAATTTCAAATACAGTTTCTGAATGTTAGAAAAATATCTATTGTCATTCATGATGATTAAGTAGTATCATATTTAATTGAAACGTATTTTTACCATTAGATACAAAGGAAGTTAGAATGAAGAATGAACTGAAATTCACAGCATTTTAACACAACTTCTGTTCACGTTTTTGAAGGCTGCTATTGGATTACTGAGGGTAAACGTCATATTTTGTGACTACGCATAACTTTACAAAGAGCTTATGACCTACTAGCTACGTTCTGTCTTAAGAACAAATGATGCAACCAAATAAAGTACAGAGTTATACAAACTAGGTAGTAGTTACTAAGCCTCTACTGTGGACTTTCCAATTTAAGTAAGAACTTACGAAAGTCTGGTGCAACCCTAGCAGTTCTTATTTCCAGTCTTTTTTACTGCCATTTTTTCAGGACAACATAAATTATATATACACTGAAATAATGTCCTTGCCATTAAATCAGTTCTTTCAAGAAGTATATGTTTGAAATGTACAATTTAGTTTCAAAAGAAATAATGTTATGTCTTTGTATACCTTATGTAAGGTAGATTGACAGTATTTTCCAGACAAACTAGCCTATAAATTTGGTGATTTCATTGAGCATAACAACGTGAGACCGCAGTCTGCTGTAAGATTTAAGAGGCATTGATGTCATATATGCTCGAATGGCATTTCACCACAACTCATCCAAAGGTCAGAAAACAAAGGCTTCAGCAAAAAACAGATTTTGAACAAAAGTCAGATAAATATATCAAACAGACACGGGTTGATTTTGCAGCAATAGGAGATGAAACGTCATCAAGCACATAAAAATGCGATGGACATTTTTACTGATGGAAAAGATCATCATTTGTTGTTTTATATTTTTATACTTTATTATTTAACAATGTTCCAACAGTAATTTTGGAGTCATGGGAGACATGTTTCCCTTAATTTTAATAATTTCAATACTCACAAATATAAAGGTTTCATAATTTTTTTTGCAGTGGTTCTCAAGCCTGTCCTAGAGTACCACCAGCCCTGCACATTTTGTATGTCTCCCTATATGAAACACCCATTTCAGGTCTTGCAGTCGCTACTAATGAGCTCATGAGTAGAATCAATTGTGATAGATGAGGGAGACATACAAATTGTGCAGGGCTAGTGGTACTCCAGGACAGGTTTGAGAACCCCTGCCATAGAAGTACCGTTTTTGGTTCCCCAAAGAACCTTTCATACCCCTTTTCTACCAGAATGGTTCGCGTTCTGGAGCCAGAGCATGTTCTCGGGCAGGCGAACTGGAGTCTGTCGTGAACCGGCCATGTGTTTTCACAGACTTAAGGAATGAACTGTGACATCACATGACTATGTGTTGTTTAAATGCCTATAACCAATCTAAAAAAACATTGAGCATCCCAGTGTTTCTGCAGGCAGTGCAGCACTTCTATTTTGCTGTTCACAGTGCCAGGAGTGATTCTAGCAAACCGGCAGCACGCATAAACAGCTGGTTCTTTCATCTGTTCTTTTCAGAGATAAACTAAAACTGGAACCATTGATTCACTCACTCTCTCACACACTGGGGCTGAATCTGAAATTGCCCCCTATAAACTTAAATAGGGCATTATTTGAGGGGACAGCCAGTTGTAGTGGTTTCCGAAACCATAGTGGACATTATCGAGTGTACTCGTTATCCCACATTGCACTGCAATAACGATGTACACTCAATGGCTGTCTGAATTCACTCACTCGTTTTCATTCACTCCTTCAAGTGAACTGTATTAGTGGACTGATGTAGGGAATAGTGATTTAGGGGTTTAGAGGTTCATTTCGGATTCAGCCTGGATCTATGCATGCATAGTTTTATATATATTTAGGTGTAAAGAGAAATTTAGGGAAATGTTAAAACATTGCTTAACCAGACTGCATCGGTATTTCGCCGCCCTCCCATTAACCGGCTCTGTTTGGGACCAGCAAGTTTTTTTACGGCCGGAGTTGAACCGATCTTTCCGGCCCGGAAAAAATGCTGTGGAAATGCACAAAAAGGTTAAAGTGGAAAACAGTATTGGCGGAAAAGGGATATCAGTGAACAGATCTTAAAATAACAATTTTTACTCTCTTAAAAATGGTGGATTGTTGCAAACCATTTTTGGGTCAAATATAGACATACCCAAAGGTTGGGTTTAAAAATGTTATTTAAATATTTCAGTCAACAGTTGTGTTTGTCCATATTTGACCCAAACATGGGTTGAAACAACCCAGCATTTTGTCCGTATTTTTTATAGTGTAGTGTGAAGAACATATAATCTGAAGAACCTTTTTCCCCTATCAGAAGCCTTTTGTGGAATGGAAAGGTTTCATGGATGTTAAAGTTTTTTCATTGAACCATCAATGCCAATAAATAACCTTTTATTTAAGAGTGTATGTCCGTCCCACCCACTTTTTGGGGATAGTGATTTCATTTTTTAATAGCCATACCTTAAAGAGATATTTTACACAAAATTATAATTTACTTGCCCTCGTTTTGTTCCAGACCTTTGGAACAAAAAATGTATTTTAAGACTGCTTCAACTGTTTTTGTCCATACAATGAAAGTTAGTTCATTCATAATTTCATTGTATGGTCGCCAAGACATTTTTTTTTAAATGCCACAGAAAAAAGAAAGTCTTACAGGTTTGGAATGACATGAGGGTGAGTAAATGATGACAGAATTTTCATTTTTGGATTAAATTCTCTCATTTACTCCTCCTGTAATCAGGTTTTCACTGACTGTTTTGTTTGATCGCAGCCCTGGTGAGAGCAGGTTTAGCTAACTGGTTTATACTTTTTCACCAGAGGATTTTCAGTCCTGGCTTTCAGATTTGCTTTGAGACTGGAGAGAGGGTGGGATTGAAGGGACTCATGGAAGAGAGAGAGGAATGGCAAAGGGATTAGTGTGGTTTTGATGAAATGGTGTTGTCCATCTCAGAAGACCTACACTCAGACTTATTATCAAATGGTGTCCGCAGGAGGGAGTTCAACCCCCCACCTAAGCTTTTTTTTTTTTTCATGCTCACTTTTCCCCCCTGTTTATTCAAAGGATTATGGATCCCTAATCTCTTTGAACCATAATTCAGATTAGATTCTGTATTATTTTTAGGGCCGGGCCTGTACCCAACTCACGCTCTTACCGACCATGTTACTCTAATAGAAAATTGATTAAAATGCTTGACCACTGTCCCAGATTTCAAGAACATGACATCAGAGTGATGATAAACAGACTACATCAGTTTACAGCGCATGTATTCATCCCTTCACCGTCGATATACACACTGCAATTGATTTCTTCATTGGGATGTTTGCGCTTTTGTTCGTGTGAATGGTTGGGCATTCCCACAGGGAGATTGAAGAGACTGAGATTGTCGGGAACAAGCAAACGTTGAGAAGATTTCTTGATGAGCTCTGTCATTGTGTAATACATATTCCCCTTTAGCATATTTTCTCTGCTGATTATTACTGCATACATGGCCTGAACTGCCCTCTTTGTGTTTAAGTACTGATTCAGGGGAACAAAACACACTAAGGATTACATAGTGTAACCACTTGTTGCATAATGTGCACAAAAATGCCAACCGAGTTCAAGACTGATTATTTTTGCGCAATGCAACTTGTATGCAACAGATCTGGAAATTCCATGCATTAAACTAGAAAGTTCAGTTACTTAATACAGTTAAGTTGATACAATGAGCACCTAAGAAGAGCTAGTCACTGGATTAGTCATCAGAGTTTTAAGGCATTCAGCAGTAAGTTAAATAATGAGTCCTTTTTTGTTTTAACTGATAGAAGTTATAATCAATAAGCGCATTTTTTGTGGTGTGTTTTCTGTGTAGCTGTATTTCTGTATTGTCCGACAATCTCGAGTGTTTCTTGGCCGGAATAAGATGAAGGGTTCCAACAGTCATGGAAGACCTGCCTTTTATAAGAATTAAGAATAAGATTATATTTTATTGTTACAATGTATTAAAAAATACATTGATTAAAAACAAATATAACTTTTTTATTTTGAAGTTTGTAGTTTTTGTTTGTTTTTGAAAGTAGTCTCTTATGCATTTATTTAATCAAAAATGCAGTTAAACAACTACAAATTAATATATTTTAAACTTATTCCTGTGATGGCAAAGCTGAAGTTTCGGCAGACATTACTCCAGTGTCACATTGTCCTTTAGAAATATTTTTTTTCTCAGAAAATATTTCTTATTTTTAGAAATGTTGAAAACAGTTGTGTTGCTTAATATTTTGAAAATATTTGAAATATGTGAGCATAAATATTGCTTCCATAATGTTTTTGATTAATTGAATGCATCCTTGCTGAATAGAAGTATTCATTTCATTAAAAGTTAAATTAATATTGCATGCCACTGATCCCAAAATTTTAAATGGTAGTGAAAAAATAAAAAAAGAATCTGTCAGTCTGAGATTATCGAATGAATGTTTAGTACGGTGTCATTCATGGGACTTGTGGAGCTGTACCTAAGCTGTTATGTAATTGCAGAGGCTCATCTTTAATTCAGCCATGGACACATTCACACTCATCTGTCCTCTTCCTCTTACTCTAACATACAGTCTCCTGAAAGATGGGCTTTGCTCTTAGCGTCCTCTTGTTGCTTCACTGCTTGTTTGTTTTTTCCCCCCTCTTGTTTAAGATGAATTATGAAACAAGAAGAGGAAGCAGAGAGCTGCATCGAGTGAGCGTTGAGGTGTTCAGCCCCAGGCATAGAGAGATACAGAGAGAGAAGGAGACTTTGTCTTTTCCTTTAGCTTACTAATGCATCCATTCCCACTGGACCTCGTAATACTCACCTAAACTAAACAAATGAAAGCATGCACCAAACCTCATATTAGAATTGGTTTTATTGCTCATATGTGGGAGATTGAGGGGGGTTGCTGTGTGTTTACACTAGCTTCCTCTCAGCCGGGGCCCGGCTCGGGCTGCAGTGTACATTTCATTATTCTTCCCTCCTCCAGGGAACGCCTGAGAGGATCTGGTGGGCTAGGCTAAACAGAGCACAATTAGATTATGAGCTGGAAGATTTTAGGGCGCTGACAGGTAATTGGTCACCACTTCTTTTAATATCAGCTTCCCAATTTGAGCATATTGGTAATGTTATCCGATTTTCATGCACTTCTTCTGTGTGTTTTCATCCTATTTTCTCTCTCGTCTAGTTCAGTTTGCTGATAGCAATCTCTTGCAATGCCTGTCTGTTTATCATTCCTTTGCCCTCTCACACTCTCTCTCTTTTCTCACGCGATGTTTTCGAAATTGCATTTCATGGTACAGTGAGATTAGAGCATGACTTGGAACGGCTCTCGCTCATTTCAAACTTCTGGGATAGGTTTTAAGTATGCATGAGTCGCAGTGGATGCGGACTCTCTTCACCCAGTCGTTGAATATTTTACTTCGTAAAAGTTAACTAAGGACATTAATATACAACATGAAATGTATGTTGAATGTCGTACAAAAGATGAAACGTGCACTACTGAGAAATTATTTTATTATTAAATATATAGCACTTAGATGGGGTGATAAATTGCTCCATGCCAATGTAAGTTGCCTTGTAGCGGTGTTAAACTTTCTAGGCTATAACCACTTAATGTACATTCAAATACACGTGTGATATTATTTGAGTACTTCATAGACTCTTAAAGAACTTCATTACATTAAAAGCTGACTGGTGTGCTCCACGGTACATTAAATGGTTGAATGTGTTAGTGCGGTGATAAAAATGAGAAGATTTTTATAGTATTTATACTTTTAATTCATCAGAAATGTGCTGTACTGTGGTTTTTGTATTAGCCCCCAGATATTTTTTGATAATTTCGTTTAGATTGTTTATTTCCCAGAAGATATAATTCTTGTTAGTTGCTAAAAAGCTTTAGCCCATTTAACTATTGTTACAAAAATTACAATTAAAATACCTCATTAAAATCAACTCCGTTTACACACTTTGCACATTGCAAGTAAATTGTGTTTTTTGTGTGACCATGTAAATGGAATTCATAGTGATTTGTCAAATAATGCAATGTACTATAATTATGGAGAGGACTTTTGTAGCTAAGTGGTGAGGTTCTTTTACAGGTTTGATCCCAGGATGAGATGACCTGTGAACTGGCAATTGTTAAGAGAACCTTATTAACATTTTGCCCTTTGAGCTGAACGCTTAACCTCAGGTTGCTCAAGGGAACTGTCATGTCTGCTGAGTAACTATTGAAGTTCAATACCCTGAAGTCAGAAGACCTACCGTTTTGTTGAAAATATAGCACTTTGTTCATCTTTTTTATCCATTTAAGCATTTTATTTTCATGGTCTGGCTATTTGTCTGGCATGGTCTGGCTTATATATCAAGGAGCTGTTATTGAATCTTAAAATGCTTATTAGTGTAGTTTTTCTTGTTCCTTTAATGTATTGTCATGAGGGATTGTGGCAGTGATTCATTGCAGTTTAATGATCCTGTTACTGCAGGCTTAGAACAAGTAGAAGCGTATAAGTTTAACAATTATTTACAAAGTTAATATTCAAGACTGTTATTTTAAAAACAAACTAAATTCCTTTAGGTCTGTAGGTCAGTTCTGCAGTCCACATTTTCAGTATTGGTACTGGTTAGATAATGTTTTAACTTTTTATGCTCCATACACTATTGTTCATAATTCATTTTGGCGTGCATATGGTACGCCGTTTTTGGCGTGCATATGATACGCACTTTATGGCGTATTATATGTACGAACCCCCCACACCCCCACCCTCACCCTACCCAAAAGCGTGTCATATACACGCCATAAAGTGCGTATCATATGCACGCCAAAAACGGCGAACCATATAAACGTCAAAACTCATTTTGGCGTCGTATACATTCTACGAGATTGCACACTCGTATTATTTATACGCATTGTCATGAGATCGTGTTGTTATATCTTTTACTGTAGTGTGTCAGTAGGAAATATCAGTTTACATTTCCAAACATTCATCATTTTGCAATGAATTGTAATATGAATTATTATTATTATTATTTTTTTTTATGTACAATAAGTCTGATAGCAGCCGGTATGATCTGATTGCTCCATCATCGAGTCTGTCTGTGATTACATGTAGAAACAGAAAAAACTGAGATGGACTAAATCCAGAAGAACTGTGGCAACGTCTCCCAGACCCTTGAGGAAACCTTCCTGCAAAACTACAGCACTGTGAAAAGTTTAGGCACTTGTCAGAATGCTTTAAAGTCAGAATGCAGTCAAAAATAATAACATAAATAGCTTTTATTTTTGAATTAACTTCTATTAACTAATTCAAAGCGATATTTGGGGTGACCACCCTTTGTGTTTAAAACGGCTTTTGTCACCTGCATCTATTCCTACACCTACATGTAGTTTTGCAGGAAGGTTTCCTCAAGTGTCTGGGAGACGTTGCCACAGTTCTTCTGCATTTTGTCTGTCTCAGTTTTTCTGTTTTTTCATGTAATCACAGACAGACTCAATGATGGTGAGATCATAAAAAAATTAAAATCTCACTGGATTATTACAATTAATTACAAAATGAATGTTTGGAAATGTAAACTGATATTTCATACTGACACACTACAGCAAAATATATAAACAACTGGCTTAAAAACATTTTTAGTGTGAAAATACCAACGTGCCTAAGATTTTTGCACAGTATATATATATTTTTTTAATCACCCATAACTTTTGGTCAGTAGTGTAAATAATACAGAAGCTATTAAATGGTCAGGCATGATCGCTCTGACCGCACCTAATTTAGCCCCATCCAACCATTTGTATCTTCATTGTAAAGCTCTGATTGACCCTTCTTACCTCTGTAATAACCTTTCATGTCTTTTCTGAGTTGTCCCATGGCCAAAGGCCCACTCAGGCCTGTTGTCAGTAGTTGTCCTGGGGCATTGTTTCAGACGCCAAAGTGTGAAGAGTCAGTTAATACAAGCCCCCTGAGATATGTAACATTCATATGACAGGATTTTCTCTTAATAGCAAACAAGCACTTTCAAAAAATACACGCCCATTCCACTGATATAGCAGGTTCATTGGCCCTAAAAGGTTTGAGAGCATCCCTCAGGGACACTTGGATATTATATTGGTTTGAGTGCGTGGGTGTGTGTGAGGATGTGTGCGCGCACCGTTTGCGGTGCGTATGAAAATTATTGTGGACTCATATTGGTTTTTCTGTTCTCTGGTGCATGTAAATTCTACATTTTATGTAACGTGTTCACATGTTTGTGAGAGTATCGACGTACAGCACAGTGACTGTTATTTCACCTACAGTATGTTTTTTTTTCTTCTAAAGCTTTTACTGGGAAAACTGTTTTTGGCTTGCATGTGATTTTGCAATGATTTCACAAAGCGATTATATGCGCTCGTGGAAAGATAATCTATTATGATTGACTGCAATAATCTGGGCTTTCAGGAGGGTGAAGGTCTTTTTCAGTGAGGGGGGGGCCAGGATGGGTGGCATTGTTTTCTCCTCTGCTCCTGTAGACCACCCAGACCATGACATCATCCGTTAGAGCCCCCATATGTTGCCTTTGCTCATGTTAATGACATTCGTAAGTGGATTTACCCACTCTCCCAGATTTTGGCTTGAGTAACAGTCACTGTGTTGCTGTGGAATCCGCACAGATTTGTCTGTAACGGCACACTCATAGATAAAGTGATTTGTCTAAAGCACCTCATGTCATTTGTCTCTGTCCTCTCGTCTAAGCTGGCTGGCCCGCTCTAATTGTGTTTGGCTTTGTGTTTAAAGAGATAGTTCACCCCAAAATTTTATTTACTCACCCTCACGTTGTTCTAAGCTAAATCTCTTTGATTTTCTTTCTTCGTGAATGAGGAATGGAGCTTTCAAGCTTTAAAAAGGACACAAAAGCATCATAAAAGTCACTGTTTTATATTCCAAATCTTCTGAAGCCGCTTCAGAAGCTGGCCTTAATTTAAGTCATAATTCACTGAAAATAATATTGATTAGCTGTTGAGAACTGCTACTACTGGATAATTGATTCAGTGATTCGAACAGGTCACTGCAATTTATGAACGAATCATTCAGACTTGGATGAACTGGATCAACCAATGCATTGAAAAGCTTCAACTCAAAAGAATGTTTCATACTTGACTATCCTCTGTGGAACAAAAAAGATATTTTGAAGAATATTGGAAAGTAAACTGTTCCCGTTGACATCCATTGTATGGAGAAAAATAATAATACAATGGAACTCAATGGGAACCGAAACTGTTCAGTTTACATTCTTCACAAAATCTTCTTTCATCTTCAAGCCATACAGGTTTGCAACGACATAAGGGTGAGTAAATGATGACAGAATTTTTGGATGGACTATCCTTACTGCATGACAATTGCAGTAATTACAGTCATAGTAATTGCATGGAAATGAATTTTGCATTGTACTGAAGAAAGGAACAGGCTTTTGTTGTCTATGTTCTCTTTAAGTCTACATTTGGCCTAGTCTTTTTACTCTTTTAAAACTTGCGCTCTTGGTCTACCCTGTTCTAATTTAGTAATAATCAATATTATTCTCTCTTATGCAGGTCAGACTCAACCTACATCATTTTTCTCTTACCTTTTCCTCATTATTTCACTCTATCTGTCCACACAGCATCTCCTCATCCATCTGTCTTCCTGTCTTTCTATTGATTTACCCTCTACATTTAAAACCCTGGCCGTAGTGCTGTTGTACTATGAAGGCTCCTCTATTACACTCCAGCCTTAGAAATCTAGTCTACAAGCTTAGAAATATAATAAATATGGCCACAAGGTACAGTCCGCTGCCTTTCTGTCTTTTTTTCCCTCTCTATCGCCGTCTGTTCAGTCACTCGGCAGGCTGTTTGGCTTATACGAAGCGCTTTTGAAGGTAAATCTTATGTCAGCTTTTGGCCAGAGGGACTGAGCTGATGAGAGGTCTCTTTATCATCCTAATGGGAGCCACATAGCTCTGGGCTTGCCTGCATGCAGTGAGGGACCACGGAAAGCTCTGCAATAATCAGGCCCATTCCACCCCTCCCTGCTCTGGAGACAGTGTCCTTATGCAGCCGTGCTATCAAGAGAACACTGCCGCATACAAACAACTGACCCAGAGACAGCATGAGACATCTATGCAGCATGTCAAAGCAGCTATGATGCACACTGAGTGGAATGGTGAAATTATGCATATGTATAAAAGAAAACTTTGCAAACAAATATAGAAACACTCAAATTCCTATGTTATAAATCTCAGGACATGCCTGTACCAAAGGGGTCATGGTTTGGCTGGTTAGCATGACCTAATTTGCCCCTGTTGGTAGATGTCATATAACTACACCATCGACACCACCTGGCTGTAAAAAAAACATAAGATTGGGGTTGAGATGATTTATTGATTTAACAATTTAAAATGTAATTTATTCCTGTAATGGCAAAGCTGAATTTTCTACTGAGTTACTTTAGTATCCTGAATGTACTGTTATAGTTTTTGTTAATATTTTGAATTTGAAATTTATTTTTGTATTTACTGTTTTTGTGGTTTTGTCTTTTTTTAATATAATGACTATATAGTATTTATTGATTAGTTTTAGTCATTTTAGTACTCAAACTAAACAAAGTTTAACTGCGGTGGCACCTAACTGAAATAAAATAAGTTTACGTTTTTTAAAAATATTTATTTCATTTAACGTTCATTTAGTTTATTATAATTTAATATTTTCAGCATCCATTACTTCAGTCTTCTGTATGAAAACCGTAAGACACTTTTTTTTTCTTTTTTTTTCAGAAGGACTCTTAAAAGTGTAAAACTGAGATTTTGAGATGAATGGGAATGCCAACTGACACTTTTCTTCAAGTATTATTGCCCTGTTTGCAAACACAACAAAAATACCCTTACAGTTCGACAGACTAATAATGGTTCAATCTTACAGGGTTGTAGTAACATGCACAGCAGGATTGTTTGAACTGATGCAGGCATGCGTCTGCATCCTTTATGCACTCCAAAGCACTGGCACTGTTACATAGACTTAACAGAAAAAGAGTAGGAAAAGGCACTGAGAAGGAGGGAAGAGCAGCTAAAGGAGACGAGAAAGAGACAGGGGACGTCATTGCTAGTTATCGTCATAGCAGGGCTTGTCACGCTAGTCGCTCTGTCTCGGCATCAGAGAGGAAAACATTCAAGCCCAGGGCTCTGGACATGTGACAGGACCAGTCTTTCTTGACCACAGCTCCCAGTCACACACTGTCACTATCCGTCCATCACTGCAGTGCAGCTGTGATTTCACACAACCTGCAGTTTGTATGTCAAGCAGAGGGCTTTCATTTGACAGGACCCCTGATAATGCCTTTTCAATTAATAATGCAATATAAGTTTCAAACTAAATTGATCAAACCATGCTGCCATAGTTAGTCAGAGGAATTAGATCAGTCATGACACATCAAATGACTAACGTTCTGTGAAGATTTGGAAGCTGATTACAGTTCCAGCATATTCTTCAGTCATCAGAAGTTCCCATATTTTCCCTCAAGTTCTAATTTAGTCTGACTTTGATTTTTAGCATAAAATCTAGTCCACATGCAGTTTATTCTGTCCAAGAAACTCCCATTTAGAGACTGTCTAACTGACATTTAGAGTGTCCATCTACAGTTTGTTTTAGGGCTGGAAGATTAATTGAAATTGTCGAAATCTCAATATGATGTTTTTCAATTAAATCAAATCTGTGATTTAATTAACTGTATGCGCTGCGTGTTTCAGAGTGAAGCACTGCTCTGTTCATTTACACGCGTGCAGCTCATGATCCAGTGTTTTAGAGCGTCTTGGTTCATAGCAAATGCTGCTCCACACGGACTCTATCTACGCACTGTGAGTTGGGGTTGCTTATAACGTGCATTTTTCCCGGCCATCTTCCCAAACTTGTAATGAGTTTGTAATCTGGCTATTGTCAACAAAGGGCTGTCTGCAGTTTTTCACATAAGATAAAAGCTCATTTGAAAATGAAGAAATATAGTAATTTTACATTTGCACAAATTGTGCATTTCTAATTTGTCTCGTTTATGTGCCATTTACTGGGGTGGGTATGTCTGAAATAGTAAATACAACAGCATTTAATTCTATCCGAAAAACTGCCATTCCCATTGACAGACTTTTAACAAATTTGGATAATCATTTCTATTGACTTTGTACATTTTCATTCAAATCTCACATTTCAAATAACCTGTCATCTAGCAACTCCAAAACATGTTCACACTCGCTCATGTCTGCTCATAGTAAAAATACCAGCAGCATGCCAGTCGCTGTTTTTGAATAATTTAAATCGAAGTGCTGAGTCACTAGACTGGGAAAACAACCAGTAATGTAAGTGAGAGGCATTATAGCCTTTAAGAGCTTTTTTACTGTTGTTTTAATGGACATGGAGGACAGGAATCCTGTGCTGTCTACCTACAAGGTGAGTGCAAGGGAAAATGAGAGGTTATGAGGGGTTTGAGGGTTAAAGGTTAAATAAGTTAAATCTATAAGATGGATAGCGCCATGGTGGAGGTAAAATAAAGTCAGTAGTAAAGGGCAAAAAGCAGGGTAGATAAAGGATGTAAACAGCATTAAGCTTTGCTAATCTAAGCACAAGACACATTCACTTAGCCAAAGCCAATGTAGGGTCAGGGGATTGAACTGCTCCAATTTTACCTTCCTTCTTGCTTACTCTATCAAATTTATCTATCTATCTTTCTTCTTAAGTAAACTTTGTGTCTGTCTGCAAATTTCAACCTCCAACTCGAAGCTTCTTTCCATCTTAACTGTATGTATGTATGTAGTGTTTCAGCGAGGAGCGCCATTGGTGCTCTTTGTACCTGTTCTTGTCTGAGCGAGCACCAGGGGAGCACTCTGATGCAAGGGGACGCAATGACAGAGCCGTGTGACGCCAATCCCCCTGCTTGCATGCTCGCTCGTGTGTGTATGTGTGAATGTCTGTGCGTGTCTGGCTGTTTACAGCCAATATATCACATCCCATCCATTCACGGGCATGAGTGATCATGCCAGTCTTTCAGCATCTGTTATGTACTTGGGATGCGGGAGTGATACAGCATTGTGTCGGCTCATCAGCGAGCTTCAGTCGGCTATCTATTCTTACCGCTGTGCATCTGTGCATATACCGATATGTGTTAGTCCATCGCAATGTGTCAACTGGTTGCCGGTTTTGCACATCTTCACATGTCTTCATTAACATGACAGTGGTGCAGCATTGCTAAAGCATTTTGTCTAGAGATGCTGGGCTGTCACAACAAATTTCTTGAGGACAGCTCAGAGCCAGAGACAACAGCGGCCCAACATACCCCTGGCTGCATTAAACTCATCCAGAGAATTGGGTTAATTCCTTGTCTCTTGCTTTCTCTTTCTGTCTCGCCTTTTGCTCTTTCTTTCCATGCTCCAGCCTTTCCCATGGTTACTTGGACACGGCACACATGTTTTCGTTCCCTCCCTCTTCCTGGTTCTGTCCTCCTCCTCGTCAACAGACTGCCTTATTCTGTCTCCGCTGTTCCCCTTTTTCCTTGGATACTTAAACAATCGACCCTCTTTCTCAGTCTGGTCTCCAAACTATGTCTTTAATTTCAGGCTTCCGACTTTCTTTCTTAGGATTAGCCGCTGCACATTTTCATGTTCTCCCGTGATTTCAAGAGTAAATTCCCCTTCCCCTCTATCTCACAGTCTTTGTCCCCTCAGTCTTTTCTCTATATCCTTTTATCGTCTTCTCTCGAGTCCTGAATGTTATTGTGAAAGGTTTATCTAATCGTATCCCTCTCTAGAGAACCCTGCCACAGATACAGTACCAATGTCTCACTAGCACACTGATGTTTGCTCTTGTTTTTTTCTGTTTTGTCTTGTTGATTTTTTTTGTTGTTGTAATTTGTATTGGGGTTTTGTTTTATTCGTTTTTTTGTTGGCTTTTTTTGTTTAGTTTTTTGGAGCTTTCTTTCTTTCATCATCTCCTCCTTCCCCTCGTCGCATGTGCCAAAGCCACAAAATCTCAAGGCAACACTGGTATTTTGATGATGCAGCAGTTCACTCACTCTCACACCCAACTAGGCAATTGCTCATTAAATAGACACAGTGCTGTTGCATTTAACATGTTTTTTTTTTTTTAAGATGAGAATCTTTTTTTTAATTTTTATGGCCGCCTGTGGCTGTTTGGAAATGTTTTGTGAATGACAGCTCTTTGTCTAGCAAGTCTATGTTTCTGCATTCTGCATGATTGGCTGAAACAATTTTTAATGCATGGGCTAATTTTAAAGTTGACAAATTACCCATTCAAATTTATGCCCTAAACTAAAATTACCAAAATATTTTGCTGACTTTTTTGTTTGTCTATAATCGTCAGTTAACAACAAATTACCAAAACATTTTGAAACCTATATAATATAGTAATATACTATATTATATAATCTAGTAATATATCTACAGAGCTATATTACTGTAGTTATTATTTTTGCAGATTTTTACAATCCAAATGGCACTCTGAATCAGAAAATGAGTATAATGCGACCTAATGGAATGCATGTTCGTCTTTTAATGTTTTCTATTTCCTGGTTATTATGAACTGTTTTATTCCGTTTTGCTTATTCATTTATGTGTAAAGAAATTATTGGATCTGTGATCTATGTGGATCTAACTGATACATGAGAGAGTGCATTTATGAATGTTTCAGAAATGTGAGGTTTCAAAGGTAATGTTTAGTCTTCGACTCTTCCGAGCTCAGAATAAGACTGAATGACTCACAGGTTGGTCTTCATTATAATCCACAACGAGTGAGATTCTCTCAACATGCCATTTTCTATAATTACCACAGTCTCTGTGATATGATACTTAGAAAGAAAGACAAAGAGTCTGTGTATATGGTTTAAGATGAAGGTGAGGAGGAGTTTTGAGTGGGTCCACATTAAGGGGTGTTTCTGAAATGTTAGGCATTACCCCATCACTGCCTGAGGCTTGTGTCTGATGACATCGGGGTCAGAGGTCAGACTGATCCCTTCACCTCCTCAAAATTGGGATTTTAGGTTTGGAGTGCTTGACTCCAGTGTGTGTGCTTCGTCCTCTATATGTCCTTCCGCTGAGTGGTAATCAGGTGGAGTAGTTTGTTGAGGGGAGAGAACATTCCTCTGTGTGTGTGTGTGTGTGTGTGTGTGTGTGTGTGTGTGTGTGTGTGTGTGTGTGTGTGTGTGTGTGTGTGTGTGTGTGTGTGTGTTTGGAATAGAGTGGGTAATTGTAGGGAGTCTAGAGAGGGCCTGTAATCACCCTGCCCTTAGGAAGGAATGCTGCTCATCTTCTCATCTAATTACACCCATTTAAAGCAGCCTGGCTCCACAGCTCAACCCGAGGAAGGGGGTGGGGTATGTGTTGGGGGTAAAGGTGCTCTCTCTTGAAGTAAAATAGCCTAATCCTTGGTTGGGTTCATCCCTAGAACATAGAAAAAATTGCATATGCATATGTTGGTCAAAATTATAGGATACAATTATATACATACATTCTAAAAAAAATTGTGAATGACTACATTGTAATGATAATTGTTAGTTGTGTGTGTAACTAGTTCAAGTTGTTTTAGGGTATAAATTAGTTCACATGATCAAATTGTGATTTTTACATGATCAAAGACACCTTAATTGAAGAATTTCTGGAAGGTTTTTAACAGCAAAAGATAGCCAATTATTATTATTATTATTTTTGTATTTTGCATGAAATCAAAAATATCCAAAACTAGGGGTGTGCAATATTCACAAAAAAAGATATCTCGATATTTTCTGGGATTTTCTCGATAACGATAATTGGACAATATTTTGCTGTGTGTTTTTGTGCTGGTACTTTGGCAGGTGTAGGACTGCCACGGTCAGCTGACTCCTAAAGTTTATGATATTCTTAATCTTTTTTTTACCTTGATACATTTTTTTTTTTTTTACATATTTTGTGTCAATTTCATAAAATTAATAAAAATCAATTATAATAAGACACAATAGGGCTCTTACCATCAAATTAAATAATAATTTTATCGACAAAATGTATCTTCACAGTGCAGAGGAAACACAGAAGCTGCATCTGAAGTTGCATTTAGATCATTTACACAGCTCAGAAGTGACAAATTAATATCCTGCAGTTATGCATAAATAAGGTTTGATGTTTAAAACAAAATGTTGAATAATATTGATATTTGAAATTATTTAAAACATGAAAAGATACTTTAACTGTGAAAGGCAGCAAGTCACGTTTAATGAGTGAGTCATTGAGATTCAACCGATTCATTCAAACAGCTGATTCATTCAAGGTAGCATTTGACTCTCTTAATGCGTACCTGCATTAGTCTAATCAACAAACTACATCACGTGGGGTATGCGTGCACTCTCTGGGTGTGTGTGAGGGATATAGAGATTGCAAATGTGTCGTCATCATGACGTATTCCCGGTGGTGAACGCAAAACATTTTTGGAATCCGCGGCACAAACGCCATGCGTCAGACTTCTTTGCATGGAGGGTAGAACGCAGTGTTCATGCCGTCTACCCGCTGTGTTATAAACTGCAATAGTCGATCTCACGATAGAAGTGGCATAACGCTTAAGATATCCCTTTATTGTTTTTCAGCGTGGAAAAACAATGACGTGAACAGGTTTGTTGAATTCTGACTGCATGCAGATAGATGAGAGAGAGAGCGAGGACTGGTGCTTAAAACATTAGTATACCTTCACACGGATGACAGTTTTCTGCCCCACTTTTACAATCCACAGGTACTGGACCTGGACCCATCCATCTGGGCCTGCTGTAGCGATTCGAATTTACTGAAAACTTTGTGTGTGTACGCACTACTAACGCCCTTTTTTACACATACTCCGTATGCAATGCGTGTTGCGGTTCAGGAGCCGCCCTGTTGTGCTTTCACATATGCTGCGTTTGCAGTGCGCAAATTATCCGCTGTTGTATACCACAAACACAGCATTTATTCATTATTTTTTATTTCAAATCCAAAAGTTGTTACTGAACATGGCTTGTCAGAATTGCAATTCTCTTTGTTTACACTTTCATAGATGTCAGGTTTTAACGTAGCCTACTACATTTAAACATTTATTCATTAATTAATTAATTTTTATAGCATAGTACTTAAGATGTAGCTCACACAAGTGGCAAAACATTTAAACTTAGCCTAAATTATAGCCTAAAATCACAAACATTTTAAATTAGAAACTTACAATAGGCTATTCAAAAAAAGCAGACTCTCGTCTTTTCTTTCGTTTTTTAAACCTTTTTAAAAGAAATCCATATATATGGGTGCTGGAAGTTAGGCAACACGTCTCTTGACCAATCACTCAGCTCGTAAGGATCCAGTCCTTTGATTCCCTTTTTCTCATCATATCTCGTCTTTGCATTAGGATTTAGTTTTAGACGATATGGTCCAACAATGTTTTCTTTTTGTATGTATATATATATATTCTTTAAAATATTCACTTTTTGTCTTCCATGGAAGTAAGAAAAGCAAGTGCGTTTGGAAATGTCATGAAAGTGAGTAAGTGACATCCTTTTTTTTTTTAGGTGGACTTTCCCTTTAAGAATTAGCATTTAATTTACAGTACATGGTAATGTAGCCAATGTTTTATCCAAAGCAATTCTGAAACTGTTTTCCAAAGGAAGTTTTATTCAAAGCAAAAAAAAAAAAGTTTTTTTCCATTCATCCATTGACAAATGTCCTACCCAAACTCATGCCATTGGTTGAGCCAGATTTCGTTATCGATAATATTATTTTAATGTCATTCCAGGTTAATGTACTGAACACTTTTTCAACTTGGATTTTTACTATATTTAGTTTAAGATTGTCTGGTCCAGTAAGTGGGTTCTGGGATGGATTTTTGGGAATGAGTACCAACTGTTACTATTAAAAACAACTCACCACAGCTGCTGTTCGTTAATACTCTCAGTGGTAATTATAAAGCCTTGGGGAGTGGGTGTGTCTGCACCGGAGGGGTGGAGCCAAGCCCAGCTCTTATGCAAATAGTCAAATGTATATGCGATCATGAGATGTGTTCTTTGTGTCTGTTTACACACCAACAAACATCTCTCAAGGGACCTAGGCATCGCTGTACGTGCGCGTCCACGTGCATATTTGTCCGGCGGCTCTTAAAATGTGCTGAATAGATGAGAGCAGCATTCTTGTCAGTTCAAATATCTGTTTCCCACAAACCCTCACCTATGCCAATCTGCCAGCCACCCTGGAGACTCAATCCACACACACATACCCACATACACGGAGGACGGAAATAGCCCTGTCACACACTATAGAGCTTGTTAACATGCTAGATTCAATCAAAGGCGTGACATTTCTGTTGCCATGATGATTCCCCGAGCCATTATTGTTAGTTCTTGATCTCGCACCTCATTTGTGTAGAAGCATGTGTGTTTGTACATGCTAGTGTTTACATGTTGCTGTGTGTGTGATTGTGCGAATAAGAGAGAGAAAGCCAAGTGATAACAAGCTGTACTGTCCTAGACAAGAAGTGTTGATTCTGATTCAGATTAGAGAAAAAAGAGACTGATAAAGTAAAGGGCATTCTGGGAAAGCCATTCAGGATGAAATGTGTCTTTTATATTAACTGATTGCTTTTGTTCTTTTTATGTTTTGTATCTCTTGTCCTCTACCATCACTCAGTTTTTACAAACACGTTTTGCCTCCTTTATGCTTTGTGCATGTCAATTTAGCAAAGACGATGTACAGTTTGTTGCAATGTGTGCAGTGAACTCGGTGTGACCTTGTAGATCTCCTGTTACTACTTTCTTTATTTTAGATGTGCTAATAGACTGCTGAAACCTGTCAATATACACCTTACTTGCACTGTGTTTATATAAATGCACTCTCTAGTAAGCAGTGTCACTCTCTTCCTGTCTCGAGTGTTGTTTATCTGTTCTCACTCGATCTGTCCTTTTCCTCCTGTCCTCTTCACACCTTTTCCTTGATTTGTTTCATGTTCTTCCATGACGCTTCTGTCCCCCATCTCCTTTTCTCTTTATCATTGATTCCTCCTCAGATGGAATCTGGAGTTTTTTTCCTCACATTTTCAATTTAGAGGAAATCCACAGAATTTTGAAGATTGGATATAAATATGGTCAGATGTGTTATACTATTATTAATAGACAGTCATTGGTAGCACAAAAAGCATAGTGGAGTAGTAAAAATGTGTAGAACAGATCTGTCCGGCTCATGTTTTTGTCCTTTCTTCTTCTCATTATGTGTGTGTAAACTCTCGGAATATCAGTCACTTGTAATTGTCCTACTAGCACGAGGTGATGTTTTATTATCCATCTATCATTGTCTTTCTTTAGTCCAACTTGTGTGCTATTCCTACAATGTTAATGGGGAGAACCTGATGGTGATGGTGATGATGGTGGTGGTGGTGAGAACACACACACACACACACCATTTATTTGTAGTACCTAATGCCTATTAAAATAAAGAAACTTCACAAAATACAATTATATTTTTAATACACCTTCCAGAGGGTATACTTTGAAATTGAAATTGTACTTTGTATCATTTTTTTTAATAATCCAATTACCTATACAGTACTTGTTTGGTATGATTTTTTTGTTGTTGTCATTTTTGTGTTTCTGTCTGCTAAAATTATTTTGTAAAACGGTAATATTGTGAAATATTCCAGTGATGGCAAAGCATCATTACTCCTGTCTTCAGTGTCACTTGACCATTCTAATGTGCTCCTTTGGTGCTCAGTTTTTTTCTCTTATAATTATCAATGTGTTGTACAGTTGTGTACATTTTCATGATTTTTTTAAACACTAGAAAGTTCAAAACAACAGCATTTATTTGAAAATACTAATCTTTTTTTTAAAAAAATGCCACTTTTGATCAATTTATTGCATAATAAAAGTATTAAATTCTTGTTTTGATTGGTAGTTTGAAATAAAATAAACCTTTCTAGACAAGCTTCTTATGGTAAATCTTCCATTGTGTTAGAAGATGCACGTCTCGACAGATGTTTTCTTTGGTTTTAAATAGCTTGTCACTTACATTGATAACTCATAATACATTTTATTTACTCACTAAAGCCAGTACTTTATACTCTCAATACTCTCATTTGATGCTTTGAAAGTATTAATTTTGCACCCTGAGTGAATTTGTGTGTGTTTGAAAGAGGTTATTGTGTGTCAGTAATGATGAAGCCATTATAAGATCATTTCTGCTATGACTACTGTAGTTAGCAGAGATGCTGAGAGAATATTCCTGTCAGCTCAACTGTCACTTCCTAGATGCAGCTCCCTCATCATCAGCAGGATATAGCTGGGCTATTACTGAGAAATAACTCAAATGATCATGTTATGTTCACTAGAGACAGACAGAGAACTTCTCTCAGCCATGCAGTGGGAATGCAAAGTATGATACAAAAATATGAATACAGCAATAAGCTGCCTGAGACATGCGTTACAGTGTTTTTTACCATAATACATTTGTGTAAACATGCTAAATCATGTTTGGTAAATCACGCACAACTTTGAGTTTGTTATAAAAGATTTTTATTTCAAATAGATGCTGTTCAGAATACTGAGAATAATAACAAAAATCACAAGCACAATTCTACTGCCAAGTAATATTGTCCATTAAATTACCCATTGGCTGATTACGGTTGCCAAGCAACATGGCATTAATATACAATATAATTGAACTGATGTTTGATAGCGTGTCTTTAAATCAGCCATTTTTGTCAAGAACAGGAAGGATATTGTTTTGAGTAAAGATAAATCATAACATGTTGGAGTAGCTCAGGTTATATCAAGGTTAAATCTTAGATGAGTCAGTAACTCCAGCTATTTGCTATGCAAATTGCTGTAAAGTGGTAATTATTTTAGAATTTGTAGAGTGTTTTTGCAATTCTAACTGTTCTGTGTTGAGTGGTGGAATGTGTGTTTGAACAGAATATCAGTTGACGCTTGTGTTGTTCCAAACCTGTACATTTTACTTGAAATATCTTAGGTTCCACAGGAAGAATACAATACAGTGGTAGTCAATGATCACCAAAACTGTTACCAACATTCATCAAATGTTATTTTGTGTTTCATGGAAGATACATGTGCATACAGGTTTGGGACAACATGAGGGCGAGTAAATAATTTTTTTGGGTGAACCATTTAAATGATCTATCAGAGCAGTATATACTCACTGTATTTCTGTAAATAATAAATGTTAATAGGTAAGAAGTCGAACACTTTAGTGTAGAAGAGTTGAGACATGCTAGTACTTATGGTCTCGGCGGGCAGGATTTTACTACCCATTTTTACCGCTTGTGGTCTTACTGTCGAGAAATGTTGATTCTCAGCATTGATGAAATCCAGATCCTCTAGATTTTAAAAGCATCATTAAGAGAGCTGCAAAGTTGAGGGTAAAGCTGTAGTCAATATGTATATGTGTGTATATATATATTTATACAGGTCCTTCTAAAAAAATTAGCATATTGTGATACAAGTTAATTATTTTCCATAATGTAATGATAAAAATGAAACTTTCATATATTTTAGATTCATTGCACACCAACTGAAATATTTCAGGTCTTTTATTGTTTTAATACTGATGATTTTGGCATACAGCTCATGAAAACCTCAAATCTAAAAAAATTAGCATATCATGAAAAGGTTCTCTAAACGAGCTATTAACCTAATCATCTGAATCAACTAATTAACTCTAAACACCTGCAAAAGATTCCTGAGGCTTTTAAAAACTCCCAGCCTGGTTCATTACTCAAAACCGCAATCATGGGTAAGACTGCGACCTGACTGCTGTCCAGAGGTGGAAAGAGTACTGAAAATTTGTACTCAAGTACAAGTACTGTTACATTGCTGAAATAATACTCAATTACAAGTAAAAGTACTGGTGTCAAAAAAGTACTTAAGTAAAAGTACAAATTACTCTTCTCAAAAACTACTCAGAGTACTAGTTACTTTTTAGCCGGCGATATTTAATGAAGTGCCAATATATATTTAATCAAAGCATATATCTATTTAGGAAATAGCTACTTTCAACAAAACACAATTTTACCTTTAATAAATTAGTGGTCATGATACTGGAATTTCTAAGTTCAATATGATACCTTGAAAAATATCAATATTCAGTATAATATTCAATACCATGGGGAAAACCTCAGAATACTGCATACTGTAATTTTGATATATCTCTTGTCAAGGAAATCATTATTTTCAAGCTTCAAAAAGCACAAGACTCATTGTAACAGTAATCCATTTTAATGGGGGGGGAATCACATCTCGGATGGCCTGAGGGTGTCAACAGCAAATTTTCATTATTGGGTGAACTATCCCTTTAATTTCTAGTTCAAGAGCACAAAGATTTGCGATTGGACGGGACACAGTGAGAGCACGCACACAATATCTGAGTGAGAGGAGAGGCAGTTCATGTGTAGTGTATATTTGAGAATGATCTTCGTTAAACCACACGCTCTCAACATATGCCATTAAAACACGCCATAGAAACCTGCGGGTATGATTCAAATTATGTGCAATACATTCAGGCTCTTAACTGAAGCGCGCGTCAAACTCGCTGTCAGAGGGGAGAGAGAGCGAGAACACGCATCTGGAATCGGTGTGTGTATACTGGAAACAACGAGTATTGGAACCGAGTCAGATATTTCAGGATCGATATGTATCAAAATATAGAAATTATTTTTGACAACACTACCATGCAGTTTGTTTCTCCAAACTTTCAGTCTATAAATCACTGTGCGGTTATGATCAGCGCCCCCCGGCCAGAAGCTGCTGTTGCGCTGCAGGCTTTTTCAAATATCAGGCCTTTTATTGGTCCATTTACAAACGGATCTCTTATTGCCTACCGAAATGCCGGTGGTCAAAGGTTTGAATATTGATTCAAATTGTAAGCGTACTCAGTAACGAATTGTGATTTTAAAAGTATCGAAGTAGATTATTTAGCGTAATTTTTACTTGAGTACAAGTAAAATTACGTATTTAAAAATGTACTCCAGAAAGTACAAATTCCCGAAAAAACTACTTAATTTACAGTAACGTGAGTAGTTGTAATTCGTTATTTCCAGAAGGCCATCATTGACACCCTCAAGCGAGAGGGTAAGACACAGAAAGAAATTTCTGTTCGAATAGGCTGTTCCCAGAGTGCTGTATCAAGGCACCTCAGTGGGAAGTCTGTGGGAAGGAAAAAGTGTGGCAAAAAACGCTGCACAATGAGAAGAGGTGACCGGACCCTGAGGAAGATTGTGGAGAAGGACCGATTCCAGACCTTGGGGGACCTGCGGAAGCAGTGGACTGAGTCTGGAGTAGAAACATCCAGAGCCACCGTGCACAGGCGTATGCAGGAAATGGGCTACAGGTGCCGCATTCCACCAGGTCAAGCCACTTTTGAACCAGAAACAGCAGCAGAAGCGCATGACCTGGTCTACAGAGAAGCAGCACTGGACTGTTGCTCATATTTTGCCTGTCATTCGGAAATCAAGGTGCCAGAGTCTGGAGGAAGACTGGGGAGAAGGAAATGCCAAAATGCCTGAAGTCCAGTGTCAAGTACCCACAGTCAGTGATGGTCTGGGGTGCCATGTCAGCTGCTGGTGTTGGTCCACTGTGTTTTATCAAGGGCAGGGTCAATGCAGCTAGCTATCAGGAGATTTTGGAGCACTTCATGCTTCCATCTGCTGAAAAGCTTTATGGAGATGAAGATTTCGTTTTTCAGCACGACCTGGCACCTGCTCACAGTGCCAAAACCACTGGTAAATGGTTTACTGACCATGGTATTACTGTGCTCAATTGGCCTGCCAACTCTCCTGACCTGAACCCCATAGAGAATCTGTGGGATATTGTGAAGAGAAAGTTGAGAGACGCAAGACCCAACACTCTGGATGAGCTTAAGGCCACAATCAACGCATCCTGGGCCTCCATAACACCTCAGCAGTGCCACAGGCTGATTGCCTCCATGCCACACCGCATTGAAGCAGTCATTTCTGCAAAAGGATTCCCCACCAAGTATTGAGTGCATAACTGAACATAATTACTTGAAGGTTGACTTTTTTTGTATCAAAAACACTTTTCGTTTATTGGTCGGATGAAATATGAAATAGGAATTTTGGGTTTTCATGAGCTGTATGCCAAATCATCAGTATGCTTTAAAACAATAAAAGACCTGAAATATTTCAGTCGGCGTGCAATGAATCTAAAATATATGAAAGTTTAATTTTTATCATTCCATTATGGAAAATAATGAACTTTTATCACAATATGCTAATTTTTTGAGAAGGACCTATATATGTTTATATATATATATATATATATATATATATATATATATATATATAATGTGGACGGTAATGACAGCCCTTGTAAGCTAATGATAAAGTGTGGCTCCCATGACTGTAGACTTTCTGGAGCTAGCAAAATTACACTGTCTGACACGCTCCGTGGCTTTTTGAGTGAGCAACGCCATTCCTTTGTGTGTAATTTGTGATTTGCCATTGTTCTTTTGTGTGTGAGAGAGACTAGACATGTCCAGTAACATTTCTGATTTCAGGCCACATCATTGTTAGCTGTGTGTGTTTATTTGTGTGTCATCCCTTTGAGCATTTCTTTTTCTCTTCCATCTCAATCGTAACTCCAGAATCGCTTCGCACACATCCCAAAAGTGCAGCTGTCTCTTCTTTGGATGTTGTCTTGCTTTTGTGTTCATGAGTATGTGTGGTTGTTTGCACGTATGTGTGGATGTTTACTCCCTTCCCAGAGACCGGGATCTGGGAGGCTTTGGTCCTGGCTGTGTCTTGTCTATCATTACTGTGATAAAAGACCTGCAGTCGGGGGCCTCTTAAGAGCTTCCCTCTTTTTAGGAGTGCCACGACCATTCCAACTAAATTGTGGGCTGCCAAAAGGCCTGATGGGTATACGTGTCTGCTCTTCAAACCAAGTTTGAGTGCAGTCTTTGTA
Source organism: Gobiocypris rarus (assembly GCA_023029165.1). Classification (NCBI taxonomy): domain Eukaryota; kingdom Metazoa; phylum Chordata; class Actinopteri; order Cypriniformes; family Gobionidae; genus Gobiocypris; species Gobiocypris rarus. Next base: position 22,236,906 of record CM040927.1, on the reverse strand, counting down.
AAGTTAGTGCCCATCCCAGTGATTTGGTTTGTCAAATCGCTCATCCAAAAAAACAAAGAACATCTTATTTATTGTTTTTCTCATTATCTAATTTATTTATTTGTGTTCTTTTAATAAATGTATTTTTGTCATTTATTTAGATTTTTATTTCCCCTTCATTTTCTATATTTCTCAATATTTAAAATAAAATATCTAAATTTTTTATTAACAATTATGCCACTGAAACTTTGTTGATTCTTTTCAGTTGTTTCTGTGCATCTATTTTCAGTTGGTCTGTGCATCTAAAAACCAACATCTTTCCATATGTTCAGTCTGTATCTGTCTCACTGATTCTGTCTCTTTCACACTGACTTTCACACAGGCTTTGTCACCCAATAGATCCTGCATTCACACACACACACACACACACACAGAAGCGCGCGCACGTGAAGAACTCTCGTACACATTCTCTCAGCTTCTCTCGTTGTTTCGACAAAATGTCTTGAATTTTTTTTTTCTCTCCCTCTCTGTGTGACAGGGAATGACAGGCTATGTTTTTGACTGGTGATTTTCTGTAGCAATCGATGCCATATGGAGGAAAAAGAGAAACACAATTGCTTATCGACAGAGAAGTCAAAGTCTGAAAAAGACAAGCTGACAGCTGTCGGAGGGGAGAATGACACAAAGGGAAGAAAGGAGAAAAGGGACGAGAGAGAGTGAGAAAATAGAGATGCAGAGTTAGTCAGTGGCACAATACACATTCATCTCTTGAAAAGGAGAGCAATATTTGTTAAAGTGCTGAAACGATTGAATCTCTGTGTTAAAGTATTATTATTTTTGTTTGTTTTTTATGACATTGAGAGTATATAATTGTGAAAATTGCAAAGGAATACTTTCTATGGTTTGTAACTCTGATCAATAGATAGATAGAACATTTATTTATTTTATTTTATTTCTTTTTAAATTTTTTATTTAATTTATTTAATTTGATTCTTTTTTGATGGATGGATGGATGGATGGATATGTCTCTTAATGTCTTCTCGGTGTGAGCTTGGAGAAAGGACGTAGCTGTCATTTAATGACACAAAGTTGGACTGACACTTTCTGCTAGGACCTTCTAGTGGCCTTCCAGCCACTGACCTATCTGATGTGCTTGTTGATAAATTAGATTTTGCTGTGTGTAACACACACAATAACACTACACAGGGCTTCACCCATTTCAGCATGTGTTGTGAAGTAAAATCTCAAGACACTGTGTCTTAAATAATATTGAGATATTAGGGGCTTTCGCACAGCAACATTTTCTTAGTTCTCATTACTATTGGCAGAAGCACCCGCTTTTTGGCAAGTTCGCCCCAGGAACAAGGACAGATTTTAGTTATAGGAATGCCTTTTGGGTGCACTGAATTAACTCCTGCTTTAAAGAAGGCTATAACCCAGCACAGTTGGAGCTACCATTGAAGTAAGCTTATGTTGATTGGCCAAAAGCATTCCATATGAGACACCGGTACCTGCCATTTAAAAAGCTGTGTAAACCGTTTATACTTACTCCACAAACATGGAACACAGTGGTGGATGGCATTTACCTGTCGCCGTTGTCTGCAGCATTGTGTTTTTTTTAGCCTCTATATGTAGCACTGCAAGTTGTAATGGAAGATTTAGTCTCTTAGCCCTCCTTTTTGCTTTTTCAATGGCATAACTTATCTTCCATCTACATCATCACAGAACCCACCTCCATCCTATGACTAAATATGTAATGTCTTAAAAATGTTTGTTATAACTCATTTCTGGTCTTTGGTCATACGATATGATATGATATGATAAGATAAGATAAGATAATGCTTTATACTATATATTTGTACACAATTATTCAACAAAACTGGTTGAGCCTAGATTGTTTGCTCTCTTTCTCTTTATCTCTTATTCTGCCTCTGTTCTGCCCTTTCTATTTCGAACTGACCTGTATAGCGTTCCTCCCTCTTTGTATGTGAAAACACCCTCCCAAATCCAATTTTCAGTTTGCTCTTCCCTCACCTCTTTCACCTCTGCAGTCTGCGGACAAGTCCAGACCCCTGTATCCTCTCACACGCGCTTGCTCCATCAAACACAGAGGTGCACAAAGATGGTTGACCCACATGTCAGCCTTCAGAGCACTTATGATGGCCTCTCCCCACCCAGTCTCCATTTCTGCCCTTAATTTTTTATCTTTACATTCGCTATTCACCATTTATTAAATTCTGACCAGGACGCTTAACCCACATTAACCCACTGATGTACATCTCAAGGAATATATATATATATATATATATATATATATATATATATATATATATATATATATATATATATATATATATATATATATATATATATATATATATATATATATATTCTCAAGGAATATATATATACATCTCAAGGAATATATACAGTATTGTTCAAAATAATAGCAGTACAATGTGACTAACCAGAATAATCAAGGTTTTTAGTATATTTTTTATTGCTACGTGGCAAACAAGTTACCAGTAGGTTCAGTAGATTCTCAGAAAACAAATGAGACCCAGCATTCATGATATGCACGCTCTTAAGGCTGTGCAATTGGGGTATTAGTTGAAAGGGGTGTGTTCAAAAAAATAGCAGTGTCTACCTTTGACTGTACTGTCCTCTTCAGCATAGGGCAACATGACCTCTTCAAGTATTTTAACATATGCAAACTGATCCATGATCCCTGGTATGCGATAAATAGGCCCAACACCATAGTAGGAGAAACATGCCCATATCATGATGCTTGCACCTCCATGCTTCACTGTCTTCACTGTGTACTGTGGCTTGAATTCAGAGTTTGGGGGTCGTCTCACAAACTGCCTGTGGACCTTGGACCCAAAAAGAACAATTTTACTCTCATCAGTCCACAAAATGTTCCTCCATTTCTCTTTAGGCCAGTTGATGTGTTCTTTGGCAAATTGTAACCTCTTCTGCACATGCCTTTTTTTTTAACCGAGGACTTTGCGGGGATTCTTGAAAATAGATTAGCTTCACACAGACGTCTTCTAACTGTCACAGTACTTACATGTAACTCCAGACTGTCTTTGATCATCCTGGAGGTGATCATTGGCTGAGCCTTTGCCATTCTGGTTATTCTTCTATCCATTTTGATGGTTGTCTTCCGTTTTCTTCCACGTCTCTCTGGTTTTGCTCTCCATTTTAAGGCATTGGAGATCATTTTAGCTGAACAGCCTATCATTTTTTGCATCTCTTTATAGGTTTTCCCCTCTCCAATCAACTTTTTAATCAAAGTACGCTGTTCTTCTGAACAATGTCTTGAACGACCCATGTTCCTCAGCTTTCAAATGCATGTTCAACAAGTGTTGGCTTCATCCTTAAATAGGGGCCACCTGATTCACACCTGTTTCTTCACAAAATTGATGACCTCAGTGATTGAATGCCACACTGCTATTTTTTTGAACACACCCCTTTCAACTAATTCAATTGCCCAATTGCACAGCCTTAAGAGCGTGCATATCATGAATGCTGGGTCTCATTTGTTTTATGAGAATCTACTGAACCTACTGGAAACTTGTTTGCCACGTAGCAATAAAAAAATATACTAAAAAACTTGATTATTCTGGTTAGTCACATTGTACTGCTATTATTTTGAACAATACTGTATGTATGTGTGTATATATATATATATATATGTGTGTGTGTGTGTGTGTGTGTGTGTGTGTGTGTGTGTGTGTGTGTGTGTGTGTGTGTGTGTGTGTGTGTGTGTGTGTGTGTGTGTGTATAATGTGTGTGTGTATATTTGTATATATGTGTGTATATATATATGTGTGTGTGTGTACAAACCAGTGGTGGCCAAAATTATTAGAACACCTGATAGATCTGAAAATTGACCTTTTTTTTATTTCATTACGTAATGTCCAAGAAACATGCAAATGTTTGTGCTGACCATCAAATAAGAGTCATACTGTTTTTATCCACTTTTAAATTAATATTCGCATGTACAATAGATCTGTCCAGTTTATTCTGAAGTGTTCTAATAATTTTGGCCACCACTGTATAACTCCCTGTAATTGCTCCAACAACCAGCATCAGGATATGAATGAGAACTAAATCATTTTCTTGCACTACAGCAAGCTAAGCTATGCCATCCGAAATATTTTAGTCACATCATTATTATCATTACAATGCCAAATGACAGTGACGGTTGCATGTGTGTGATAATTAAACAATTTGCCCGTTTCTTCAACCATGAGAGCCTTTGCAGTTTAATGGCCGAACTCTCCCCTGTTACAGCCAAAGGGAGTTGTCATCTCCCTCAGAGTCTTATTTTTGTTTGTAATTGCCTTTGTTGTCATTTGTGATTATGCCTGTCAATGAAAGAGCATCTTGACGTTGCAGACTAGGGAAGAATAAAAATGAAAACAAATGTTGTGCATTAACCTTGTATTGAATTGGGGGAAGGACATTTACAATCTGAACACATGCTTTTAAGTTATAGCACATTATCACCCCTCTATAATTAAGGCTAGTCAGAAAAATACCATTTTACAGTTGACAAACCTAAAAAAATTGTCAGCTTGGAAAGGTGCGTGCTAGAAATCTTAAAGTGCCAACCAACAACTTTCCCATTTTGCCCCGCGGCGCTGGTGTCTTCAGACCTCATTTTCACTTGGTAGTCAATAGCCTGTGTAGCGTTTAATGCTTGAAAGGTTAACAGCATTGTCGTGTTGGAGGTGACAGGGCCTGGGTGCGGAGCCGTGAAACACGCTGGCCCCTGAATGAGCTCTGTGCTGTGGTGCTGGGAGGGATCTGTCACTGGGAAAATGTCAGGGGATAATGTGTGATCACTGGGTGTTTCAATGGAAGGTCAAGCTCCCCCACCTTCATCTTGGCACTGTTTGGACTCCCCAGGATGGAGAAGAGCAAATGCTGTATCATTAGAGTACACCTGAAATGTCATGGACGGACTGTCTCGGCATTACCCCTGAGGCCAAACTCATTTGCTGTGACAGATACCCGCTTGTGAATACACACTCGCATAAACCGTACACATGTTCTTACCGCTTTCTCTTCTTCGTTTTGTAGATGGCAGTGATTACAGCGAAGTTCTCCCGGACTCGTTTCCGTCTGCTCCGGCCGAACCATTGCCGGAATTCCAGAGCGAGCCAGAGGACGCCTTCATAGTGAAGAACAGACCTGTCAAACTTTCCTGCAAGGCTGCTCCAGCCACTCAAATATACTTCAAATGCAACGGAGAATGGGTGAACCAGAATGACCATGTGACCAAGGAGAGTCTGGACCCTATTACAGGTAAAGTCTGCCATATAGACCAAAAGAATGTGGACACCTGAACACAAGATCCATATGTGTTGTTGAACATTTAACTGTACAACTATGGATATTAGGGAGTTATACATTTCAGTAATCATTTTGACCTGCTGAAGTTTCTGTGTACGGTAGAATAGGAAAAATCCTTTTCCAGACTTCTTCCAGAAAGTTGGCAGTACAGAATTAAAATCCCATTCATTTTCTCCACAGAGGAAATGATTTTGAACAATAAATTTCAGGCCTCTCCACTTGAAAATGTTCTAGTGACTGGCCACATTTACATTTTTCAGTTGGCCAAATTGAATTTCAGTGAATTGATACAATGACTGAAATTGGAGACCTACAGTTTTTTTTACAGTGTAAAGTTATCCAACAAGATGTTGTTTCTATAAACACAATCAACATCCCTAAATCAATAGTTTTATATAAATCTGTCTTTGGAATTTGATTATTTCATTCGCTATGCTTCATGGGATTGTAGTTCTTTCCCTCATTAAGTTACACAGTCTACTAAATGTAGTCTTTTTGTCAGATTTTCAAATACTTTTTTGCTTCAAATTGAAGTCTGTAATGTGATTCACCTTGCAGCTGTTGAGTTTGGCTCATCATGGCTTATAACTCTTTAACATTCTCTAGGATGTCTTTGTGTGCTGTAATGTTGTGATTTGTCTTCGCTGAGAGTACTGGAATAGTCAGTAATTTATTTAGAAGTGGTTATCAACATACTGTTGGCCACTAAGTGTACTCTATAGTCTACTTGCATGTCACAGCTATGGCCATAAGATCAGTTTTTCTTAAGTGCTTATCATTTTCCATTTCCATTTTGCTTTACATTATTGTAAGTATTTTTTCAGTTTTAATTTATTTATTTTCATGATTTATTTTTAAATATTTTTAAAACAAAATAATAAAAGTTTTTTTATTATATACATGTCTATTCATTTTGTATTTATTTTATATTAGTATATTTTATAATTTATTGTTGTTTTTTTAATGTATTAATTGTTGTTGTTGTTGTTGTTATTACTGTATATACCTTTTATTGTATCTGCAAAATACGTCAATGTAAATGCAAATGTATTATCTTTTAAATAAAAAGCTCAGTCTGGGAGCTTGCAGTTTCACTACACTCAGTGTCACGTATGTTTGAAACTTGACTGATATATTATTTTTTCTTTTTTCCTGTCCTAGGTCTGGTAGTGAGAGAAGTAGATATCTCTGTCTCCCGGACGCAGGTAGAGGAGTTGTTTGGGCTGGAGGATTATTGGTGCCAGTGTGTTGCCTGGAGCTCGGCAGGCACCACAAAGAGCCGGCGGGCTTACGTCCGCATCGCCTGTGAGTTTGTGTTCAGCAGCTTATGTGATCTGTCGGTGTGACATGCCTTTTTAGGCAGGCACTCTGCCTTTAGAAGACAGCACCTGAGGAGAAACCAAGCATTTTGACTATAAAACACTCTCTATTTTTACTTGTGCTACTTTAATCCACAACACATGTGTTTAATTCTTTGCTTATAATTTAAACAAATGCAAACACTTTTTTCTTGTTTGTTTTGGTTTAAAATAAATAATTTCTGTGTTTATCAGACCTAAGGAAAAACTTTGAGCAGGAGCCACTTGGCAGGGAGGTGCGTCTGGAGCAGGAAGTCTTGTTGCAGTGTCGTCCACCAGAGGGCATCCCGCCTGCTGAGGTGCCATCTCGCCTTCCTATCCTTTCTGTTATTGTCTCATCCACCATCTGGGGTTTTCTTCAGTTTGTTTAATGCATAATAACAAGCACACAAACAAACAATGTTCAATTGCTTGATGTTTACAGTGAAACCTGTGGGCAGGGGTTGCTTTAATATTGAAGGCTTTGATAAAACTTTCAACCACACAGGATATTTTACACAATTCATTTACATTAAATTACACCTCTTTTGTGTTTAGAGCATGGTGCTTTTACATTTTTTAAGTACAGTATTTGTCTAGATACTCATAATTTTTCTACAAACTGAATGAATTGATTTTTCTTCTTTTTTATAATGCCTCAGGTGGATTGGCTGAAGAACGAAGAGCTCATTGACCCTGCGCTGGATCCTAACTTTCTAATCACCATTGACCATGACCTAATCATCAAGCAGGCTCGACTCTCTGACACCGCTAACTACACCTGCGTGGCGCGCAATGTGGTCGCTAAGCGACGCAGCAGCACTGCCACACTCATCGTCTACGGTAACCACTTGACCAATCAGAATCCCTGCAACAATCTGTATCACTGAAAGAATCTGTCAAATTGACGTTCACAACACAAAAGAGAACTAGAAATATTACACGGCTCTCTGAAATACTTGATCCTTACTGGTCATTTCCAGCGTTCTACGGTCTATAATGATCGTTAACTCTATATTTGACCTGTGACCTACACTGTGCTACTCTGATATCTTTCGTATTACTCTCTATTGTGATATTTTTCTTCTCACACAATCAAATAGTTCAAATATATACACTACCATTCAAAAGTTTGGGATCTGTAAGATTAAAGAAATTGATATTTGTATTCAGCAATGATGCGTTAAATAGATCAAAACAACGTAAAGACATACAGTAAAGACACAAAATATTTCTTTTTTAAATAAATGCTGTTCTTGTGAACTTTCTCTTTATCAAAGAATCCTGAAAAAAATGTTCCATGCTTTCCTTAAAAATATTAAAAAGCGCAACTGTTTTCAACATTGATAATAATCAGACTATTAGAATGATTTCTGAAGGATTATGTGACACTGGAGTAATGGCTGCTGATTTAAAAAAAAAAAAAAAAAAAAAAAAAAAAAACGTATATTCAATTAGAAAACATAAATTCAGTTATAATAATATTTCACAATATTACTGTTTTTACTGTATATTTGATCAAATAAATGCAGCCTTGTTGAGCATATGAGACTCCTTTTCAAAAACATTAAAAAATCTTGCCAACCCCAAGCTTTTGAACGAGTGTACATAACAATATTTCAGTACAAAATCAATATTTATAAGCACATGTGTAATACATGGGATAAAACACATTCATCTGGTCATTATTGCATAATTATTGCATTGTCTCAAATTGGGGTCCTGGTTATCCTGTCAGGGTTTATGTAATGATAATGTCTGGCTGACTGTAATATGCAACTCTGCTGTACATCTTATCCTGCTGCATGGCTGAAAAGTGATTCCTTTTGTATTGCTGCTTGTTTTTATTTTACTTTTTTGTTACTGTAGCTAAAAGGCTCCATTCTCCTCAGATCAAGCTGCATGTCTCATCATATGTATATGTGTACCTGGTTTTCCTTCCTCAGTGAGTGGGGGCTGGTCATCCTGGACAGAGTGGTCAGAGTGCAATGCTCAATGTGGAAGGGGTTGGCAGCGACGGACACGCAGTTGCACCAATCCAGCACCTCTCAATGGAGGAGCCTTCTGTGATGGCCCACCATTCCAAAGAGTCACCTGCACCACCCTCTGTCCAGGTGAAGACTGGCATCTGTCACAACTTCACATGACACACTTGTATAACCCCCCACTAACAGATTCACACTTGATCCACTGTTTAACCGCTTATTTATTTTTTTCCTAGTGGATGGAGGCTGGACGGAGTGGGCCAAGTGGTCCGCTTGTGGGACGGAGTGCACGCACTGGCGCAGCCGTGAATGTCAAGCACCCCCACCGCGTAATGGAGGACGTCACTGCAGCGGCAGCATGATGGAGAGCAAGAACTGCACAGAGGGACTGTGTGCCCGCAGTAAGTAACATGACCCAGCACCATAAGTTACAAAATGTCAATGTTTTTTAGAAAGTGTCTGCTAATCTAATGAGTATATAACAGATATTATAGCGAACTAAAATTAAAACTTTTTTTTTAATTGTTAAAATGAAATATAAAAATGTTTTATTTCAGCTAGTTGCTAAGGCAACATTTTTAACTAAACTGAAAAAAGACAAAACACAACAAAATTACTAAAACTAACTCAAATTAAAATAATAGTATTTAAATGGTACTAAAATAATGCTGGTCCTCACATCCTCAGAAACGAGTTAGCACAGGGTTCTGAGCACAGATGGACAAGAGGGTAAACGGTGAGGTTTGGGCAGTCCGACAAAATGTACTTTAATACTTGCAAGTGAAGAAACACATCAGCCATGTGACGGTGAGCCAGATTCATCTTGACACTGGGTGCTCATCCCAGGGCTGATTTTGGAAGAGCACAGTTGACAGCATTGAATACTCTCAGGAGAACATCAATAGTTTGCTCACACACTCACATATGCACACACTGTTCAGCCAGAACCCAGTGCAGACTGGAAGTTTTGGTGCGGTCTGTCTGGGCTTAAAGTTGAAGCACAACCCAGATTCCAGCATTAATAATGCAGCATAGACACACACACACACACACACACACACACACACACACACACACACACACACATTCATATATATATCTCCTCACAAATGATTCCTATACCATCCCTTGAGAGCTGTGAGATATTTACTTTTGCTCTGCCCGCCATAAACCTATGATTTCAGTGTTTATGATTTGATGTTTCATTTGGTTGTATTTGCATTTCAATTACAGTCATCTCTGATCTATGCTCATAACTTTGCTCATCCATCTTTGTGTTCATTCTTTCTTGTTTTTTTCTTTTCTTTTTTTTTGCTTTTTTTCTAACAGATAAAAAGGTTTCTATTGAACATTCAAGCCATCGTAAGTTTTCCTTTTAATAAGTGTTTTTTTTGTTTGACACTTGGTTGTATACACTTTTCCTCTGTGTGCCTGGCTACTTATGCAATTGTGTCTTGGAAAGCCATGAAAAAAAGTGATTGGAAATATTCATCTAAAAGATGCAATATATGTATGATGTGTGCGCATGTTTGTGTGTGTACTGTTTCACTCCGTCATTTCTGTTCTGTTCATCTCTTGATACGCACCACACTTGACCTGTCTTGAATGATAAAACAGAGCCATGTGAAATGAAGCGAAAACGTGAATTGAGTTTATGAAATAGTGAAATAGAAGTCTATGTTTACATTATCCACAGACACTTTTTACAGCTTTGGCATTTTATTGTTATTATTATTATTATGGGTGATTGATTGGTTGCTTGATTGATTGATTGATCGACTGATTGATCGATCGATTGGTTGATTGATCGATTGATTGATCGATCGATTGATTGATCGATTGATTGATTGATTGATTGATTGATTGATTGATTGGTTGATTGATCAATCGATTGATTGATTGATTGATTGATTGATTGATTGGTTGATTGATCAATCGATTGATTGGTTTATTGATCGATCGGTTGATTGATTGGTTGGTTGGTTGATTGATCGATTGGTTGATTGTCGATCGATCGATTGATTAATTGAATAAACAGTCCATTTTTTAAATAATCTACCGGTATGATACATTTTGTGCAGCTTTGGGGGTTGTTTTTATGATTATTTATTTATTTTCATATTATATTACTCATTTTTTAATTTATCAATTTAATTGAATGTCAACTTAAATATATAATAAATAATTTGACAAAACATTCACAAAAATTTTACAGTGTTTCGGCTGTCACAAAATTTTAGAACTGGCCTGAGAGTCTCAAAATGACCAAATATTGGATTTAATTAGCTTGGCTTCTATATAAGTTCATACTTTATACATTTCCATTGATTACCATTGAAATATAATTTTCAGGTGTAAGAGGTTGTTGTCCTGTTCAGTATAGTATGCAGAGTTATGCAATTTATAAACACACACACACACACACACAGGAAAATGTGCATACACCTTCCTGGAATATGTATAATACATATGCAGCCTTGGTTCAGAAATAGAGTGCTTTTTGAAGACATTAAAGTTAATGACTATGCATCTTACTGGCCCAAAGCAATCAATAGTGTAGTTAACAGTTCAAGTGATGCTAATATTCTGAGATCAATGTGACATTCAGCACTTGAGAGACCAAAAAATAATGCAGCTAATTCCGCTTGGATCCGTTTGCTATAATAAGTTAAGATGGCTGTCAGATTCACTAACGTCCCGCCTTTTGCCCACTCTCACTCTTCACACGCATCTGTTCTCTTCCTTGTTTTTCTCCTCTTTGTCTCTTGAGAGCAATACCTGTGCGATCACCTCTATCACTCCTCTCCTCCTAAAGCCTTTTTATAGTATACTAAGGTATGTAAATATAGTACTTAATTCAGCGATGGCTGAATAAAAAAAGAGACGGGATTAGGAGTCCCATAATTGACTGTTAGATCTACAGCACCCCCAACTGTTCATACAGGTTCAACATTTTCGACCCTTATTATTATCCTCAGACCATCCAAAATCAGTTTACTGACATCAAAAAATACAGCAAGCACCAGTTACAATCTGATTGGCCGGTGCTATGTAACATCCTGTAAATAAAACAGTTGAAGTATTGCATATCCACCTTATTTCGCAAGGCAGAAGTAAGCTATTTGCTGTGAATGTGCAAGACTTCAAATACATTATTCACTTTAGACTTTAGTCAGGTTAGACGCCATATTGAATTTAACACAGGTGAAAATTAGGCTGAGGGACAGACTTACTGTCTTAACAATGGTAAGCAGTATGATCAATTGAACACACTGTATTTCTATCTCTCACTGCCTCATTTTCATTCCTGTAAAAAAAAAGTAAGGAAATAATTCACTGCTCTGATTAAGGTCTAATAGGTAAATAACTAGAACAATAACAAAGTGCAGTAAAATGTTAATCTATTTGTGCCACAAACTAGTGTTTATAATTATGACTATACAATATCAAGCTGCATAATGAGCTGTTTTGTACTGCTAAAAATAACATGATCACATCTCCATTTATGTTAAAAATAAGGTGAATAAACCTCTTTGCTGTTCAGATGTGTCTAAGTGGGCAGCTCTTGAGCAAAACAAGCCGCAAGACATTATGCTGATAGTTTAAAGTCTGGGTACTAAGCTCTTCTCCTTTTCCAACCTATTTATTTCCCTTTGATCACATTTCTGTTACATAATGTATTTATTTCCATCAGTGACAGGTTTGTATGTATGAGTAAATCTGTACCTATATGTGTCTCAGCTCTTGGCTCCGGGGCTGGTGTAGTGGTGTACGCAGGGCTGGTGGGGGCTCTGCTGCTGTGCGTGATCCTCGTGCTGTGTGTGAGCATCCTGGTTTATCGCCGTAGCTGCCGCCATTTCCACGGTGAAATCACAGATTCGTCATCGGCCCTTACTGCTGCCTTCCACCCCGGCAACTACAAACCGCCACGACAGGGTGAGACATCCGTGTTTTCTCACTTTCTGTTTCTCACTTTAAATTTTTTGGGGGAATTTGTCATTCTCACTCCTCTCACCCCTTCAAACCTATTATAAATGTTAAGTTTTAATCCTTTCTCCTGCTGTCACCTGCTCTCTCAAAAGTATTTAATCTGCTATAACTTGTTTATACGGCTCCTCTTTTAAATCCTCTACCCTTTAATACTCTCATTTCTTAGGCAAATCCTCTCTTGTGACTTTTGCAGCTAGCCAGAAACATTTCCTTCTCTCTTTTCGCTTCTCTACTTTGTTAGATAATCCACACCTACTGCATCCGACAGCCCCTCCTGACCTCACAGCCAGTGCCGGAACCTTCCGTGGGCCACTTTTCGCACTGCAGCAGGCCAGCCTAGACTCTCAGCATAAGATCCCAATGACCACGTCTCCCCTGCTGGACCCACTTCCTAGCCTGAAGATAAAGGTGTACAACTCCTCTACCATGTCCTCCCTTGAGCTGCCGACAGGCCCTGGCTCTACCGACGGGGAGATCATGAGCCTGAAGACTGTGGGCTCTGGACCTAAAGACTACCATGGGCATACACTCTCCAGGGAGCCCAGTCAAAGTGCCAGCGCCACACTGGGCTCCCTGGGTGGCCGTCTCAGCATCCCTAATACGGGTAATAGGCTTTAAAAGAGCCGCATTTTATACTTTTATAGTGTTTTTTTATTTTTTATTTTTTATATTGTTCACTTCTGTTAGTCGAGTCCACTTTGGTTAAATACATTTATTAGTCCACACCTGATCCAGGTAAAACTTCTTCAGCATTATTAAAGGATATTATATAGAAACACACACACATACACACACACACACATGTTTGTTTTTGTGAAATGTGGGGACATTCCATAGGCGTAATGCATTTTATACTGTACAAACCGTATTTTCTATCCCCCTACACTGCCCATGCCCCTAAACCTATTCATCACAGGAGACTGCGCAGTTTACTTTCTGTGAAAAAAACCTCATCCTGTGTGATTTATAAGCATTTTGAAAAGTGAGGACATGGTCCTCATATTTCACCCTCTTTTTGTAAAATACCTATGTCATACCCATGTCATTATACACATTTGTGTCCTGATATTTCACAAAAACATGCCCACACACACCCACACATACACATATATATATATATATATATATAGGAAAATATACTGGTAATTTCTGCCAGGACATGATCCAGTAATTTTATGGACATTTTTGTTAACCTTTAATACACAACTTAATGCAATGCGTAATTCAAAACTGGTAAAACGCGTGTAAAAACAAAAACAAAAAAAACCCTCATATATATACAGTACATTGTGCATTGTGTGTGTATATAATATTTATATATATATCATATTATTTTAGTTTAAATTAATTTATACTAATTAAGTATAAAAATATTTAAATATTTAATAATTATAGCTAAAAATACTGCAATTATAAACTGAAAGTATTTCATTAAAAATGTATACTGTTTAATTTTTTTTTAACCTCTGTTCCCACTTCTCCCTGCCAGGGGTGAGCCTGTTGGTTCCACCTGGGACGATTCCTCAGGGCAAGTTCTACGAGATGTATCTCATTATAAACAAATGGGAGAAAACAACGTAAGTCAGCCACTTAAAACAGTTTCTCAGTGCCCTGCCCACATCTTACTGTAATTTCCAGATGTATAACACTTGCATTTATCTATCACTTTGTGCAGTTGCAAACAGTTCAAAACATCTTGACAGTCCTTGCAAAGCAATATTGACTGCAAGAAAATTTGACCCCAGTGGCAGCGCTAGGAAAAAAAAAAAACATTTCAAAACTATGACACAGCAGAAAAATACAAACAAATATGTCTTGAAAACATTGAATGGTTGTCTGAGTACTGACGTTTTTGCTGAGGCTCTTTATTTTACTGTTTTTGTTTTATTGTCAAATATGAAATAGATCACTGTGCCTTCAGAGCTTTAAGACAAGCTTTGTCTTTCTCTCACCATTTGTAGGTGCCATATATTTTCTCAAAACCCCCCAAAAAATAATTGTTAGAGCCATGGCTCTAGCTTAGCATGAACTTTTGTACTGAACTTGGCAAGTGTTATGAATGTCAGACTGCTCACCACTGTTGATCTGTGTTTTGTGTCAGGTTGCCATCAGATGGTAGTCAGACAGTATTAAGTCCAGTGGTAAGCTGTGGACCCTCCGGCATGCTACTGAGCAGACCTGTGGTCCTCAGTCTGCCTCACTGCGCCCAGCTAGAGCCCCCAGACTGGACCCTCACCCTCAAAATGCAGAACCATCAAGGCGCCTGGGAGGTGAGCATGATGTCTGAAAGATTAGAGAGGCTAGATCATGACAGAGAATCAGAAGGTGTGGGAAATTGAAAGGAATAATGATTGTTGGATGACAAGTTAAATCAGGATAGTATATACTCTTGTCAGACATCACACCATTAGACATACCCCCAGCAACTCATTTTAACTCAAGATGCACAGCAGTAATGTATTTTTTTCTACGGCATGTTTATAAAAGCTACTTACATTTCCTAATTGAACTAAGGCCTTCTCCTGCCTTAATCTAAGCCCTGTCTGTGAAACCAGGCCATAGCATAACAACTTTTTTTTCCTCCTTTCCACTAGGAGGTGCTAACTGTGGGAGAGGAGAGTCTGTCGTCTCCCTGCTACCTACAGGTGGAGGAGCAAAGCTGCCATATTCTGATGGAGCAGCTGGGGACATATGGTCTGGTGGGACAGTCGGCACCCCCTCGGCCAGCCTGTAAGAGACTGCAGTTGGCCCTCTTTGCTCCTCGAGCCCCGTGCCTCTCCTTAGACTACAGCCTGAGGGTCTACTGTATACAGGACACCCCACATGCCTTTAAGGTCAGTATGTCTGCCCCACTTAATGGGCCTTCCCAAGTTTACTTTGCCAATAAAATGTTGAAAATAAGTAAAATCTTGTCTTTATCTTGCAGGAAGTATTAGAAGTTGAGCGAAGTCTGGGAGGGGTTTTACTAGAGGATCCCAAGGCCCTCCTCTTTAAGGACAGTTACCACAACCTACGGCTATCAATCCATGACATTCCTCATTCACATTGGAGGAGTAAACTCCTGGCTAAGTATCAGGTGAGAGATTTTGTATTGTTATTGGTTATATGGTTAGAATTGATCATTTCTTCTTGTTTTGTTTAAATAAATGTTTTAGATAAATCAATGTATTAACTTGCTCTGTCTGTGAAACGGCTTACATTTTTTTCTCACAAATCCCTTAGTTTTAAACTCCTCTTCTCCAAACACGTGACTGGTTGTATAAACTGCTTAGACTAGTCTTAACAGTTAGTCACCTCATTTTTTCTTCAAAACTTCCTAAAGTCAGCTGCATAAAATGTAGTTTGGTCTACTTTGAAATGTAAAATTAAGACTGGTCAAACTAGTTCTTAAGACGGTCTTGAGTGGCCAAGTTTATTCAACTGGTAGCTGTCTGACCACTTTTCCCAATAGATAAAATAGTCCCATCCAACCCTATTTTATTCTGGTTGCAGTTGGCATTTCATGTTAACATTAACATACAAACACAAATTTTTTATGAATTTACTGTAATAGTTAAGCATTATATATTGTTTAAGTAGTAGTATTGTTAGTATTATTATTATTAATAATAGATTTTAAAACATATATACCATTTAAAATACAGACATGTGTGTGTGTGTGTGTGTGTGTGTGTGTTTATATATATATATATATATATATATATATATATATATATATATATATATATATATATTACAGTATAATCATTTTTTAAATAAAAATGATAAAACTATTAAAAATCAAAATACATTTTATTATTATAATGTTACCTATTTGAGCTTCAGGATGACATCAGATATAGAACTAAAATGAGTTGCAAATTAATTGCAATAAATGAATACTTGTATTCAGTAAGGATGCATTTAATTGACCAAAAGTGACAGTAAAGAAATTTGTAATGTTACAAAATATATCTATTTAAAAAAAAAAAACATTTGTGACACTGAATATTGGAGTAATGGCTATTGGAGTAATTCAGCTTTGCCACCACAGGAATAAATAGCATTATAAATATATATTCAAATAGAAAACTGTTATTTTAAATTGTTTCACAATATAACATTGCTATTACTATTCAATATTACAGTTTTTGCTGTATTTTGGATCAAATAAATGCAGCCTTGGTACAAAATTGTATACGAGTATCATTAAAATGCTACCCATTTTGAGCATCCTCAAATGTGATGCATGATGTTCCCTTTCATTAGAAATTTGCCTCTTAATTGTGTGCATGGTGTGTGCAGGAAATCCCGTTCTATCACATTTGGAGTGGGAGTCAGCGGCCGTTGCATTGCACCTTCAGTCTGGAGAGAGGAAGTCTGGTGGTTTCCCAGCTCACCTGCAAGATCTGTGTCAGACAGGTGGAGGGCGAGGGACAGATATTCCAGCTTAACACTGATATCCAAGAGGTACAAAAAACAGCAGGACGTAGATAAAATATTTATTCTGTGAAGTCACTAGTGAATGATTTAATAACATGAAAAAAAATATAGTAACTGGCACTGACTACTTTACCTGTGTTTGTGCGTTTTCCCTTCAGACCTTGCCCCCCCACTCGCCATTGCCAGCAGGTGGTTCGTATCTGCCTTCGTCTCAAGTGGGCCCATATGCTTTCCGACTGCCCGTATCCATACGCCAGAAAATTTGTGCCAGTCTGGATGCCCCCAGCGCACGTGGCTGTGACTGGAGAATGCTGGCACGCAGCCTGGGCTTCGACAGGTATTTTTGCATGCATCTTCCACAGCACCAAAAAAAAAATCAGCATATTCATTTATTCATATAGACAATAACGGTTTAATCTCTTAACACGTTTTTCCCTCAGGTATTTGAACTACTTTGCAACCAAACCCAGCCCCACAGGTGTGCTGCTAGACCTTTGGGAAGCTTGTCACCAGGGTGACGCAGACCTGGTCTCCTTGGCGACAGCTCTTGAAGAGATGGGCAAGAGTGAGGTCTTGGTTGTCATGACGACGGACGGAGATTGCTGATCGGCAAATCAAAAAGTGTGAAAAAGGACATATTTGCCATTAAAAAAAAAACTAGAATTAATGCAAGCAAGCGGATGGAAACTGCACTCCAGTACATCGTTACAACTTGCCTTTTACCTCAGTTCCTTTGTGCTCATGCAGAATATCCCAAGGATTGCAATGCGTATGAGCTGTGGTCAGGCGCTCTGGATGATATTCTAGTAAAACATATCTACATGTAGCAAATGTGATGATGCTGCAATCAGAAAACAGAGATGTTGTTTGAAAAAGAAATCAGTTCATTTGCTGGTACTGTTCCGATCAGCTCATGATTAAATGATAGTTGCATCATACTGATACACACTGATCCCGTGCTACACATAGCAAGTGAGAAAATACACTATCAAACGCCATTGCACATTGAGCAGCTGGCTTTGTTTCCTAGCGACCTAGATGCTTAAAGACACAGAGATTCTGTGTCCGGTAAAACAGCAGTGCGCCAAGCTCCTCAGGAAACATGCTCGCACACAAATAATCAAGAGTAAAGGTGGAAAAAAGGCCAACCAACAAGGAGCTAAAGTCATCTGCACTGAAAGCTTTCAGAACGATTTCACTTGAAACAAACCACATGCTTCTCTTTTACTTCAGTTTGAAGCATCATTTTCTGTGTGTGTCTTTTGAAATGGCATACAGGAATGGATTTGCGCGTTCTCGTTAGCAGAGGACCAATCTTTCCGCGATTTCTTCTTTCTCTGACCATACTTCCATTAGCCTCCGTTATCTCTCTTTTTTATATTCAGTCGATCATTTGTAATGCAGGAGAGCTTTCTGGTAAACTCATATTAGTTTCCTATAGGGAACGGACTTTTTTTAAGTTATTATCCCTATTTGTGGATCATTGTTTTTCACTCTTCTGTTTGTAACTGCCATTATGCATTGTTCTTTTTGTTTAAACTGCTGCAATGTTGTATTCGACTCTGACTGAAAACAGGCAGGGTAGCAGTTAAAACGCCGTTTAAAGTTTTTTGTGATGTGCTTCACAAGTGAGAGCTGACTCTTTTTGGTCATTGTAACTGATATGGAATGAAATTGAATTGTTACGCTGAGGTTAAATATGCTTTGATCCTTCTTGGGAAAGCATACTGCAAATATCTGCACTGGTTAGAGTATGAAATTGTGCGGATGGCAGAAAGCCCTTTTCAGGGTTTGATGCCAGTCAGTCGTGCTGTTTAAATTATAAATAGTAGCCTTGAAAGGTGGCGTAAGTGCTCTGTTGATTGCAGTATGACCCACTTGCTCTTTATTGTCTGTTTTGACTTTCGGGTTTTAATGGGTTTCCCTTGAGTAAGCCTGAAAGCCATGTACTACTTATTATCAGAAGTCATATAATCATTTGAAGTGGATGATGGTCCATTTCTTTTATTTTTCTTGACCTTTTCTTCACAAGTGTTCAAATGTCTGGCAACAAACAGCAAGGAAATGTGCAGTATCTGTCCATGCCTGTAAAGGTGTGAATTAAATAACCAAGGCGCGTGTGCGTGCGTGCTTGTGTGTGTGTGTGTGTGTGTGTGTAAGCGAGAGAGAGATGGAACAATACAGTGTGACAGAGCTTGTTTGCACCAACCTATCAGTCAGTGCTACAGTGTATATGAAGGAACAGGCTTCATCATATCTGTTGTCCCCTTTTCACATTATAAGTACTATGCAAGTGCACAACAAAAAGTGAATCTGTGGACGTCTTGATGTCTCGTGGATGAAGTACGTGGAATGGGAATCTTATTACTTTCCCTCTTCTGATCACTGCTGTAACTAGGCTGGGGAAAACTGGACCTCTTAGGCCTCTCAGCCGTAATAAATGCAAACAAAACAACTGTAATTGGGGGTCAGGGATCCTTGACCTCTGCCGTTCTCCTCATTTGTTTAGGAAGCTTTTGGGCCGTCACTTGCGCTCTCACAATGAACAACATGAAGTTTGTTCGGAGGATTATTTTTAACCCTCTACATGACGAAGACCGCAAACAACATTGAAAATCCCTGATGGCTCGTGAACTCTGAAGCTTTTAAATGGCTCTGAAATGTCTCCAGTCGTCTCTCAGTCGATGTAACACGAAAACGCCTTTGAGCCTTTCACATGTGAAGCTTAATGGGCTTTGCTTCTCTGGATGGTAGTTGCTGTTCATGGATACTCAAGTGTGACTGAACTTTTTGTTTTGTTCAGATGTTATTTTATATCAAAGAAGGTACACAAGAAGTCAGGATTTTTTTTTCATGTAATGCTGTAAAGTAATACTGTACATAAATGTTTAGACTTCTTACTGTAACTAAATATAATTTTTATGCAATAAATTATATTTCCTAGTTTAACAAGACAAGTGTTTTTTGTGTGTCTACTTTTTGTAGTATTGCTAATTTCATGTTGCTGCCTTATGTTAAACTACTTTAAATTGCTTTTCTTTTTTTACCTCGATGATCGATCTACACTTCATACACCATAATGACAAAGCAAAAAACTAATCAGTGACAGCTTTGCAAATTTGTTAAAAAAGGACAAACTGAAATAAGTACTTAGCACCTTTACGACAAGATTTGCACATCTGCATTTGGCGATTTTCTGCCATTCTTCTCCTCAGGTCCTCTTAAGCTCTGTTATTACAATTAATGGCAAACGGGAATGCTTGGGAATGTAAACTAATATTTCACAGATATTCCCTGACACACTACAGCAAAAGAAATAGTTACTGGCTTAAACAATTTTTTTGTTGTTGATGAAAATACTGACGTGCCTGTTTTTGCGACCACTGCAGACAGAGAAGAGCCGCAGTTTTGGAGATGCTCTGACCCAATCATTTGGCCATCATTATATATATATATATACAGGAGTGCAGAATTATTAGGCAAGTTGTATTTTTGAGGATTAATTTTATTATTGAACAACAACCATGTTCTCAATGAACACAAAAACTCATTAATATCAAAGCTGAATATTTTTGTAGTTTATTAGGAAGTAGTTTTAGTTTTAGCTATTTTAGGGGGATATCTGTGTGTGCAGGTGACTATTACTGTGCATAATTATTAGGCAACTTAACAAAAAACAAATTTATACCGATTTCAATTATTTATTTTTACCAGTGAAACCAATATAACAACATTCACAAATATACATTTCTGACATTCAAAAACCAAACAAAAACAAATCAGTGACCAATATAGCCACCTTTCTTCGCAAGGACACTCAAAAGCCTGCCATCCATGGATTCTGTCAGTGTTTTGATCTGTTCACCATCAACATTGCGTGCAGCAGCAACCACAGCCTCCCAGACACTGTTCAGAGAGGTGTACTGTTTTCCCTCCTTGTAAATCGCACATTTGATGATGGACCACAGGTTCTCAATGATCAGATCAGGTGAACAAGGAGGCCATATCATTAGATTTTCTTCTTTTATACCCTTTCTTGCCAGCCACGCTGTGGAGTACTTGGACGGGTGTGATGGAGCATTGCCCTGCATGAAAATCATGTTTTTCCTGAAGGATTCAGACTTCTTCCTGTACCACTGCTTGAAGAAGGTGTCTTCCAGAAACTGGCAGTAGGACTGGGAGTTGAGCTTGACTCCATCCTCAACCCGAAAAGGCCCCACAAGCTCATCTTTGATGATACCAGCCCAAACCAGTACTCCACCTCCACCTTGCTGGCGTCTGAGTCGGACTGGAGCTCTCTGCCCTTTACCAATCCAGCCACGGGCCCATCCATCTGGCCCATCAAGACTCACTATCATTTCATCAGTCCATAAAACCTTAGAAAAATCAGTCTTGAGACATTTCTTGGCCCAGTCTTGACGTTTCAGCTTGTGTGTCTTGTTCAGTGGTGGTCGACTTTCTGCCTTTCTTACCTTGGCCATGTCTCTGAGTATTGCACACCTTGTGCTTTTGGGCACTCCAGTGATGTTGCAGCTCTGAAATATGGCCAAACTGGTGGCAAGTGGCATCTTGGCAGCTGCACGCTTGACTTTTCTCAGTTCACGGGCAGTTATTTTGCGCCTTGGTTTTTCCACACGCTTGCGACCCTGTTGACTATTTTGAATGAAACGCTTGATTGTTCGATGATCACGCTTCAGAAGCTTGGCTATTTTAAGACTGCTGCATCCCTCTGCAATATATCTCACTATTTTTGACTTTTCTGAGCCTGTCAAGTCCTTATTTTGACCCATTTTGCCAAAGGAAAGGAAGTTGCCTAATAATTATGCACACCTGATATAGGGTGTTGATGTCATTAGACCACACCCTTCTCATTACAGAGATGCACATCACCTAATATGCTTAATTGGTAGTAGGCTTTCCAGCCTATACAGCTTGGAGTAAGACAGCATGCATAACGAGGATGATGTGGTCAAAATACTCATTTGCCTAATAATTCTGCACTCCTGTATGTATATATATATATATATATATATATATATATATATATATATATATATATATATATATATATATATATATATATATATATATATATATATATATATATATATATATATATATATATATATATATATAATCATTTAATATATAATCATTTAACATACAAGATATAAGAACTATTTAATTCTCATAGTAACCTGATTGTGATATGGCCATTTGAAGCTTTTTAAGGACATTAAATGTATTACTGGGTGACGAACCTTTCCCCCTCAGTCTTTATAGACTTGTTACAGAGATGTGGAGAGGATGCACTCTTCCATTTATCTCTGAGATAAAAGTGTTCATAATGCCCTGGAGAGGAAGCAACAGCGATTGAGAGAGAGTGAAAGGTTTTTAGTGTCTGGATATTGCCCTCAGCAGCTGCAGTGGGCTTTTTGGTTTGAGCAAGAGACCTGTTTCATCATTTGGTTAACATGGTTGAATAGACATGTAATCATATATTGCCTTCTGCTCTCAGTATCTATTCCATCTATCCCTGGAGAAATTCACATGCTTTTTGTAGCACTTAAAAATACACCAAATAAATTGCCAGACATGCATTCAGTCCAACTCTATTACGAATCTGTTTTGCACAAGAAGTTATGTCATGGACATTTAGAAGAAAAATTTAAAAACAAATAGCCTAAAACTTACACACTTTTTTACACACATTTTTCAATATTTGACAAAACTTTAATACATAATTTTGTCAGGGTTGTTGAGTTTAACAGTTTGAGGGATAGTTCACCTTACTTACCCTCCAAACTTGTATGAGTTTATTTCTCCTGTTGTACAAAAGAATATATTTTAAAGAATGCTGGTAACCAGACAGTGGATGCCCCCCATTGACTTCCACAGTAGAAAATAAAATACTATGGAAGTCAATGGGGGCCGTCAACTGTCTGGTTACCGACATTCTTTAAAATATGTTCTTTTGTGTTCAACGGAAGAAATAAACTCATACAGGTTTGGAACAACATGAGGGCGAGTAAATGATGCCAATTTTCATTTGGGTGAACTATCCCTTTAATTTGTTATGTAGCTAAGTTGTCATTTACCACCATCGTCTGGTAGTTGAAGGAACTACACAAGTTGTACACACACACACACACACACACACGTTGGGTTTTCATATTTCATTGAAACATTCCATAGACATGATTTTTATACTGTACTACACCTAAACCACAGAAAAATGTCTGCATTTTTACATTTTCAAAAAACATCACAGTATGATATGTGATACATTTTTTGGACTCCATGAACAGAAAACATCTTATAAATATTTATAAGATGTTTTCTGTTCATGGAGTCCAAAAATGTTCCCACAAGGATAAGGAATTCTGATATTGTCATCTCTGTGGGGACATTTGTCCCCATAACAGTGATACCATGCAGGACCCCACACAAACACACACACACACACACACACACACACACACACGTCTGATGGTTTGTAGGGACTGTCCTATTTTATATTTCACAAAATAAAGTCATAATGGTTAGGAATGACGAGAGGCGAGCAATTTATTCATTTATGGGTAATAGCCTATCCATTTAAAGGTAAAGTGGATTCTATTTCGCCAGTGTCTGTTTGATGCAAGATAAAATTTCGCGCCCTGAAAAACGTGTGACAAAAGTGTGACTTTTGTGAAACATTTTAAACATAGCTATATGTTTAAGCACTTTAAAATCGCTTTTTGATAAACGCGTCTCCCAAATGGATAGATAAATGCCACCACGTGGTGGAGCTTGAGCACAGGTAAATTATTCAAATTTGTTGAATTCGTGTGTAAATATATAGACAGAACGTATAGAAAAGTATTCGGCGCAGTATATGAACTGTTGTTTACATTTCGCTCTGGTGGATTTTGATCTTCACTGACCTTTTGCTAAATTATTTTTTTCCAGTTGGGGGGTTTCTCCCACCGAGAGCCACATCACCACAGATCTATCCTGACTTTACCATTTCGTGTAGCTCCTCGGTGCAAAGAATATATTAATTCTAACGAGCCAAACAAAGTTATAGTAAAATATGCGTTTTAATTTTAAGAGGAAAAAAGTTCTCAGAGGTTCCTGAAACTGACTACAAACTTGTCCCTCCTCTCATTCAGTGTTTCTCATCATTCTGACTGGCGCTTCCTGATGGTCAATGTTTCTGCTCTTGATGAAGTTCATCTATTAGCTCGATGTCTTCTGTGCAACAGTAATTCACAACATTTGCCAACATGTTGAAGGTGGTTGTTGAATCCGCCAAAGGAATTCCTAAAAAGACACTTGGAATTCCAGATCCTATAGCAGCAATCATCTTTAAGGGTAAGTCTCGTTTTTTTTTCTTAAGAGGTTTATTTTTATTTTATTTTATTTTATTTTGGCCTATATTGATTAAATGGTATGTTAAAAAAAAAAAAAAAAAGTAAACTTAATCATAGTTTACTGAGTATAACTGACAAGTTGAGCAGATGAAGTCGATGCCTTTATAAGATGAGGTTTTCTAAAGCAATTTAACATGTTATCACAGTTTTTACGTTGTGTTACGTTTGTTTACATGTAAAAAGAACAGAACATTTCCATATAAGGGATTGGAATGACCCAACGTTAGGGAAAACTTGTCCCTCCCTACACTGTAAAAAGGGAAAATGTGCAGTTGCTATATCAACCTAAAATATCTTTTAGGTTTTTTTGTGCAAACCTAATGTTTATTACTGCATAAGTCATATTTTTCATTATAGTCCTATTAAAAATAAAATATATAAATGTGATGTTCTGAGTAACTGTGGGGATGTAACATATGTTAATATTATAACTAATGTAGTTTGGATGGTCATAAAGGTCATCAGTTTTCTTATTAGCTTTTTTAAATTTTTTATTTCAGGTGAAAAAAAGAAAACAAAACACATTGACAAAGAATTAAATCCTGTGTGGAATGAGGTCAGTACAAGATCTCTTTTGTTTGGACACTAACGTTATGTCATTTAAATCAATGCATGTTAAATATGGATAACTGAGATCTGATTTTGCCATTTCAGATCCTTGAGTTTGATTTGAAAGGTTCTCCATTGGATTCCTCATCATTCATTGATGTGGTTGTGAAAGATTACGAAACAATTGGAAAAGACAAGTATGTGTGCATTCACCACTGATTTACTGCATGAGCCTTTTTGTATTAATAAAAAGACTGATAAGTCATAATATGGCAAGTGTCTTCAAAGAAAAGACCATTGCTTTACATTATTGTTGGCAAAGGTGGTGTTTTACATTTGCTGAGTGGGCGTGCTTGGTTACCTTGCCTATCATTTCACACATGCTCATTACTGTACATATGATTGTAGTTGAAATCACTGCAGTGTAAAATATAAACCTGAGAAAGTAGAAAGGGTACTTTTTATAAATGCTCTCTGAATAAACATTTATGGGAGCATTGGTAATGGGTTTGCGAGATTAGTTAGTGCAGAGCTAGGCATGAAAACCTTTAAAACTTCACTGCCACACCTAATAACCTTGTCTAAACTTGCATTATGCTGGCGAGAGACTCCAGGCAGTCAAAGTAGCACTTTAGATGATTTCTTTAAAAAGCTTCCTTACGTGTACGTCAAACCTCTAGCTCAGTCTTTAACTAGTGAACATTTGGTTTGGTTCAGAAGGCAGTTTTTCTTCCATGTGGCAAGTACTTTGCAAAGTCTGCCACGATAATGAACTTTCCATGAGTCATGCAGCTGACTTCTCCTTGACGCTTTAGTTTGCAGAGTCTCATACACGTCTCATACACATCATACTTGCTGGAGTTTGTATTCTTTGTTGCCACAGGCTAGAGAGTAACCTAGCAACAAAAAAGAAGTAAACTTGTGTAAACTTGTTGGCAGACTATGTGAATCACCAATATATTTACAGGCATTTAAGAATGATGAAATCTGCTTTTTTACATTCACAAAGACCTTTTGCCTTATTTGGGAATTTAAAATAGTTTTTATAGGGGAATTAATTTGGGTGAAATTCAGGAAGTATCATATATTATGACTCGTAGGTAAATCATGTGCATAGTTTCCCATCTATTTTGGACTGGGCCTGCGTCAACTCCGTTTCTGCAGTGTTTGACAAAGGAAATGCCAGCAGATATTTTTGGCATGAAAAAAAAAGAAAGAGTTGAGATTGCATTTGCTGAATATTTAGCTTTTAAATATTCCAGAATTGTGTTCCAGAATAGACAAGCTAATGCTCTGACAGGGCCATAACCCTGTTGTATGAAGTTGTATGGTTTATTTTGTGATTATGATAGATGTATTCTATGTATTAGACAACATGGAGGTTAATCTCCATAGACGTTGAGTGTTGTCCACATGGTGAATATGTCAACTGCGAATGTGTAACAGGATCCGCCTGTTACCAATGTGTATGCTTGTGATGTAAATTATTTATATTACACTATTACTCACTTAACATTGTGCGCGTCTTCACTGAAGATGGAGAAGTTGTAAGTACAGTCAGGCAGGACAGAACAGTTGTGTTCTAATGCATCCCCCCTCTGAAGTTGCTGTATTTATCCCCTCTGCCTGGCACACGAGTCCCTGGCCTATAGTGTAATTGCTTCCAGATGTTTTTTTCCCTCTGCTTCCTTCTCAGTGCTTTACAACGTTATATATATATATAAGCTTTTGGATCTTCTGTAAAGCAACCAAGAGTTAAAGGGGACATGGAAAATGTAGATACTTAAACGTTTAAAGCACCATTCATTCGAGCAAATGATTGCACATATTCTTTACAGTGAAGAAGTATTATAGAAAATGCTACAATTAAGTGCCTCTCTCACAGCAAAACAGAAAAATTGAATTTGCACTAACATTCAAAAGTTGCCTTTAGGTTGGATTTAAAAAACAAACAAACAAATGAATAGTTTTATTCATCAAGTTTAATATTTAAAGACATTTATTATTTTACAAAAGATTTCTTTTTTAAACAAATGCTTTTGAAGGAAACTGAAAAATGCACCTCTGTTTACACAAAAATATCAAGCAGCACAATCTTTTGAAAAATTTATAATAATGTGAAATGTTACGTGAGCACCAAATCAGCATATTAGAATGATTTCTGAAAGATCATGTGACACTGAAGACGGGAGTTATGCATGAACATTGAAAATTCAGTTTTGCCATCACAAAGATATTTTGAGTTGCAATAATGTTTCACGGTATTAAAAGGGTCATGAACTGCATTGTTTTATTGTTTTATGATGTTTCCTGGGTGCACTTATAATGTTAGAATCATCAAAAATGGTCATAATTTATATATAAAAGGCATTTTTTCCTACCCTGATTTTAGCCCTCTGGTTTGAACGCTCTGTTTTAAGGGGCGTGTCTGCTGTGAGAGTTCAGTGTAAGTCCACTGCTGTGATTGGCTAATGTCTTTACAGTTGAAATAGCTATGTATTACTCTCTCTTTTAGCACGTTTTTACTATTACAGTGTTTATCTAATCGTGAAAAGTGTTGCATTACATTCAGATCTATGGCATTATATTAAGATCTATGGCATTATATTAAGATTGTGGCATGAAAGGTTGCAGAGATGAACATTGTAGCCGATCACAGACGTTGCAGTGATCTTGTCAGTTTCTGTACACTAACGAATGCTTTCATCTTCACTAACAGTGCAAACGTGATCTAGTTAAGAGATTCGTTGAATAAAACTGAGTCACTGATAAACTCTCGCTGTTTGCTTGACATGCTCCAGCGCCTTGCCCCAACGATTGCAAAGGGATCTTTCGTTGATTGCTTTATTTATAGAATTTAATCACTGTTAAATAACAGATTATTTTCATCCTACTAAGAGAAACAGCACAAGTTGACGTTTAGTCACTGGCTTGATTTACTGATTCACTGACAAAGAACATCTGACTGAACATGAATCATTACATTTCAGATCAGGCATTAGAATGAACAGTTACTTACATGTTGCATTACTGTTGAGCCCAGACACTGCACAATATTTTGTAAACCTTAACGGCATGTTTATTGCTTGGTAGCTCGATCTGGTTTAACACCACGTAGGCCTGCGCGAATTGGTGGACGGGGCTAAACAGGCAGTGATAAAGGTTGATATTCTTCTGCAATCTGCAGAGGCGGTGCTTGCCTCCCTTTGACGTCATAAATTCCCTTTTTTTTGTCTTTGCCTGGTCAATAAAAGCTTTTATTGAACTAACAAGAAAGTTTTCAGTTCTGAAACTTACAGGATATTCTTATAGTATGATGACCTCTATGCCAAAAGCTCAAGGAGAATTTTATTTATTTTAATCAAATAAAATGCAGCCTTGGTGAGCATAAAAGACTTTTTCAAAAGCATTACAAATCTTAACTATGAACTTTTGAATGATAGAGTATGTATTTTTAATAGATAAAATAAGAAAATTCTTTTAATAAAAATCAAATTATAATTTCTTTTCAAAGACAAAAACCACCATTGCAAGTTTTGAATTCTTCCTGGAGGAATTTTAGTTTCAGACATGTTTTATGAATGTTGTGGCATAATTATAATAGGGATGTATTAATAAAAGGATGCTGTTTCATTCTTGACATCCGCATTTCCCTCATGTTGAAATTTGGTGGTTGATCCCACCCAAGATAAGTCCTGTTGCTGTGTCAGAATGATTCACCAGCCATTGCAAAACTACAAATGGTCTCTTTCAGGTGTCTGTGAGCTCTTATTCTGAATGTTTTATCTGAGAATAGCTGAAGTGAAACCGAATAATGCAATCTACGTTTTTCTAAAATCTCATCAGAGTTCCCCCCTATTTTTGATTTTAAGTAGTGAAACAAAGTCAAAGGAACAGTTTTGAAGAGGTAGTTTTCATAATGTAATGATATACTCTATATACAACAGTACCAACAAAAGCACAGAGTTGCATAAACACTATGCCTAATTTGTGTGAAAATGAAGTTTGGTTCCCTGTTTAGTATTGTTTTCTTCTGCTTTCTAGATTTATTGGTTCTGCAAAGGTCTATCTTAAAGAATTGGCTGCTGGTCAGACCAGATCTCTTGGTTCCAAGAACATTCCTCTCATTAATGAGAAGAAACAGGAAATTGGGGTACTTTTTTTGTTGTACAGTATGGATCAGCTAAAATAAAAATAAAAGGTGCTGACTGACTTAAACTCTTCTAACTGTATTTCTCTGCATTTGCTACTTTAGGCAACTATCAATTTAACAATTGTTTATGAGCCTCCTGCAAGTACCGTCCCAAACCCAAATGATCAGAACATCGGAGATGCCCACACTGGAGATACAGGTTATTTTGATTTCCTTACATCTTACTGGCCTAGAGAAGCTGTTCTTCTTTCGTGAACCAGTTTAGATAGACTGCACTACAATGCTGCAGGAAGACTGTAGGCATTTGTGTTTACATACAGTATGGAAATGATTGATGCAAATGAGAGACAGAAAATGGTTCAGCCAAAAACAAAAGCGACGCTCCTACATTGAGTCTTTGTGCCTAACAATAATAATAATGATTCATATTATAACTAAACAAAAAAACTAGGTCATTCAGAAATCATTACCATATTGATGTCAAAACTTTATCAAGACATTAACATGTACAGTATTCAGCATCTTGGCAGGGCTTTGTTATTTGAAGTCAACAAAATTCTTAAAGGTACAGTAGCCAAAACATCCTGTCAGAGTGAGGGTGGAACCTGAATATCATGGGGGGGAAAGGCTAAAAAGTGCAGAATATGACCCCTGTGAGATAAGGAACATCTAAGAAATGTTTCACGCTCTTATTAGTTGTGAAATACATTTTTAACAAAATATTTATATACTGTATATTATGAATATGTGTTAATGTATTAATTCTTAAATAATAAATAACATTAATGGTTGGTGGTTTTATGTGTTTTTTAATATTTATTTATGATTTTTATGTATGTAAATCTAGGGTTGGGTACCTAAACCCGGTGCCAATATGGCATTTCTGTGCCGCTCACTTTAAAGGAACTGTATGTAAGAAATGTATTTCAATTAATCATAAAATGGCCCTGATATGTCACTAGACATTAAGAAATCATGTTAATTTCAAATACTTATATCACTGACAACAGTAGTCCGGCCAGAATATTGTCATTTTAAAAGTGAAGTTGCAGCCCTCAACTGATGTTGATGTTGACATGTGTTTTGGCCTGAAGCGCCACCCTCCGACGATCTACCAATCACAAAGTCAGTAGTGATTGCCAGCTCTGCTCTAGTTACCACAGCTGCAGCTACAAACTTTTTGGATAAAAAATGTCTAACTTTACGAAACCTAAAAGACCTCTCATGAAGCATAAACATAATTAACGGACTGTGTAGGACTCGTCACTTGCCATTGGAAGCTCCTTGTAGCAGCCTCCATTCCTGCAGCCTATCTGGCAACCTCGAGTCAGGGGAAAGGGGATACATAGCTCTACAGTCATTTAAAAAGTGATTGCAGTACCAGTTTTTGCCACAATCCTACATACAATTCCTTTACGTTCAAACGTGTTTTCGCGCTTCTGACATTTAAACGCACATAAGTGCTAGCAAAAAACACACACTGATGTCTATGGAAGCGGCAGTCTTTTCAGACTGTTTTATAATTTGAATTTGTGTTTTATTCATATCAGATAGGCTACACATTATATAAATTACTATATAGTTTACTCTATTCTTCTCCCAGTTCAGCGGTCACTTACTTTCATGTATTTCACTGTGGCTGCTGTGTGTCATGTGAGAAGCATGACGCGTCGACATGGAAACAATAAGGCAATGCGTTGTTCAGTCATTTTTTTACCAAAATGTTTTTTTTTTTACTTCATCTGAGTTGTATGAAACTTGGTAAAGGTTTTTGCACTTATTGTATAGGAGCACAAAAAAAGTAATGTACATGATTCAAAAAGGTTAAATGGTCCCTTTTTTTCCACTCTTGTATTGTCCATGGTCAAAATGACCGCATTGGAAATAAATGGGAGACAAATTTCATCTATTGGATAATAGCTCATTTTTTGAGATATCAACCTCAAATGTGGAGCAAATTTGGAGCTTTTTCAGATTTATGGCTTTGATTTTCTCACAGTTTTAGAGTAAAATGTGTTTTGAAAAATATATATTTCATATCAAAATTGAAAATGGTATTTTTGTGCATTTTTCATTACAATAAATGTAAAATGTTATAACCTTTTTCATGTTCACTTTTTTAAAACTTCTTTCACTTAAGTAATATGCCAAAAGTCATCTCAAAAGTTATTCAAACATAAGTCTGTGTTTCAAAGTATTAAAGGTTTATTTTAGGTCCATACTCAAAAATTAAATAAATGGATTATAACTACTGCATTATCATAAATATAATTTAGTACCATAAAATCTCCTAAAAAAGCTAATATTAAATAAAAAATATTACCAAACTAAACTAAACAAAACTAAATGGATGTCATTTTTGACCCACACACGAACAGTAGATATATATATATATATATATATATTTATATTATATATCTGTTGGCTTTGCTTTTAGTTGGTGAAGAGGAGAAAGTTGTTGATAGTGATGAAGATGCAGGTGATGTTGCCGAGCCAGGGGCACTTGGAGTTTCTCCCTCTGGACAGCTGGGAAAAAAAGACTCTAAAAAGATGATTCGTACAACTCGGAAGCGGCAAAAAGCTCTGGCCAACAAACCCCAAGATTTCCAGGTATGTGTTCTTACTGCTAAATGTCATATCTGAAAGGTTGTTGAGCTTTAATCCATTAACATTATTTTCACTTAGATACGTGTACGAATAATTGAGGGTCGACAGTTACCTGGCAATAACATAAAGCCAGTCACCAAAGTAAGTGTGTGCGGACAGACACACAGAACTAGGATTCGAAGAGGAAACAATCCGTTCTTTGATGAGGTATTTTGGTTTTCATTGATCTCGTATGAATTTGTGTAAAAAAAAAGATTCATACTGCCTTGTTTTTGGTCACTAGATTATCTTTCCTAGACTAGAGAGAAACCTTTCTTTCTCTGGGCTGCTTTATGACTTTGGTTTGCTCAGCTTCACTCTGCACTGCACTTTTTTTGCTAAAAAACCTCTTAGCCCATTTCCTTACTCTTGACCTGATATTTCTGTCGCTTTCACTATTAAAGGTTTTTTTATACTGTTGTCTGAGGTCAACTTATGGCGTTTGCGTGATTTTTAATGAACAAGTAATAGGTTATTTTCTACCCTGGTTTTGAGTCTCTCTCATGGAACGCTCGTTTTTTATGGGCGTGCCACCCTAAAGACTTGGAAGTAAACACCCACTGCTATGTAGGGCTGGGTATTGTTCAAAATCTTTCGATCCGATGCCATCGATCCGATTTCGATACCTCAGTTTCGATACCGGTTCCTAACGATATTTTTTCGATACCATATGTTTTAAAATCCATTTCAACAACAACAAAAATACTTTAAACAAATGTAATTAAAACAAATTCTAGTAACAGTTCTCACTCAGGGTAACATTATTAATAA
Organism: Gobiocypris rarus; assembly: GCA_023029165.1. Classification (NCBI taxonomy): domain Eukaryota; kingdom Metazoa; phylum Chordata; class Actinopteri; order Cypriniformes; family Gobionidae; genus Gobiocypris; species Gobiocypris rarus. The sequence goes on along the minus strand of CM040927.1, from coordinate 22,204,295 downwards.
AACTGGTTGTGCTTTTGGATAGGGTGCGCCAACTGACACTTTTATTGCATTTTCTTTTTAACTTTTAAGAATAAAAAATATATAATAATTTTTAAGTCTAATAAAGTAATGAAATGTAAAATAACACTGCATAGTTTTCACTGTATAAATTGATTAAAACTAAAGTTATTCATAAAAGAGCTGCGAGTAATTTTCTCTTTGCCTTTTGTTGTTTGATAGACATTAATGACTCAGTAGTCAGCAGATTTATTAGGCTGCCCCTTTAAGACCGAATGCAGCTCTAAATGATATTCTCCCATTGATTTCTCTCAACTGTTTAAGCCCATTTAAGATAAACTGTGTTCAAGTGAATACTCTTCAAGCCAGCCATTTTGACATATAGGCCATTTGTTGTGTATTTGATGGTTTAGTCGCATAATGTGCAAGTCAGTCCGTTTAGCGTGTAACGTTACAGCACACACACGCCCCACTGAACTTGGAAACAGCGTCTATTGCGTGACGGATTATATAGTGCTTTTAATTTTGTCAAACACGTCCTGCATTTTAGCCAAAGTAGAGACTGCATTTCACAACAATCACACATTGTGCTGACTCTGACGTTAAGTTTATGTTTAGGGAGAAATGACAGCGCGCGCTGAGAAGGGAAGGAATTTGCGCTATACGGAACGCGGATATAGTTTATAACTGTTTTACCTCATATCTTCTTTGTATAATCCTTGGAAGCGAAAATAAAATAAGATTAATATCACAGCCCAATCCGAGAGGCGGGATAAACGGCTGTCTTTCAAACTCCCTCTGCACGCAATTGGATAGCGCTACAACCAACCAGAGCAAAGAAGAAGCTGACGTAGTTAGAGCTCTCGGTTATTTGCTCTTTTTTTCAACAAAAAGCTTAACTTTAAATCTTTCAGAGTCGCGGCCAAAGCAGATTCGAAAGACCACTGTTCGCCAACATCTCCAGCCGCCGCCATCTCCTTTGTTTTCAAGCAACAGGAACTGTCGCAACTCTGCCGTCATTACGTTAAGACCGCCCACCGACTCTATACACGATGTGATTGGCCTGTCCAGAGTTAGGCTTTTCCAGCTCAGAAAAAGCGTCTAGATTTCTAGGCTACAGCCCACCGTCACTCATTAAACTGAATGTCGCACTGTAGCTCCGCGTGAGTGATCTCTCTCTCAGGCTAACAATTTCAAGATGACGTTGGCTGTTTTGCTTTTACTGTGTGTAAGTGAATGTTGTGATATTACTGATCATTTGAAGATTTTGCTGCGTCGCTGTGAATACATTGTAGGGGAAACACTGCATGCAAGCTACAGGCTCACACAGACACAGCCGCTTGGCTTTTGGAACTGAAATTTGGCACCGAAAGATAAATCATTTTTCGATACTCATAGTATCAAAGTTTTTAGTTCGATACCATAAAAGTATCGAAGTTCGTGCCCAGCCCTTATAATGAGCTTCCCAGTGAGTACACGTGAGGAATTGTTTCACACAAGCTTTACTGTAGAGTCAGACAAATGAGCTTGATCAAAACCTCCGCAATTGTATTTTTCCTTCAAATATCAAGTCAGAGAGTGAACAACGCACATCAAGAAAGGAATGTTATTTCACTATTTAAGACAGCCGCGGCAGGCAGTTCATACGTTTTGGTAGCCCATCTGAAAAAACACACAGCCCCTGGACATCGGGCTTTTCAAGCCCTGGCCCATACATGTCCGAGTCTGATCACGAATCGCAGCATAATGAACCAACAACACCTCAAATAAAGGATTCTCCAGCCTGTGAAGTTATGTTCAGTTAGAGGCGTACACATAATCAAACGATCTGTAACAATGCATTACTATCACTTATAAAAACATTTTCTACTCACACAAGTGTGTTGCTTCATTCATTCATGTAATGTCGTCCTGTCTTCAAATCCAGTCTCTTGTTTACAAAGCGAATTCATGGTGAAATAAAGGAACAAGCGCGCAATGTCTTCCCCACGTGAGCTGGATATTCATTAAAAATAAAGTTCATTCATGCATTCATAATATTGTAATCCGAATTAAACTTATGCAGCATGTTTATTGCTTTAAAGTTCGATCTGGTTTAGCTCCACCTAGGCCTGTGTTATTTATCTATAACATGCCATGCACAAATTGGTGGGCGGGGCTACAGAATCAGGCGTTAATCTTCTTCAGTTAAAGGAACACTCCACTTTTTTTGAAAATAGGCTCATTTTCCAAGTCCCTTAGAGTTAAATAGTTGAGTTTTACCGTTTTGAATCCATTCAGCCGATCTTTGTATCTGGCGGTAGCACTTTTAGCATAGCTTAGCATATCATTGAATCGGATTAGACCATTAGCATTGCACTCAAAAATGATGACCAAAGACTTTCAATAGTTTTCCCATTTAAAACTTGACTCTTCTATAGTGACATTGTGTAGTAAGACCAACGGAAAATGAAAAGTTGTGATTTTTTAGACCGATATGAGTAGGAACTATTTTCTCATTCCTGCGTAATGATCAGGGAACTTTGCGGCCGTCCCACGGGTGCAGCGGCGCAGTGATATTACACAGGCACTATTTTCAGGCACTGATATTACACAGTGCCTGAAAATTCCGTCAACATAATAGCGTGACAGCCTGCACAGATAGCGTGCCTTGTAACCATGGAGCGTTTGTAGTGGCGATATTTACTTTGGTGCAGATCTTGAACCGTATCTATTTGAACCGGAATAACAGTTACACTGAAGATGAGCTTTACAAAAATAACGTTATACTGTATAAACCAAAGCGGTTGAGCAAATTTACCCCCACACTCAGTGATTGCATTCTCAGGCCTGTATAACGTTATTTTTGTAGAGTTCTGGTGAGGTAGTGTATATACTTTGATTAAAATAAACTTGTTGGAATTGTCGGTATTGTTATCTAGAGTTTCTATGGTACAAAATACTAATGATGTTACGTTCTGTGCTGAGGCTTGGGCGTGTGCAAGGTTTTTCCTGCATTTAAAATTATTTGGCGTCGCCAAAACAAATGTTTGTAGGTAACATTAGCTAAAGACAACAGCAGTGCTTTTTCAATCTGAGCGTTCAAACTAACTAAAAATAATAATGTTATACTTACAACCATGGGCGATGATACACTTGTCACATGCCTGTCCTGTCTAGTGTTGCACATGTGGTGTTTTGTCATGTTAGGCCATGTGCTCTGTCATTGTTAGATCCCACCCTTGTTATCTCGTTATTGGTTTCCATTTGCCCCACATGTGTTCCCTCATTCCCAGCTTGATTTCTCCCCTTTATAAGTTCCTGTGTGTTTGCAGTCCTGGTTGGATCATTCTGTCACGTTATACAAGGGACAAACAGGTGCGAGGACTCAAGTACAGTGAAAGGGGATTTATTTACAAAATAAAACATAAACACAAACAAAACCCACGAGGGGGAAAAATACATAAACTAGAAATACATATAAACTGAACATACCGACACGGGGGACTGGGAGACGTAGACACTACAACGATCCGACCAGGACTGCAAACACACAGGAACTTATAAAGGGGAGAAATCAAGCTGGGAATGAGGGAACGCAGGTGGGGCAAATAAACCAATAACGAGATAACAAGGGGGTGGGATCTAACAATGACAGAGCACATGGCCTAACATGACAAAACACCACATGTGCAACACTAGACAGGACAGGCATGTGACAACACTTCGTCCTGTCTGGCCATATCCTTTAGACGCCATAACGTTACCGTGGGCTACGTGTGACACTGTCCATGTTTTCCAAATAGTCATCTGGTTTAAAATGCCTTTGCTTTTCAAGCAAACACGCAATTTCTTGATTGAATCAAAGTTAGCGATGTTTTGATATCTACAGTATGTTCAGAGCAGCCAAACAATGATTCTTTCGTTCCTTGTTTTTCGTTGGTATTCTTTGAAACATGATGATATAGAATACACCTTTGACTTACTATCACAGCTCTTTACAACACAGAACCATGGCTAATCGCACAGGTAAATCCACTACCTAATTTGCCGGCTGCAACTCTGTCTGCATTATCTGCAAAAAACTTAGTGACATTGGAAGTTACCGATCTGAGGACTACTTTCAGGCGCTGTAATATCACTGCGCCGTTGCACCCGTGGGACGGCCGCAAAGTTGCCTGATCATTACGCAGGAATGAGAGAATAGTTCCTACTCATATCGGTCCAAAACTTTTCATTTTCCGTTGGTCTTACTACACAATGTCACTATAGAAGAGTCAAGTTTTAAATGTGAAAAATATTAAAAGTCTTTGGTCATCATTTTTGAGTGCAAAGCTTATGGTCTAATCCGATTCAGTGATGTAACGTTTTGCTAAGTTATGCTAAAAGTGCTACCGCCAGATACAAAGTTCGGCTGAATGGATTCAAAAACAGTAAAACTCAACTGTTTAACTCTAAGGGACTTGGAAAATGAGCCTATTTTCAAAAAAGTGCAGTGTTCCTTTAAGGCGGTGTTTCAGGCGGGCTTTCACTGCACTCTGACGTCGCAGGGAGGGACATTCGCAGATCGATCGTTTGCTGAGCCAGCTGAGTGTCAATAAAAGCTTTTCTTTGACTAATAAGGAAGTTTTCAGCTCTGAATCTTACAGGATATTCTTATATGACCATGACTTAAGGGAAAGGTGATTTTTCAATTCATGACCCCTTTAATTTCTCATAAATGTTTGGCTGAGGCTTCTTTAACTAAAAGTGCTGTTTGTTTTGCATTTCGTGGCTAGTGAATATGATTTGATTTACATTGCTGTTTCCACAGATTTTCTTCTACAATATCAACATGCTGCCTTCTGAGCTTTTTGATGAGAGCATCATGATCCGGGTAAGATGGGTCTTGAGATGGTCCTGGCACAACACACAAGAAGACATGTTCCTTGAGTAGCATTCTATCAACCAACCATTGCCTATGGGTAAATTCTAAGGACTCTGATTGGTTGAAAACAATGTTTCTGGATCAACACAGGGATAAGTATCCAGGAACATGTCTGCTTGTGCAAATCCCATTAAATAAATATAAGTATTTTAATATAATTTTATATTTGCTGCTGAGAGAGTTTGCACTGTAATCTCTAGTTTATAGACTATGGTTGCAGCTTTTTTATTGTATGTGTAATAATAGATACATTTCTCTCTTAAATCTAGGTGTATAATGCCTACTCCTTGAGGTCAGATAGTCTTATGGGGGAGTTTAAGGTACACTTTCATACAATCCTAATGTCATTTGAATATTTACCATGTGCTTATGGCTTGGTTAGAATTGTAATATCTAATTCATATCAAGCATTTGTGATGAGTGCTTTGATGTTTGAGTATGTGTCCTTACAAACTCTTTCAAACACTGTTTTAACAGCTGGATGTTGGCTATGTCTACGATGAGCCTGGTATGTGAAAATTCGGCTGTTGGATTACAAACTGTTATATTGTGCAATATTGTGTGTTATGGTTAAACAGTTTAAGCTTTGTCACACCATTGCATATTCATATTTGTGTAATGTTTTTTTTTTTTGACAATCTGTGGTGTGTCCCCAACAGGCCATGCAATTATGAGGAAGTGGCTGCTGCTAAGTGACCCAGATGACTCTATTTCTGGAGCCAGAGGTTACCTGAAAGTCAGCATGTTCATAGTAGGCACCGGAGACGAGCTTCCGGTAAGTTCCCAAGTCACTCTGAAAATTTTAAGGAATTGTCATGCAATTTTAGGATAGTTTGCTCTGTTTTACAACGGGCATGTCAGAGCCAAGAGTCTAACATATACTGCAGTTGCACCTCAGGCAACCTGAGTTTGAGTTAACTTTTTGATAAAATTGGCGGTCAGGTGGAAAAGCGTGAAGCCAGTGAGGAACAGGATGACATTGAAAGTAACTTGCTGCTGCCAGCTGGAGTCGCTTTAAGATGGGCTACGCTGAGTCTGAAAATCTACCGTGCTGAGGACATGCCACAGAGTAATCATGACAGCAACACACCACTGCAATTCTATATACTGCCATTTATATTATCATAGTCAGTAACATGCTACTTTTGTCATGTTCAGTGGATGATGCATTTGCCCAGACGGTAAAGCACATATTTGGCGGAACAGAGGAAAAGAAAAATTTGGTGGATCCTTTTATAGAAGTAAATTTTGCTGGCAAAAAGGTAAAAACAAAAAAAGGATAGATGTTTATTGTTGAAGAATTGGACTGATTGGTAAATGATAATTATGACTTGCTTCTTTTTTAAGGTATGTACAAAGATTGTAGAGAAGAATGCTAATCCAGAGTGGAATCAGCTGATTCACCTGCAGGTTAAGGTAGGAAGGGTGATATCTTATTACTATGTTAATAGGTGAATAAAAATGAATACATACCACAATTCAAGCAATTCAATTGTGACAGTTTCCATGTAAAATGACTATAATGGTTTTTAGAACAGTGGTGGTTGAAATCTAACATACAGTACAGTTCACAAAATGAGTGTATCGTACAATATCTTTCCTTTTAGTTCCCATCAATGTGTGAACGTATCAAGCTCACTGCCTTTGACTGGTAAGTTCTTTATATGACTACAGAATTTTAAAGAGCTGACATACAGTCAAACCAAAATGTATTCAGACACCTTTAACGCTTTCTTACATTATCACAGTTTATTTGCTATAGTTTAGAAAATGGTAATAAATTATGACAAGAACTCATCATGAATTAATCTTGATAACGTCAGGTAACCTTGAAATAAACCAGTCAGCTGTTAAATTTAAGTACACAATCAGATAATACGAATTTAGGTCAACCAATTACCAAGCAATGCTTCATTTTGTTCAGTCTGTGGTGTAAAAGGTTGCATTAGCAATTAAAGAAAAAACACTCAAGCAAAACATGGTCAGGTCAAAGTTTCTGAATAATGTTGGTTCCAAATTTTTATCAATTTTACTGGAAGTCCACTGTATGAAGAATTTTTGGGTATAATATGTCACAGTTTACTTTATTTTGCTATCCTCACGTACATAAATGAACTATAGTGTCCTGCACCCACTAGTAAAAGTTATATCTGGTGTCTGAATAAATTTTGGTTTGACTGTATATATACACTACCATTCGGAAGTTTGGGGTGTGTAACATTTTTCACATTTTTATACTCACCACGACTGCATTTATTTGATCAAAACAATACAGTGAAAACAGTAATATTGTGAAATATCATTACAATTTAAAATAACTGTTTCTATTTTAATATATTTTGAAATGTATTCCTGTGATGGCAAATATATGTGTAGATTTTATAGGATTTTTTGATGAATAGAAAACTCAAAAGAACCCTGTAAGGTTGCACTTTATTTTGATGGTTCACTTTTGACATTCTAACCATAAGTAACTCTCATTAGAGTATTAGTAGACTGTAGTAGGCTGTTAAATTAGGGTTTGGGTTAGTAGAATAAGTTGGCATGTAGTTGCAAAGTTACTTATAGTCAGTCTGTTAGGGGAGCATCACAATAAAGTGTTAGCAGATATTGCACAGACAGTCAAGGTATACTTGACTCTACTCTGATCTAATACTCTAATCTGGTAGTTGACATGTAGTTGTAAAGTTACTTCTAGTTAGTAAAATGTCTAAAGTGGACGATCAAAATAAAGTGTTATCCAATGTAAAAACTTTGAAAAGTTACCATAAATATATGCTGTGATGCTCATGTCAAATCTGTATTGTGTCATTTCCCAATCCTGCTGTCCCCTGCTTCTCTCCATTGTTTCCTGTCCTCTCTCTTCAAAATACTATTTTTTTATTTGACTCTTGTTTTTGACAGGGATCGGCTGTCAAGGAACGATACTATTGGCACCACCTACCTTAATCTGACTAAAATAGCCTCATCTGGGGGGGAAATTGAGGGTACAGTAAAATTCTGTGTTTGTGTCTTATGAGGTGCAGGTATAAATAGATTTTACTGAGGAATATAATGAAGTGTAAATTGAATTTCTTTTACACTATGAACTTTATTTTAAAATAGCAAACTTTCAAGTTCACTGTTAAACAACATGCATCCTGTCTAAAACTCAATTTCTTTATCAGAATCACACTCAGAAAATGGACAGCCTCCTTCCTTTAATGGTATTGTGAATCGTATGGCTTTTAATATTATTTAATTTAATAATTTTAAATTAAAAAATGTTTTATTATTATTTTAGATGTTAAAATAACCCAATTTAATGTTCAACATTTTGCATATCAACAGGCTCCAAAGATTTTTGTCATGTCAGTTTTGCGATTTATGTACTATACTTCACCTTTAATCCATTTGCTTTATGCTATCAGTTAAAACCAGATGTTTATTCATATTTCTAATATAATGAAGTATATTTATGTGTTTAAGTTTCAGTTGTTTTGTGTTGATTCATTAGTCACCTCAAAGAATCTCTAACCAATTATTTTTCAGTGGACACCACAGAAGCTGAGGTTGGCTTCCTTCCTGCTTTTGGGCCTTGTTATATTAACCTTTATGGAAGTCCAAGAGAATTTACTGGCCTACCTGACCCTTATGAGGATCTGAATTACGGCAAGGTTAGTGTTGTTAAGAAAAATGCTATGCTGTGGTATTGGTGAGAGCTACAATATGGAACATAATAAATACTGGCCAAACCCAGCAACAATCTTAGAAGGAAAACATCTTGACTTTGGAGATAATATTGTTATGCAGTGTTTGCTTTGTATAAAAAAATGAGCAAACAGTACATGCAGCCATTCTACATTCTACGGTTGCACAATCTTGTCAGAGCTGTTATTCTAGGTCTATGTGTCTCAGGGTGAAGGGGTGGCCTATCGAGGAAGGGTTCTGATTGAGCTTTCCACTCAACTGGATGACAAAACTGACAAGAAAGTGGAAGACATTTCAAACGATGACATTTTGGTGGCACAGGTAGGCTTTTTTTACTCTGTTGCAAAAACTTTCTATTAATATGACATCACAATTTGTTGAACAGAATTCCATATTTGTGTTTCATGTACTTTTTCTGTGCAGAAGTACCAGCGGAGAAGGAAGTATTCCTTATGTGCCGTGTTCCACAGTGCCTGTATGCTTCAAGAACCTGGAGAGCCTATTCAGTTTGAGGTCAGCATCGGAAACTATGGAAATAAACTGGACTCTACATGCAAACCTCTGGCCTCCACTACTCAGTATAGCTGTGCTGTTTTTGATGGTGAGTTTCTCATAATATCAGTAGCCATAACAGATACAAACAGTCCAAACTTGAGACCCTGAGACCGGCCTTATTTTGGTACTATTTTTTGTTTTCCCACAGGAAATCACTATTATTACTTGCCCTGGGCTGATTCTAAGCCGGTTGTTATCCTCACATCTTTCTGGGAGGACATAAGTCATCGTTTGGATGCGGTGAACATCATTCTCTACATTACTGACCGACTGGTATGATGTTAATGCATTTTCATGCCATGCAGCGATTTAGCAAACAGATAAATGATTTAGAGCAATAACATATTTTTATGCCTCTTTCTTTAGCAATCCAACATCATCTCTCTGAAGACGGCCATCATGGCTAAAGTGTCTGACTCTCGCCTAGCTGAGAATTGGCTGAAACTTATCACCCAACTCATCGATGACCTTTCCAGGTAAATCCCAGAGGGTAAACTTTCTTATCGCCCTCTTTTTATTATTACTTGCAATTGCCCTTGGAGCAAGTACTGTTGTTTCAAAAACAACAAAATTACTAACAAAAATGTTTGTTGACAGGATTTTTTAAAATGTCAGTGATAACTAAGACAAGATGAAATATCATCAGTGATGATAATTTTTTTTTTCATAATGCATATTTAATTAAATAATTAAATCACATTGTTGATATATAACAAATATAACAAGAAATTGGACAGACCAATGCATATAAAGCAAAAGTCTCTAAAATGCAAATAAAAAATATTTTCATAAACTATATGCCATATCAGTTAGAGTAAAATGGACTAAAATTAATAAATATTTGACTGAATTAAAAGAATTATGACTAAGAAAACAAACAAACTGTAAAACTTTGTTTTGCCTGCACGTCAGACATGTGACTAACCTGATGCTGTACCTTATGACATGTGATTAACTTGATGCTGTACCTTATGACATGTGATTAACTTGATGCTGTTGCAATTAGTTACAAGGTACCAGATTTGGAGGGTAAACCCAATCTGACAGCGCTTGATATTCAGATCAAGAATCTACGTGATAAAACCATGGCCAGTGTCAAAGAGGCAGCCATTCGCATGAGGGAGGAGGCTGTAGATGTTAGAGCCACAATGGCTGATATAGAGGACTGGCTGGAGCGACTACAGCAGATCACAGAGGAGGTTTGACACTGCCTCATTAGACACAATAATCTAGTTCTATTGAATGCTTTTAAGAGTTTGTGAGCAGAAGAGAATGTTGTATATCCATGTGCAAATCATGAAATGAATCATTAATGTGCTTAATCACTAGCCCTTGAACATTAACATGTTTGTTTAAATTCACAACACAGCCTCAGAATAGTATGCCTGATGTCATCATATGGATGCTGAGAGGGGAGAAGCGTGTAGCCTATGCCCGCATCCCAGCCAATCAGGTGCTCTACTCCACCCACAGCGAGCAAGCCGCCGGCAAGTACTGCGGCAGGACGCAAACCATCTTCATGCAGGTAGAAAGGATCATTTTGGAGATTAGATTTGTGGCACAACATAGTAGTTGACACATGTCCATGATTTCAGGTTTATATATATATATCTATATATATATATATATATATATTCCAAAAAAGTTGTGACACTGTACAAATTGTGAATAAAAACAGAATGAAATGATGTGGAGGTTTCAAATTTCAAGATTTTATTCAAAATACAACATAGATGACATATCAAATGTTTAAACTGAGAAAATGTATCAATTAAAGGGAAAATAAGTTGATTTTAAATTTCATGGCATCAGCACATCTCAAAAAAGTTGGGACAAGCTCTTTGTAATTTTTCTCTGAGAAACTCCTTTCTGATATTGCTCCACTATTTTTCGCCACTGAATTAGCGGAATTGGTGATCCTCTGCCCATCTTGACTTCTGAGAGACACTGCCACTCTGAGAGGCTCTTTTTATACCTAATCATGCCAATTGACCTAATAAGTTGCAAATTGGTCCTCCAGCTGTTCCATATGCACATTTAACTTTTCCGGCCTCTTATTGCTACCTGTCCAACTTTTCAGGTCTGTGTATATATATATATATATATATATATATATATATATATATATATATATATATATATATATATAATGTTAATGTAATAAATTAAAGAAAATGCATATGTACAGAATGTATCATTATATGGGATCCGTGCATTCTGTCTTAAAGTGACAGCAGCCTAATATGCCTGCTGTTGTCTGTGCTTTTTATGTAAAAAAAAACCTCTATGTATTAATCTATGTTTAATCTATACAGTGAAGACTATGCAGTGTTGTTTTACATTTTTGTAGATGTACTGTAAGAAAAGTGTATCTATGTATTTGACAACATTGTTGTGAATTACATCTTATTTGTAAATATAAGCTTAGAAGCCCTTGAATAACTATATAAAATTAATTTTGATTAAATCAAGAGTGTCGTGTGTAAGATATAGCAGTTAGCGGACATGCAGACAATGCCAGTTTAAGTCCAGCTCACATTTCCCAATCCTGTTCTTCCATTGTTTTTAGTACCCAATGGACAAAAACAAAGGTCTCAAGATCCCTGTACAGCTGCGTGTGAACATGTGGTTGGGTCTGTCTGCACATGAGAAGAAGTTCAACAGCTTTGCAGAGGGCACATTCAGTGTGTATGCAGAGATGGTTAGTAAAAGTGGACATAAGTGAAACAGAAGTGAAACATACATACAGTAACATTGAAATATCTGTGTTGTGGTCTGTTGTGTGGAATTTCCCTTAGCAACATTATATCCCTCTCTGTTCTCCTGTGTTAGTATGAGAACCAGGCTCAGGTTTTTGGAAAGTGGGGGACCACGGGACTAGTTGGCCGGCACAAGTTTTCAGATGTGACGGGAAAGGTGAAACTGAAGCAGGAACGTTTCATGCCGCCCCGGAGCTGGGAGTGGGAAGGAGACTGGTTCATTGACCCTGAGCGCTGGTGAGCTGATGATAACTGCAAAATATACAATGTGATATGAATGCATGTTTTGAATGTGATTATTTCTGTTGGTATGATTAGTGTGATTATCAGGTTTTTATTTTTAGCACTCATTAAGCATAAACTACACTGTAAAAAGTATTTATCACAATTTTGTCGTTTTTTTTAATTATTTTACAAAATTTATTTACTTGATAAACAAAATGATGTAAGGTAATGACATACTATAAAAACAGTCATTTGAAATAATGCAGTTTGAAACAGTTTTCTGTTTCTAATGTTAAAATGCAATTTATTAATATTATAGCAAAGCTGAATTTTCATCATTACTCCAGTCTTCAGTGTCATGTGATCCTTCAGAAATCAGTCTAATATGCTGATTTGGTACTCAGGAAACATTATTATCAATGTTGAAAACAGTTTTCATTGATAAATAGAAATTGTAAAAGAACATTTACGTTGACAAGAACGTTTATTTGAAATCTTTAATCTGAGGGCTTTAATGTCATGTTTAGTTTAATGCATATTTGCTGAATAAACCTTTTTTTTTTTACAAAAACAAAAAGTACTGACCCCAGACTTTTGAACGGTTAATGTAATTAGTGGCTCTGTGGAATAAGTAAAGTGGGTTAGAGTCTATTCAGCTCTCTTGACTAGCACACAATCAGAGGAAACTGTGGTAGCTTGGCATACAGCCGTAGTTTGCTCTGCTGTAACATAAACATTGTCTCTCTGCCAAGCTCTCTCTGCTCTCTGTTTCTATTGTCAGCTAATTTTTCATTTTCCAGGGCCTCTTATACTGACCCCACTCCCTACCTGTGCTCATGTCATGGCCTTGCCTTGGTGTTTGTTTGAGTGTTGTGTGTGTGTTGTGAATAAATGTGTCGCTAAAGCCCCACCTGTGTGCTTGACTCAGTCTGCTTACAGAGGCTGATGCAGGGCACTCTGAATTCACTGACGAGGTCTACCAAAACGAAACTCGCTTTCCTGGTGGAGAATGGAAACCTGCCGGCGAACCTTTCACTGATGTGGTGAGAGAACAAGCACAGCACAGTTAAGAAAGAGCAACATTCAATGTCACATCCAGCATGTTTTTAATATAGTTAGAATTTTGAATATAGTATGGAAATTTGAAGTGTGTACCTTTTCTCAACTTCATGTGGCCACATAGAAAGTTCACAACTACAATATCTCTAATTTAGATCACTTGGTGGTAACACTATGGATGGTGCAGGTTTTGCTTATTTGGAACACAAAAGGGTGGTTTTTGGTCACCCTTTATAAGTAATGACTGGGACGGCAAGCTCGAAAATGTAAAAAAAAAAGCAAGATAAATGTATCATACATCATTTTCTATACAGCCATATGTGACACCTTATGATAGCTTTGTATGATGAACATCTGCTTAAGTTGGTTAGTTAATGAGATAAAGTGATCTAATTAGAATTATCTGGTTTTCAAGTTCAATTCAGCAAATGATTACAATTTTATTTTGTTCATCACAAGCTATTGTATTGTATGGCTTCAGAAGACCTCTTTTTTAAACAACCTCTTTAAGTATTGAATGATGGGATTTGTTCTGTGCAGAATGGAGAGAAGGCCCAGAAACCTGAAGAGATTGAGTGTCCCCCAGGATGGATTTGGGAAGATGACTGGAATTTTGACAGCAACAGGGCAGTTGATGAGAAAGGTCAGGAATTATGACTCATGGGATTAAAACCATTGCACAATACACATAGTGATGATCTTTTTGCAGTTTGTGTATATTGCATATTTCCAGTAAGGGTTTAAAAAATTCATTAAAAATGCATTAAATTGATACAACTGTTTACAACATATTTTAATAAAATAATTTCAAATTGCAAGAGGAGACTTATTTCAAAAACATTAAAGAATAACTGACCCTAAACTTTTGAATGGTAAATATCAGTCAAATATATGCACTAATTTGTCACATATTATGTGCCATGAATTATCATGAGTTTGCTTCAGGTCATTAAGCATACCGTTGATGTGGAAGGTGATTCCAGAACTATAATATATATGTTTCCATTGTTTTTATTGGATCTCAGGATGGGAATATGGTGTCACCATTCCACCTGATGATAAGCCCAGGTCCTGGGTTGCTGCTGAGAAAATGTACCACATCCATCGCAGGAAAAGACTGGTCCGACCTCGCAGGAAGATATCAGACGCTCCCACTGTAGAGGTGAGAATGCCTCACTACCATTACTTTCTGATTTGTTAACTTGCACTGTTGCCTTGTACTGCAGCTAAATTAAAAGGGATAGTTCACCCAAAAAATGAAAATTAGCCCCTGATTTACTCACCGTCAAGCCATCCTTGGTGTTTATGACATTCTTCTTTTAAATTTTTTTATTTAATATATGATGGCTTGAGGGAGAGTAAATCATGGGCTAATTTTCATTTTTGGGTGAGCTATCCCTTTAACTTCTGATTGAGGATTAGTGAAATTCATTAAGTCAGATATTGTCCGTAATATGTATAATCATTGTTTTGACAACAGAAGAAAGACTTGGGTGATGGCTGGGAATACTCGTCTCTGATTGGCTGGAAGTTCCACAGGAAGGAGCGTTCCTCAGACACATTCCGCCGCAGACGCTGGAGGAGGAAAATGGCACCATCTGAACGCGTGGGCGCATCGGCTATCTTTAACCTGGAAGGGGCTTTGGTTAGTCCATATCTTGTCTTGAATGATTGTCAGACTGGAAACAAAAGTAGATGTTTGAATGATGTTTTATTTTGGTTAGGGGACAACATCTACACAACATCAGGATTAAACAGGATTAAAAGGATTATTGTGTGTTTTGGGACTGTTCCTGTGGTTATAGTTTGATGTCTGAGAAAGATTACAAATGACAAGTCTTATTTTATTAAGAACTTAAATTTAAAGTATATTGAGCTTTTAAAAACAATTAATAATAAAACTAACTGATTTTTCTTTGCCTATAGGGAATAGATGATGATGAGAAAGGCAGCAAAAAGGACACGGCTAAAATCTTTGGTGCCAACACACCCACTGTGTTTTGTAGATTTGACAGTGAGTAATGTTTATTCATGCCTGCTGATTAAAGGACTCCTTCTAAATTCCTTACACTGATTACACAGACTAACACACCCCTCCCTTTCCCGACAATCTGCACAAAACAAAACAACAACAAGAAAAGATAGGGAGCCAATTGAAATTCTGAACTGTGCTGATTAATGGAATTATTATACAAAATTCAATATGAAGAGGAAGCACCAAACACTTAGCATGCCAGAATTTCCATGGAAACTATTTCAATGTTTTAAATAGTTACACCACCGTTCACATGTTCAGGGTTGGTAAGTTTTTTTAAATGATTTCGAAAGAAGTCTCTTATGCTCACCAAGGCTGCATTTATTTCATTAAACATAGAGGAAAAACAGGAAAAATTTTATGTATTCCTTTGATGGTAAAGCTAAATTTTCAGCAGCCATTTCTCCAGTCTTCAGTGTCACACAATCTTTCAGAAATCATTTTAATATGCTGTTTCTCACAAATAAACTGATTTTTCTATCCATGTTTCTCAACAGAGTCATTCATCTACCATCTCAGAGTCTACGTCTATCAAGCCAAGAACCTTATTCCTATGGACAAAGACAGCTTTTCTGGTGAGGGCTTTTTCCATCTAATATGAATGCTGAGGTTATGCGCATGTGTTTTTAATAAATGATAGCTGACTGATCCTTTGCATGGTGTTTTCACAGATCCCTACGTGCATGTGTCTTTCTTACATGTAAGCAAGACCACAGAGGTTGTTAAGTCCAGCCTCAACCCCACATGGGACCAAACCCTCATTTTTGATGACATTGAAATCTACGGAGACCCTCAGACCATCGCTCATAACCCGCCCAATATCGTTCTGGAAGTTTATGATAGTGACCAAGTGGTATGACTCTCTGTTAATCCAAACTCAGGTCTGCTTGGAATCTGCAAAAGGCACTGCTGACCCTTGAATGATTTCAATGATGTTTTAATCTTGATCCATAAATGTGTTTCAGGGGAAGGATGAGGCAATGGGCAGGTGCACGTGTCCTCCAGTAGTGAAGCTAAACCCTGCCACCCCATTAATACCTAAACTCCTTTGGTTCCCCATCACCATGAAGGGACGAAATGCAGGAGAAATGCTGGTAGCAGCTGAGCTCTTGCAAAAAGAGAAGGTTGTTTTAATTCTTTTTTGTCATGTGCTATTATTTTTCTTCCACTACACATACATTAATAATTTATTAAACACACCAAAAAAATATATTTAATTATTAACAGATCAAGTAAAGTAAATCTAAAACTTTAATCATTAGATAAAGTGTATATAATAATAAATAATATTTGAATAACAAACACTTTATCTGTTTAGGTTTTATTTGTAAAAAAAGATTTAAGACTAGATTTAATTTGTATTAAAAAATGATAGGCCTATATACTGTATATACATAAATAAAATAAATATTTAATAAAAAAATAAACAAAAAACACCTCATTACAGGCGAAGCACTACTACTTGGGCGCAGAGATATCACGCAACACATGCACAACATTCGCCAGTATGTTGACGGAAGTTTGGGGATTTCATGTGTTGCGTGATATTTCTGCGCCCAAGTAGCAGTGCTTCACCTGTGCTGCACCATAATATAGTCCCAAGTTAATATCTGCCTAGGAAATCGCCTAGTCTTAATCTGCATCGCTATTTGTATTCGTTGTGAATACGCAGGCCACAAGAAGTAATTAGGTGGGGTGGGAGGTTTGGGATCACTTTTACTCGGGACATGCTAGCTGGCAACATAAATGCCAAACTAAATCAATGAATGCACTGAGACAAAAATGCATTTGCCCACAAAACTTAATGTAGGAAAGATGTTGAAGAAGCACTATTTCTAAAAACGGTGGAGTGTTCCTTTAAATACTTTAGAACAAAATGTGTTTAATAATCACTACTTGCCGTCATTTGTCCTCAAATAGTTACTAATTTAAATACAGTTTGTATCATATTTGTTGGCATGCCGTCTTAACCACACCACCATTATCATTTACTTATCCACTATGCTGTTCATTGTTGACCTCAGGCAAATGACGTTAACCTGCCCCTGGTCCCACCTCGAAGAAGTGAGAATCTGTACATGGTTCCTCAGGGGATCAGGCCTGTGGTGCAGCTCACTGCAATTGAGGTAATGCAGTCATCCTCATGAATAATGTGTTTAAAACCAAAAACAATGACTGCCAGTGTCTCATACTGTGTGTTTTGACAGGTCCTGGCCTGGGGTTTAAGAAACATGAAGACATATCAGTTGGCTACAGTGTCTTCTCCCAGCCTTATTGTTGAATGTGGAGGGCAGGTTGTTCAGACTGCCACCATCAAGAACATCAAGAAAAATCCCAACTTCCCTGGATCTGTCATGTTCCTCAAAGTGGTATAGCACCTCCTAAAATTGAAGAAATAGACTTTTCTAACCAACAAAAATTAAGAGATACTGCTGAAATGTCTGTGTATACAAAACAAATTATCCCCATCTCTCATGAACAAGCTAAGGCATCACTATTGCTGTTGAATTTTGATGCATAACTCATCCCATGCTCTTTGTGCTGATGACATAAAAGTAAACACAAATTATGAGGCTTGTGGAGTACAGATCTCTACATTTCAGATTATATTTACAAATGAAAAAATGCCATTTCCCATAGACATAGAATACAACTTTAGGGACACTTTAGAGTGGGCTCTTTTGACATTGTCAGTAAGTGACAACACCCCAGCAATTACCTAGCAACTACCCAGTGTACACTATAGCAACCCAGAACAGCCACAGTGAATTTTGCATGAGCAAAGCACCACTTAAAATTTCTTTAGAAACTTGCTACAATCTTGTTTTTAAAAGACTGTGTGCCCCATGAGTCTAGATTATAGATTACTTTTACACTGCTTCTAGATTTGCACTTCTTCGATCCTAATACATACAGTGGAAATAAAAATACAAAAACCCTTAATAAGTAGTTGTGTTTGTAAATTAAGCTTTGTTGGTTTTGGAGAAGCAGAGTCATAACAATATCTCTTTCTCTTCAGCTTCTTCCTAAAGATGAGATGTACACTCCACCTATTGTGCTCAAAGTTATTGACCACAGGCCCTTTGGTCGGAAACCAGTCGTTGGACAGTGTACTATAAACTCCCTGGAGGAGTTCAGATGTGATCCTTACATAGGCACCACCGAGGTGGCTATGTCTGCCAAGGGTAAATTCTTATAAATATAAATCAACATAAATAATACATTGTTATATGTACTTAAAATAGAATAAATAATATCAATATCAACATAAGTGTGTGTGTGTGCTACATGCTACTGTATTTCATTGGCTTTTTACTGTATAATGACAACAATACATTTCTATTCTCTATCAATCTAATCTAAACACGAGTAGTGTATAAATCTAAATGAAAATAATAATATTTGTTTTTGTTAATGTTGTTTATGTCAGCTGATTTTCAGTCTCGGTTATACTGTATTTATTTAATGTATAATTCCTGTCTCAGTGGCCATGATGGCAGCAGCTCCCAGAGATGTCATCATTGATATGGGAGACAGAATGCCCAGCCCTTCCAAACAGGTACAGTAAACAGATGTGAATTTTTTCTTCAGAATAATTTCATTTATTTGTAAACTTCATAATAATTTGTTTTTATCACCTTTTCTTTTTGCTACCCATTCGTGTTTCCCCCACTGCCTGCAGAAAGGGAAATAAATAGCATTCTGTCATTATATAACAGTCTGGAAACTAAGCTGTTATGGTGCAAAATAGCTGCAGACAGATTGTTACAGCATCTTAAACAGGGAAATTCACATCTATTATATCACAACTTATTGTAGGAAGAGGACACAGTGGACTGGTGGAGTAAATTCTATGCCTCCATTAACGAGCATGAAAAGTGTGGCCCTTATCTCCAGAAGGGATATGACACCTTAACAGTGAGTTAATTTGCCCGCTCTTACCATCCTGTGTGGATGTTTGCATCCTGCTAATGTTTCATAGATAAGGTATGACTATTGTTATGTGACTGAACAGTGTTAAAACTAAGTATGTGTCTGTTTCAGGTCTATGACACTGAGCTTGAGACGGTCCCAGAATTCAGAGGGCTAACAGACTTCTGCAATACATTTAAATTGCAGAGGGGTAAAATGGAGGATGACGAGGAAGACCCCTCTGTAGTGGGAGAGTTCAAGGCAAGTCTGTGCCAGTCAGCTATTCACAGAGCTTCTTTTACTTTTGAATTGATCAGCTTTTTATAAGGGGTGGTGGTTTCCTCGTAATTAAATATCTAGGCTGCTTACACAAAGTTTGTTGGTTCAGTCCAAGTAGGGGAGACTTTTTATGGCTATTTCAATCCCGCCCTATCACCATTGTGACTTTGTGTAAGGCATTTAATCTCGAGAAAGAATTGTTCACCCACTGGTGTAAAGTATCATGCAATAATGAAAACATTTTGAAAGCATGTGCTACAAATTCTGGGATTCTGGACAAAATCCCAGTGGGTAAAAGAACTTGACCAAAAAACAACAACAATTACAGAGGAAGAGCATACATTATATTAGGCTGCCATCTAGTGGTTGACATTCTACTAACCAAGCTTATTTTACTTTATCTGCATTTACAGGGGTCGTTTCGGGTGTATCCCTTGTCAGATGACCCAAATGTCTCAGACCCACCTCGGCAGTTTAGGGAGCTGCCTGAGAGCTGTCCTCAGGAGTGCCTGGTCAGAATCTACATTATACGCTGTATTGACCTGCAGCCCAAAGACAACAATGGCATGGTGAGCCGATTGTAAAGATTTTGATGGTTCACAAAGCATCACATTTTACATCTTTTGATTGGTGAGTTTTTATGTGTCTCATTTACATATCTTTTCTTTCTGAAGTGTGATCCTTACATAAAGATTTCTCTGGGGAAGAAAATGATTGATGACAGAGATCACTACAAACCAAATACTCTAAACCCAGATTTTGGAAGGTGAGAATATGAATAGTGAAGCATTTACCTACATGTAATTGTGTATGTAATGAAGTTCGTAGATAAGGGAAGAAGGAGGCGGGAACCGGCGAACGTTTAACAAAGACTTTAATCAAATGAATAAACAAACTGAAAGTAAACCACGGGCAGCCCCTCACGGACGGCTGCTGCGCACACACGAAACAAAACGTAAATAAAAGACAACGTGAAGTCCAGGCCTGGTTCTCTCTCGTCCTTCACTGGTGCCGCTCGTCCTTATATGCCTTCGAGCTCCCTTATGAGAGGATTCTCAGTCACGCACCGGTCTCACTCATTCTTCCCACGTCTCTTGTTTGTCCATCTCGCCACAGTGTATATATTTCCGATTTTTCAAACTATTTTAATATATGTTCACAGAGTATTTGAACTAAACTGCTACATTCCACAAGACAAGGACTTGAAGATTTCCATCTATGACTACGACCTGCTCAGCTCTGATGAGAAGGTTGGGGAAACCATCATAGACCTTGAGAATCGACTTCTTTCTCGGTTTGGCTCACACTGTGGAATACCAAAATCCTACTGTGTGTAAGTGGTTATTTTACTTGCGGCCATTTTTTCATAACAGTGCCATGACCTATTGCTAGACATATTCATGTACTCAGTGGTATTTGAAATACTATGTTTGGAAAAGATCTGGGGTGAACCAGTGGAGGGACCAACACAAACCATCTCAGATCCTACAGAATTTGGCCAGATTGAGAGGAATTCCTGCTCCTCATATTGAAGATGATGGAAGTTTCCTGTCTTTTGGAGGACGAGAGTACAGGCTAGATGAACTGGGTATGCTTATTTAAACCATTGAACCATTTCTGGACCTTAATGTCATGCACATAAACTACTGTTCAGAAGTTTGGGGTCAAGTAAGATTTGTATTTTAAAAAAAAAAGCAAATAACACTTTTATTTTGCAAGGATGCATTAAATTGACCATAAGTGACAGTAAAGACATTTATAATGTATAAAAGATTTCCATTTCAAAAGAGTGCTGTTCTCTTGAACTTTTTGTTCATCAAATGTTATCATGGTTTACACAAAAATTTTAAGCAGGGCAACTGTTTTCAACTCTATAATAATCAGAAATATTTCTTGAGCACCAAATCAGCATATTAGAATGATTTCTGAAGGATCATGTGACACTAAAGACTCAAGTAATGAATACTGAAAATACAGCTAATATATTAAAATAGAAAAAGTTATTTAAAATTGCAATATTTTTGATTAAATAAATGCAGCCTTGGTGATCATAAGAAAAAAAAATCTTACCAACCCCAAATTTTTGAATGGCAGTCACTGTCACAACTTTCATTTAGCTTTATCCAAAAGAGAGAGGTGCGTGACACAGAATGACGAAGAAACAGATCACATTGTCTGATTTTTAAACAATTTATTTGCAAATTATGGTGGAAAATAAGTTTTGGTCACTAACAAAAGTTCATCTCAATACTTTGTTATATACCCTTTGTTGACAATGACAGAGGTCAAACATTTTCTGTAAGTCTCCACAAGGTTTTTACACACTGTTGCTGGTAGTTTGGCCCATTCCTCCATGCAGATCTCCTCTAAAGCAGTGATGTTTTGGGGCTGTCACTGGGCAACACAGGTTTTCTATGGGGTTGAGATCTGGAGACTGGATAGGCTATTCCAGGACCTTGAAATGCTTCTTACGAAGCCACTCCTTCGTTGCCCGGCCGGTGTGCTTGGGATCATTGTCATGCTGAAAGATCTAGCCACGGTTCATCTTCAATGCCTTTGCTGATGGAAGGAGGTTTTTACTCAAAATCTCACAATACATGGCCCCATTCCTCCTTACCTTTACACGGATCAGTCGTGCTGGTCCCTTTGCAGAAAAACAGCCCCAAAGCGTGATGTTTGCAGCCCCATGCTTCACAGTAGGTACGATGTTCTTTGGATGCAACTCAGCATTCTATCTCCTCCAAACACGACAAGTTGAGTTTTTACCAAAAGGTTATATTTTGGTTCCATCTGACCATATGACATTCTCCCAATCCTCTTCTGGATCATCCAAATGCTCTCTAGCAAACTTCAGACGGGCCCGGACATGTTTGAGGTTGTGGAGAGGTGTCTTTTATCCTGATAACGAGTTCAAACAGGTGCCATTAATACAGGTAACGAGTGGAGGACAGAGGAACCTCTTAAAGAAGAAGAAGATTTCCTGGATTTTTTTTCTCATTCTAATAGTTGAAGTGTACCTATGATGAAAATTACAGGCCTCTCTCATCTTTTCAAGCAGGAGAACTTGCACAATTGGTGGCTGACAAAATACTTTTTTGCCCCACTGTATATCACAAACGTCAATGCGGAACTCTGAACTGAGGAAACTGACACAAAGAATAATAATCAAAGAAACAAAGAAAACATGTGTGTAACTAAATGAATGAATGAGAACACAGGCAAAACAGTTACTGGGAAAACCATCAAAAAAGCTGCTTTTCCATCATCGGGTCGAACAGTTATTCTCTGTTATCAGCCCTATAGTGGAAAATAAAGTAATTTCCATACCGGCTGGCACAGAACGGAACAGTTAAGCAAAGAGAACGGTTTGGCCTGAGATGGAAAAGCGACTAAAGAAACAAAACAGAACATAACTATAAACTGAGAACTAAACAAGACATGAACCTGAATATGATCTTAAGTAACCCATTATGATAGTAAATAAAGGTACAATTTGTTGTTACTACAGTTTTACCTGATTCAGCACAAATGTACATGATATATATTGCATTTCTACTTTAGTGTAGAACTTGCAGCACCATATTGCTAAATAAGCATTGTATTATACAGTGAATAAGCAATGACAAGACAAATTGATATCACTTTGCTTATAGAGGCCAATAAAAGCATCCACCAACACTTGGGTCCACCTAAGGAGAGAATCTGCTTGCATGTGTTGAGGAGGCAAGGCCTCGTCCCAGAACATGTGGAGACCAGGACCTTGTACAGCTCTTACCAGCCCACTCTCTCTCAAGTCAGTCTCCACATCCTTTCCAATACATACTCAACTTTGTAGTACCGTCTGTGTCAATGTGTTTTTGTCTTTGCAGGGAAAAATCCAGATGTGGGTTGAAATATTTCCCAAAAATCTCGGTATTCCAGGACCCCCTTCTGTCATCACTCCTCGCAAACCTAAAAAGTACCATCTATTCTTCCTCACATCTAGTAAAATTTCTATGTAATATGTGTGTTTGCTGTTCTAATGTTTCCCCTCACACTGAAGGTATTTCCTGCGAGCCATCATTTGGAATACAACTGAAGTCATCCTGGATGAAACCAGCATCACAGGAGAAAACATGAGTGACATCTATGTGAAAGGGTAATAGGCTGATGATTATATTAGCATAATAATTTGAAAGAAAGTAATTTGTACTGTGTAATCACTGTGACATGAATGAATTAACACACTACTGTTAAAAAGAAGCTAATACTTTTATTATGCAAGAATGCATTAAATTGATCAAACCTGACTATGAAGACATTTATAGAATATAATATTATATAAAATAAATGCTGTTCCTTTGAACCTAAATAAAAAGCAGGACAATTATTTGAAATATTGATAATAGTAAGAAATTTTACTATGCTCCAAATCAAAATATTTGAATGATTTCTGAATGATTTCTGTGACACTGAAGACTGGAATAATGGCTGCTGAAAAATCAGGTTTAAAATATAATCAAGTAAAAACAGCTATTCAATTTTTTTAATAATATTTCACAGTATTACTATTTTTGCTGTATTTTGGTCAAATAAATGCATCTTTAGAGAGCATAAAATACTTATTTCAAATATATATCAGGGTTTCTGCGGGTCTTTAAAAAGTCTTAATTTGACCTTTCACAATTTAAGTCCTTAAAATTGGATCAGGAAGTCAATATCATGAAATTCAATATCATGGCATTCAATTAGGACCCTATGATTTCTGCGAGAAAACATGGACGGAATTGCAGAATCCATTCATAAAAATGGAATTTACCTGTAAGACGGAATTTTGGATGAATAAATCAAAAGTAGGTCAGAACACTTAAAGGGATAGTTCTCCCGAAAATGAAAATTCTGCCATCATTTACTCACCCTAATGTCGCTCCAAACCTGTAAGACTTTTGTTCATCATATAAAGCGATCAAGTCTCTTCAGAAAATTTTTGAGTTTTAGTTTTATGATCTCTTTATGCAGGTTTTGAAGCGTCAAAGTAGTAGTTGCTTAGACTGTCAATGGAAGTCCAGAAAAAATAAAACAGAATAACTATAAACAACAAAATTAATAAAACAGATTTAAATTAAAAATCTGAATCTAAATTAAATTGCATGCACTGCAAAAAATGATCCAGTATATTTATTATTATATGTATTTAATAGTTGGATGCCAGGTATGGAGGAGGACAAGCAGAAAACTGACGTCCATTACAGGTCTCTAGATGGAGATGGAAATTTCAACTGGAGATTTGTCTTTGACTTTGATTATTTGCCAGCAGAACAGTTGTGTCTTGTGTCTACAAAGGTCAGTGGTTTGGGAAAAGTATAACTACATTTTATATGAAGTGTTTTCATTTACTGATTTTTTTTTATCCATTTTCAGGAACACTTCTGGAGTCTTGACAAAACCGAGTTTAGGATCCCTCCTAAACTAATCATTCAAATCTGGGACAATGACAAATTCTCCCTGGATGATTACTTAGGTGAATGCTCTTGTTCAAATCTACAAATGTAGCCACCAGTTAACTTTTTATCTTTTTGAAGTGTATGCATTCTTTTAGGTTTCTTTAGAAGTGTTGATCGTAAGATTGATGTTTTTGGGAAATGGTATATAATCTACTGGATCACTGTTTTCTTAAACAGGCACGGTGGAGCTGGATATGCTTCACCTCATCCCTCCAGCTAAGACCCCTGAAAAGTGCTCTTTAAGCATGCTAACAAAAACAGGCAAGAACTCTGCACCTACATCACTCTTCTCCCAGAAGTCAGTGAGAGGCTGGTGGCCTTGTGCCATGGAGGAAGATGGCAAAAAAATCCTGGCTGTGAGTGAAGCTTGCAATTTGACATGGCATATTGTATACAGGTCCTCCTAAAAAAAATAGCATATTGTGATAAAAGTTCATTGTTTTCCATAATGTAATGATAAAAATTAAACTTTCATATATTTTAGATTCATTGCAGACCAACTGAAATATTTCAGGTCTTTTATTGTTTTAATACTGATGATTTTGGCATACAGCTCATGAAAACCCAAAATTCCTATCTAAAAAAATTAGCATATTTCATCCGACCAATAAAAGAAAAGTGTTTTAAAAAAGTCAACCTTCAAATAATTATGTTCAGTTATGCACTCAATACTTGGTCGGGAATCCTTTTGCAGAAATGACTGCTTCAATGCGGTGTGGCATGGAGGCAATCAGCCTGTGGCACTGCTGAGGTGTTATGGAGCCCCAGGATGCTTTGATAGCGGCCTTAAGCTCATCCAGAGTGTTGGGTCTTGTGTCTCTCAACTTTCTCTTCACAATATCCCACAGATTCTCTATGGGGTTCAGGTCAGGAGAGTTGGCAGGCCAATTGAGCACAGTAATACCATGGTCAGTAAACCATTTACCAGTGGTTTTGGCACTGTGAGCAGGTGCCAGGTCGTGCTGACAAATGAAATCTTCATCTCCATAAAGCTTTTCAGCAGATGGAAGCATGAAGTGCTCCAAAATCTCCTGATAGCTAGCTGCATTGACCCTGCCCTTGATAAAACACAGTGGACCAACACCAGCAGCTGACATGGCACCCCAGACCATCACTGACTGTGGGTACTTGACACTGGACTTCAGGCATTTTGACATTTTCCTTCTCCCCAGTCTTCCTCTAGACTCTGGCACCTTGATTTCCGAATGACATGCAAAATTAGCTTTCATCCGAAAAAAATACTTTGAACCACTGCGACAGTCCAGTGCTGCTTCTCTGTAGCCCAGGTCATGCGCTTCTGCCACTGTTTCTGGTTCAAAAGTGGCTTGACCTGGGAATGCGGCACCTGTAGCCCATTTCCTGCACATGCCTGTGCACGGTGGCTCTGGATGTTTCTACTCCAGACTCAGTCCACTGCTTCCGCAGGTCCCCCAAGGTCTGGAATCGGTCCTTCTCCACAATCTTCCTCAGGGTCCGGTCACCTCTTCTCGTTGTGCAGCATTTTTGCCATACTTTTCCTTCCCACAGACTTCCCACAGAGGTGCCTTGATACAGCACTCTGGGAACAGCCTATTCAAACAGAAATGTCTTTCTGTGTCTTACCCTCTCGCTTGAGGGTGTCAATGATGGCCTTCTGGACAGCAGTCAGGTCGGCAGTCTTACCCATTATTGTGGTTTTGAATAATGAACCAGGCTGGGAGTTTTTAAAAGCCTCAGGAATCTTTTGCAGGTGTTTAGAGTTAATTAGTTGATTCAGATGATTAGGTTAATAGTTTGTTTAGAGAACCATTTCATGATATGCTAATTTTTGAGATAGGAATTTTGGGTTTTCATGAGCTGTATGCCAAAATCATCAGTATTAAAACAATAAAAGACCTGAAATATTTCAGTTTGTGTGCAATGAATCTAAAATATATGAAAGTTTAATTTTTATCATTTCATTATGGAAAATAATGAACTTTTATCACAATATGCTAATTTTTTGAGAAGGACCTGTATATGCACCGTATAAACAATAAAGACCATTCTCTTTGTGGTATTAGGGTAAAGTTGAGATGACACTGGAAGTGGTGGAAGAGAACGAGGCAGATGAGAGGCCAGCTGGGAAAGGAAGAGATGAACCCAACATGAACCCCAAACTAGATCCTCCAAAGTATGAGAATGTCAATGTTTGGTCGTTCAGTATCATGTTTGATTAGATGATGTGAGTATTAATACTGTATGTTGTAATGTATGTAAACAGCCGTCCAGATACGTCCTTCCTTTGGTTCACAAATCCATGCAAGACCATGAAGTTCATCATATGGCGCAGATACAAATGGCTCTTTATTGGACTCATTATTCTAATACTGGTGATCCTGTTTCTTGGAATCCTCTTGTATTCCTTCCCTGTAAGTAATTAGTAAATAATTTTTTTAACTAAGTATATGATTTGCATTTTCTGAATCTGCCCTTTTTTCTTCCAGAACTACATTTCCATGAAAATTGTGAAGCCGTTTTAAATGGAACATTTCTAGATATTGGCTCATCAAACTGCAGCGGGACACACAGTAAATGGAGAAACAACAGAAATGTTTTCCTCAATTTTTTTTCTCTAAAAATACTTGAATGTATAACATACTCCAAGTGCTATTATTTTCTTTTTAGACAACACTGGGTTGGCAGATCACAATGCTGCTAGAAGATGCACTATATTAATTTGATTTCTCAGCTTTTTTGTTTTTACTTTTTTTAATATGCAT
Organism: Gobiocypris rarus; assembly: GCA_023029165.1. Lineage (NCBI taxonomy): Eukaryota > Metazoa > Chordata > Actinopteri > Cypriniformes > Gobionidae > Gobiocypris > Gobiocypris rarus. Next base: position 22,176,654 of record CM040927.1, on the reverse strand, counting down.
AAAGCTTGAAAGTAATTATTGGATTTATGCAGTGCATTGTAGAAGGTGGCTTTTGCAACCAGATTTTAAGCACTAAATTCAGATGTATCTGCTCCTTTGTTGTTCATTACTCAGTAAACAATTATTTCTTGTAAAAACTGTAATACTGTTATCTTGCGTCCAGATACCAAGCATAATATAATAATTATTGATTTCATTGATAATATTTGATTAATAATAATTAATTAGCATTTGCATAAATAATTACTACTAACTAAATATTACACTATATTTCCAAAAGTATTGGGACACCCCTCCAAATCATTTAATTATTTTGTTCCAATCACTTCCATAGCCAAAGGGGTGTAAAATCAAACACCTAGGCATGCAGACTGCTTCTACAAACATTTGTAAAAGATTGGGTCGCTCTCAGGAGCTCAGTGAATTCAAGCGTGGTACCGTGATAGGTTACCACCTGTGCAAAAAGTCCATTCATGAAATTTCTTCATTACTAAATATTCCACAGTCAACTGTTAGTGTCATTATAATAAAGTGGAAGCAATCAGGAACAACAGCAACTTAGCCATAAAGTGGTAGGCCACGTAAAATCACAGAGCGGGGTCAGCGCATATTGAGGTGCGCAGAAGTCGCCAACTTTCTGCAGAGTCAATAGTTACAGACCTACAAACTTCGTATGGCCTTCAGATTAGCTCAAGAACAGTGCATGGAGAGCATCATGGAATGGGTTTTCATGGCCAAGCAGCTGTATCTAAGCCTTACATAACCAAGTGCAATGCAAAGCGTCAGATGCAGTGTAGGCTAGTGACAATGCCCCCACATTTTTGAGATACCCCTACCGGAGGTAGAACTAAACCCAACAATGTTTTCCCTCATCTCTAAGGTCTCCCATATATGAAATGGATTCTTGAATAAAAATATTTTACTGCTAAGATTGTTAAATTAACAGATATTGTTATACACCCCAAAACCAAAAAAGGACTATAGGCTGTCGGTATGAGAAATGAAGGCATATAAACTAGTGCAGATTTGAAACTTGACATGCTTGTAGTCAGAAAGTTGATTTAACTACTAGAAAAGACTGGATGTGAATATCTAGATGTATGAAATAAACAGACATATAAACACATACCTAAAATAAGCGGACATGCACAAATTGAATATCTATGCAGAATGTTTTCATGTAATTTGTGGTTGCTTCGCCAGGTATTATCATAGAAACACATAATGAAATGTGGGGTTGTGCTGAATCCAGTAATACAACATATGTAAATATAGCATGACAAATCAGAGTGTTCTTTCACTCAATGTATGAGGTGTCCAAAATGAAAGAACAATGGACAAAATCCAAATCATATTATCGGTGGTGAAAAGAATGTTGACAAATTCATTGTTACTGCAAAGTAAGTTACATTAGGTAAGTGCTGATCTATATTTATGATACATTTCATAAGGCACAGTATAATATACAATTCATATGAAACACAGATCCAATTGAAACGGGTAACATTGGAATGGAACAAATTTATAAAAATATATACAGTACTGTGCAAAAGTTTTAGGCTCGCTTGTATTTTTACACACAAAAAGTGGGTTTAAGCCAGTTATTTATATATTTTGCTGTAGTGTGTTTTTAATAATCCAGTGAGATTTTTGTAAAGAGTGATAATAGTCTCTATGCTCCACATGGAGATCTGATCTCATCTTCATTGAGTCTGTCTGTGATTACATGAAAAAAACAGAAAAACTGAGACAGACTAAATGCAGAAGAACTGTGGCAACGTCTCCCAGACACTTGAAGAAACCTTCCTGCAAAACTACATGTAGGTGTAGGAATAGATGCAGGTGACAAAAGCCGTTTTAAACACAAAGGGTGGTCACCCCAAATATTGATTTGATTTAGTTAATTGAAGTTAATTAATAAATAAAAGCTATTTATATTATTATTTTTGACAGCATTCTGACAAGTGCCTAAACTTTTCACAGTGCTGTAGTTTTGCAGGAAGGTTTCCTCAAGTGTCTGGGAGACGTTGCCACAGTTCTTCTGGATCTCAGTTTTTCTGTTTCTTCATGTAATCACAGATAGACTCGATGATGGTAAAATCAGATCATACCGGCTGCTATCAGACTTCTTGTGCATAAAAAAAATAATTAAAAAAATCTCACTGGATTATTACAATTAATTGCAAAATAAATGTTTGGAAATGTAAACTGATATTTCTTACTGACACACTAAAGTAAAATATATAAACAACTGGCTTAAACCCACTTTGTGGTGTAAAGCACACCGTCACTGGACTCTAGAGCAGTGGAGATGTGTTCTCTGTAGTGACGAATCACGCTTCTTTGTCTGGCAATCCGATGGACGAGTCTGGGTTTGGCAGTTGCCAGGAGAATGGCACTTGCCTGACTGCATTGTGCCAAGTGTAAAGTTTGGTGGAGGGGGGATTAACAACCGCACTAGTGAAAGGAACTCTTATCGTTCAGCATACCAAGACATTTTGGCCAATTTCATGCTCCCAACTTTGTGGGAACAGTTTGGGGATGGCCCCTTCCTGTTCCAACATGACTGTGCACCAGTGCACAAAGCAAGGTCCACAAAGACAGCAAGTTTGGTGAGGAGGAACTTGACTGGCCTGCACCTCATCCCGATAGAACACCTTTGGGATGAATTAGAGCAGAGACTGTGAGCCAGGCCTTCTCGTCCAACAGCAGTGCCTGACCTCACAAATGCGCTTCTAGAAGAATAGTCAAAACACCAGAGGTAGACAGTAGGCTACTTAAGTATTCTCACTTGTATTTCTACTCCAGTACATTTTCAAGTATATTTTATCAGTGTTTTTCTTTGGAAAACTTTTAGTAAATGTATTCAATACTACATTTTTTATGTAATTAAGTATTGAATTATATTCAATATGAAACAAATAAAAAGTGCAAGAAAAAGTACAATATTATGTTTTGGAAGGTTGTGAAGTAAAAGTTTTCCAAAGAAGAACACTGATAAAGTACATATACTTGAAAAATAAGAATGGAATGTCATTAAAGTGTATGTGCATGTAAAGGCAGACTTTCCAAAACTTGTGGCAATATAGTGTATAAGCTGGTCTAGTATTTTCTCTTTGTTTTATATGAGCTTTGCAGTTTACAAATTGACGGAAGGTGGCGCGCTACTGCCCGAAGAAACAGACTATCACCCACCAAGTGTGTTTTGTGTTTTTGAACTTTAAACAAAAATGTAACTTACATCCATGAAAAAGATAATTGAGATACTAAGAAACCGGATCCTGTTGAACTTAAACGGATTTCTTTCAATCACGTGACAAGAATCTACCCAATCAGCAGCTAACTTTACGACCCGGAACTGAACTGATACCTCCTCCTTCACCAGTCCGTGTTTAATTTTATTTCACTGTCTTTCTGTTTTGGAAAGTGGCATAAAAGCAGCCAACCTTTGCATAAATAGGGACAGCTTTCCCGTCTGTTGAAAAAGTGCTCGAATATGTGTGCACAGCGACACGAAGACAAAGAAGAGTGCAAGTATTATTGTTTGATGCGTGATCATAGCGAACAGTCTGTCAGTAAAGCAGCCTGTCTTAAATACAAATATTAGCATGAAGTAGTTTTGCTTTCTAGCAATTATGACGGAAGCTGCCTTTAATGTAAATGTGTGCTGTTGATTTGAAGGTTTCAGCTAGTCTTCAGATATCTGATAGTGTGTGTGTTTTAGCTTTTATTACAGTAATTGGTGTTATTATAAAATCTGATGAATAACGTTGTATGGATATAAAGAAGCACACACTAATAGATTTATTCCAGGCTGATATATTATCATTTAATAGCCTAGAAGTCCATGCAAACACTGACCTGCCTTTTGTTATCACTCAGCTAGCTTAGCCATTCACAACAAAAGAATACACCTGATGATAATGAACCTTATTTATTCACACAAATTCTCTATAAAAGCATTCCAGAATGACAACTGCACTAATCTAGCAGTTAATGTTATTGTTTATATCAGGCTTTTTTCAACTAGGCCTGCTTAATTATGGCAATAAATAAATAAATAAATAATATAATCACGTATTCACGATTATTTAATTAGAAGTAGGTGATGTTTGGCTGGATATAAAGTTGCTATGACATCAAAAATGCGAAATGTCAGCTTTCTTGTTTTGCTGCATTCCTTTAATTTTTCTTGTTTATCAATTATAGTTGTATTTTTTTCAGTAGAGATGTAACTGTAACTATAACTTTTATTTTCTTTTATTTTGTTCTAAGTTTCACTTTTCTTTTTACAGAAAGTAGTCTGGCTGGAAGTGTGCTCACAGTGAATATGGATCCAGAACAGAAACGGTTAGTTGCTTTTATTTGAAATTTGGTAAAAAAAAAAAAAGAAAAAGTTTTATTAAGTGTCTAATTAATTTTTTGTCTGTTTCCGTTGACAGCCATGAGGGTGACGTTGTGACAAAGTCTGAAGATACAGGAAGTGATCTTCCCAAGGCATTTGAGTGTGAAATGAAGGATAGTGATCAGCCAGCCGTGGATGATACGCTATGTGAAATAACAAAAAATTGTAAGGACCAGAATGATGATCTGGTGGACCAGAGACAGTCCTCTTTGCCCAACTGTGGCATGGACTCAGAGGCCATTGCTGATAGAGATGGAACCAGTAGTAATGATGCAAGCGGTCAGACAAAGCCAACCAATGGAGAGCAGGCATTTGAATCAACCCCACCAGATGGCAACCTGGGCAAGCTGACTTGTACGTCTACAGAGAGCTCAGAGACCAAATTGAACTTATCTGTAAATATAAGTGGCACACCTATTACAGATGTGGAGATGAGTCCACCATTTGAAGCACCTCTGCCCATCAATTCTGAAAAAAATGTTCCTGCCTGCTCTGACTCGCAGGAGTCCCATTTAGGAGTTGGCCCAGTAGTGGAGCCCAAAACCCCAAGCCCAAGTTCAGAAGCTGTAGAGAATGTCACAAATGAATCTGAAGTGGCACCCATGGAAACGGAGGATACAGAGGGGCAAAACTCTGGTGCTGGTGCTTTTCTTCCTGAAAATGGTGATAAGATTGAGTCTGAAAGTAACCAGGCACAGATCTCTTCTTCAGAAAGGTATTGTGATTTCGGGAATATTGCTGTATTTTCTTATTGGAAATTGGTTTTGAAATTAAATATAGCTACTAGGGATGCACCAATATCAAAAGTCTGACTGTTACTGATAATTATTTTCTATACTATTTTGTTGAAATAGATCATTAAAACCACTAAAACTGAAAGTTATGCAGTAAAACTGTAATATTGTGAAATATTATTTTAAAATAGCAGTTTTATATTTTAATACATTTTAAAGTGCAATTTATATCTGATGGTATAGCTGATTTTTCGTCATCATTACTCCAGTCTTCAGTGTCACGTGATCCTTCAGACATTATTCTAATGTGCTGATTTGCTGCTCATAAAACATCTCCTCTTATATTTTATTAATATCTATTATTATTATATAACTTTTGAATGGTTGCATACATTTAATAATGTTCTTAAATTACTAGTGTTTTTAAAGTGAGAATCTAAATGTAAAAATAGGCTAAATTACATTGCAAAATTAAATATCCAATATTCACTGATATAAATCCAATTAGATATCACTAAAACTAACTGACAATATGAATGAAATAGGATGACAATAATAATGCAATTATATATAGTATAATTGCATTATTATTGTCATCCTATTTAATAACTATTCCAATGCAATAAATTATAACAATACAAGTAACACCATTTATTGGTTGTCTAGTGAGCAAGTGTCAGCGGAGCAGAAAGAACTGGAATGGTGCGGGACCCCAGTGAAGGAGCTTAGAAGAATGCCTAAGTGTGGACAGTCCCTGCCACACCTCAGGGCGACATACAATCACAAAATACTCATCAGGGTAAGCCACACTGCACTTAACAGCACTCTGCAGAGACACTGTGAGTTTCTCGGCCAGTGCCCAAGGGCTTCCTGTCAGTTTGAGTCTAATGCCGCTGTGGATGTCCAAGCAGCTCTATGCTTTTCCCGCACAACATAGAACTCAGTGTTTTGATGTTTCATTGAAAGGATTTGAAGTGGGTTGATAGTACTTAAATTGTTCTTTACAAAAATCTTTACATCACAAGTATTTGAATCTGTATTAATTGGTAAATACCTAGTCTCTCTCTCTGATCTGGTTTATAGACAGACCTGCTCAAAGAAGGACAAGTCCCAGTCCCAGATCCAAATCCAGGCATATGCACAGATTTTTGGAATGATGTGACTGTAAAGATGCCTTTTTCAGAAAAGAACAAGTTTCCTGTGGTTAATGAGGTAATGCTTTTTTTTTTGTTAGTTGTTGCCGTTCAGAAAATTCATTGTGGTTTTAATTATCCAGAGCCTTTACACTGGACTTTTGTTGAATAGCTAACACTGTTTATTAACTTTAATGTGAAGTGATTATTTAACATAATTACATTGTACAGTACTGTTCAAAAGTTGGGGTTGGAGGAAGTCCTCTATAACAGTAACATTGTGAAATACATATTATAATTTAAAGAACTGTTTAATATATTTTAAAATATAATTTATTCCTGTGATGGCAAAGCTGAATTTTCCAGTCGTTACTCCAGTTTACGGTGTCACATGATCCTTCATAAAATCATTCTAATTTGATAATTTATTTATTTATTTAAAAAAAAACTTACTGACCACAAACTTTTGAGAAGGATAGTGTATATGTGATATTTGATATGTATATGAGTATGTGTCTTTTTTCAGGATGGAAGTGTCGTGCAAAGTCGATGGGAGTTAATTCGCACTGCTTTGGGAAGAGAATTCAAACATTCATTTGACATTATGGTAGGTTTTAGTTTATTCCTTGAGAACTTGATGAAATGAACTGTCATATGTCAAAATGTGTTGGTGTAATGCCTAAATGTAAGAGTTGTGCTAAACGAGTAAGTGAATCCCACCAGAGGGTGGCAGAATTGCTCCAAGATGTAAAGAATACTTGTGCTTGGTTGTCTCTAGTTGTCTTGTAAATGTTAAAGTTTGGCAAAATTGTATAATTAACTAATTTGAATATGATTCAGCGGTTTCCCTTTTCTTAGATATTTAAGGCATCTAAAAATTGAGGTTTGAATTTTAATGCTTAATGTTTAAAAAAGGAAAAATAAATGTTTTTAACTGTCATAACCTTACAGGATGCAATATTGAGTTACAACACATCGCATGCTAAAAGATGGGACTTCACAGCTTTGAACCTTCTCTGCGACAAGGTAAGGAATTGTGTGTGTATGTGTGTGAAATAGAGATGAACAAAAAATTGATAGTGTCCATTTGTCCACTGGATTTGTGCCGAAATTTCATCTTGTTTTAAAGTACGAAGCATTTGACTTCCCCCATCTGGATGTAGTTCAGAGCATCCCAAACAATGTGCATGCAGATGGTTGATTTGCATTTGATGTGTCATTAGTGGAAATGAAATCAGAAAGTAATTAATTAAATCTACAACTTGCACAAACCACTAATCAGTTTAAACAAACTCTACATGCACAAATAATGAGTAATTCAGTTTAACATTATGCTTGTACAGTAAAACACAATTCAATGATAAAGCCAGATTAATTGGATTCTCTGCCAGGGTTAAAAAAGCAAAACAAAGTATGTGTCAAGTGTGTCAAGTGGCACCAGTTGGTTACGTTTCATTTCATTATGTATTTTTGACGATCTATATAATAACCGCAGCTGCCATAAAATGAAAGTTCTAATGTTGTGGCGTTAATGAAGTGAGCATCCTGAAGTCTGATTTCTTGTAGTGTGTCAGAGTGAGAACCAGAAGGGCCCCATGATACTAAAAATGTTCCATCATTGTTTAGTCTGACTGGTTTGAATTTACTGGCACACTAAAGGCATTACGCTCTTCAGTCAAAGAGAAGAAGCCGGTTAGCCTCCAAGTGGATACGCACCAAGCAGTCCGCGTCTGCCCCTTCTGCTTCCTCATCCCCGGGGATCTCTTTGCATCCAGCAGTAGTCAATTAAGACAGAGGTGGGCACTCAGCATAACGAGCAGCAGCTGGCACAGGAAGGCCAGGGAGATGAGGGTCCTGTTTACTGCAAATAAACACACTCAACAGATGGACCACAGTCTTCCACATAGCCAGAAGCTGGTATTGATGGTGGCTCTAATAGGGAGATGACTTAAGAACGCTTGAGGTTGAGTGCTGTTATTCCGCAAAGAGCTTGGCTTAAAGTGTGGCCCTTTTGCCCTGTCCCACACTTGCGGTCTTTGCACTTGACCACTTGTCTACTTACATGACATATCCTGTATTTGGCCCAAATGTTCAAGTAGGCGTGAAAACTGCAAGTGTGTATATAACTTTTGATTACCCGATGGGACACACTTATAGTGTTGCAAAAAATGCAAGTGTTTACAGAGCTTTTTCTTATTTTCAGCACTTTGCATTTTAAAATAAACTTCTAAATGCTTCTAATTAAGTGATACAAAGCACTTGCAAATGTTCTACAAAATACACATAGCCTACTTTGGCCAGGTTTCACAGACAGGGCTTAGATTAAGCCAGGATCAGACCTTAGTTCAGTTAGGGCATTTAAGTAGCTTTTATAAGCATGCCTTAGAATTATTGGTGTGCATCTTGAGACAAAACAATGGCAGTGACACATATGCCACTGCAGATATGCCAGTGCAAGCTGCTTTCAAACAGCTCGAACTTGCATTTAAGTGAGAGACTAGGATTAAGCCTGGGTTTAATGTTTTACTATCAAATTATATGTAATATCTAATTAATTTAACTTACAGTTGAACATTTCCATCTCGTGATTTCGGGGTAGGCAAGTTCCCGAACATAATGCTTGATGGGATACGCTTAGCGGTATTTTTAAGACATGGGACAGTCTTGCGCACTTACTTCCTGTCGTGTACACAAGCTCTCAAGTGGCCAAGGCTGCACATGTGGGTATTAGGACAGGACATTTCTGCCACAGTACTTGTTCTTGGCAATCTTGGCTAGCTTGGTACATCAGTTTACATTTGTCAAACTGTGTAGGTACAGAAGAAGCATTCAACATCGGGTTTTGTTGTAACTAGTGGAAAAATCGACTATACCTGCAAGTTACGCTCTGCCCCATGCCTACTCTAATTGGCTCATAGGCATACATGATCGAAAATGTGCTCGTAGCTAGTGTAGGACAGGTTCAAATCTATATGAACTTGAAGAGCTGTGCAGTTTCACAAAGCCTGCATTATAATGCATGGAACAATAAAAAGCATTAGCCTGTATCTCGCAATAATTTTGCTAAATTAAGATGATCTTTAGGCTAACGCACGAACAACCTCACAACATTTAATCAAAAATGTATTGGTTTATCCACAGCAGGAGGGTCAGGTCTGAATTATGAATTTATATCACTATAGAATGAGAAAGGAAATGAAAAAGATACATCAGACACACTTACAGTTACAGGTGTTATTGGTTTTTATAAGCTTGTATGATAACTAAATGGCACTGCAGGCTAATGTTGCTCCCTTGTTTAATTTTCAACCTCCACTTCATTTCAGGAAAAAAATCGGTTTCTTGTTATTTAAAAAAAGACCCATTAGTGATGTACACAAATAAGATTAAATGGTTCATTTGTGAATTAGACTGATCCAGAATATTAAACGTGCAGCAGTTAACAAGCCAGTAAAGTGAACAATACAGATCGGGGAGTAATATGATCTCAGATCAAGTGTGCTCCTAATAATTCAGACTGAGCTCTAAGCTATTTTAATCCTATCGTTTTTGTCTCATTAGAAACCTCTCTTTTGTTTAAGTACAAGGTTTGTAAACAGTGAAAGATGAAACGGTAAAATCATTCTATACTTTCTGTAAAAATCATTGCACTACACATTTTTTAAATTACTATTTTAGCAAAAGTTAAGCACGGATCAGATTTTCAGAACACCCGACACAACACAAGATTATAGTTGCGTTCATGTTTGCATTCACCATGTTGACCAACAGAAAGCTACTTGCAGGATTTTTGTGGGTCTTAAAGGGGTCCTATTATGCCCTTTTACGAAGCCTTGATTTTGTTTTTGGGTTGTACTAGAATATGTTTTTATGCTTGATTTGTTTGAAAAAACAAATTTTTCACATATTTTACATTGTTACAGCACCTCTCTCTTGTCTGGCTTGAACACGGCAATTTTGATGAAGCCCCTCCTTCTGAAATACGAACTGTGCTGTGATTGGTTAGCTGGCTCAGTGTGCTGTGATTGGCACCTCTTACCGCATGTTCACACTTGCACCGGAAAACAGTACTGAAATGAATGAAGTTAATGGATATCTGTTGGAAGTTGTATTTTTAAACTCTGAAGTTATTGTGTTTCTAGACTTTTTGATTCAGAGAAAATATTGACGTGTTATTTTCCCTTCAGTTTATTCCTTAAAGCCACAATATGTAATTTTTCACCGCTAGTGGTCACTTATTCAAAACAAAGGCGTAGCTTGATAATGCCTTGATTTCACAGAGCTTTTATTATGCCGCAGATGACAGCTTACGTTTTTTCTTCTCGGTCTTGCATCTGTGGGGTAACGCAGCGCTGTCTGTCTGTAAATGAATGTCACAAATAACCTAATGGTTATTTAACCTAGCGGATCTTTGACACTCATTCGGTTTCTTTCCCCAACTGATAGCGTTTACTTAAAGCATAACCGACTGTGTTTACATGAATACTCATCATGACATTGTGTAACAAGGCACGAAACAGAACTGAAGGGATCACGCTTTCAGAGAGGCGGCTTGTGCGCACGTTTCGGTGTGTGTGTCAGACAGCGCGAGACTGCAAGGAGTTGTTTACTAATTCATTTTAACATCAAGCAAGTCACATAAGTAACAGTCGTGTGCCCAGTCTATTCTCTGCTATATGCGTCGACCTAAAATTTACACTTTTTCATAATGTTGAAGTAGCCTATTAAAATCATTCAGATATTGCGTGCCGTTGCAAAATGCATATTGCGATATGTACATTTGCGATATTTCAATCATTTCGATATATTGCGCAGCCCTAGTTTAAAATATGCTGCTGTTAAACAGTCATATCTAATACGTCATTGTATAGACCTGTTAAACAAAGTATTTTAGTTTAGAATAGCATTTGCTTTTATATTATTAGCAACGGAAAGGCAAACAATAGGCTATAATACTCTCATTTACCGTCAACATTCAGCTAATACGCATCTATATCATTAGAACAGATCTCTGAATATCCAATAAACATTTAATTTCATTCCTTTCAGATTTAATTGGATCTAGCCGTGAGATCTTCTGAAGTGCGCATTTGTAGCCTGCATTAATGTGTTTCTGTGTGTGAAGTGAATGCGGACAGTAGAGTTCAGCTTCACTGGAGATGCGACAAACTTTAAATCCTTGATTTTAAAATGTCATTTATACAGTGTTGTATGTAAAGTTAGTGCTACCTTGTCTGTATTTGAAACAAATATGATTACCAGTGCACTGAAACTTACCAGCTTACTGAGTCCCCTGTTAGCCTACAGTGTTTACTTCCTTTTTATTCAGATATTTTTAAAAAATTACTTTATTTTTGAAAAAATACTGTAATATGAATGCAGAATCAAGAAGTTGCTAATATATAATAAATCTAATATATAAGAATGTTTATTTTAATTTTTTATTATTTTAATTTTTTTCTAATTTATTAAATATTAATTAAAACATGTATATTATATCAGCCACACTGCTCTCTATTGGCCTTAAATAAACAATATTGGTCGACCACTAGTTGAAACTTATGTTATAATGCTACTGTGCTTTCGCTCGGCGGCTACTATGAGACATACACTGCAGTAAGCTATATCAATATTAGGCATGGTAAAACATGGTACTCGCTGTAAATCAAGAAAACAAGATTTAAAAAGGAAGAGTAACTGTGTTGAGCTATATAACAATGATTTGTTTTCTGTCGATGAATGTATCCAAACAGCTGCTCACCTTTCTAATAAAACATATAGTATATTAAAACGTCTTTGGTGTTTCTATGGTAATCAAATGTAACGCGGGTATGATGTCATTGATAGGCAATGCATGGACATGGTCCATGTCCTGGTTAAAATAGCTTATTTCTCTGGATTTAAACATTCTTGGAAACATTTGGGATAATGTAAGTACACAAGTCAACAAAATATATAACATTGTTCTAGTGGTTTTTGTATATTTTAATATAAAAATCTTACATATTGTGCCTTTGAATTTTTTTACTAGGTCTTAAATGTACCCTCATAAAACCTGCATAAACCCTGTGCTTGTTTTGTGGGTGACATCTGCTTCATACATTTTATGAACCATAGACAAAGGAGCCTTTTGACCTTGAAATTGACCGCACCTTAATTTCTGGTACTGGTGATTACCATCTCAATTCGATCACTGGGTAAAGTTTAGTAGGTGGAGCAAAATGTTCAGACAGCGGCTTGACAATACCTGTTTCATTATGCTGTATTATTGTTACATGACTGAGGATGAGGATGTTTTTGAAGCATAGGATTATATGGATATCTCAGGCACTTTCTTATCCAAAACGACAACACATTTCATACTTGTACAGTTGCAGTTATGGTAATAATTTCCACATTCCATAGTTTGAACCCACAGTCACTGCGGTTGCAAGCACATCTTTAATCACCTTAATTCTTTGTGTGCAGTCGTTCTCAAGGATGCTATAAATGGCAGACTTTGTTTAATAGTCATAATCCATTTCTATATTACAATGGTATTGTTATAGATATGGATTCAGCCAAGACGTCAGAATGTCCCCTCCGTGCTTAAAATGATTTGATAGAATAATCTCAGACCTGTGTAAATCAATAGCTGTCTGTGACTTTTATAGCTGAATCAAATTTAATTAACCAGAGCCATTAAATCTATAAGGGAGCCAATCAAAGCCATTAGCAAAGTGCACCGCGTTCTAATGAAGCATGCTTGAGTAGACCAGCTCCTTAAACTGTCCACTTAAGAGCTTGAGCTGTGCCTTTGCTCTTTGGCTCTTGCACAATGCATCTTCATGTTCCTTAGTGTTTTTTCATCTTTCTTTCTTTTTTTTTTTGCAACCATCAACCCTTTAGGGCCGTCCCCTCTAGAGATGCATTAATATGTGAACAATTGCTCTTGTTATCTATACATTTTGATGTAAATATGAATGAATGTAGTGCTTGCAGCTGTAGTTAAGTATGCTGGTGCCCATGCATACTTTCTCCTGTGTAATGGTTATTTATGTATTTGTACTAGTACTGATCTCTAAATTATCTGGGGTTTTATTGAATATTATGCGTTTATTCAGTATATCATTGCTGTATAATTAAATGCGTACATATTTCTTTAAATGCTTTCTTACAGTTTTGCTTGAGCCAGCTGTCTGTTTTTTCCCCTGTATCATCAACAGAGGGCACTGGTATGTCAGCCTGGAGAGCTGGCAATTGATTTTCACTTTAAGAGATTAAATGAAACATCACTGAACAGTGGTCATTTAATAACTGTAAGAGAGTTCTGAATTGTGCATGTCAAATGTCTTCTTGTGATTTAGACTGTCAATTAATATGTTTTTTACAGCAGAATATAAAGCAACAAGACCACATCAGAGTATAAAGGCGTATTCTTGCAATGTTGCATATAGGCCGTGCTGAAAATATGGCAATTGTCTCCTTTGGTTCAGTGTGAATGAAATGGAGCGTCAGCGTAGGCCTTGTAATTGTATTTTGTCATTTTTTAAATTTAGAATATCATATTTTAGTCATAATTTCATGTTTAAAATATTAAATAAGGAATCGATAAACATGAAATGTACAGTAATTGTGATTAAATGTGTCTTTTAAAAGCACCAAGAATCATCCAGGATTGTGAATTTACATTACACAAGTGATTTCTAGTTATGCATTGGTTAGATACAGTATTGCTCTTTGTGGGTGCTTTGTGTTTGTGCGATTGGAGTCTTGCGTAATGATTTTAATTCACTTCCCCTGAATCTGGTTTTGGGTGAACATATTGAAGCCGAATCTCCATCAACATAAAAAGCGTTGCAGCAGTATTTATCAGTTTTTCATGGAGGACATAGTCTGGCTGTTTGTGGTGAAACAAAGATGTTAAAGCAATTTTCTGCACATGAGTATCAAATATTACTCCCATTATTTCACAATTTAAAGCTCAAGAACAACAGAATAATGAACAGTATAGTATACACCCCATCGTCCCTACAAGATGTGCAAATCGAAAGCCTTTCTGACGTTTTAAAATTGTCTCTGTACTGCCGGACTCCAATAATTGTCACAAACTTCAGCAGCTGCTGGGATTTTGATTGACAACAGAGGTGTAATGGCTATGGAAAGCAGCAAAATACAAATTAGGAACTGTCTTGTCATAAATTGTAGTTGAGCCTCAGCCCTACCCTGAAATGAAAGTGTCAGAGCAGTGGGCTCTGATAAATTCACTCTACTGGCTCAGTGCACAGAACTCCACTTCAAGCCTCTAGCCCTCTGCAAATGCCTTCGCCTACACAACCATCTTATTTCAGTGTCTCTGAACTCTGGGATTCCCTGTAGCCATCACATAGTGTGTTTGTGTAAGCATACTGACCTGCAAAACAATGTAAATCATGCTATGGATGATAGTGGTTGATTTTCAAGTGAGACATTCTGGTTGTTTTACATAGGATATTAATCCCCCTGTTATTTAATTTAATTTTACAAATCAATTGTTTGGACATTTGAAATGACCCCACACACAAACACACACTACTCTCGTTGAATAGACAAAAACAGTTTTAATATATTCTTGAAAATATTTGATAAAAAATGAAAGAAAGAAAAAACATAGGTTTGGAGCAACTTGGAGTAAAATTGGAGTAAATTTAAAAACTCTAAAATATCAAGCATATGTCATGTGTGCATCACCAAGAAAATCTGTGATTTATTCTCCTTGTATGCACTCAAAGATCAAAAATTAAAAATAAATAATGACTGGCCGCCCGCAAAATTCTTATTGGTTGTATTTTGATGGAGATTGTATGTTATCTAACAGGTTCTGGTTGGGCAGGATAAGGGGGAATGAAGGAGGTCGTTTGATTTAGTGAGATCTAACTCCTGCAACCTCAGCTCAGGCCCTTCCAGCCTGTCAGCTCTCCTCACTTATTAGACCCGGAGGAGCACTTTACGATGTCAAGCAGGTCATTACTTATGACAGCATTTAGTCAGGCCTCCTTTGCGGGCGCATAAATGCTCCTTGGTTAAATTGTCAGACAAGGCTTCCCGTCCAGAAGACCCCTGAACCGCCTCTACTTCCGCAACCCATTTGCATCTGTTCCAGGAATCCCATTTAATCAGCTGAGCACGCCCAGTAACCTTGATGAAATGGGCCCATGACTGAGCGCGCTGCCAATTGCAGCCAATATATTTATAAATAAGTGTGTTGTAAATCTGTGTGATGATAAAACAGTAGCGTATTTATTTTTGCTGAAATCATACAAGGTTGCTGAGCTAGCGTACGTTGTTTTGACACCCTCAGCTTCAGATTTTATATCACGAAGCGGTGTTGTTTGCCGGATCGGAGATCTATGGTGGCATTGGTTAGCCATATTTTAACCAAGATGAAAAGTGCAGTGAGGGCTTTGTCTTTATTTCCACCTCAGTGATGTCATTCACCAGTGGGAGCTCTGCAAAATTACGTTTTTGTAACCTCTGTGCAATAGATCAAGCTTTGTTGCTACCTCTTCGGATATGAGCGTGATTTTTTTTTTCTTGCACTGACTACACTGACAAACCAAGGGATTTTATTTATTAAACTCCCTGAATTCAGCTGTGTGGATGCTCCAGGCAATATAGAGATACAATGATTGCTGCGATTGCCCATAGGAACACCACTAATAGGGTTAATATTGTGTTTATTTAGTGCACTCTTAGGTTCTATGCGTTTTGTTTGCAAAAATTGAAAGAAGTTGGGTTTTTGGGGTTTTTTTATGTGTTTTTTTGTGTGTTTTTGCTGAAAGCCAGCAGCCCAGGATGCAAATAATTTTTTTTCACCTATTGATGTCATTCTGACACCACGGCATCCTATCGTTTTTTTTTGTTTTTTTTGACACTTGAATAATACTGTCTATGACAAGTCGACAGCTGGGTTCAAGTGTCTTATTCAACAATATGGCTCTTTTTTTCTGACAGTTGTTTTCCATTAAATGGTGTTTTAGGAAAAAGGCCTCCGGAGCAGAGAAACCCATGCAGAAAAAGCTTCATTATTTATTCTATTTTGTTCCAGACAGTTGACATTTAGATTTTTTTTTATTTTATTAGTTTGAGGACATAACATGGTAATGTTGTCAGTCTTTAATTGGTAATAGTCAACGGTATGATTTGTTCTCTAAGCAAGAGCTATCACTAGGGGTGGCGCGGTTCACAAAACCCACGGTTCGGTTCGAATCACGGTTTTAGGGTCACGGTTTTCGGTTCTGTACGGTTCTTGTTGTTTTTTCTTTTAATCGTTAACACTCCAGAAATCTACTTCAGCATATGATATATAGCTTAATTATCCACAATTTAGGATACAGTATTACATTTTTTTTTAATAAAAAAATTCTGCTTACGCTGTCTACAGAGTCAGACACATTGCCGTAACATTATTCATGTTAAGCATGTCAATTTTGATCAAAACAATGCACTGTGGCTTTAATTCAGCGTGAGCAGCTTTTTACCCAAACTTCAAAGGCCTTTTTAAATGATTAAAACTAGAAGCATGTTAGAAGCAACTTTAATTTATCATGTGAACTACTTACAACATGTTGGGACAGAGAGGAACACGGTCGCATTTGCAGCAGATATATTCTTCCCATCATAAATCAAAGCACGGAGGAGAACACCGGAAAATGTGACAGAATGGACGATATTCATCTGTATTTGCAATACGCGAGCCATGGTTCAGCTGCGCTAGACAAATACTGCCAGTTTGAATGCACAACGGGCACGCGCACCTCCAGCTCTTCATACGCAGTGCCGCGTGCGGTGTGAAACCGGTGTTATACGTTATAACTCCGGGCAGCCGTCCTTATCTCTCCCACTTGCCATTTTTACACGTGACAGGACCTGCAGCACTCCACTTTTACTGTCTTTTAATTCTTTTAAATCTTCTATTTCGCTCTGAAAGGAGACACACTGTCTGAGGTAACATACAGGAAACGAGGCTACATTGCGTATGTGTCGAACCGTGCGACACACACGCTCCGAACGGTTCGGTTTTTTTCATGTACCGTGCCACCCCTAGCTATCACTGCAATGAATTATTTCATACGATTGTGTTTAGTCACAACAAATTAATAGACAAATAAACATTACCGTTCAAAAGTTTTGGTATATGTTATTTTTTTTATAGAAAATACTTTTGTCTGTATTTTCTGATTTTTGTTCTTCCCCCAAGAAATTTTAATAATATTTCACAATATTACTGTTTTTACTTTATCTTTGATAAAATAAATGCAGCCTTGGCGACTAAACAAGTCTTATAAAAAAAAGACCCAAAACTTTTGAATGGTAGTGTAAAGTATGAACATCATACTTGTTTCTTCATTTCTTCACAAGTGAATGACCTCTGTCAGCTGTAGCTATGATACATATTTAATCTCTCTTGCAGGGTTTGGAAAGTTATGAAGTAGACCATCTCTTTAGCATCACATTACCAAAGATGGTGAAACTGGTTTTGGATACACCCAAGATTTGTACCCAGGTAAGGCTACACAAAATCAAATGCTGTTCTCCACATCACCCGGGACAAACACTCAGGTTTTGGGCAGAAATAGATCAGTAGTGATGATCATGTCTGGCTGGTAAAGGTCAATGGGCCCAGTGTGCTGCGGTGTAAAACCAGTGGCTAGTGAAGGACACTTCCACATGAGCACGACGGCCTTATTAGGAGCTGCACGAATAGAAGCCAATATTAGACATCCGTCAGCCTAATTTCTCACACTGTTGGGGGATATTTTCTGAAGTGCGTCCTTTTTGATTTATTCTTTATTTGTACGATTCCAAAGTACAATTTAGAAATGTTGTTTAATAGAGTGACAGGTTGCAAATTAAGCTAGAATAGATTAAAGTATTTTGATACTTCAATACTGACTAATACATTTAGGCAAGTCAAGGCTGTTCAGCCAATGAAACAGTGCTTATGTAAGATCCTGCACAGGCATTTGCCCTTAAAAAGGAGCATATCTCCTTGCTCAGCTGCACTTTTATTTATGTACATTTTATTAATGTTTGCATTGATTGGTCATCTATACTGCCCTTAAGAGTCTTTAAGTCCAATCAGTAGAGATGGATGACACTCTGTGTAAATGCTGCTGGCTGATGGTGGGATACAGCAGGGCACCTTAATTACTCCTGGCCATTTGCTTAATGTAATTCTGTCTCCCTGTTTGGTCAGTTGCTAAACTAATTATCTTTGCCTCTCTCTCCTCTTCCACAGCCAATCCCGCTGCTCAAGATGAGGATGAATCAGTCCTTGACCATGTCACAGCAACAAATTGCCTGTCTTCTTGCCAATGCCTTCTTCTGTACATTTCCCAGACGCAACTCACGCAAGTCCGAGTATGGCAACTACCCCGAGATCAATTTTTACAGGTACTGCCTCCTCTTCAGTGGCGTCGCTCTGGAGAGCTGTTACATATTTTGCAGGTCTAGTTATTGATTGTCTGAGGTTTAAGATTTCCAAATTAGGGTCTATGTGTAGGCTGTGAGGTAAGTCACGGCATGATTTAATTTTGCTTCCCATTATCTAGTCTGTTTCTATTACATTTACAATGGATTTTTTTTTACCTGTTAATGTAGCATGTATAGGCCTCAAGTTTCAAATTTAGTGAAAGCTCCACTTTATCAAAATTACACTCCTACACATTCACAAATCCACACTGCGTTTTTCATTTACAAATGAACATTTGCACTGGTCTGACTTTTCCATCATTAAAGGAGTCAACTTCATCAACTTCAGAATTCAAATTTCCTGATAATTCACTCACCCTCACATCATCCAAGATGTTCATGTCTTTCTTTCTTCAGTCGAAAAGAAATTAAACCATTCCAGAATTTTTCTCCATATAGTGGACTTCAATGGGGTACAATGGGTTGAAGGTCCAAATTTCAGTTTCAATGCAGCTTCAAAAGGCTCTACACGAGCCCAGCTGAGGAATAAGTGTCTTATTTAGCGAAGCGATCTGTAATTTAAAAAAATAGTATAAAAAAATTATACACTTTTTAACCACAGATGTTTGTCTTGCTCTGATCTGCGATGCGCCATGCATTGTCATCACGTTGGAAAGGTGACGCGTGACGTAGGCAAAAGTATCGATCAAGTGTTGACAAAGCAGTGTTTGACTAGGTCAAACGGCATTTACACAAAAAAAGTTAAAACAACAATTTTGGACGATTTTGAAGTTGGAGGAGAAAATTTTATGATTTTTTTCATCCTACCACGGTATTTCAACCTACACGTTGTACGTGGTACAGCGTAAGACAAACATTTGTGGTTAAAATGTATATACATTAGGGTACGGAAAGTAATTAGACCCCCTTAAATTTTTCACTGTTATATTGCAGCCATTTGCTAAAATCATTTAAGTTAATGTTATATATTATTAATGTACACACAGCACCCCATATTGACAGAAAAACACAGAATTGTTGACATTTTAGCAGATTTATTAAAAAAGAAAAACTGAAATATCACATGGTCCTGACTATTCAGACCCTTTGCTGTGACACATATATTTATTTCAGATGCTGTCCATTTCTTCTGATAATCCTTGAGGTGATTCTACACCTTCATTTGAGTCCAGCTGTGTTTGATTATACTGATTGGACTTGATTAGGAAAGCAACGCACCTGTCTATATAAGACCTTACAGCTCACAGTGCATGTCAGAGCAAATGAGAATCATGAGGTCAAAGGAACTGCCTGAAGAGCTCAGAGACAGAATTGTGGCAAGGCACAGATCTGGCCAAGGTTACAAAAAAAAATCTGCTGCACTTAAGGTTCCTAAGAGCACAGTGGCCTCCATAATCCTTAAATGGAAGACATTTGGGACGACTAGAACCCTTCCTAGAGCTGGCCGTCCGGCTATCGGGGGAGAAGAGCCTTGGTGAGAGAGGTAAAGAAGAACCCAAAGATCACTGTGGCTGAGCTCCAGAGATGCAGTCGGGAGATGGGAGAAAGTTGTAGAAAGTCAACCATCACTGCAGCCCTCCACCAGTCGGGGCTTTATCAGAGTGATAAAGGGCAGAGTGGCCCGACTGAAGGGCAGAGTGGCCCGACTGAAGCCTCTCCTCAGTGCAGGACACATGAAAGCCTGCATGGAGTTTGTTAAATAACACCTGAAGGACTCCAAGATGGTGAGAAATAAGATTCTCTGTTCTGATTAGACTAAGATAGAACTTTTTGGCCTTAATTCAAAGCGGTATGTATGGAGAAAACCAGGCACTGCTCATCACCTGTCCAATACAGTCCCTTGATTCACAACAGTGAATCATGGTGGTGGCAGCATCATGCTGTGGGGGTGTTTTTCAGCTGCAGGGACTGGACGACTGGTTGCAATCGAGGGAAAGATGAATGCGGCCAAGTACAGGGATATCCTGGACGAAAAACTTCTCCAGAGTGCTCAAGACCTCAGACTGGGCCGAAGGGTCACCTTCCAACAAGACAGTGACTCTAAACACACAACTAAAATAATGGAGTGGCTTCACTACAACTCCTTGACTGTTCTTGAATGGCCCAGCCAGAGCCCTGACTTAAACCCAAATAAGCATCTCTGGAGAGACCGGAAAATGGCTGTCCACCAACGTTTACCATCCAACCTGACATAACTAGAGAGGATCTGCAAGGAGAAGTGGCACACGATCCCCAAATCTAGGTGTGAAAAACTTTTTCCCAAAAAGAGTTGTATTAGATCAAAAGGGTGCTTCTACTAAATACTTAGCAAAGGGTCTGAATAGTTAGGACCATGTGATTATTTCAGTTTTTCTTTTTTAATAAATCTGCAAAAATCTCAACAATTCTGTGTTTTTTCTGTCACTATGGGGTGCTGTGTGTACATTAATGAGAAAAAAAAAAATTACTTAAATGTTTTTAGCAAATGGCTGCAATATTACAAATAGTGAAAAATTGAAGGGGGTCTGAATACTTTCCGTACCCACTGTATATATTATTATTATTTTATTTTTATTTTTTAAGAAAATGGCGATTGTCATCCAACGCTTTCACGTTGGATGGCGTGAAATGATAAATTATCAGGTAATTTTAATTCTGGAGTGATCTACTCCTTTAAATGTTTTAATTCTTCAGACTCCAATTACGGTTGTAAGTGTTGTAAACACATTCTTTGCCATATTAACTAGTTTAGAATTTCAATACTTCCTCAATGTGGCTTAAATATATGACGCTTTTATGGTCTTGGTTGACTTCGCAACTCTTCATTCACTGTTGTTTGGTTTGATGGATTTCATCTTGGCGTTTTACACTGTGTAGAGGAGACAACGTGTAGGAGTTTCCCTCCCCTCTTAAATTGCAGCTCTACAACAAAGTCACTCATGTGGTACAGTACTTAAATCAAGTCTTTACGGGCTGATTAAAACAAATGAATGAGATGCTAGAGAGACTGATGTGAAATGCGTCACCATCCATCTCTCGTCTGTCATCGTGCCTACTCAGATGTCTTCCTCTGATGAGCAGGATCCCCCTGCAGCCAGTCTTCATCTCACTTCATGGAGATCATGAGCAATATATTAAAGTGTACATATTGGTGACGGGGGTAAGATGTGTCTTAAACTAGGTAGCTCTCCTGTGAAATGGCCAGTCCTATAATTTTTTTTGTCATGTTGCCAGATATTTTGATGGGCTCATCATATACAGCTCCCTATCACTGAGATTCAAATGATAAAGGTGATATTTATTTATAATGTAGCAGGTAAAATTAATTTAGTTAAATATGTACATGTTTATACTGTATAAAAATATTTGTTTTGCATTTACACACTCTCTCACACACACACAAATGTGTTTCTACACCATTGTAGCTGTGGGTAAAGTATGCCAGTGTGCTTTGCCTTCAAATGCCAAAAATTACTATTACCAAATGTAATAAATATTCTGAATATTAAACCTTGTTCTGGCCGGAATGAAAATTTAAATCATTTCATTAAAATTAGAAAAATATGACCAGAATGAATTATTTCCCAATTATTCAACTTACTTCTTGGCCTGACACTGCACCACTTTTTCTACATGGCGAAACAAAGCGAAAAGTAACAACTATAAGTGAGCTTATTGTAGAAAGTGTTAATACTGTGGTGCTGTTTAAGATAATGACATTAGTTTTAAGCAATATTGTACTATCTGTTTGTTCCACAAATTAAAAATGGGAAGATTTTTCAGGAAACCTGTTTGAAAATGGTAATTATTTTAAATTGATTGTGGTGCAAAAAATAAGACACTTCATCTTTACTATGGCTAAAATGGATTCTTGTAAAAAAAATGCAGTCAAATGTTGTCTCTGCTGTAATGAAGTTGTTTTCATGCAATTCAGAATAACAAAACCATCCTTTAAAAGCTTTTTGGGAAAACCGTCGGTGCACACTTGCAGAAGAACGCAGCCCTCAGTTTTACTCTGTCATGCTGAGATGGCTATTGATTCCCCAGGCACTTCAAGTACTTATACAACCTCCTAGACATACAGAGGATCTAAATATACTACATATGGCTTACATTTCCAGCTATTGCCTTGTTTATGCCTTTATTTTCCCAGCTGGACATACTTAAAGTGCTCTAGATAATAAGGGTCTGAGCGATATCAGCATTAAACCTAATTGGTCATTCAGGTGAACAGTGATACAGACTGTTTTAGCATTCTACACTAACAAACAAGTTCGGTGAATGTAGCCATGCTTGTTTGTTTTTTTATTTTTATATTCTATTATTTAGGACCATGTGTGCCATGCCTACAGCCATGCCGCAGAAAACAAGTTTCAGCAAAACCGCAGTGTATCCAGACGTGCGGATCGTTATGGTGCGGCCCACTTTAATTGAGTGACTGTCCATCAGTTTACTCATTGGCTTGAGCACTGCCGCTATCAAGAACCAGGCAATTTAGAGATTGCTTGTTTGGCAGAGCTGTCAAAGTCTGCCCTCTGGGAAATGACATATAGGCTGGCTGAAGATATATTTTCTTTAGTTTCAAAATGTGCACATCAAAGCAAGCTTTCCTGCGCTGCACTACACCTGCAAAACTATGAATACAGATCCACCAATGAGATCACTCTGAACAACTGACATGGTTTCTTGTAACATTCAGATTTATTATAGCTGCCGACTTCTATTGCTGTGTCGTCTTCAGTTATGTCGGATTTGCATTGTACATCTACTGCATTCATTGAATTATATTTAGGGGTGAATACGATAAGCTGTGTCAGGTTTTACTTAGCTTTTGTAAAGAAGAAAGCTTTTGTCTATCATCAACTTAAATATGACCGCTTCAACATTTTTGGCTTACATTTATTTGTGGGAGTAAATCCTTGATCACAAGTTTAGGATCCATAAGATATAACTTTATTTGTTGAAAATATTTTTTAAATGCTAGATTAAAGTAATCAAAAGTGACATTTAAGGACTTTTATAATGTGACAAAATAAAATGTATTTAGTGATAATTTTTTTTTCTTATTTTGAAATATCTATTCATCAAAAAAAAGTTTTCCACACAAAAAAAATAGGCAGCTGTTTTCAGCATTGATAAAAATAAGAAAAGCATTTTACAATGATTCATTTTTAAAAAGGCTACTCTTTAGCCAAATAATTATGGGTTTTCTACATTGGCAATTCATCAACATGTTTGTAGATTTTTAGACATGGACATAAAACTCATTTCGCCTGCCATGTACTTTTCCTCAACACAGTGTACCCACTGACACATCTTACCCCACTTTCCCCTCCTACCCACTCTCCACTCCCCCTCTTTCCGTTTTTTTTTTTTTTCCCGGACCATTTTGGCCCCAGAAATTCCCAGCTTGTCATGTTATTGAAATCAGGTGTATAAAATCCTTTTAATAGGTGCTTGTCCTGTTAAATCAAATCATATTTTCTCATATGTTTCTCATATTAAAGGTCAGCAATCAGTTTAACTAAAAAGCAGCTATTTTCAGTCAACAACAGGTTGCCTTCCAGGCTACACTACATAAAATCAGCTCCACCATCAAGAAGACTATATATAAGAAGCTTCCTTCCCAAAGGGCTTTTAGTGCATCAGCTTTTTCTCTGTCATTTCATTTGTTCCACCCTTTTTTCCTGCTTATTCCATTGACATCAAGTGAGAGGAAGGATGAATGGAAGTGGTAGATGGTTAGCTTGAAGACTGCAGTATTCTAAATGGAGAAAGCCATTTGCTGGGGTAGGGGAGGCATCACGGCGGATCACTGTAAGGCTTTTGCTATTTGGGACTTTTAAAAGCAAGCCTGCAGTTCCTTAATGTCTTTTAAAAGAATGAAGGAGTGTTCCTCTCTCCGTCCTTTGTGAAATGGGACACAAGCGCGGCGCTGAGCCCGCAGGCGTGGGTCCGTATCATTGTTGTCCTGACAGAGAGCCCATCACAGGCAGGCTTGCTGAGCAAACAGGACTTGTGAGATGAAGCGGCAAAGTCCGATCACACGGAAGGCCTACTTCTACTCACGTGTTCCCAAGAACGACGCACTAACCTGAAGAAGTTAGCGCTGTGCTCTTGTATACGTCACACTGACTTAGGGAACTAAACGTCTCCCTCTAATGGTCGTATATGAATGTGATAAATGCCCTCTGAAAGTAAACATGTGAATTGTGTGGATTGATTTTGATAATGTATGTAACTAATTAACACTTGTGTTTCTTTATTTTTCTACAGGCTGTTTGAAGGTTCCTCCTTACGCAAGGTTGAGAAACTCAAAACACTGCTGTGCTATTTCAGAAGAGTCACTGAATCAAGTAAGTCAGCGTCTGCCAAACTGTACAAATATCCACTTAACGCACTGACTTTTTTAATGAGGTACGGTTGATGTTTATTATATTCCTGTTTTTTTCTTTACATTTTCAGTGCCCACTGGCCTTGTCACATTCACAAGACAGTGCTTGAACTGTATTCCAAAATGGGAAAGGTACACACGTTTTAATGCATATTGTTTTGTGCTTGGTGAACAGTGTTGTTATTGGGTTTATTCAAAGACTTAAGTTTAAGTATGTGAATTTTCTTTGAGGGATGAGTAATGCTTATTTTGATTGTCTTTATAGTTCACAAGGAAAAAGTAGAAAAATAGCATATTATTATTAGTCTTATTTATTTTTAAATGTCCTACAGCTAGAGGGCCCTCTGACATTTGAAGTAGCTCGCAGAGATCACTCCTAGTATTTGATAAATGAACTTTGGCACCATGTAGTCACTTTGGCTAATTTCTTCCTCTGGCAGTGCAAAACCACCTCTCTGTTTTGCTTATTAGAGGACTCTTACTGCTGAGATGGTTGTATTGCTCAAGTCAAGATTGTAACCTTCCACTCTTCGTTCACTATAGCATTTCTAGCCTGCCTCTATTAAGGATGCTGTTGTTTAACACTACATGTAAATTAATGTTTTAATAAGTGGTTATTTTGCCTGTATGATTTTGATGGAATTTTATTTTTGATCTTTAGCTCAAAGACAGAGCTCACCCGTCTTCATATCACCTGCAAGGGCACCATAGAGAACGAGGGCAATGGAATGCTTCAGGTGAGAATGTCATGCATGGGTAGTTTAGTTTTCACTGTGACATCTGTCAGATATGAGATTACTTTGATTGACACAGAAGACCCTTTCTGTCATTCTTCATCTCTCCTCAAGAAGACATGTCTGCATAATTGTTAAGTATACTTTTTTTAATGTGAAATTTGCTCATTCTGTTCCAGCTGTAAGTGATTCAGCCCGTTTATCTTGATCGAGAACACGCACACACAAAACAGTATTCCCCCATACTATCATTGGAACATTAGGAAATGGGGGGCCTCTTCCAGTTTGGCATAAATATTTCATTATTTTAGGTTTCCCCCTTTTTTTTTTGTTTAAGGCAAATTAAGTTGTATATTTTTTTAGAAGAGGAGACTTGTCGAATATCATATTCATATTGGGCATAACATGTCATTAAAGATTTCTGACAAGTCTGTGACCCAATATGTGTGCCATGCGATGAAAGCAAAAAAAACAACAACCAAAACATCTCCGTTTTGACCCAGCTGACTGAGGTTCTGCAGCTCCGTCGGACCCGATCACGTCCCTCCCTGCACCTCTCCAGTTCATTGCAGAGTCTGTCTGCCGGGGTCCTCTGCCCTGCTCTCCTTTTTCCATCTCTTCCCAGTTGGGGCAGGGCACACCCTGACAGTTGATGGGCACACATGAACAGCCCTGGGAGGTCTCAGGAGCCCGGGGTCCTGCCGGCCGGATTGACGGATGTTTCTGGAAGGGTGGGACGGTCTGACAGGTTGTCAGTAGTGCTGAGGAGAGGCGGGGCAGTCGGAGCTGGAGTTGAGTGACCTGATCAGCGAGATCATCTGGCAGCCTGCCAACCTCCCTCCCCTTTTCTCCTCCATCTCACTGAGGAGGCTGTGGCCCAGTGAGTCCAGCCTGACAGCCTGCAAAACACAGCCTCAAAGGGGTCCTACACTTCCCCTGTTTACCTTTTCAAAGCTGTCCTAGGCCAAAATTAGCACTGCTGCCCACACTCCCAGTCTTTGAAATATAAAAATGCATAACAATAGGAGACAGCACTGAAGAAATCTCTTTCACAACAGAATTTATCAATGCCACAAAAACAAGCACTCATGCAGTATGACTGTCTTTCTGTCTTCCTTCTCCTGCTCGTAATGTTTAGTGCAATTTTTATCATGAATTATGATGTGCAGTAGTATGACATAAATTCATAATTTTAAAAAATACAATATTATTATGTACGACAAAAGCTTAAACAGTCTGCCTGGAAGCTGTGAACATATTTGTTTGAGTTATCTGACCTCAATGGCTAATGGCCAATGGTTAATAGATCCATTATTCAGAATAAAGAGAGTGGTGTTTGGCCTTGGCAACGACCTGCAGGGTCACAATGGACAGACTCATGACAGTCCTGCATTTGTTTTACCTCAATGGTTTAAGGGTATTATTTATTTATTTTTTTTCTCTGTTATTTAATTATTTATTAATCATTTTTTTGTATTAATTTGTTTTACTCCAGCAAAAAATAAATACAAATCATGTTAATCATGTTTAATTATTTTTGTTTTTAATTTGTATTTATCTGTTTTATTTCAGTGAAAACTTTTCATCAGACATTTTATAATAATGTTTATTTTTATTAATTATTTTTTGTAATTATAAATGTATAATAAATAAAATATAAATGTATCTATAATATTATTTTATGTTGGTAAAAATGTTTTAATCAGACATGTATTATAACGTTTTTATTGATTTTTGTGATTTTTACATCTTAAAAATGTTTTGAGAACTTTCTTTTCCAGATTTCTTGTTTTGTAGGGATTCTTTTTTTTCCCTCCAATTATAATTTCAATTTCATGGCTTATAAGAAATATTTATGCCCAGTACATTTTCTCAATTCATCTGCCATCAGCAGGTCTTGCAAAAAGTTAATTTTGTATTTGTACATCAAAAATCTCCTGAACTGTGCAGCAAATTCCTTTTACTTTACTCATGTTTTGTAGTTTTACGCACAGCTTGGTACAGCACTCTATTTTCCACCCCTGTGCATTTTATCAGCCTGTCCCATACCAAAACTTATAATCTGGTCACATGCTGGACAAACAGCCTGGCTTGCAGTCTCACAATTTGAATGTTCAGACAGAGATCATAGTATCATAGATCTTTGTACCGTAACGCAATTTCACACCATGTTCAGGGATAAAATAGTTTTTTATTCTTTAAGCCTGCTGAACAATTTTGCAGCCGATTGATGTGTTTTTATTTGTGCTGCAGGTGGACTTTGCAAACAGGATGGTGGGTGGAGGGGTGACCGGTATGGGGTTGGTCCAGGAGGAGATACGCTTCCTCATCAACCCTGAGCTCATCGTATCACGTCTCTTCACCGAAGCCCTGGACTACGACGAGTGCCTCATCATCACAGGTCAGCACACACACACGCACAGGAGTGGAAACAGTCCACTCCTCCCTCCCGTCTGTCCTGCACACCCTCACTCTGATTGATGTCAGCCATCATTGAAGTGTCTTGTTCCTCCCTTCTGGCTGTTCAAACACCTGTTTTCCTGTTTTCTAGTGTAAAAATATTTTTGTACTTGGATGAACCTATGGCTCATTATGTAATAGGTTGGCATGGGAATCATTAGGAATTTAACGATTCTGCTTCATTAACACAGGGGTTATCGTTAGCTGCGTTTGTACTGTGTGAGAAATATTATCATGATGATGATATTATAAAGATGGCATGTTGTTTCCTAAAATAAATAATCTTTTGTCATTGTACTAAAGCAAAGTACTAAAATGTTACCTTTTATATTAAATAATAAAAAATAATATATTTAGTATTATATTAAAATTAAGTTTACAGTGTATCTTGTTTAAACATTAAAATAAGCATTTTAAATTATAATTTAATTATATAGTAATTTATACATAAAATATTTTCTTTAGTCTTTAGAAAGCGTAATGAAACAATAATATTTTTGAATTTAGTAAATGTATTAAAATTATTTTTTTTAAATAAAATATCTCAAGCTAACTTTGACTTGCCTAAACAACAAAACATACTGTGTGTATATACATGTATACGTATGTATGTATATGTATGTATGTGTGTATATATATGTATATATACTGTGTATACAGTGGCAAGAAAAAGTATGTAAACCGCTTGTAGAATCTGTGAAAGTGTGAATAATTTTAACAAAATGAAAGATTTTTTTATTTAGTGCTGTCCTGAATAAGATATCTTACATAAAAAAAGTTTTTACATATAGTCCACAAGACCAAAAAAATTTCTGAATTTATTAAAATCGACCCGTTCAAAAGTTTATGAACCATTGATTCTCAATACTGTGTCGTTACCTGGATGATCCACAGCTGTTTTTGTGTTGTGTTTTCTGATGGTTGTTCTTGAGTCCCTTGCTTGTCCTGAGCAATTAAACTGCCCAATGTTCTTTGTGCACATTTTGCATATTTGAACCCTCTCAAGCAGTGACTATATGATTCTGAGATCCATTTTTTCACACTGAGGACAATTGAGGGACTCAAACACAACTATTAAAAAAGGTTCAAACATTCACTGATGCTCCAGAAGGAAACATGATCCATTAAGAACCGGGGGGTGGAAACTTTTGAACATGATGATTTCCAAATTATTTTGTTTAAATATATATATATATTTTTTTAATTTAGTACTGCCCTTCAGAAGATACTAACATATTTCCCGGAAGACAAATTAAGTAAAATTTACCTTGATCTTCAAATTCACTATGCCCCCACACACACACACACCTTTTTTAATATTTGTAATTAAGTCCCCCTTAATGAGCCAATTACAATATTTAACTAAAACTAAAGCCATAAAAAACTTCAAAACTTTTCTGTCTCATTTTACTAAATTAAATAAAACTAAAATAAAAATTAACAAACAAAATTTATTAAAAAACTTTAAACAAAATGTAAAACTTAAAAATGAAAGTGAAAACGAACTAAACCAAAACTGTAGTAGTATCTTAATGCTACTAAAATAACACATTGGACTGTCACAGCAACAAAATTACAGCCGTCAATACCAATACAATAATTAATCAATTTAAAAATATAATTATCAATTATTTCTCATTCACAATGGCACCACTGTCACAGTATTTTAATATGTTGTTTAAAGGAACATTGTAGACATTCAGAAGCCATTAATAGAAATGAACATTTTGAAAATGATTTGGCTTGTTTTGTTGGATTGGACCAGCCATTAGGATAGGGTAAACATGTACATTATTAGGTATTTATGTTTGATACAGGCTGACGAGATCAGGTTTGTTTCCATCCACTAATGAAGTCAGTCGCTGCAATCACAGTTCTCTAACACAGCGTATAGTGAGCTGAGTAGCACATTGCGTGTTTTTGCCGCAAGTAATTTGCCATTGCTCACAGAAGCTTATGTGTATACATTCAGCTCCATTCTTCCCTCCCCCGTCTTCCCTCCTCATCCAATTTGAACGTAAATCCATTACATTGATTCACGCTGGACTCAGGTCAGCCCTGTTATTCCTCATTTCTCTCTAGCAGAATTGCCCTATTCTTCACCCTCCAACTCACTGTGCTTGAGTCAACACGTTAAGTGACAACCCCCCCTTTTCCTCTCACTTCATATCTCTCCGTCTCTGTGTCTCTCTCTGTCCCCACACTATTCTTCCATCACTCTGTTCCTCCTTTATGAACTGTGCTTTTTGACTGAGTGGCAGCATTGGAGAGGAGCCCATGTCATGAGTAAGTGTCCTGCATCCGATACATTACAAACACTTTGTCTCTTCACTTCCTCTCTGGTTGTTTGAAACATCTGAACCCTGCTTTTCCCTTCCCACCTCTGTTGCTGCAGAACCATACACACACATAAGGGAAGTCAAAAGTACCCGTTTTCCTGCCAATTGATGGGAAGTTTTATATTAGTAGTGCTGACACAGTTTGATTATCCTCATGGTTGTCAGTTGTGATACTAGATATGGATCCTTAAAGACTCTTGAGTATAAGTTTAGTAATGAATCAGATCGTGAACCGACTCAAAAGAGCAAACTTACAATATCTTGGCTCAATCAAGATCTTTGTATCGTAATCACAAATGATTGGAAATGTCACTGAAAATTTATTTGTCAAAAAGTGCTGTGTAAATACTGCCTAAAAGAACTGGCACTCTTTATTAAATCGCAATATTGCTAAGAATATAAAAAAAAGAAAACTGTCATTATTTACTACCCATTATGTTGTTCCAAACCTTTATGACTTGCTTGCTTCTGTGGAACATTAAAGATGATATTTTGAAGAATATTGGTAACCAAACTGTTTTGGTGACCATTGACTTCCATTGTATGGACAAAAACACTTGAGGCATTCATCAAGATATATTCTTTTCTTTTTTTCTATTTGAATTTTCATTATAAGGTGAACTATCAATTAAAATTATTCTTAATCTAAATAATTACTTAAAAACAACATGTCAATGTTTTTGGATTGATTATTAGATTGGTATTGGCGATTGAAATTGAGTTGTTCTGGCAATCAAATAATCACGGTGTTATTTAAGTAGCATTGTGATACTATTATATTTTTGATTTTTAATATTTCGATTTTTAGTTTAAAGGTTTTCAATTTTCACTTTAATTGAATAAAATTTAGTATTTTTTATGTCTATATAGTTTTTGTTATTTTTGTACATTAGATTAAACTAAAACATTAAAAAGTTTTAAAACATTAAATATTTTCTTGACAACTAACTGGATTATTATTTTATTTATTTTTCAGCTAAAGTTTGTTTCATTTCAGGTAATGGAAGTCTTTTATTTTTATGGTTTTAGTTAATTATAACCCTGATGTGTCCTACATGTTGCTCTAAATTGTCTCTCAAGGGAAATTTGAGCCTGCAAAACTGACAGCATGGAGAATCTGATGTGCCCTGTGTTTTTGTTTTCATACCTGGTGATGCAGACATTTCCTATTATTGTGTTCATAACAGAATATTGTTTAGTTTAACATACAACCTATATTTAATTTCAGAAGGAAATCTCTCAGAACCAGTGACCAAATAAACCATGTTGGTTCAGATGTACTATGTTTGAGTCAATTTCTTTGACCTGTTCCAGAGAATCGTTCGCATAGTTGAGCACACTCATCGATTTACTTTTTGAGGTCGGGGTGCAGTCACAGCCATGTAGAAATGTTGTGCTGTGATTGGCTGTTCCCCACTCTCACACCTGCTATCATGCTCATTTCTCATCCACCCATGCCTTCTGACATCTTCCAAACAAAGCGAAAGGACACAAACCATTGCGCAGATATACAAACCATTAATCAATCAAAATCGTGTGCCTTTCAAACCCATATGTCATTTCCTGGAACACTAGAAAAGATTTGATAGTTATGGAGCAGAAGTGGCTATACACCATTGAGAAGTCCTTTTTAGAGCTGTTCTAGTGATTTTAAAAATCTAGGAAATCAGCCTCAAAGTCACTGCGAACTTGGGAGTTATCCACCCTGTCACAAAATGCCCTCACTTGGAATAAAGCTCAGATATTAGTCATCTCTCTCTCTCTCTCTTTCACTTACGTCCTCTCGCTCTCTCTCACCCCTGCTGCCCTCTCTTTCCACTTAACAGTATTACCTCTGGCCACAATGAATGACTGCGGGAACGGCCTTCTCTAATGGATCCAGCCATTCCATCACAGTTATTACAACAAACAAAATATTCATCGTCATCTCCGTTTCTATTGCACTGCAACTTGCCTTTGCAACAAATCATATCCCGCCAGTAATGCATCATGACACAGGCTCTTTAATGCACACTCTCTGCATCGGTACAGTTGGTAGAAATGCTGAAGCGTCGGTATGGGGACTGGATTTTAATCTTGTTACTGCTCTTTGTCAGAGTGCCACCGAAACCAGCCACAAATACTAAAACGCTAATTAGATCTAGATGGAGGGGTGGAGGATTCTGGAGGTCTTTGTGCTAGTAGGGATGCACAGTGTCTGAAAGACCTATATGCAGATTAAAATATCAAGAAGTAAAAGTGTGAGCAATATTTACTGAGGCCTTCTAGTTAAAATAAGAAGTAAAATATAATATGGCTGTTTCTGATGGAACTATATATAGTTTTCTAGATTTAAATAAGATGCAAATCTATTACTGCTACTACTGATAATAATACAAATTATTAGTCTATCAGTAACGCCCAGGGCTGCGTTTCCCAAAAGCATTGTGAGCCCGTTTTGATCATTGAGACCATTGCCACCAATGTTCTCTATGATCATCTTAGCTTATGATGCTTTTTGGAAATGCAGCCTTGTTTAGTTCCTTTCTCTCCGAAAAGCACAATATGCTCTGTGTGTTTCTCGAAAATGTCACAGCACTTACCCTAACCGTGACTTTCAACAGACTACTAACGCAGCTCATTAAAGAGGCTATATGCGTTTTTCTGAAATTTAAACTCGCGACTGACACCTTTGGCCAAAAAACAGAACTGCTCTTCCTTTCTTCTCGCTCTCGCTCGTACATGCACACTTCACAAGTCATCTGCTGCAAGGAGGTCAACATTATGTTTACAGAGGTAAGAACTGTGTATTTGCTAAATCCATTGCACTGCTTGCGACAGTTGCGAGTGTAGGCTACTTGCTGACTAGCGGTGGTGGCAGAGTGATCTGAAACGTTTAACATGAACGTGCTTGACGTCACATCCGCAGACAGCGCAGGAAAAATCAGACCCGACAGAAAATAGGAAAAATAGGATACAGGCTTATTGGTGCACCTACTGTGAGAGGACAAGGTGTCAGTATGCTCATCAGGAGATGTTTGAGTCATAAATGGTCAAATAAAAAGGCTATTGTTGCGTTTATTTTGGGGGAAAAGTTGCATATAGCCCCTTTAAGGCCTTTATTTTTGCTTATGCCTCGGATGGGAATTATTTAAAGATGCTCTAGAATGTTGTTCTCTGATATCTGCATAAAGTGTATGTGGCTTATTTAAGGGCAAAAATTGTCCCAATATGGTTTTACAGGTCCTTTTACAACCCTAGAAATTGTCCCTAGAATGAAATGGTCTTTTTTTGCCTTATTTGGATGGGTCATGAATATTAATGTTGAGCTCTGCTCTGACTGGCTGTTTCACTGCACAGTCAGTTGTCAGTTGCGGCATGACAATAGAGAGTTTAGGGATTGATTCAACCTTATATGTTTGAGCGTGTTTCTGCTCAAATCTATTTGAAATTTTGATCTGCAGTTTTTTGGAGTTGTGAGATCCAGTCGACCACCGGGCACTAAGTGCTCATTAAACCCGGCTAGCGCAACCTTCCCTCGACTAAACCTTGTGTCGTCTGCCGCTGGCTCTGATGTCTCTAGTGGTTAAACATATAATTCATCTTGTTTATATCTAATGGGCGATCTTTTGCCTCAATGGATCTATCATTTGTTCCCTGGCTATTAGTTTTCATTTATTTATTTGATCATAAACAAGACTGGGTTGTGTTTTACGTCATTATTACAACAGTGAAGATAATCATATATGGACACTTATTGCGTGAACCACATATTAATATGTTTATAGGAACACTCCACCGTTTTTAGATATAGGGCTTATTCAACATCTTATCTGCATTTAGATATGTGGGCAAATGCATTTTTGTCTCAGTGCATCCATTGTTTTAGTTTGGCAGGTTCGCTGCTAGCTTACCTTAATGAATGGAATCCTATGTTGCCAGCTAGCATGTCCCGAGTAAAAGTGATAAATTAAAAAAAAAAAAAACCCATCTGCATCGCTATTTGTACTCGTTGTGAATACATTTTTTTAAAATGAAAACGAAGAGGAAGGTTTGTTTTATATTTCGTTTTGTTATAAATATATGCATATATGCAAATACATGCAGCAAGATAATCAATGTGCTCGTTGCCTGAACTACATTTGTTTGGCTATTAATAGGTTTAAGATTTTTTAAATGAAAACGGCTAGTGGCGTTTTATAACATATTTGGTTTTATTGTAGCCTCAAATATACATACAGAGATAACAGAGCGTGCTGAGTGATGCTGTAAGAATGCTGGAGTGGACTTTGTGCTTTGTAACTTTGCAGAATTTTTGCGTGCTCGAACAGCAACATTACACACTAAACAAAGTTGAAAAAAAATGAAAAAGTCCTCTTTAAATCAAACCGATGTGCTCACTGATTAACTGAAATGATTTCTGTCTATAATATGGTGGGGACAAAATGTTATGCATACTGTTGTGGAATCAACCCACTTATGTATTTATATTTTATTTATTTGCTCTTCATTCAGGGACAGAACAATACAGCGAGTACTCCGGCTATGCAGAGAGCTTCAAATGGAAAAAAAATCATAAAGATGTGATACCCAGGTAACATTATGGTTTACTCATAATAACTTTAGGAAACTTAAAAATGGGTTCTAAATATAACAAAGCAACAAAGATTGTAAAATAAAAAATAAAAACCTTTTCCCATGCTCAGAGACGGGTGGCAGCGGAGGTGCACCGAGATTGTGGCCATGGATGCACTGAAATACAGGAATTTCATGGAACAGTTTCATCCTGAGAAAATGACCCGGGAGCTAAACAAGGTCGGCAAAAAGGCTTCAAGCAAATACTGTGCCGTGTTTCACACTGATGACATGAAATGGCAAATCCTTGACCTCTGTAGAGCTCTAATGGCCTTTGATTCTCTTAACCTTGCCAATCTGTGTTGCTTTGAGAATTTAATGAGGCTTGACATGAGTCTTCTTGTCAGTCTCTCTCTTGTATTCTGCAGTGATTAGCTTGTATTTGTTTCTGTGATGTAAGTATTTCATCTTTTTCCAGGCATTCTGCAGTTTCATGCGGCCTGGTGCGAACCCTCAGAACCTCTCTGCTGTTGCCACAGGGAACTGGGGATGCGGTGCGTTTGGAGGCGACACTCATCTCAAAGGTACATGCAGGTCCCCACAAAGTGAAGCTGCAATTTTCAAGATACTCTTATAGGACATTTCTTTCTGAAATTTCATGCACCAATGCTAAAACCTATTTTATGGGTGATGACTCACTAATGGCTGATATTTAAAGTCCATTTAATATATTATTTTGTCAAAATAAATAAATAAAAACTAAAATCATAGCTATTTCATATAGGCATCACAACATTATAAGGTAGAGTTTTAAATGCTTTTTGTATTAATTTCTGGTTTTGTTGTGTTTTGGCATTCAGACAAAACAGTGGGAAAAAAACATGTCTTGGGTCCAAAAACAACGTGAAAGAGCTTCTCTTTCCTGTTATTGATCAGCTGACACACATTTATCTTTTCCATTACAAGTGCAACTGATTTTCCAGCCTCATCCATAAATTCATAGCAAGCTTGAAACTTTGCCAGCTGATCATTTTCTGTTGTAAGGATGGAAGCCCGTTTCATGACATGATTCCATCTTTGATAGTTCATCATTGTTGAAACCGTGTACGTTTGTATGTGGAGCTAGTTCATTTCTCCCATTGACTTATCGCACTGTAAATTCATCTTGATGCTGGGTTATTTTGGTCCAGTCTGTTTAGTTTAGCGCTGGTTTGCCTACAGATTACCCGTTGTAATTGGTTGCTCTCATTTGAACAACGTTCATTCATCAGTGGGCTACATTCAACCTCTTTAAATATTTAAAATCTTTAGACTCAATTTAAAGCTGGGTGACTAAGATTGAGTCTCTTAATAGGGGTTGTTAGACATGGATTATTTACCTTTTAAAAACAAATTGGATGTGTCAGTCATTTTCTCTATAGCTAGGAACATGGAGCAAAACTAAAGAATCCACACTATGCCATCAATGATGTATCACACCATATTTTATTCATTTGGGTTGGGTAGCTATCAGTATTTACTGGGGACCCTCAGATAATATTAACAATATATCATAGAGCATGCAGCGGTTGATTGACTCTTCATTTTGCTAATGGGGAGGTGGGAGGGGTAAAATCTACATTTGTGTTTTTTTTTTTTCATATTCCATGTTCTCATCCATTGACAAGAATCCATGCGTAAATGCATGCCTGTCATTTCTGTTTAGTGATGCGTGCAGTAAAGAGAAATGAATACGAAATATGAAAGGCTTCCTAAATGTTTTTTATGGCTTTAGAAATTTCTGCTCACTGTCGACTGTGTCTGTTTGTCCTTCCAGCTCTGCTGCAGTTGATGGCAGCTTCTGAGGCAGGGAGAGATGTGGCCTACTTCACGTTTGGAGATGAAAGACTCATGAAGGACGTGGATGACTTGCACACCTTTCTTAAAGACAACCGCGTCACTGTCGGTAAGAGGCTTGCTGCATGTGCTTCATTCTGTATCAGATGACACACGTTATAAAAATAGATGTTTGTCCTGTTCTTATTGGAGGTGGATGTCATTTTACATTTATGCATTTAGCAGACGCTTCTATCCAAAGCGACTTACATTACATTTAAGATACACATTTTACATTTTTGTCAGTTCCCTGGGAATCAAACCTATGACCTTAGCGTTGCTAGCATCATACTGTAATCTATTTGACAGACAGATGTTCAAAAGTTTTGGGTTGGCAAAATCGCTTCTGCTCACCAAAGCTACATTTACAGTAAAAACTGTAACAGTGAAATATTGTTTAATTATTCAATATTCAAGTGCCATGTACAGGGCTTGACGTTTAACACCCTCCAAATATTATATTATATTATATTATATTATATTATATTATATTATATTATATTAATTATATTATATTATATTATATTATATTATATTATATAAATATATATATATATATATATATATATATATATATATATATATATATATATATATATATATATATATATATATATATATATATATAAATATTTTTCAGTTGTAGTCTTTTTAAAAAGGCATCTGAAATAATAAACTTAAGTGCATTGTTGTGTTTTCAAAAATATAAATTTTTCAATACATATCGATACTAAAATATATTAAATTATTCCAATACTTATTTATCCCAGAATAGATAGACAATACCAGCAGCATTTTCTCGCTATCTAATCTCTCCGACAGCGATTTGACACAAACCCGCCTCCTCAGTCACTCACTCACTCGATTCATTAGCCCCGGATGAATATTGTTGCTGTTACAGGGCTTGAATTTCGCTGTGGGATTGCACGAATTGCACATAATTTTACTAATTCACACAGATTTTGTGCTCACGCCCAAAGTGCACGCGCATAAGGTAAAATACACACAAAATAATGTCAAAATGCTAGTCTTGTTGAGTATTCATATATGTTTTAGGTCAAATGTAAAAACAGAGATCCATTATACAGTTACACATGCATTCTCTCTCTGTGTATCAGATAACAGCAGCCTAATATACATGCTGTCAAATTATGAGATATTAAATATAAATATCTATATGGCTGTTTTTGCCCATGGTATCAATGTGAAAACTGTGGCTAGTAACTTTAGAAAACCACTAGCCACAGTGGCTGGTGAGCAAAAAAGTTAGTGTTCACCTTCAAAAATTGTGTCATTAATTACTCACCCTCATGTCGTTACACAACTGTAAAACCTTCGTTCATCTTCAGAACACAAATTAAGATATTTTTGATGAAATTGAAGAGCTCTCTGTCCCCTCCATAGACAGCTATTTAATTACCACTTTCAAGGCACAGAAATATAGTAAAGACAAGCTCCTCTGAGTGCTACGTCAAAACGGCAGCTCACCATTGGCTAGCGTCAGCATTACGAGCATGCATCGTGTTGCTCTTGTGAACAGGGTCGGCCAATGGTAAGCCGCCGTTCTGCCGTAGAACCCGGATGCACTTTACTACGTCAACAGTGTAGGAGACTCACACAGAAGAGAAGATTGACTAAATTGTTGGATAAAATCATTCTTTTTTTGTTTTCTCATCACTTCATAACATTTAAGGTTGAACCAGAACCTTATTTTTTTAAGTCTCATTTTTTTAACAATGTCTTCCCTACCTTTCTGGGCCTTAAAAGTGGTAATTACATTGCTGTCTATGGAGGGGTCAGAGAGCTCTCAGATTTCTTCAAAAATATCTTCATTTGTGTTCTGAAGATGAACGAAGGTCTTATGAGTTTGTAACGACATTCATTATGAGTAATGAATAAAAGAATTTTCGTTTTTGTGTGAACTAACACTTTTAATGTCAAGCCCTGAATATGTATGTAAATAAAATAAAATAAATAAATAAAAAGGGGCTAATTAAAAATGACAATACATTTACCAATTTCAAAATATTGAGCCATTTGTTTTACATTAGTGCTCTTCAGTATTGTGAAGTTCTTTGTTTCTTTCCCATTTTTCCTTTCTGACGTTTATTGAAACCTTTTTGAGAAAACACTGTCAGCTATCTATTGTACTAAAGTGGAGACGACAGTAAACTCATGCGCTCTGTGATTTATGAATGGCTCTGGACTTGGCTGACGCCATGATGCTCACCATCCCTCAAATCTTTTTCTTTTTCCTCCCTCTCTCTCTCTCTCTCTCTCTCTCTCTCTCTCTCTCTCTCTCTCTCTCTCTCTCTCTCTCTCTCTCTCAAATAGGTGATCTGTACTTCCACTTAAAGCAGTACTCTAATGTGGTGTCTAAGCATGGCCAGTGGCCTAACATCAATCTCTATGGGTACATCATGGATAAGGTCAGTACGAATATGGAAGCAGAGGCCAACCCTGGCCGCAGCGACAGCAACTTGACCACCACGCCTTCCCCCTCTCCTGCGGATTGCCATTAATGCTGGCCTGTCTAAATGCCTCAGTGCTTTCTCCTCCTTTAGACAGACTTTTTGTGAGACATAGGGATGGACATTATGCCTTTTACGTTAACAAGTCACTATGAATAAGGCCACAGGAAGTCTAGCAATAGCCACTGACTGGCTGTAAATCCTCTAGGTTTGATCTTGAGGGAGGTTTTCTTAGAATGCCACACAAATTTACCTGGGATCAAATTTACTGCATGATCTTGTGGAATTAAATGATCCATTTAAGTTGGGTGACCCAAGGTTTAGTGTTTTTAATTGTTTTTGCTTATATCCAGAAATGACCAGTGATTCAGAATAAAGTTTTTAGATATTGTTCACAAATATGCATGAGAAAGAACCTCTAAATACACAGCAAGGTTCCCTGTGACACTCGATTGCTTAATGTATTGCACAAGACTTATCAGGTTTTTTGCCGCAAAGGGAAAAGTATGGCTGGAATATGAAAAGATTCGATAATGAAAGATGTGAAAAGGAAATATTAACTGTTGAAAAACATCTTGTATAATCACACTGATGGAACAGATAGTCTCTGCATGACATTTTTAGCAATTTATTACACTCAAGGTTTTTACCGTTTCATTTTTTCTTTTGATTAAAGGCACCTTTAACAAATGGGGTTGATATTTAAAAGTAGTGAATATTTTCATGTTTTGCTCTTTATTTTATTATTATTTGATAATTAAAATTGTTGATTCGGACACTTGTCAGCCTTTTTTCCTTCCTTCCTTCCTTCCTTCCTTGCCACCTTTCCTTCCTTCCTTCTTTCTTTCTTTCCTTCGTTTCACCTTCCTTCCTTTCTTCTATATACATACATACATACATGTTCAGGACTTCTTTGACATGCTAATCAAAACATGCTAATGCTTTTACCCAAGTTGACACATGGATCAGTGCAGACCTAGTAGCCTACACTACTTCTGTTTTATGAAGTGTTCAATTATTTATGCTCAGTTATAAATTCAATGCCATATATCTAAGTAATAACAATATTAAATTAGTCTTACAGCTTTAAGGTATGTTTATTTATTTTTAATGTGTATTTTTTTAATTCACTTTAAAATTCACATTTCAGTTGAACTAAAACAATTTTTCTTTTGAAATGTAAACACTTTAGTCCAACTCTAACCTCTATTTTTTGCAGAATCTGACTAATAGACTTAGATTGTAGCTTTTTCCAGCATGTATACACTTTAATTGTATAATGGCACTTAATTGGACCATGTTAAAATCCTAAGTTATAGTTCTAATTTAACCTAACTGACCTCTTTTGATCACCACCTTTGCTATGACATTCTTCATCAGTTCAACATTGAGCATAAGTATCACTTGGTGACCAAAAGATGGTCCCTTATAAATGCACTCTTGTTTCAAAATGGATGCTGTATCCCCTTGTTTTCTCTCATACTGAGGTCATGAAAGGGTCGGACTTTAATAGAAATTTAAATGTCAATGAAATGAGTTAAGAAGCATTACATTCTTGTCAACATTTGTTTCATAAAGAATGAAATTGTAGGCATGGAAGTATCAAATCACATTTATTTTTTTATATTCTAAATGACGGCTGCCTTTAATAAGATCTCTGGTAAAGGAGGCTCTTGGCTCCGTCTGTTTCAAGAGCTGAAGTCAGAGAGCACCAAAATGGCATTTTCACTTATAATTGCATGACCTTACTTGTGCTTGGTTACAAGGCGCTTTTTGTTAGATTCGATTATAGCACTGTTCAAGAGTAGAGAGGGACAAATGTAGATGTTTTATTATAATGACGTGTATAACAGCACCGCAATATGAACCTCTGACTCATACAGCACCTTGTACTAGTTAGCTGTTACGCAGCACTTTTTGTGCTCACAGCTACTCCATGTAGTACAATTGGGCAGACTATCACAAACTGCGTTTGCATCTAATATTAACATATATATTGAAGAGTCCGAATTGCTGTATATTTTTCTACATAATTAAAAAGGTCACGCGTGACACTTTGATCCTGAAAATCATGCATTTGGCATTTTCTTAATGCTGTATTTTAATCATGTCTGCTTTACTTCTGAAACGACCATGATAGCAGCCCAGTGATGATTGATGACAATGCTTTCTTTTTTTTCTAGTTGTTGGCCACTAAGAGTGATGAAACTAGTTTTGAGGTACTGAGGGGGAGGGAAGGCAATTAGCTCAGACTGTAAAATCCGCCAACATAAAGACCATCAATCTAGATGACTGAAACCACATGTTCAAGTGAATTCTGCACAATCCCTAAGAAAATTAGGAAAGCATAATTGTCCAACGTGATTAAGAATCAGGGGTTACTGAAAATATCAATGTTCTCATTACACCCTGGCACAACTTATTCATTTTTATAAATATTTAATTGAATTTTAACACACAGTGGTTGCGGGTTTTATATACGAGCATGTTAATTACTATTTAACCTTTATTAAAAGGAAAGTGCCCATGGTAAGAAGTGGAAGAGCCAAGTCTTTGCATTTCCCAGTATAGAAGCATCAGGTAGGGGTTGGACAATGAAACTTAAAACACTGGCCAATATAGTGTTGGAGGTTTTACGCCTCTATATGCACAGCCTGGTTTACATTCCATCAGTAAGAACAGAGCAAAAGCACAGCTGTACATACAATGTTGCAATCCATACAACATAATTGTAGACATATCAGAGTTCAAAAGAGGACAAATTGTTGCCGCACATCTAGTTGGACCTGCGACCTGGACAGCAAACCTGTGTGGTGTATCGGGTGCCATGGTATACAGGGTCAATTTTGGCATACCACCATGATGGACGGACCACCTCCAACAGGAGTAACTGTCGATGCTAGAGGAAGCTGTCTGAAAGGGACGTCCAGGTTAGTTTCTTATTCCAAATGACAAAACTTTTAGTTAGTAACATAATCCAGTACATTACACGTTTTATGTAATGTAATCTGCTTTTTGATTACTTTTAGATTACTTTTGACCAAAATTTGGTTTTGACCAGTTTATCACATTGAATTGAATGATTATATTGTACCATATTGATATAAATACAAAAGAGAGAAAATATAAATATATATATTCAATTTATTTGTTATCGACAACATGAAGTGCATTAAATAATACATTAGCATTTCCCAAATGGGTTCATGAAGGAACTGCAGGGGGTTTCAGATTTTAATGAAAAGCTAATAACTAAATCATTAAAATATATATAATACAAATGTTTGAAAAGGGAAAAAGCCTTCCAAAGACATAGCAATACATGGTTACATGAGTGATAATTCAAATAATAATTGTGTCTGTCAGGCATTGATTAGATATGCAATATTTAGAAAGTTCTCCTTTAAAGTGAAATGATTTCTGTATATCCAGTGATCAAATGCTTTGTGGCCTCTCAGTTGTCCATGTAAATAAAGCCACCTGACTAATGGCTGGTGTGTCAGTAGACTTTCTGCGATATGCTTTTTTAGAAAGGAACAACAAATAATCAATAAATGATCAATGATTTACTACTGTTGTATAATATTTAATCAATAAAAAAGTAACTCTAGTCTGATTAGGAGTATTTTAAAGTACTTAAATTTTGGAATATGATGCACAATCCAGATTACA
The DNA here is from genome assembly GCA_023029165.1 of Gobiocypris rarus. NCBI lineage: Eukaryota > Metazoa > Chordata > Actinopteri > Cypriniformes > Gobionidae > Gobiocypris > Gobiocypris rarus. The sequence continues at coordinate 22,133,451 of CM040927.1, read as the reverse complement.
TGTAATCAGTTACTTCCCAGCACTGCCAGGTATTAACCCGGATTGTAGCTATCCAAAAAACATAAAACCACAGCTGCCCAACTCACTGCAGAATTAAATGAGCACCCTGTTCGTTGGGCGTTCAGTCAATATTCATGGTCAGGCTGCTATAGCCAAACCTTTGGTCAGACGTATCAATGCCTAATGTTGGTTTCATTGGTGCTGCCAACAGTGCAAATCTTGTGCTTTGGACAATATGAAATATGTATTGTTCTCTGATGAGTCACTGTCTTTCTCACATTCGTGGGATTCATGGTGTGGAGGTTTAACACCCGGACTGTTGCTGCCCAGAGTAAAGCATTTGACGGTTTGGGCTGCAATAGCATGGCTTTCCCTACTGTGCCCTACTGCCAAGGATTCTGGAGGACCATGTGCACCTAATGGTTCAAATATTGTACCCTGAAAGGGGTGCCATGTTTCAGCATAATAATGCACCAATGCACACAGGAAGATTTGTGAAATAATGGTTTGATGAACATGAAAGTGAAGTTGACCATCTCCAGATCTAAATATTTTTGAGCAACTTTGGGTATTTTGGAGGACAGTTTTAGTTTATTTTTCTGCTATAAGAAAATATAAAATATATAAAGCAATTGTATATTATATATAGTATAACCCAAACGTTATGTCTAATCATTATCCAATCATCTAATGTGCCAATTCAGCAATTTCAAAGGTATTCTCAGTTCAATTCTGATTGGTGCCCAAATCTGCAGGAAGATTGTCTGATCCCAGAGTCTTTCCATGCATCACAACACAGGTGCTTTATCGTGCAATATATAATGTGTCAATTTTCTTCATTGTAGTGAACTGGACAGATACGTCAAATAAATGATACAAGGTACTCTAAACCTGCTGTTATTTTAGATGCTGCAGTTTAGAGTTGAAAGTGACCAACTGCAGCGCCGCATTCAGCACGTGCATGCGGATTATGGGACGGATTTGACGTTGGAGAGATTATAGGACCGAAAAGAAACGTCCAGCCTGAATCACAGACCGCATCTGAACTCAACCGGACCATCGATCTGCGCGCAGCTCAAGGTGATTTTTTTGTTATGACGTTGAGATGAAGCTACGTGACGCCGTCGAGCGAATGGAAACATATAATGGATGGGTAACAGCTGTAACCAATCGATGCATATTTACGACTGTTCGCTCATATTTACAGCGCATAAATGTATTGGAAGTGATTTTGGCAACGGGATTTTACATCGTTCAAATCAATTTGTCTTTGAATGGGTGGAGATTAAGGGACGAGCTCTATTTAAATGCCCCTTCCATTCATCGCCGGTACTTGAAGCACTGATATAGATAGAGCCTTTTTTATAGCGCAATATGTTATGGTTATCCACAAGAACACTTGCGGCATCAACGAGGATATTTTTAAAGGTGCTCTTCGAGTTTTACATGTAAAATAGGCCTAATAGTAGCCTACTTTTGGAACATATCAGCTATAACATAAGATATTTATTATTGTACACCCCACAGTGACCCCGCAACCACATACAACTGGCCTGTTTAAATTCTAAACCAGATCACATTGTTTGACCATCTTCTTGAAGGACCATGCTCATCGACTATTTTTAAAGGGATAGTTCACCCTAAAATGAAAATTCTGTCATCATTTACTCTCCCTCAACTTGTTCCAAACCTGTATGAGTTTCTTTCTTCTGCTGAACACAAAAGAAGATATTTTGAAGAATGTCATAACCGAACAGAAGTCTCCATTGACTTCCATAGTATTTTTTCTCTACTCTGGAAGTCAATGGGGACCATCAACTGGTTACCGACATTTTTTAAAATATTCTTTTGTTTTCAGCAGAAGAAAGAAACACAGGTTTGGAACAAGTTGAGCGAGTGTAAATGATGACAGAATTTTCAGTTTAGGGTGAATTATTCCTTTAACCCGCAAAAAAAAACAAAAAAACATTGGTGAACATCATATAACTGGGCTTTTAGACCAGCACCAGATTGTTGGTATAAGTTTTTTCCCCCAGGGTTAAATCACTCAAAAACAAAGTTTTTGATTTTAAAAAAGTAAAACTTGTTCTAAGGAAATTCCAATATCTGATTAAGCCTGCCATAATGCCTTTCTGTTTCCTATTTATGAAGGTTGCAACTTGCAGACATGAGTCAGCTAAGGTCCCTGGCTGGTGCTCTAAGAAGCAGTAGCCAATGGATGAGAGGGCACGTGGGGACAGGGAGGCGAGTTTTTGACCCATGTCGTAACTGTTCCAGCGGGGCTCCTGAGCCTTCATTGGCAGCCTGCAGCTCTAGCTATGTCGTGGAGATGTACTACGCTTGGCTGGAGGATCACAAAAATGTTCATGAGGTGCAGTGAACATTTACTAAAGACACTCCAACTCTGTCCCAGTTCAGAAACCCAGTGTGTGTTCTATTAATATAAGAGCACTACAATGCCATCAAGTTTTTTGATTTACAGGAGTACGTTCCCAATCTGTAAACCCCATGCTCATTTTATACTCAATTACATCAGTGTTGTTGAAGTATCACTGGCACAATTATAGTTTTTATAAATTTATTGGTCATATCTTGTAATATTTTGTCTTTAATAAAATTGAATTTTAATTTTAAAGTTAGTTTTTTAATATATATGTATATATAATGTATTTTTAGTAGCATTTATTTAGTTTGTTATTTTAGTACTTTAACTGAATCAAAAAATTAGAAATGTTGGCAGCTAGCTGAAATAAGTTTATTTATTTTTTTATATTATTAGTAATTAAATAAAAGTAATGATGAAAATGTTTTTTTTTTTTTTTATGTTTTTAGTTTTAGTCTGTTAACAATAATAACCCTGATTTACATTTATGCATTTGATAGCCACTTTTATCTAAAACAACTTGCATTGCTTTACGTTTGATCAGTTCATGCTTTCCCTGAGAAATGCATGACTCATGACCTTGGCGATCACCCTTAATCACCCTCATGTCAAGTGTCCGGTTTCCTAGTCGCAGACAAAATGCATGTTTGAGCTGTCTTCACTGAAAGCAACTCACACTGACATATCTTAAAATATATCAGTGCCATTGTTTTGTCTCAAGATGCACACCAGTAATGTTTTTTTTCTTTTCTTTTCTAAGGCACGTTTATAAAAGCTACTTAAATGTCCTAATTTAACTAAGGCCTACTCATGGCTTACATACCAGGCTTGTATGTGATATTTAGCAGAATGTTCAAGCTGATTTGTAGAATAAAAGTGAATGGAGAAAATAAACTAAACAATCTAGGACATTTTGCTGAATATGTTCTTTTGAGTTCCACAGTCATATGGAATTAGAATGACAGAAACGTCAGAAAACCCTTAAGATTTTTTTTTTGAACTAATAAATAAGAAGATTTGACCTTTTGAACTATGTTCTTGCTATATTTGCAACAGTCTTGGGATGCATACTTCCGTAACGCCCAAGCCAGCAGTTCAGAAGAGTCTGGAGAGAAGCAACTATCTTCACTGCTCCAGGGGAGAGGCCAGTCTCAGACACCTGCCATGTCACAGAAGGTGGTGGAGGATCATTTGGCAGTCCACACTCTTATCAGAGCCTATCAGGTAAAGTGAGAAGCTCTGGTTTAAGGCCTGTTCACATCAAGAGCAAGAACTATAACCATATAACCGTAAAGTCTTAATAATCGCAAACTATGGCAATAGCAAGAATAGCAAAATCTGCAAAATACTGTAGCTATAACAATAACGACAAAGATATCATTGAAATCTATTTCAGAACAAGATCTTGAGCATTTAAAACACCTGATGATGTAACTTCAGCATGCACTTATAATAAACAGAATGTTATCATCCGTTGGTGTGGATGCTAATATAGTTATCATTATCTTTACAGTTCATCATTCTTGGTGTGAACGGGTCTTTAGACAGAGGATCTGAGACAGAAATGCAGAATTTTAGGGGATATTATTCACTTGAAAGAATCTAATACACCATAAATAATTTTGTATAAATTAATCCAATCATATACACTAGCACTGGCACTGGACTGTAACAAATCAAAGCCGTGCCTGTACATTCGTACATTTTAGAGTGTCCCTGTGTAGCTATGCAAATCACGTGATTAATTCAAACCTAATTAGACTATTTTTTTCCCTTTTGAAAATGAAAATATCAAAGAGATTGCTTGAATCAAAACAGGTGGTAACATTTTCTCTGCTTCCGCTAATTAATTAGATGAAGTATCGTAGGGATTTATTAAATTCTGTCTTTTGGCAAAGCCAGCATTTTCTTTCCATCTCCTGTTGCCAGCCTGCTGGGATTGTATGTTTAACTTATTGCGAATCCTTATGAGATTTGTTAGTCATGTGACATGCTGGTTCATATTTGTGTGGGTCAGATATCCCCTAGTTACTTCCTGGCTCAGTCTTGCTTCTGGTTCTTTCATGCTTTTATTTGGGTATGGAGAGAGCAAATCACATTCAAACAAAGCGTTTTACCCCCTTTAGGTACGTGGTCACCATGTGGCCAGGCTGGACCCTCTTGGCATCCTTACTGCCGACCTGGATTCCTTTGTTCCCTCAGATTTGATCACATCAATTGACAAGCTTGGTAAGATTATATCCATTTAGCATATTTCCCACTAATATTTAACTTCATAATTCTTCCTTTCACTGTCCTACTTAAATAAAATGCTGACTTAGTTCCTTGCTTGAGGCTCATCCTTATGAGGCTATATCCTTTTTTGTTATTATTCTCTGTATCCTTAGCCTCTCCATCACCAACATTCAATACTGTAGCTGCTGAGTAATACACTTCTCTTTAAATAGAAACTACTATTTACTGTTAAATACATTGTATTTTACAGACTTGATGACAATGTCATTTTTCTTTTGTCCAATCATTAAAAATGCAAGTAATATACAGTATAGTGACTTGAATAGGCATTGCCATCTTCTACAAGATGTCTGGATAAAATGTATTTTATTTATATTATATTGTAAAATGTATTTTATTTTTGAGGGGCATAAAGTCAAGACCTGTCCTGATGTCATAATGAAGAAAAAGCCTTATTAAAAGAAAATCATTGAAAGAAAAAAAAAACCATGTTTTAATCATTCATTATTTATTGGTTTAATATCTATCTATCTATCTATCTATCTATCTATCTATCTATCTATCTATCTATCTATCTATCTATCTATCTATCTATCATCTCTCTCTCTATCTATCTATCTATCTATCTATCTATCTATCTATCTATCTATCTATCTATCTATCTATCTATCTATCTATCTATCTATCTATCTATCTATCTTCTCTCTCTCTCTTTCTCTCTCTCTTTCTCTCTCTTTCTCTCTCTCTCTATCTCTCTCTCTCTCTATATATATATATATATATATATATATATATATATATATATATATATATATACATACAGTATTGTGCAAAAGTCTTAGGCTCGCTAGTATTTTTACACACAAAAGGTGGGTTTAAGCCAGTTAGTTATATATTTTGCTGTAGTGTGTCAGTAGGAAATATCAGTTTACATTTATAAATTAATTTCAATTAATTTTAATAATCTAGTGAGAATTTTGTATGCATAAAGAGTGACAATAGTCTCTATGCTCCACATGGAGATCTGATCTCATCTTCATTGAGTCTGTCTGTGATTACATAAAGAAACAGAAAAACTGAGACAGACAAAATCCGGAAGAACTGTAGCTACGTCTCCCAGACACTTGAGGAAACTTTCCTATATATATATATATATATATATATATATATATATATATATATATATATATATATATATATATATATATATATACATATAATGTAAAATAAAAACATAAAATGAAGCGAAACTGCTTTTATGGGGAAAAGCATGTATTTTAAACATGCATCAAAAAACAGGAAATTATATAGAGAGGCAGACCCTCATTACTGCGTGTCAAGATCAATAAATCTCTTAAAATATCATATCATAGCTTTTTATGACAAGGCAAGGCTAGCGCGGGTTGTAAAATGTCATGTGGTGTGACTCCTCAAAAACGTGATGCAGTTTATGATATTGAAAGACATGAAGTTATTACATTGAAACTTCTCTAGAAAATTATATAAAATATAATGAAAAAAAAATTATATATATAATTTCTAAGAACTTGAACATGTGTTTTAAACTAGATTTAAAAAAAAAAGTTTTACAGTAAATGATATTAACCCACAGACTTCAGGCTTTTAAAAATATCTAACAATATGTTCATCTTTTATTTTATCTACACATACTTGCAGTCTTTATCTTTGTGGTTTATTTTGTCTATTGTCAGCGCTACAGTTCTTGCTTGCATTACAAGCCAGCTCAAGCTACCGGAGCTGTGTGTAATGTAATTGGTGGCTGACCTTGCCAACCCCAGCCACTGTGTTTATACAGTACGTCACTGTAGCAACAAAGCTGCACCCATCCGCTGCATACATCTCCTTTTTAATTATGAAAGGAAAATTAGATTGTTGGAGCCGAATGAAAAAACTCTTTCATTGCAAAGTGAGGACTTCCAGTTATTAGACCATTCATCAAATGACAAATTGTGAGTCCCATATCGTTAAAATGTAACATATAAACCTTATATATTATTAAATATGCTGAACGTATAGAATGTGTACATTCTCTGCAAATAAAACCAAATGCCGTGCTGTTTCTGAGATGTTCCTGCATGTGTATAATCTTTTAGATCAGTCTTTTCATTTTAGCTCAGGGCTTCCGAAGACCATTGGAAGTTGCTTCCCCAATCTCATAATCAGAGCTGATAGCACTTCACGTTATATAAGGATCAAGATTATTGTAATGAAGTTTAGTAACACTGCCTGTACCAGTGCTTGCGTTTTGGTTATTTGGTGACTCATAGCGCTCGATTAATGGAAAGGGGGAGAAAGCGAGCGTAGATGTTTCTGCTTTTAGGTGCTGTAGTCTTGTAAGTGGTCAGCAAACAATTCCTCATTTGCCCATTACAGATTCCCCAGTCCCAGACAGCGACAGGGGCTGGAAGGGAGAGCTATGCCCCAGACTCAATCGCAAGCACAGGTTAATGTTATCTGAGATAAAGGTCCATAAATCTTCCCCTTTGCTCCTGTCGGGTCCTATTGCCTTTAGTGTCGCCAGAGTAGAAGGATGTAGCACATGTTCTCACAACAGATCGAAAAAGAGAGAGTAATAGCCAGTGAGCAGACCTCTCAAAACATGCCTCTTTTACCTCACTACTCTCTCAATGTGTCGGTCAGGTCAGGTTTTGTCATAGTTTTTCCTATAGCCTTTGTGCAGCTAATGAGGGCGTGTATTGGACCAGAAGGCTCTTAATTTCGGTATGATGCATCTTTCCTCTTTATCTGTACTGTGGCTTTAATTACATTTGCACCTGTCTCCTCTTGTGTGTATTCCTCTCTTGAGGAGACACAGTCTTACTGATAGACCCCAGTGTTATCTACAGGATGCATTTGCAAACTACTATGACTGCCTGCATTGCATGGTTTTCTTTCACCGTTTAAGGGTGTAACTAACCATGAAATTGGTAAAGATGTTAGTTAGAATTGACATATCAGGGCTCTAGGTGTGACTGAAATTGTTGAAAATATGTCAGAAAATAAAGATGTGCTACAATAACTAATATAGAAAGCTTTGTGTGGGTCTTTATACGGTTTTGTTGTATATGATCTTAAAATTGATTGTGAAGCAGCCGTTTTCCTCTGCAAAACAAACAGGTATTGTACAGTCTACAGTGATTTCTGATTAGTTGGTAATATGACAAACTGTAATTGAAAATACATATTCACCACAGTGAATGAATAATGGTATTCTAAAAGAAATGATTAGTTTTAAGATTAAATCGACTGTGAAGGAAACCATTGTTGGAACCATAATCAACACATCTTTACGTCACTGTAAATCATAATATTTGGTTTAAAAAGGAACAGGGTGGGGGCCTTATTACATTTCATTACAGTGTATTTTTGTTGCCATTTTTGCTTTACCATGCTTCTCCTCTTTAATCTTTAGGGTCGTACGGCTTGGGAGAATCTGATCTCGATAAATCATTTCAGTTGCCACTAACCACATTTATTGGGGGAAATGAAAGCACACTCCCACTGAGAGAAATCATACACAGACTTGAGGTGGGTAGATGCTGGATTACTGTGATATCACCCAGTATTTGAGAGGAAACACTCCTTCCTCATTTCTCATTAGCTGGTTTTGTGACTGGATTGATTCAGATATGACATTCACTAGCTATTCTGAAAGGATGTAATTTGGGTAAATATGACAAGCTCATCGCTTATATTATGATGTTTAATTATACTTCAAAAATGAATGCATTAATAAATGAAAGGGTAAACTGAATGTTCTTGGAATGTTCCAGACATCATACTGTGGACATACTGGAGTGGAATTCATGTTTATCAACAATATGGAGCAGTGTCAATGGATCCGACAGAAGTTTGAGACTCCAGGAATCATGATATTTTCTGACAGAGAGAAGAGGACCTTGCTGGCCAGGCTGGTTCGCTCAACGCGGTGCATATCTTTAAAATAATGTACTATGGGTTGTTTTCTTGGTTCTTTATAAGAGACTTTTTTTTCCCTGCTTAAACCATATTTTGGGAAGTCATGGTTGTGTGTGTGTGTGTGTGTGTTTGTGTGTGATATATTAGAATGAATATATAATCGAATGGGAAGGGCATTTTATTTATTTTTAATTTAGCAAAATGAAAGTAAAGCTGACAATGAATGAATGTTCTATGGTAATGATTCAATGTTCTAGGTTTGAAGACTTTCTTGCTCGCAAATGGTCTTCGGAGAAACGATTTGGTTTGGAAGGCTGTGAGGTCCTCATCCCTGCCCTGAAGATGATCATCGACAAGTCCAGCGAAGCTGGTATAGAGAGTGTAATTATGGGAATGCCTCACAGGTACCTTGAAAACCTGCTCCTTTCAATCTCACCCTACTTTTATGAATCCACCCCAGCAATAATAACACAACCTCTGATTCACACAGGGGACGACTGAACGTCCTGGCCAATGTAGTTCGCAAAGATTTGGATCAGATATTCTGTCAGTTTGATCCCAAACTTGAGGCTGCAGATGAGGTAATATGATAAAAAAAAAAAGCTTTTGTCATATCGGTTCTTATCTTATTGTGCTTCTGATGTACATTCAACACTTTAATCTTCTGCAGGGTTCAGGAGATGTGAAATATCATTTGGGGATGTACCATGAACGGATCAACAGGGAAACGGATAAGAATATCACATTGTCTCTGATGGCTAACCCCTCTCACCTAGAGGCGGTAGATCCTGTAGTTCAGGGCAAGGCTAAGGCAGAGCAGTTCTACAGAGGAGACACTGAAGGAAGGAGGGTTGTACTTTTATCTTCAGATTGTCTTTAAAGATGAACCACTGCAAGACATAGCCACATATTCCACCTTTTCCTGCTGTATAATGGCATGTTTGATGAATACAAACCAAAAACAGCATTTTGAAGACATCAATTTCTTTCTTTGCAGGTGATGTCCATTCTAATGCATGGCGACGCTGCATTTGCAGGTCAGGGAGTCGTATATGAAACCTTCCATCTCAGTGAGCTGCCTTCATATACGACTCATGGCACCATCCATGTTGTGGTCAATAATCAGGTTAACATCAAACATCAGATTTTCCTATTAGAATCGATTTGAGGAGTAGCCTTCTGCAAAACCTTAACCCCTGACCTTTTAATATGTCGTAGATTGATGAGTGTTATCTGATGTTTCCAGATTGGATTCACCACAGATCCTCGAATGGCACGGTCTTCTCCCTACCCAACGGACGTGGCTCGTGTGGTCAACGCACCCATCTTCCATGTCAACGCTGATGACCCAGAGGCTGTGATGTATGTGTGCAAGGTTGCTGTAGAATGGAGAAACACTTTCAACAAAGATGTGGTGATTGACCTGGTAAATACTGTGAAGATACATCATACATATCATTAAAATAACACTGAACCTTAAAAGAAATCACTGACTTGGACTGCTATAATGTTTGATTACACAAGATCTATTTTTCTGGTTTAGAATCACAATCTTTTCTGTTACACTTAGGGGTTTCAACCAGGGGACTGTAAAGTTAAAGGGGTACTTCAGCGCTGGGAAGATGAATCTGTATTTAAACTGGGTCATTAATGTAGTAGAAATGTGAAATTATTTTTGAATTCGGTGACTTCTAGACTGAGAAAACACAGAAAATTTATTTTTGTCTCATGGGGATGAAAGGCAACAATTCCCAGAACGCACTGCTTCACTGCCCTACTCTAGGCACGGCTAGTCGGCTACTGGATTACTGGATCACTTGCTCACTGCGTTCATTTTCAGAAAATCAGTTCAGTTAGAGACACTACAATTAAAAACTGAACGTGTCTGTTCGATAAAGCGAGTGAGCCGATTGAGCGTCACGGCACAAACGCAGCAGGATCGGATTACATTCATCACATGAGCTGAGGTAATCGCGGGATTCGCGGCTGCATTAACAGCACGTGATCAGTCTGGCGTGTGTTCAGGTCATGTCTTTGGAAGCTTAACTTTCATAGGAAGTTTAAAAGTTAAAACACTCACTTTGGTCTCCATCGCTCCGTTTACATGAATCTCCGCAGCTCCGCGACCCGAGTGCTGTGAGTGTGATGTTGAAAACATGAGGAAACAGCGCCTCCTGCTGGCTGTAGTCTTCAGCCTCTGGCCAAACACTCCTCCGATGATGACGCAAAATGACGATATTTGCATCATCGGAAGAATTTTTCCAGAAATAAAATACATAATTCTCTCGTCTCAGGGTCATACGAGATTTACTTATCTGTATACGGCTGTTTTCACTGATGAAAAAACGGCCTGATGATTTCCTTGTTCTATAAAGTCCCTCCTTCAGAAATACGTAACGAGTTCTGATTGGGCCAGCGGTTCCCGTGTTGTGATTCGACAGCAGCTTAGCGCACGCTGCCGGAAAGGTCCCGCCTCTTACCATAACGGGGAGATACGCGCACTCAATGTTATTGCAAAAATGTCTATATTGACTTATCAATTTGAGCCGGAATCAGACCCGGAGAATATCGGATCTATTACAACCTGCTCAGGAAAGACTTTTGCAGGATGTTTCACAATGGTGAGCTGTCTATTCAGTAGTTGTCATGCTTGGTATATGCAGGAATCATGAAGTTAATTTCAATATCTTTTTAAGACTTTTTGAAGACTTTCTCAAAATATTTTAAGACCTCATCGCACTTCAAGTTCTAATCAGATTCACAGAGCACAACCATACAACAGAACTCAGATAACCCCACACAAAACCAGCATTTCGCAAAATACATGATCACCCGTAGCCATTTCCATAACACCAAAAAGGAGGAATTTAGAACTCTGTTACATTGACTTTAGGCAAGGCTCGAAATTAAGCCTGTTCACGTCATTCACTTGTCGATTAAAAAATGTGCTTGTCCGGACATTTATTTCTGGTGTGTTGTACATAAATATAATTTATTCTGAAGCAATATTCTCAGCAGTGTTCAATCAGCTTGGACATAATTAAATGGGACTATTTGTGATATTTTTACCTTTTATAAAGGACATTTTCCCCTAATTTTATTAAATATAGGCTATGTTTTTTTTTTATTTTATATTCTTATATTTTATCAATAAATGATTATAAAAAAAAATTAAATTTTAATAAGACATTATAGGGCTGTTACAAAGCAAATTAAATAATTTGCACTGATAAATTAAAACATTATTAAATAATGTTATGAAATTGTTTACAATATTTATTTGAATATACAAATAAGAAATGTTGTAAAGAATGTTTAAACATGAAACTAAACCGCCAGTAGGTGGCGCAGGTGGCCGTTGAATGAGTTAGTCATTGATTCAAACGATTCATTCAAACTCTGACCGTCTGAATGAGTGAGTCATTGATTCAAACGTTTCGTTCAATAGGCTGATTCATTCGCAAATGAGGCAATCATTTACGAAACCTGCGTGAAGTTGGCTCACCCAACGCAAAACTTCGCAAAATAGTCTCGATCGTTTGTGCTCCGTTTGTGCTGGTTTGTACCATAAAAATTTTCGTTTGTGCTGCTTTGGTTTTTAAGATATTAAAAAAAACATTTTTAGGTCATTCTGAGGTCACTCAGCCCCCCACATTCTCCAAATTCACCTCAAATAGCCTCGTTTGTTTGTGCTTCGTTTGTGCTGGTTTGTGCAGATAAAAGTGCCGTTTGTGCTGCTTTCGTTTTTAAAATATTGGCCTTTGAATTATAGACGATGACGTCACCAGCCCCCCGACCTGCTCCAAATTCACCCAAAATAGTCTCACTCGTTTGTGCTTCGTTTGTGCTGGTTTGTGCTGATAAAAGTGTCGTTTGTGCTGCTTTCGTTTTTAAAATATTATACATTGAATTATAGCCGATGACGTCACCAGCCCCCCGACCTGCTCCAAGGTCAACTTAAATAGTCTCAATCGTTTGTGCTTCGTTTGTGCTGGTTTGTGCCGGTAAAAGCTGCGTTTGTGATGCTTCCGTTTTTTAGATATTAAAATAATATTAAGGTAGTTATTTTGAGGTCACTCAGCCCCCCGACCTGCTCCAAGGTCAACTTAAATAGTCTCAATCGTTTGTGCTTCGTTTGTGCTGGTTTGTGCCGGTAAAAGCTGCGTTTGTGATGCTTTCGTTTTTAAAATATTATACATTGAATTATAGCCGATGACGTCACCAGCCCCCGATCTGCTCCAAATTCACCTCAAATAGTCTCAATCGTTTGTGCTTCGTTTGTGCTGGTTTGTGCTGATAAAAGTGTTGTTTGTGCTGCTTTCGTTTTTAAAATATTATACATTGAATTATAGCCGATGACGTCACCAGCCCCCGATCTGCTCCAAGTTCACCTCAAATAGTCTCAATCGTTTGTGCTTCGTTTGTGCTGGTTTGTGCTGATAAAAGTGTTGTTTGTGCTGCTTTCGTTTTTAAAATATTATACATTGAATTATAGCCGATGACGTCACCAGCCCCCGATCTGCTCCAAGTTCACCTCAAATAGTCTCAATCGTTTGTGCTTCGTTTGTGCCGGTAAAAGGTTCGTTTTTGTGGCTTTCTTTTTTTAACAACACAGAAGTAAATTAGCCTGGTTAGATTCAAACGGCAAACCAAATTACATTAAACAGTAGCATTCACTTAATTGTTACTGTGTATTTTTCGACTAGCCTATTAACGGACAAAGCGGATCACAGGATGTGTGGAAAAAAAACAAACTCCAAGTTTTTTACTTGCTACTGTACATGGTGTTACGTGAATAACAGCCTTAAAATTGACATTGTCATTAATGCACGCACCACAATCTGTTAATCTCATCTGTTTAGGCCACATGTAGCTATGTATAGACCTAAATTATACAGTAACGTTACCCTTGAAAGTCTCTTAAGCTCACCAAAGGAAGTATTAGGGAAATATTACACTTTAAATTAATAATTATTATTTCTGTGATGTCAACGCTCAATTTTCTGCATCATTGCAGTCTTCAATATCACGTGGTCCTTCAGAAATCATAGTAAAATGCTGTTTTGTGCTCAACTATGATAAACTATTATTGAAGCTTGATTATTAAGAATAGTTCTTAATTTTTGTTTTGTAAAAACCGTGATACAATTTGCTTTTACCTTTCTATAAATCAAAAATAAAATAACAGCATTTATGTTAAATATAAATATTTTTAACAATATAAATGTCTTTGCTGTCTCTTTTGATTAATTTATTGTGTCCTTTACCTAACCTTTGAATGATTGTGTATCATGGTTTCCACCAAAAATAAAATAAAATACTAAGCAGCACAACATTGATATTGATAATAAGTAATGTTTCTTAAGCATCAAATCATTAGAATCATGTGACACTGAAGACTGGAGTAATGATGATAAATTCAGCTTTGATCACAGGAATAAATTACACTTTACTATAAATTCACATAGAGAACAGCTGATTTACACTGGAGTAATAATCAATAATGTTACTGTTTTTACTTTTTAGCCTACTTGTATTGTTTGATTTAATAAATACAGCCTTGGTGAGCAGAAGATACTTCTTTCAGAAACATTACAGCCTAATGTTTTGAAAATATAATGTATGTACTTACATTTGCCAAATTTGATTTAGTAACGACTTTTGTAGTTTGATATTACATTAATGTTTCCTCTACTAACTGCTAATTTCAACTAGAACACTCCTAGTGTGTCACTTGCACCTAGTGGTGGGAGTGAAGTGCAGCAGATTAAACTGCAAATAAATACAAAGTTAAATCAGGAGAGACCAGTGAATGAAGAAAAATAAATCTTTATTGAACAAATGATAGTGAGGAGAATTGAGAACAAATGAGAAAACACCACAGAAACTACAAAAACATTGATACGGAGTTGCTGTTCTATTAATACGTCTTTACTGGCAACATTTTGATAAGAGATTTAGATTTGAGTACAAACCCATAATAAAACGCTTCATGCTCATTAATCGAGGGCTGGTGACATCATTGTCTAACGTTTTTGTGTCTAATATTTTAAAAAGAAAGCCACAAAACGCCTCTCAGGTTACTCGCGTAACCTATGTTCTCTGAATAGGAACGAGACGCCGCGTAGTGACGCATTTGGGAACGCCCACTGGGTGTGCCGATTGTCTGAAGCCCTTATAGAATCACGCCAATTCATTGGCTGATGGCGCAGCGCCGCCCCAAGCTCAACACCTTGAGCCTATATGCCGCCATCTTATCTCCAGATTTTTCTGCCGAAAAGAAAGCCTGTCGGCAGTACAAGGAGCTTGGCAGCGCGCGGCGTCGCTTCCTATTCAGAGAACATAGGTTACGGTAACCTGAGACGTTCTCTTTCATAGGTTCACTGACGCCGCGTAGTGACGCATTTGGGAACGGTATACCAAACACGCTAAGCTAACGTGCTGCGCATCTGGCACAAAACGCCAGGAAAAATCCTGCATGGCTGGATTTAAGCAGAAAGAACATGCGAACCCGGAGCCATGTCAAGATCCAAACTATAAAACTTCACAAATGTGTGCGGAGAGGACCAACCTGCCGCTACACAAATGTCTTCTAAACAAACTCCCTTAAAAAGAGCCTGAGAGGCGGCCACACCTCTAGTAGAGTGTGCTCGAACGCCTAGAGGTGAAGGAAGTCCGCACCTCATAAGCTAAGGAAATAGCCTCTGTTAGCCAATGCGAAACTCTCTGTTTTGAAGCGAGCCCACTGCAGCCAGCTCCAAAACATACCAGTAACTGGCTAGACTTCCTCCAACCACCCGAACGGTCCACATATATCTTCAATGCCCGGACCGGACATAACAAGTTCAACCTTTCGTCCTCCGAAGAGGCAAAAGGCGGAGGGTGGAAAGAATGGAGGACAGTAACCTGCGAGCGAAAAGAGGTTGACAAAACCTTGGGCACATAACCCGGCCTGGGTCTTAAGGAAACCTTAACCAGCCCCGGAGCAAAATCCAAACAAGTCTCGCTAACAGAGAGCTTGTAAGTCCCCTACTCGCTTCAAAGAGGTCAAAGCCAACAAAGAGCCACCTTCAGAGTCAGAATCCGAACTGGTGCTGACTCCAAGGGTTCAAAGGGAGCCTCCGACAACCCCTCCAGGACAACTGACAGGTCCCAAGGAGGAACAGTAGGGGGGCGTACTGGTCTCAGGCGCCTAACCCCTCTCATGAAGGACGAAACTAGCCTCTGTCTCCCCAAAGGAATCTCGTCCGTCTCTCTCTGTGAGCGGCCATGGCGGCTATATACACCCTGAGCGTAGTGGCCGCGGCCGCCGCAAACTTCTCTTGTAAGAACTCCAGTACTGAACCAACGGGGCAGTTAACTGGGTTCACTTTACGAGCCGAACACCATGTCCCAAACACTCCCCACTTCGAGGAATAGAGCTTTCTAGTAGAGGGAGCTCTAGCATTATCAATGGTCTCCTGGACATCTGGAAGACCAACACTTACAGTGGGTGGCCCTTGATCGGCCACACCCATAGCTTCCAAATCTCTGGACGAGGATGCCAGATCCTGCCCTGAAGCTGGGACAACAGGTCTTTCCTGACTGGAATCTCCCAGGGGGAGGACTCCAGAAGAGGAATCAGCTCTGAGAACCATATCTGGGACGGCCAAAATGGTGCTACCAGCAGGAGAGACAGACCGCTCTGTCTCACCCTGTGCAGGAGCCGGGATCAACTTGATGGGCGGAAATGCATAAAGTTTCATCCTTGGCCAAGGATGAGCGAACGCATCCAGTCCCAGCGAAGCTGGGGGTTTAGGAGAACCAAAGTGGACACTGGGACGACTCTTCCGACGCAAAGAGGTCCACCTCTGCCCTGCCGAACCTCTCCCAAATCTGGGCTACCACTAGTGGGTTCAGCATCCATTCCCCTGACCTGAGTTTCTGCCTCGATAGAAAATCTGCTGCAGGTTCAGGATCCCAGGAACATGGACCGCCCTGAGGATAGGAACTTGTCCTGAGCCCACAGGAGAAGGCGAGCATGCCCGCTCAGGGTGCGCGACCGCGATCCCCCCTGGCGATTTACATAAGACACCACCGCCATGTTGTCTGTCCTGACAATGACATGGTGCCCTATAAGGAAGGGAAGAAAGTGCCAAAGGCCCAGGAAGACCGCTCTTAACTCCAGACAGTTTATGTGCCAGGTTAGAGTCTCCCCCGTCCAGATTCCGTAAGCTGGCCGGCCTTCGAACACCGCACCCCAACCGGTGAGAGAGGCGTCCGTCGTAATCATCTGGCGACGGAATACAACCCCATGCTGACACCTCTCTGGAGAAAGAGAGGTCTCGCCACACTGATAGAGCTCGAGAACAACTTTGCGACACTCTCAGTAGGCGATAGGGCGATCCTGTTGATCGAGCCCCTGCAGACTTCATCCACCAGTGGAACAGTCTCATATGAAGCAGACCCAAAGGAAGCACTTGGGAGGCTGCGGCCATGAGACCTAGAAGCCTGCGACAGGTCCCGACAGACACATGCTGGCCGAGCACGAAGCGGGCCAGACATGTCCTGATGCTGGAAATCCGGGCAGGAGCCAACCGGGCCTGCATTGACACGGATTCCAGACAGACCCCAAAAAGATGGTCTGCTGGGACGATGCGAGAACACTCTTGTCGGTGTTCACTCTAGGCCAAGAGACTGGACATGGCGAAGCACAATGTCCCTGTGACGGATTGCCAGCTCCTTGGACTGAGCCAGAAGGAGCCAATCGTCCAGATAGTTGAGTATACGGATGCCCTGGAGCCTCAGCAGGGCCAGCGCGGCATCCATGCACTTGGTAAAAGTCCTTGGCGCTAGAGCAAGACCAAAGGGGAGTACTTTGTATTGAAAACCTTCCTCGAAGGCAAACCTGAGGAACTTCCTGTGTCGCCGAACAACCTGAATATGAAAATAAGCATCCTTCAGGTCTATCGACACGAACCAGTCCCCTGCACGAACTTGGGCAATGATAGACTTCAGTGTAAGCATCTTGAAACGCCCTCTGATGAGGAGAAGTTCAAACGACGCAGGTCTAGTATAGGCCGCAAACCGCCGTCCTTCTTCGGAACCAGGAAGTAACGGCTGAAAAACCCCTGTTCTACCTCCGTAGGTGGAATTTCCTCTATCGCTCCTTTGAGAAGGAGGGAAGATAGTTCCTGTTGTAGAACAGAGGCCTCTGAGACGCTGTTTACTACAGTTTGGAGGATCCGTTGAAACGGGGAGGGTTGCGGCAAAACTGAAGTGTGTAGCCCGACCGAATCGTGCGAACTACCCATGGCGATACCCCTGGTAGACATTCCCACTCGCGGAAGAAATGAGACAGAGGAAGCGGAGTGGTGAGGTGCAGAAAGCATACCTGTTTTGCTGAGGTGAAGACTTGTTGGACCTCGGTGGGGGGCACATCTGACCGCAACGGAGAGCCCTTGGCGTCCGGATGCGGAGAGGGAACTTCCCTGGCCTGGGTAGATGAAAGAAGGTTGGCCCCTCCCTGGAGAAAATCGACTGTGTCTCCTATACAGCGGCCGCGGTTAGGCTCGACGGACGTGGGGAGAAAGTCTAAAACGTCTCCTTTCTCTAACGCCGGAGGTGAAAAGGGAAGAGTCAATTCCGCACATCGAGACGCGCTGGGCGGCGAATGTGACGGGTGTGGACTCAGAGAGCAGCCAAGGGGAGGGCAGAAACGCTTGCGCGGTCTGACCCTGTCCCGTACGTCGGACGCTGCTCTCCTTTTTCTGACCAGAGGGTCAGGAATGGCTCAGGGGAGCCGGAGCGTTCTTGGGTCTGCCACCAGAACGCTTAGGCTCGATACGTCTATGAGGCCTCTGGCGCGGGAATGGACGGCCACGAGCTCCCAAACTGTAGCAGGTGGGAGATGACTCTGGTCACTCCTTCCGGCAGGGAAATCCCTCCTGCGGAAGGGCGCTCTAGGCTGGGAGGAGGAAGTAGTAGGGGAATCCCTCGTCCTCCTAGGCATAAACTGCCTAAAAGCAGCTGACTGGGACGGCTCTGAATTTTTCAACTACCGTGCTAACGGCCTCGCCAAATAATCCGGACTGGGACATAGGAGCGTCCAGGAGGAAGACCTTCTCCTTGTCACGGATTTCTGTTAAATTCAGCCAAAGGTGGCGCTCAGCGCCACCGACCCAGCCATCGAGGCCCAACAGCACGCGCAGTATGTTTAGTGGCCCTAAGAGCCAAGTCCGTAGCTCACGGCTCCTTAACGGCCTCAGGAGTGAGGCCGCCGCCCGCCCAAGTCCTTCAATACATCCGCTGATAGGCCTGGAGAATGGCCATCGTATGAAGGGCCAGACCAGCCTGACCGGCCGCGACGTAGGACTTTCCGATTAACGCGGAAGTGGTCCTGCACGGTTTAGACGGAAGGAGAGGGCGTGACTTCCACGTGGCGGCCGAGGAAGGAGAGAGATGCGACGCCAGCGTATCCTCGACTGACGGAACGGTAGAGTAACCGTGCTCCACTGAACCAACTAGGTTGGTGAAGTCAGCGGCTGCCGCGTTAGTCAGTCGGGAGGAGAACGGCTGTTTCCAGGATCTAGATATCTCATTATGTAGATCGCCGAAAAACGGCAGCTTTCTCCTCGCTGGGCGAGCGTTAGAACCACTCAAAAACCTCTCATCGAGTTTGGAGGTTTGAGACTCGTGAGGTTCGCCAGGCCAGTCGATCGCGAAGCTTCGGTGGCACGCGCAAGCACGTCAATAAGCTCCGAATAGGCCGCTGAAGGCCGCGCCTCCTGGCCGCTGGGCGGGAGAGCGTCATCAAGTGAAACAGGCCCGAAATCCTCGGAGTCGGACGCTGTAGTAAACACGACATCATCCAGACCGAAAGAAACGGCATCGCGTGCTTCCGGGCTAGGCATCATATAGTCGTGAACATACTCGACTGGCAAACGCACGTGCTCGGGAGAGGGAGGGAGAGAGAGGGGAAGGCCCGTCTGCTCGCACTCGACGTCCTCGAGCTCAACATCCGAACCCCAGGCCGCGGATCCGAGGGAGGCCTCGGCCGCCTCTGAAGCGCGGCGGGGGGGAGCGGATGATTCCTTCTCAAAAAGCGCGAGCCTCGTACGGAGGGTTTTGAGAAGGAGATTTTCACAAAATCTACATTTCGAGGTGCCCTGAACCGCCTCGCGCGCGTGAGCAAAACCCATGCACTTAACGCACTTACCATGCGGGTCGCCACCGAGATAAAGCGAGTGCACGGCGGGGGACAACGACGAAACTCCATCGCACTTCACGAAGAGGAGAACAAAGTTCCGCTATCCGAAGTCGCTGAAGTGCAAAGGTGATAGTAAAGTAGTAGTTTTGGGTCAGAAGAATCGCACGAAGGGAGCGATGCTACCACTTCGTGAAGGCAGAAAATCTGGAGATAAGATGAGCGGCTAGTATAGGCTCAAGGTGTTGAGCTTGGGGCGGCGCTGCGCCATCAGCCAATGAATTGGCGTGATTCTATAAGGGCTTCAGACAATCGACACACCCAGTGGGCGTTCCCAAATTCGTCACTACGCAGCGCCGAGTGAACCTATGAAAGAGAACGAACCTTTTACCGGCACAAACAAAGCACAAACGATTGAGACTATTTGAGGTGAATTTGGAGCAGATCGGGGCTGGTGACGTCATCGGCTATAATTCAATGTATAATATTTTAAAACGAAAGCAGCACAAACAACACTTTTATCAGCACAAACCAGCACAAACGAAGCACAAACGATTGAGACTATTTTGGGTGAATTTGGAGCAGGTCGGGGCTGGTGACGCCATCGGCTATAATTCAATGTATAATATTTTAAAAACGAAGGTATTTAACCTCAGTTCATTGGATCTTTGATTCAACCTCGTTCAGTAACACACTGTTGCTGTAAGATGCGTGGTTCTGCGGTGATCTTTGTTTGGAAACATTTTCACAGCTGAAACAGTAAATATTTCATCTAAAATGTAAGCGACTTAAATGTTAATTAATTGTTTATTGAGCTGTCATTTTAAATCACATTTTCAGTCGTGATGTATTCAGGAAAACAGCACTCTTGGTTGTGTTATGTTGCTTAACTGTATTATATAATTATACAATCTTTTACCGCAGTATTCTACTGAGTTTCTCTGAGTTTCCTCGCTCATGTGTTGTGATTTCTCCTCCAGAGGCTGCGCGAGCCTCAACAGCGCTACCTTGTTACCGTCAGTTTGTTACATTAGATATTATTATCCACTACCGATCGTCACTTACACTAATACATGCAGAATCATTCTTGTATTTTGGTGATTCCCTAGTTAGAATAATCTTTCTGCGAATCCAGCATTAAACTGATTGAGTTTGAGGATGCAGTCCTTAGCAAAATGTGCTGCACATAGTTTTAAATTGTGATTATAATTTTCCGGAACCGAGTTAAACATAAATTAACCATTGATCTCTACGTACAGCGTCAATGGGAAGGCCAAACAAAGGTGATTTGACTCAGGGGTGAAAATAACAGCGTCTCCATGACATGGCGACAAACACACTCTTCAAAAACAACACTTTCTCTTCTCCACGCGGGAGAGCAACAGGTCAACGCCCCCTTTTTTTGCGTGTTCTTGTGGGCGGAGGGTTAGTCAACAAACTGTTATAGTGACATCATTAAAGCAGGAAGTGCAGGGGTGTAGTCCAAACCGGCCGTTCGCTGTAGGCTTTGAAAGGGAACTTCTGATAAATAAAATATCTCGCTTGGCATTGAACTTTGACTTATAATTTTACAGGTATTATTTATGCTCTAACAGCAACATTACACACTAACTAAAGTTTGAAAGATGGAATCGCGAAGAACGGGACCTTTAATGCTAATCGCTGAAGTAACCCTTTAATGCAGGGGGGCCATGGACAGATATATTTATTAAAATATATAAATTAAAAACACATCAGAATATGTCAGGGAAAAGCTTTTAATATTGTGCAGCTTTTAACATTTTAACAGTGGTGTTTCTTTTGTGAACGAATCAGTGTTTTTGAAGGAATCGGTTGAGTGAATGAAACAATGACTCGCTCATAATGAAACGTTACTGAATGAATCATTCGAGTTAATGATTCCATGACTGTCTTATATTGTAACCATGTAACTTGCAGAAAAGCTTACTGAAATGTCCTCACTACTAAAGTCCAGTTCACAATAAGAATGAAGTACTACAATAACTTTAATGTTAAGTAATAGCAAGGATTTTAATTGGCTGTCATTGTCTTATTTATCAGCTGGGATAAGAAACGCTCTGAAAGTGATTCCAATTTCCAGCAATATCGTTGTGGTGTGAACTCCGATATTCAATTAAATTTTATTCACATTTATTTGTATACTGCTTTTTACTGTTATTTTTCTTTGTGTGAGTGGCCCTTAATGTTCAGACTGAAAACCTTGTTTGAAAAGCAAAACAGTGTTTTTGCACTATTGAATGGCACTTCAGAAAGGGAAAACTACCTGAAGAATCGCTTTCAGGAATAGCCTGCTATGAGGCCATTCGCGAAGAATACTTGGGATCTTGAGTGCCATAGCCTCGTGAATTTTGAAAACTTGGAAATTAAACTAATTTAAACTATATCTAAAATATATTAAATAAACTTTCATTTCTAACTGCTTAAGATTTAGAAAAGAATGGCAAGATGTGAAAATGGATCTTAAGTAGACACTGGTAATAGTGTTTTATTATACAACAATAGAAATTGTTTGGATTAATGATACTGAATTTGTATCTTATCACATGCAAATTGACGTTGGTGATGTGTTTTGTAGGTGTGTTACCGGCGGTTTGGACATAATGAGATGGATGAGCCCATGTTCACTCAACCCCTCATGTACAAACAGATCCGCAAACAGGAACATGTGCTGAAGAAGTATGCCGACAAGCTCATCTCTGAGGGAGTTGTAACACTGCAAGAGTTTGAGGTTTGTGTCTCACTCTATGGAAATCTCATTATTGTGCCATTATGTAACGTGAAAATGTCCACCTGCTGTTGTTCCTCCCACAGGTCACCCTAATTGACCTTTTTAACTCATCTAAAGCATCTTTTCCACAGCTGTTGTTTTCCTGGCCTATTAGGAGTGATGGGTTTCCTGTGCCGTTTGTATATTGTTTCCTGACAATTGATGTGATTCCTGACAGTGTTCAGATGCTCAGCCAATGTCTTTTCGCTCTGGCTATGACACGTTTCATACTTCACCTGATGACCCAGGCTCTCATTCCCTGGGCTCAAAGCTAGCCACCCTCCTCCTCCTCCCAACCACCCTTAGATTTGTGTCGCCGTAGAAACCACAATCGTCGGACCAAACCATCCCTCCAGTGCGGATAGCTGACACCTTGTCTCGCCCGGCGACAGCTCGTTTTATTTACAACTGCATCCCTGTCACTCTTCACTCGCTGACATAGCTCTGGGGATTTCACTTAGAGAATAAATTGTGACTGAAATCTTGCTGTTTTCTCTACGCCGTAGCACATAGGTGCCATGAATCATTAATTAATAATTTGTCACAAATGTGTCATGTGTCTGGGTTTTTGATGAATATAGTGGATGGCGGGCTAGTGCTGTACTGTGAATTGTTTTCAGGAGGAGGTTGCTAAATATGACAAGATCTGTGAGGAGGCATATACCAGCTCTAAAGATGAGAAGATCCTACATATCCGCCACTGGCTTGACTCTCCGTGGCCAGGTACATTTATAGATACCAGGCGTGGATTTAAACCAGTGTTTTTCAAACATTTTGACTCCAAGGCCCTCCATTGTGCTCAACAATATTCGAAAGCTCCTTAGTCCTAGTTTAAAACTTGTTTTAGTCTATGGGGACTACTAGTTTTTGTAAATTAAAGTAGTAACTAAAATATTAGAATTTCAGAAGTTTTAGAAGCTAAATGTACTTCAAAGTTCCCACTCTTTTTTTAACCAATGCATTTCCCAGTCATTCGTAAAGTATTGGGTAAGCATTAAGGATTTTTTTTTTTTAGTCACAATTTCTACTCAACAAAATATTTTAGAGCTTGGCAAAACTAGTAAAATGTTTTTTCTTTTTATAAATGTACATGGCATTTTAAGATTACATTTCCAAGTCTAGAAATCACATCATATATCCAGTTTTTCCAAGACTGTGGAAATCCTGCAAAACAAATGGTTCTTGAGGGAGTGAAATAAAATAAGAAATATATTGGCTTTTAGTTTATTTTATTGCTTGTTTTGTCTTATTTTAAATAATTTTACGTCATCTTTAGGGTCCCTTGAAAGTTTGTGGAGGCCCCCTCTGCGGTTCCATTCCCCCGGAGCCACAGATTCAGACCCTATTGGTTGTTATATGTGCTCTGCTTTGTGTTTAAGACTTCTTCAAACCAGATGGAGAGCCAAAGAGCATGAGCTGCCCTTCCACCGGACTAAGTGAAGAGGTGCTCGGGCACATTGGTGCGGTAGCCAGTTCAGTCCCTCTAAAGGACTTTGCCATTCATAGTGGTGAGTTTCAGGTATTTAGATGGATACACATTTAATTCAGAAATATGTTGTGTGTGTTGAATTCTTAATTTCCATCCCAAATTATACAAGTATGATTTCTTAAACTGGGGTTGTTTTAGCCCAGTGGGTAAAAATCAAGGCCAGTAACTGAAAGGTTGTAGGTTGAAAACCTGGAAGAGCTTGATCCCTAAACTGTCACTATTATACCTTTGAGCAAGGGAATGGATGGGGGCCTGTCAGTCTCCAAAAATACATTATAAAAGCATAGTCCATACAACTATTGTTATATTTTGATCTTTTAATGCCATATAATAGCTGAGAAATGAAAATAACTGAAAATCTTTTACTTGACAGTTTGTAATCACTTTTTTTGGAAACGATCCTTTCAGAATCCAAGAAAGGAAGTCATACAGGTTTCAAAAAGACATGATGGTTGAAAGTATTTTCACTTTTGCTTGAACTATCACTTTAATTATTGCTGTGGAGTCCCAGAGGCTGTTACCAGCAGTCAGTTTATCAACTTGATTATATCTTACTGTGTAGTGTTAAGCTTTAACCACTAAGGACAAAACACTGGAAACTGACTTTAAAGCATTGCAGGATTATGGTGGTAATGGTGTGGAACAGATGATCCTTACACTTCTGATATTCTTCTCACGGGTCATAATTTTCTTTCTCTGAGCAGCGGACACATGGGAGCTATAGTGGATTGATGGAGTTGCACTATGGGACCATTGCACTTAAAGAGCCGACTCCAATCTGGCAGTCTTAAATTCTGCTAAATCACCCTAACTACCATAGCCCTCCAGCTAAACTCTGCCTCTAAGCACAACTACCTCCGAACATCAAACCATCCCACTGGCAAACTTATTTCTGACACATAATGATGCTTTATTCCAGTGGGGTATTGTGTATAAAAGCAAGACTACTCATATGGGTTTGCTCCACTTAAGCATGAACTGTGGAAGGAATATAAACACATATGGTATTGACATTTCGCATATATTGTAACCTTAAACTTCAAAAGATAACGGCAATACCTAAGATGATGTTTTGTTTTTTTGTTTTTTTTTAATCTGGCGTTGTGTTTTAATAAGTCATAGATTTGAGATTGATATTTCAGCTAATTTTGATCTGATGCAATAGGGATCGGTATAAGGTTATTGGTGCAAAAACTATTTTTTTTGAACATTTTATTGGACTCTTAATTTACAAGAAACACTCTTATTTTGTGATTGGTCTGAGATGCATAACATATTTTCCCCTAAAGCCAAAAACGAAAAGAACTAAAAATAAAACATTACCAGTATTTGCCAGTATTTGTATAAATATATGAACTATTTTGCTTTTTAATATGAATTCACATTAAAAAAATTCTAGTTTTTCTGTGTCAATAAAAATGCAGCAAACATAATGCTTGAAAGTTAAACTTTTATGCTTTTTTTCTTCTGAGACCATTAAAAAAAAAAAAGGTAACCTGTAAATGTAACCCTAAAACTTTAAAGCTGCATTCACCAAGCTCGAAAAAGATGTTCAGTCTGTTCTGACTCTATGTATTTTCTTCTAAACTTTTCTCTTGGACAGATAAAAATCCTATTGACTTCCGATGAAAAGCTTATCTATCTATCAAACTGGGCCAACATTAAAGTCCGTGACAAATGTTCCTTTTTTAGGAAATTGAATTTATTTTCAAAGTGTTGCATGACTTTCTATATGTTCTGTATCTATGTTAATTCAGGCTTGTCGCGTATCCTTCGAGGCAGAGCAGATATGGTTGCAAAACGCATGGTGGACTGGGCCCTGGCAGAGTACATGGCCTTTGGCTCTTTGCTGAAAGATGGTATTCACGTGAGACTCAGTGGACAAGATGTGGAAAGAGGAACATTTAGGTAAGACATTCAATCCATTTCCATTGGACACTACTGTGGCTGCTCCCTTTTGTTCTCTTAAATTATTTATGGAGGACACAATAAATGGAAGTTCAGCACATGCAGTTATGGGGGACCTTACGTTGTTGTCATATACTTTCTAAAAAGTGTCATTTCACATATCCGGGGTCCGTTCTTCCCACGTCGCTAACTTAGTTAGCTGGATTTGATTGTTGACGATTTGGCATTATCTTGGATTGTGTGTTTCTTTGATGCTCATCCTGGACTTGCTGTTTTAGCAGAAGGCTTGTAAGCTTAAACCTGCTCAGATGCAGGCTTATTTCATGTAAACAGGATTAGATTGCATCTTTTTAAGCAGCGTTGATAGTTAAAATCTGTCCCAGCCACTGCTACTTTATTACAAGAGTTCCTTACCGAACCTGGGGCAATAATAATTTTAAATAATAATATAAAAATGAATTAGAAAATATTGATATAGATCAGTGGGGGTGACAGATATTATGGGAGTGGCTTGATGCAGCGCATGAGATGCAGATAACTTGATCCTGACCCTTAAGAAACAGTAGATTGAGTATTTTAATTTTTAGTACATTAATGCTGTCACGTCAGGTGTCTTTTTTAAATATATGATGTCACTACATTGCTGTCTTGATGCCAGCCAGTCGCTGCATTGCTGATCGTGGTTTCGGGTAATCTCAGACAACTTAATCCAGATATTTTGATCCAATCCACAAATTTGTTTGAAGAACCAATTTAGCCAGAGTTCAGTTATCACGATTAGAAGATCTGGCATCTGTCAACTCATCTCAGATGTATTAAGCGAGGTACGAAGAACGGAACCCTGGTCGCTTTGTACTCTTTAACTGACTATAAAAATAACCATATATTTAATGCCTTATGGCTCCATTAAAACTAAAATGTGAACACACTGACAAATGACGTCAGCTTGTCGCACACAGATAGAGTCCTCTGGGAGTGGCAGAGAGACACCCACATGGTGCCGTCACGGTACTGCTTCTGAAGAAAACCCGATTTATGTCACCCCACAGCAGTATAGACACATACTCCCACGTCTGTTAGTTTCTGTCTTGTGCAAGAAATTTTGGCAACCAGTAAACATCAATGAAACTCTGAGACATCATCGCAGCTGAATTTATCACACCACAAACAGCATTATTTACTAGTTGACTTTATAGTTTTTGACTACATTTTCTCTCAGTGGGCTCCATTGGACAGTTTTATGCTTTGCTTAGAGCATAATGAAGGAAAAAAGCGAGTGAAAAAACGTCAGCAAAAGAGCTTCTGTGTGTTATGAGCCTTTTTATCAAAGTAGATTGTCTGCTGGTGCATATATTCTTTTTTTCTCATGCAAAGGCTCTGGGAGTGAACATATTGGTGCGCTCCAGTCTGCTGGTTCTGCTTGTTACTCAGGGAGTTAATGGCTATGAGTAATTGATTCAGTCTACTGTGTTTGGGAATGCACTGAGTACTGTGCTCTGGTCCCTTGATTGATGAAACCAACACACAGCTGATGCACTGTTTACTCCCCAGATTCTCTGTTTTTCCAGAGCTAACCCTCAGGGACAAGAGCCACTTTTGATTTACATTTGTGATTAAATGAGCAGAGCAGACAGACCCCAATTAGCTTGAACACATTCCTTGTGGTTACATTCTCCATTTCACAAGATTATCTAAGAAAGGATCTCATGTATGTCAAATGTGAATTACCAGTGGGAAATACGTGGTTAGTACTAAATGTTATATAATGTCTATATACTCATTGTAAGTCATGATGGCCTGTGCAGGACATCATTACTGTGATATTTAAAGGACTTTAAAGATTGTCTAATCGCACTGGGTCTGATGGCTGGTTTGAACATCGCATCAGAGTAAGCCAGCAAAACGTATCAAATCTCCTGTCTCAAATCCACTGCTGTCCATGATCTCTCCCACTGATAGGACATAAAGAGTTAGAGTGCCTCTGTTCTGAGGTTTGACATTACAGCTTAAGAAAATATTCCTTAAAATGGTATTCCTTAAGCTTCTTCCAGAATTCACATAATGGGTGTCAG
This sequence comes from Gobiocypris rarus, assembly GCA_023029165.1. Classification (NCBI taxonomy): domain Eukaryota; kingdom Metazoa; phylum Chordata; class Actinopteri; order Cypriniformes; family Gobionidae; genus Gobiocypris; species Gobiocypris rarus. The sequence goes on along the minus strand of CM040927.1, from coordinate 22,105,452 downwards.
TAGGTTTTATTTTAATTTACATAGCGGTACATTATACAGACACTACCATTCAAAATATTGGGGTCGATAAGATTTAAAAAAAAAAGTTTTTTGAAAGAAGTACCTTATGCTCACTGGTATGAAAAAGAGTAAAAACAGCAATGTTAAAACATTTTTACAACTTAAATTAACTTTTCCATTATTTTAAAATGTGATTTAATCCTGTGATGGTAAAGCTGAATTTTCATCATTATTACTCCAGACGTCAGTGTCACATGATCCTTCTGCAATCATTCTAATAAGCTGAATTGTTGAACAAGAAGCATTTTTTACCGTTATCATTGTTGAAAACAGTTGTGCTGCTTAATATTTTTGTTTAAACTGTGGTATATTTTTTTTGCCCTGGATTCTTTGATGAATAGAAAGTAGAACAATTTGAAATAGAAATGTTTTGTAACTATGTAAAAGTCGCTACCTTTACTTTTGACCAATTTAATGCATCCTTGCTGAATAAAAGGATTGTCTTACAAAAAAAACCCAATAAATAAATAAATAAATAAAAATATTACTGACCCCAAACTGAGATTACATTAATTTGATCAAAAGTGACAGTATGTAAGTGTTGATACACACACACACACGCGCGCGCACACACGCACACGCACACACACATTTTCTGTATATTTTATAAATATATGTGTAAAAAATGGAATTAAGCAATAGATGTCTTTTTTTTCTGCCCTGTTTACTGCTTCTTGAATTTGTGACCTCATCTTTGCAGTCACCGTCACCATGTCTTGCATGATCAGGAAGTCGATAAGCGCTTCTGCGTTCCGATGAACCACCTGTGGCAAGACCAGGCTCTCTACACAGTGTGCAACAGCTCCCTGTCTGAATATGGGGTTTTGGGTAAGAACCACCTGTGCTTCATTTGCATCTGGTTATCAATCAGAGTGCACAGAAATTTAAATCTTCCAAGGTATTCCCTGTTTCTGATACCTGTAAAATTACCCTCAGAAAGAGCCTGTTCAGAGCAAATAATTTTTTCCCAATTTTCACCGACACACCCCCTTGCAAAAACCATACCCTGAATACTTTGGACATAAAAAAAGGATTGTGACACATGTTATTTTGATTAGGATTTGAGCTTGGTTTTGCCATGGCTAGTCCTAATGCCCTGGTGTGCTGGGAGGCTCAGTTTGGCGACTTCCACAACACAGCCCAGTGCATCATTGACCAGTTCATCTCTGCTGGCCAGGCCAAGTGGGTCCGACACAATGGCATCGTTTTACTGTTGCCACATGGGATGGAGGGAATGGTGAGTCTGCTGATGGCATGCCCTATTATATATATTATATAAGTGGCATAATATTACAAATATGTTTGCATGGGTAACACTTTATTTCAATTGTCCACTTTAGACATTCCACTACCTGTAAGTAACTTTTAACTACATGTCATCCACCATTCATTCGAGTATTTGTAGACTGTCTGTTTAATATCTGCTAACACTTTATTGTGATGCTCCGCTACTAGACTGACTATTAGTAACTGTGCAACTACATGCCAACTTACAGTTTTCTTCTAACCCCTAAACCTAACCTAACCATCTACTGACTCTCTAATGTATAGTTAGTTGCAAAGTTAGTTAGTCCACTTTACACATTCTACAATGGAAATAAAGTGTAACCCTTGTATGTTGGTAAACATAAAATACATAAAAGACAAGCACGTATCTGTTCCACTTGAAAATGTAATTGAAAACACAAGACATCAGCATAAATATCATATATTATTTAACTTGTTTCTTATTTCTGCTTTTGCCCTATTAGACCATATCAAAGACCATATGTTATTTTTAGAGTCAGTTTTGTAGATCATAGCAGTCCTATTGACCACTGAATCAAATTTCCTGCAGGGCTAAAATACAGGGTAACATTTTTGTCAGTCCTTATCTTCACTCAAAAGCAGAATAGCTGTACTAGAATCAATAATGATGACTCAAGTTGGTCTGAGCCAATAAATGAGGCTATAATTCTTTAGCTTAGTGTGGCGTTTGATAGACCTACACTCATTAGCGCTGGTGTGTTTGCACTAATGAGCAGGGCCCGGAGCACTCGTCAGCACGGCCTGAGCGCTTCCTGCAGATGAGCAAGGATGACCCTGATCGCTATCCGGTAAGTGGCCCTTCCGGTCATGCCTCATGCTGATGACCACAGGTAGTTTGAAACGGACGCACTTCACTGATTGCCAATTGGTTTGATGCTTAATATAGTTCTTGTTAATACTGCTTTCCTTTTTAGTCTTAGCAGTATGTCAGTCAAGACATGAATGTACTAATTATAATCCTGATCAGTATTTACGAGACATAATCAACAGAGCTATTGACTAAACCAGCCAAAAGTAAAATGAATTTATGATTGTCTTTTTTTCTCCAGTGGAAGTCATTTGCAAGTTCATCAGTAAAATGAATGAGTGACAACATCTTTGTGCAGTCTTGTATTCTTATATAATATAATTGTTAAATGCTTTAAAAGAATGGTAATCTTCTGAAATATCACAGGATTATTACATTTTTGCTGTCACACATTATGGAATTTGTTTTGACATGATATTAATAGATCATTTTAATGAGCTGTGTTTTATTTACTTAATTTAAGGAATTCACTGGAGACTTTGAGGTCCAGCAGCTCTATGACTGTAATTGGATCGTGGTCAATTGTTCAACACCTGCCAGCTACTTCCATGTGCTTAGAAGGCAAATCTTATTGCCATTCAGGAAGCCAGTAAGACCAACCTTTTTCCTTTGTGTCAGTATTAGCGTGTACAATATCATCTCGCCGTGTATTTTGTGGATTCAGTGTTTGCTCAATATATATATTAGAGCTGCACGATTCAGCTTAAATTGAGAATCAAGATTTTTGTTGTTTAAAAAAGAGATCATGATTCTCCCACAATTCAGAATAGACAACTAAATAAAACATGTAATTTACTAGTTCTGACAAAATGTTAATTGCTGCAGTCTATTTGAAATGTTAATTTGAATTAATTATTTTGAAAAGCAGTTTTAATGAATGATTCAGTGTCTCACTCATAAATACTTCAATTGTTTCGTTGCCACTTGATGGTGTAATGATGTAATCAATGCAATCGTTATATGAAGCGCCAATTTACTTTCAAAATGTGATTTTCTTCTTTTTTGATCACTTCCATAGACATCAGTGTTTAAATCCCAACTGTACTGCTATGATCATATGAATATTTGTAACAGAAATAGTTTGTGAAGCTGTATCATACCTACAGTATAGTGTACGATAAAGCTCTGGCTTAGTGGCTGCACGAACACAGATTTGAATGTTCTGGTGGGATTTTGTCTAAGGTTTAATAGAAACAGGTGAATCGCTGTCATTTAGGAATGAGACTGCATGGGTGTTTGAATCAAGATCGCAATCTTTTACAAATGAATCGCGGCGCTTTAATATACAGGCTATGACACATTACAATGCACATTTGGTATTATAAATTTAGATAAACTTCAGATATAAGATTGTCACACAGCTGCTGTGATTGACTTTATTAAATTAAATTGTTCACCCAAAAATGATTTTTTTTTTCATTTCAGAAGTTTATTTCTTCTGTTGAACATAAAATAAGATATTTTGAAGAATGTCAGTAACCAAACAGTTGATGGACCCATTTTCCTACTATGGAACAACTGTTTGGTTACAGACATTCTTCAAAATATCTTCTTTTATGTTCAGCAGAAGAAAGACATTTATACAGGTTTGGAACAACTTGAGTGTGAGTAAGTTATGACAGAAATTTCATTTTCGGGTGAACTATCCCTTTAAGCCTTAACTTTAATATGGAAGTTTAATGCACGCCCCAATCCTCTTTTGCTTCTGTGCCACTACAATTGTTCCCTGTTGTGGAGAAATGCAGAGGTTTGTGGAGCATGAGAAAATCTCTTCCTGAGTAAATTAAACTGTGAGTGTCTGGGGATGATATTGTTTGTTTTGTATGAAAGTGCTCTTAATTTACTGTTTTGCTTGATTTCACAGCTGTGTTATATTACTATTTTTGTTTTCCCTCGACTAGACTGAAGTTTCAAAAGTTCCTCTATGCAATGAATCAAATACAGTTTGTCTTTATTTGACTTACCGCATTTGAATTTTTTTTATTCAGCTTATCATTTTCACACCAAAGTCTTTGCTAAGGCTGCCAGAGGCCCGTTCCAGTTTTGATGAGATGATCACAGGTACAAAATTCTGCTACAGAAGCATTGTATCAAGCTCTTTGAGCTCAGCTCAGCTTTTAGTGATAACGTGGCTGTATCTAATTAATCTATATTGCAGGGACAAAATTCTTAAGGATAATTCCAGATGATAGTCCTGCATCGAAAACCCCAGAAAAAGTCAAAAGGGTCATCTTCTGCACTGGAAAAGTGTACTATGAGCTGGCAAAAGAGAGAAAACAGCTTCAGCTGGAGGAGGATGTTGCCATTGTCAGATTAGAGCAGGTTGCCATTATAACTTCTTGATTAAAAGTATAATGGCACTGCAAAAATGACTTTATTCACAATCAAATACATTCTTTCCTCTTAGATATCACCATTCCCTTTTGATCTCATCAAGGCTGAGGTTGAGAAGTACAGCAACGCTGAACTCATATGGTGTCAAGAGGAGCACAAAAACATGGGGTACTATGACTACGTAAGGCCACGTTTCCTCACAGTGCACCATAAGAATCCAATATGGTGAGTCTCTTTTTAAGCTAAATGTTTGGTGTAGCCTAAAACTTGCACCAAATTAAAAATATTTACACACTTTTAGGTATGTTGGCCGTGACCCTGCTGCAGCCCCAGCCACAGGAAACAAATTCACTCATCTTACTGAGCTGAAGAGGTTCTTGGACACTGCGTTTAACCTTGAGGCATTCAAGGGCAGGAGTTTTTGATGCTGTTGTGTCAATTGTGGAAATTAGCCTTAAAATTAAATATAACTATCAACGCACAATTTATTAGATAAGGTGATTTTCACGTTGCCAAAGTATGTCAAATTGTTAAATTACATTGATAAATAGAGCACAAGACAGAAAATAGAAATGTGAGTACTCATTCTGTAGCAGATTTAGCCATAGATTTGTACCAGAAATCATTTATCTGTCTTAAGTAATCTGTATTCTTATTCTTTCTTTTTTTTTCTTTTTGTCTTCCATAACTGTCACACTTGGCTTCATCCTGAGACATCAGACAGATGGCATGTAGACAAGTAACAATATTCTCTGTCGCAGTGGTGATATTCTCTGTAGCTTCCACAAAATATGCTTCCTTTTTAGACTATCTGGTTCTCGTGGAGTTTAAGACTTGTGGGAATGAGGACATTTATAACGTCAACATGTCTGAGACAACTTTGAAATGCTATACACAATGGGAAACAAATATAAGGCGGTAACAAAACAATTACTTAAACTACCAATCTGATAAGCACATGTATCTGATGCATTATCTTCCTGTGTAATCTTACTCTCAGCAAACTGCTTTTGTAGTGGAATTCATCTATACTAACTCTTTTACATGGTCATACACTAAAGATTATTCTGGCTGCTTAAACAGTTAAATCTTTATAATTCAAGCTGGACTAAACAGCTGATTTTACTTGAGTCTGTGCTGTAGTAATTCACGTGATAGACACTTGCAAAAGTGAATTTAATGCAAATGTTTCATTTGTAAAAATAAAAAAGGTTTTTGTAGGCCTATATTATGGACACCGGACATTGCTTACGGGGAAAAAGATCATAAATTGAATTCACTATGATAGATTGTGATGAATGTTAGACGTTTCACAGCAATAATTCAATAAACTGTGTGTCAATGACAAACGATGGATGTTTGCTTGGTTTTTATCATTAATCATATACCTGTGTACACATACATAAGAGGTCTCTCCACAGGCAGTGTGCCGTCTTTACATACAGGTCCTTCTCAAAAAAATAGCATATTGTGATAAAAGTTCATTATTTTCCATAATGTAATGATAAAAATGAAACTTTCATATATTTTAGATTCATTGCACATCAACTGAAATATTTCAGGTCTTTTATTGTTTTAATACTGATGATTTTGGCATACAGCTCATGAAAAACCCAAAATTCCTTTCTCAAAAAATTAGCATATCATGAAAATGTTCTCTAAACAAGCTATTAACCTAATCATCTGAATCAATGAATTAACTCTAAACACCTGCAAAAGATTCCTGAGGCTTTTAAAAACTCCCAGCCTGGTTCATTACTCAAAACTGCAATCATAGGTAAGACTGCCAACCTGACTGCTGTCCAGAAGGCCATCATTGACACCCTCAAGCGAGAGGGTGAGACACAGAAATAAATTTCTGAACGAATAGGCTGTTCCCAGAGTGCTGTATCAAGGCACCTCAGTGGGAAGTCTGTGGGAAGGAAAAAGTGTGGCAAAAAACACTGCACAACGAGAAGAGGTGACCGGACCCTGAGGAAGATTGTGGAGAAGGACCGATTCCAGACCTTGGGGGGACCTGCAGAAGAATTGGACTGAGTCTGGAGTAGAAAAATCCAGAGCCACCGTGCACAGGCGTATGCAGGAAATGGGCTACAGGTGCCGCATTCCCCAGGTCAAGCCAGTTTTGAACCAGAAACAGCGGCAGAAGCGCCTGACCTGGGCAACAGAGAAGCAGCACTGGACTGTCGCTCAAATTTTGCATGTCATTCGGAAATCAAGGTGCCAGAGTCTGGAGGAAGACTGGGGACAAGGAAATGCCAAAATGCCAACTTAGTGTGCTCAATTGGCCTGCCAACTCTCCTGACCTGAACCCCATAGAGAATCTGTGGGATATTGTGAAGAGAAAGTAGAGAGATGCAAGACCCAACACTCTGGATGAGCTTAAAGTCCTCATGAAATCAAAATTGATCATATTTACCTCCTTAGCACATATTACACGTCTTAGGGTGAACAATTAATCCGTGCAAGTTAATACACAGAAAAAAATTGTTTGACGCTGTAATCTTTAATCAAAGTCTGAAAAGTTACTTCCGGTCTGGAAACGGCGTTCCTTCTCAGATGATGTCAGTTTGACGGCTTAGGTTTGAAAATGCGTAACCACTCCCCTCCAACAGTTAGTCTGCTACGAGCGAGAGATGGAGAGGAGGAGCGCTGAAGTAAAACCCTGCCTACTATTCAATATTCCGTTTCACATGGAAATACGTCACAGCACTGAAGAAAACTCACTTGCTACTTCCGGTTCAGTGGGACTTTAAGGCCGCTATCGAAGCATCCTGGGCCTCCATAACACCTCAGCAGTGCCACAGGCTGATTGCCTCCATGCCACGCCGCATTGAAGCAGTCATTTCTGCAAAAGGATTCCCGATCAAGTATTGACTGCATAACTGAACATAATTATTTGAAGGTTGACTTTTTTTGTATTAAAAACATTTTTCTTTTATTGGTCGGATGAAATATGCAAATTTTGGGTTTACATGAGCTGTATGCCAAAATCATCAGTATTAAAACAATAAAAGAGCTTAAATATATTAAATATTAAAACAATAAAAGACCTTAAATAAACTTATATGAAAGTTTCATTTTTATCATTACATTATGGAAAATAATGAACTTTTATCACAATATTCAAATTTTTTAGAGTGACCTGTACAGCAGGACACCATTAGACTCATCATAACATGCATGCCAAAAAAATGCAAATATCTAGTTAGTTAGCTCACTAGATTTAAAGACATTGGCTATGTTTGAAAAAGTATACTTTACAATTGCTGCAAACTGTATACTGTACAACAAAGCAAACATCATCTCGTGACAAATATAGTTATGTCATTATTTATGTAGCAAACTACTACTGGTTTACTGTTTATAGTGGAATAACGCCATCTGGTTCACTTATTATTTTATTTTTTAAATAGTATATTAGGCATACTGAACAGTATTCATAATAGCTACTAGCCTTATTTAATTCTGAAGAAAGCTTAACATATGCAGTACGCCGTTCTTAATGCGCAAGTCGTAAGCTATTGTTCCATTTATTTTAAGTAGACTGCGCAGTATTCAGTAAGAAGAATGAGTGTTCCATTTCAAACACGTGGCATGTCGTTCAATACGCGTTCCTCACTGCGTCAATGGCCTCCAGGCACCACGGATCAAGTCTTCCATCACCGCCTATGAGCAAAGAGGAAAACTTCACGATGAACATAACATAACATCTCTTATCTTTCAGAAAGCAGAGGTTTCCAAATGCTAACGCAAATTACCAAACTCAAGGTCAGTAATGTTGCACGTGTAGACGCACTCTCCATTGACAATGAGCTCAACTATATTCCAGTCATCTGTTTTCTCGAGGACACACTGGTGGCCATCGGCTTTTAGGGCAGCTAGAAGTAGGGGAAAAGTATAAGTGATATATTTCCGCCAGATTACAATAGTATTGTTACTGCAAACGGTACGACTAACTTACTCGTAAAAAATGAATTACATTTATTCGAAGCTGTTGAGACAAATTTAAAGATTAACGTTACCTTGTAAACCGTCCAGGCGAAATGTTTTGTGCTCGACAATACCACACGACTCATACGGACCATACCGTACGGTTACCGCTGAATTAGTAGGCATACTTATAAATTATTATTAATAATGTCTATCCGTTAAACACCACAAGGCAAAGCTGTTGTAGTTTCTGTTTACAGTTCTCCATAGTAACCAGTTGGGAGCACCGATACAAGCAAACAGAAGCAGCAAGATACACAAAAAGGCTTTTTAAAAGTAGCCTACTTAACTCTTGGTCATTATAAACACCGGATAAATGCAATGTTATCTTGATTCACATTTTCATACTTCTCAAAATATCTCACTCAAAACCCCTAAAACTACAGCTTATGTCACTGATCTATATATAATATAGGGCTACTGATCTATAAAATGGTTTAAATGTGCCTTTCCGTAACAGTCCGTGAATAAGTCACGCGATTGGTTATCGGTTGCTAATCTTCTAGCCGTAACATTGTATCACCCATGAGTATAGGGCAGGGTTTTATAACCCCGGGTAAAAAAACGTTAAGTGTGAAACGTTCCTTAAAAGCGGGTTTGTTTGGGTGGTGTGTATCAAGGCGTTTATAGAATTATTTAATTTAATTTAGCAATATTTTAAATGCTAAGCCTATTCCTTTTTTGTTTAAAGGGTTAAATTATGTATAAGCCCAAAATAGTTCACGTTTGTACTCTCACAATTATTATTGCAGTGTTAAAAATAGTATGGTTCCTCTTCAAATTCGATTAGAAATGACATTCTGAAATGTAGCTATGTTTTGTCTCAACACAACAGTAGGTTGGTTTAAATAATAAAAAAAATGTATATGGCAATTTTTAATGTTGCCTACTTGACCCAAATCATTGCAATTTGCATGTCTTAATGAAAATGTAGAATACTTCTATGCTGTAAAACTGCCAGAATAAACTGTATATTTCATTCATAGTTAGTGGAATTAAATACTCAGTGCACACATCGTTGGCTTTGATTAGTATTTATTATGGCATCATTAGAATACAGTGATATTTGATAAATAGACAGTTTATCTTTTGAAAACTCTAACTTATAAAAATAAATATCTCAGAGTTCAAGAACATCACAGTTTAAGCACTCCACCACCAGATAACAAAATACATTCTGATACATCTTTACTTTCACATGTTAGCTGTTTCCGTCCTCATGTATTTTATGTTTAACATAAGGTCAAGATGTGCAACTAACATATTCTATTACCAATACTAAGGCTATAATTTCTCTATATATGCAGTATATGTATTCTCTATAATCTAGTATAACATGATTGAGAGTAATAGCTAAGCTATTTACTACAGTACATATTTGATCTACCAGTAGTCATAAAGTGCTAAAATACATTTCTCAAGGCATCATTGTTTTGTAATTTTTTTTAGACCTACTTGACAATTAATATCATGACTGGTTCAACACATAGGATATACAAATTAAATTACACACATTTAAAAAACACAGTGTTCTACGGAATTTCACAATATAAAAACATAGTGTACATTAGACAAACATCAAATATTGTTCTTTTTTGTTTAATATACTGTAGACAGACTGTGCAACATGTGTCAGTGTCATTTTCAGACATAATATAAGCACATTGTCACATACACAAGGATGATTGTACTTTAGAAAAAGCTTTTGCCACTGTACTAGAAACGATTTGTTTCTGCTATTGCATTGGAAAAAAAATCCCTGTTACTATTATTGCATTGGAAATCAATTAAGACAACCCCACAGAATAGCCCACATAACAATGGTCATGCAACATGCTTTGCAATGGATGATATTCTTTAAACATTTATGCACACTGGCTTGTTTTTTTAGGAGCTCAGATTGTGCATTTCAGAATATGGGCCATTGAGAATTCAATTTATAGAACACTTAAACCACAGCACACTTTAAAGCTATAATACCATACCATAGAGTAATAAATTATAATGCCTGGTCCTGGCATTTTGTTTGTATTCTGCAGACCCAAAATAGACTTTGCTATATACGTTTCTTTTTTTTTTTTAAACAGATAGATCTTTGATTTGACATACATTAAACAAATTTAAAATATGAATGTGAGACTCACAAAGATAAAGGTAAATAGCAGCTTCTGGTCCTGTTCCACAGAGTCATCATTCAGAGTACTGTATCTTGACGGCATGTCTAACCGTAAGGTATGGTGACTCTGACATGACCATTAAAAAATGGTATAGATTGTAAACAGCTATAGGCTATCATATCATAATATTCATATGCATACTAAACAAGCAGACCTACATGATCTCAAAGGCAGCATCATTGAGAATGTCGAGCAACTACTTTAAAAATTCCAGTCTGTTTTCCGACGGCAAGCACCAAGTCAGTGTTGTTTTGGACAAAAACAACATTCTTCAAAATATCTTCTTTTGTGTTCCACAGAAGAAAGAAAGTTATACAGATTTGGAACAACATGTGGATGGGTAAATGATTACTGAATTTTCATTTTTGTGTGGACTGTCCCTTTAATGCTGCCTTTGAAATTGTCAACTCATAATCTTAAGGCAAGCTCACACTACATGACTTTTGGCTGGATTTTGCTGCTGCAGACAGATTTCCAAGGTCTGCGACAAACCCCTGGATTGCGGCCAAATTGGTGCTCGTTGCGTAGGAGCAAATCAGCAACATGAGCCTGCAGTCACAGACACTACGAAATTTTCAAAACGGTTTGATACGACAAAGTGGAACTAATCCAGCCAATCACAGTGCAGATGGTATAAATGGAAAAATCTCACTTTCGTGAATTTCTTTTGTGAATTTATGTGAGAGAACTTTTTTCTCTGTTGGTCTGGACTGCCTCTTAATCAAATGTCTTGTTCATCTCAACAGCGTTGTGTTGTTTATGCACGCTGCTATGACAAGATGATGACGGATCGACAAGAAACCTTGTTAGTGTGAGCACCACAGCAATTCAGGTAGTCTCACAGTCCTGTAGTGTGAGCTTTCCCTTAAGCCGGGTACACGCTGTGCGATTTTGGCCATGATTTGGCCGTCTGAGACAAATTTAGCAAATCCTAAAAGATTCCTCTGATCCTAGAATAAAATCTGAAGTCTTTGATCGTTAGTTTGACAGCAGTCGATTAATAACCTCTGCGATCAAATTTTACCTCAGACGAAATTCTGGCAGTGTCAGAAGATTTGGTGCACAGTCCTGCAGTGTGACTTCTCCTACGACGACCGTCAAATTATCTTAGTTTTTCAAGACAAACTATGACGATGACGAGTTTTCTTGCGTGCATCCATTTTAGCGTGCCTCAACTATCTACAGTTTGACATTAATCAGAGGGATCATGTTCGTACAGTCTGACAAGAAACAATTGTAAAGGACTATTATAAATCACACAGTGTGTACCCAGCTTTAGACAGACTAAAAAACTGGGTAGGATTCTTGGAGACCAATCTCAACTAGTTTATATTTTGAAGGCAGGGGCTACTGTGAATCTGAGCTTCATCTGCTCCTTTTTTAATCTGTATATGCTCTCATAGGCCAAATAATGCAAAACACCTAAATAGATCTGCTTAGTACTATTGTAAAGCGAATACAGCTCTGTTGCATCTCTATGCTGCTTTTGTTGGCCATAATATTTGTCAACATATGTAAACTACCCAAAGGGGAATGCCTACTTTGACTTTGCTCTGAGCTTTGCTATATTTTTGAGACTATGATTTCCCCCCGAAATGTTCACTCTTTGTGTAGTCACAGTGGTTACTACCTGCATCTTTCATGCGATTTAAACATAGCTTCTTGCTATGACTTGCTTCCATTCTTCATTACCTTGGGAGTTCCCTCCATCCTTTCCGTGGAATCAGCTGGTTTAGCTTCAGTGTTGCATTTTCGGCATAGATCTTGCATTTCCTTCAGGCATCCCTCAAGAGTCTTCACAAACAAATCTGAGCTGGTCTCAGCCCTGTCACAGAAGCTTGACACACAGAAGATGATGTGGTCTGTCTGAGGATTGTAGCAGGCTCCGTAGCCGTTAGGGACAACAGGACCATAGCAGCAGAACATCTCCTCAGTGGTAGGAACCTATGTAAAGACAAGTGTTTAAAAAAAAAAAAAAAAAGAGAGAGATTCAGAGATTTTTTAACAAAAGAGATTGCATGCACACTATAAATCACATCCATTTGAGGTGTATCTCTCAGTATTTCAAAGTGAACCTGGCTTGTAGAGAGAATGAACTGGATGCTGGTGGCATAGGTTGTATCAGAAAACAGCTCTGGCTTTTCGAGTTGTAGCTCCTTGGCAATCTCTCGCAGCCCCAGCAAGTGATTGTCTATTGCCATCCCGGTGATTGCCTGTTTCCACATAGTGGAAAAGCAATATTTTATTGTAGAGCAGACAGTATGACAATCACAGTTTGATAATCACAGTTAAACATGACTAACTGACAGATTGTGTAATGCAAATGCAGCTGTCCGTTTCACTTACTAGAATTGTATAATTGGTTTGGGCTTTAATGGCAGTCCAAAGCATCTCCATTTTCTCAGCATCCTAAATGAATAAAGGGTTGGGACATGGGTTATTATTCATTCCTAAGCTATTACTGTTATGACAATCCACACAGCATTGACTACAAATGAGTTGACATTTCCATGAAATGCAGGGCGGTTTGAATGAAGTGCAATGTAAACAATCTATATGACATACAGTGATTTCGGAGCTATTGGCCATAGCTTTCACAAATGCTAAGGCCTCAGGTGTGGAGGAGCGAATGTTGTCAACCCGTCCCTCTTGAAAGCGGCGTATTGATGCACTTTCATAGGTGGGCACTAGACGTCCGTGACATCTGAATGCAAAAGGAAAATACCTAAATCTTCAGATATGAATCTTTCACTCTATAGTACTAATATATCTTCAATTATAGAGAAGACTGACCTGTAAAATGCAAACTGGAGGGCAACTTGAACATAAGCATCAGGGCTCATTTTCTGTCTCTTGATGAACTCTTTGCCATAACCAGTGAATTTGTTGACATTCATGTCCAGATTTCTTGCAAGCCTGTGAAAATTAACAGTTTGAAAATCTTGTATGCTCACCAAGGCGGCATTTAAAAAAAGCAGTAATATTGTAAAATATTAAAATTTGTTTTTAAAATTTTTTATATTTTAAAATGTAATATATTACTGAGAGAGCAAAGGTACATTTTCAGCAGCTATTATTATGCAGTCTTCAGTGTCTCATGATCCTTCTGAAATCATTCTAATATGCTGATTTGGTGCTCAGGAAACATTTATTATTATTATTAACATGGAAAAAAGTTGTGCTGCTTAACATTTTCATTGAAAACATTATATTTTTCAGGAGTCTGTGATTGTACAGAACAGCAACAAAAAAAAACAAACAGCATTTACAGTATTTGAAATGGAAATATTTCTAACATCATAAATGTCTCCTTTCAATGTTGATCAAATGAATACATGAAAAATGAAATAAATGAAAACTAAAAATCTTACTGACCCCACACTTTTAAACGATGTATGAAACCCTAAACATGCCAAAACATTTCTTGTATTTTACACACTTTTATTTGTCTATTTGAATTTTATTTATTTGAAAGTTTTTATTTATAAGTGAAATAAAGTAAATCACACAGGTTGTCTATGATGCCAAGGACCCCAAATATGATCTTTTATGAGGGACCCTCTTCATATGTATATGTATGAAAAAAAAACATTTAAACTGTTAGATAAATAGTAAGGGTGACATTATAAACATAATGTTTCCAAACTTAAATTGGCTATACTTGATGTTGGATGTATAAACCTGAAGAAGAACATTTTCAATAAAAAATTATTTGTATAAGCAACTTTCACAATAAATGTATGTAAGTAGCATCTGTACTGCATTAAGAACCACAGCAAGCAAGATAAAGTCGACTATAGTGAGAAAAACTCACCAGAAAGATACAAAGTAAACATGCAATTCTGGAAAGTATGTATATGGCAAGAAAAGAGAGTAACATTTAGCTCGAATGTTTGTTGACTTTATCCATTTTTGTCTTTTCTGGGGACCCCTTAGAACCTTCTGGAGGATCCTGTTGCTTTAATAGTATAAACAAAGTCTAATGTAATTAATAAATGGCAAGCTATAAGAAAGGTATCTATTAGATTGTATAGAACTTGCTATCCAGGTGTATCACCTGTTTTATTGACTTACTTCTGTAATTTTTCTGCTGAGGCCGTGAGGAACGTTTGGATATCTGGCGAGCATTTCCAGCGCAGTCGCCTGGGGGCAGGAAGCTCACTCATGCTGGCCACTCTCACCAGCTTAGAAGGGCTTCCCCTCCTGTGAGACAAACAAGTACAGTCCATCACATTGTGTCTTCATTAGCTAGTTGCTATTCTCAAACAATGTGGGTATATATCTCAAGTCGTCTCATTAGAGTTTTGAATCTTTGGCAAATACTACTGTGCCAGTGAGAATAAGCAAAAAGGATATTACAGATTCTTTCAGAAGTGGATGTATTTGTTGAATTTGCCAGGCCAACAGTGCATTCTGGATAATCAAAGAGTTACTTTGAAATGAATTGCTATAAATAAAACAATAATTTGACTTACATGTATCTCAGTAGATACTCTGAACATTGCACAAGCACTATTCCCTCAAAGGGGGAGTGTTCACATACAACGCCGCAGCATCCATCTGCACCTATTACAAACTGAAATCATCACAGTAGTTTAATTGCAGAATTCATCTTCTTAGTCAATTTAGATCCAACTGTGAGCTTTCTACCTGCATGGGCTTGTCGTACCAGCGGTTGCCCCCGTTTTTGTCCGTGCCCCCTCCGTGGAGCACCAGCGAAGCTCGGTTAGTATCAGTCAGTTCAATGCCAGATGGCTCGTCCAAACACACCAGACACAGACAGCGTTCAATCATGTCCAGTGAGTCCCTGTTGGTAGAATCTGCACCCGATTGAGAAGTATTACATTTTATATGTTTGAATTCCATTAACCTGTACAGAATGTCTTGTTTTATCTGGGGAATTTGTAGCAGCTCTCTCACAAGTTGTTTAGTTTTTTTAGTATTTGGATGTCAAATTGCAGGTCTAGTAACAGATGCAGCTTGTATATCTGAGGATAAATGATGTCTGACCTTTGATGAGTACGCTGCGAGCCTCGGCCCACTGTGTTCTGCCATCTGATGTGAGCAGACCGATAGGAGGCAGACGCTCCTCTTCAATGTCTGCCATCTTTCTGATTCGCTCCAGCTGAGTGTAAAGGTCTTTTTCATTCAGTCGACGAAAGTTTATCACCACGTCGAGAACAAAAAACTGAAAACACATGGCAGAAAACTGCATCAAATGTTTGTCTTTACAGATTGCTTATGACTTTTTGAGACAAACTTTAACATGATTAGAACGAAAAGCATAACGATATAAAAAAGAAACAGTACCAGGTGAAGTAATATCTACCTGATTCTTACAAGCCACTATTATATGTTCGGGCTCAGGCATAACCGTACTCTTCTGAGCCACTAAAGTGTCAAGTTTTGGCCCTGGCAGACGGTAGGAGGTGAAGACCTTGTTGTACTGATCCATACATAGGGGCGTCCCGGCCAGCTGCCCGCGAGCGTAGTCTACAGGGAGGGCACGTCTGCAGCATGCAGCATACATCCATGTTCACAATACTAGACGTTAATGTGATTACATGTGAAAACATGGAGTAAAACTTACCCATCAATAAGAGATTTATACTCTAATACGCCAGAAATGAGATGGGCAGCATATCTGTTGAGAAAAAAATATGCAAGAGTTTATAAATACACTACTGATAATATTGTGAAACTGTCACCTGTTTCAATTTAATGCATCCTAACTGAATACATGTATTAATTTCTTTAAAAAAAAAACTCTGACTAACCCCAAACCTGAAAATATATTTCATAAAAGAAATGCAATGGTATTGTTTTATTTAAATGGAACTTAATCAATTTGGGTCTATTAACAAAGTCATTTAATTCATATTCTCTAAGAGACTAATTCAAGACTGTTGCTTACCTTTATGAAACCTCATATCTATCTTTTAATACAAATATAGAAATAATCTATAGGAAACTTATTCTTAAGCCTTGAATAGAAGTCTTCCATTTTAGGACTGAAATCAACATCAAGTAAGAGTGGAAGGTGCATTTGGTTTACACACTTACTAATCTGTAGATTAAACTATGCTGAATGAGAAATTAAATTTGAGTCAATGAGCCCCTCAATTACACAGCCATATGGAGCTACACAGTTGTATGATGGGATCATGCAGGTTCAGACCTGACAGCTTTACACAATCCTAATGCCTATACAGTATCATTAACTTATGTTGACATTGCATTTCCATTCAAATAAACTGTTATCGATGAAGACATGCAGTGAAGACATTGTCATCTCTGTTTATAGGAATTAAAATGTCCTGTCCTTTACCTGAGGACGTCACTTTGACCCTTGAAGTTCTGCTTAGGAAAGACCATAACAGGACTGGAGTTGACCGGTAGTGCTAATCTGTTGCTCAAATACATGTCTTCGAGCCAGTAGTCATACACCTTAGACAATGATCAAGAGAGAGTATGAGCAAATAAATAACTTTGAAACAATTTTGCACACAATGTTTACAGCAAAGTCTCTTTTTTTCTTAGCAGTTAGTGCAGTCCTTACCCAATTAGCCTTATGATCGCTTCTCTCCTGTAACTTTTTCTGAAGAAATTCTCCCATCCCACCAGGTGCTCCAAATTTCTCTACAATAGCCTTTGTCTTTCGGAACTGCTCCTCTGGTATGAGGTGACTCGTGCACTTCAGGTACATGTCCAGTGTTTGCTGCAAAGACGGCACTGGAAGCTTCGGAAGGGCCTAAATTGAGATCATGATCAGAGCTTTATTGCGATTTTGTATTTGAGCGTCAGGGACAGCTTCTGCTTGAGTAGCATTTGCTTTCTCGATCTTATCATTTGTTCTTAAGTCACTAGCCTTGATAGAGTCCTAGTAAATCTTTCATGCTCCAAGTGATCCCTGACAATCATTATATTTACATATTTTTGCCCTGTGTACAACATCACTTCTGCTGGAAATGCATAATATTCAGCATCGTATTATTAACATGTATCAACCATGTCCATGTCTGTTTGTAATCATCGTTAAAAGAGAATGTTCGAAATACATTGTTTAGTGAAGCCACATAATGCAAACATTTTTACATGAAGATGTATTAGTATTTTGCTTACACTTGGATCTCCCATGTCTCTTGCTTGTTCCCTTTTCAAAACCGGCATCTTCAAAGTTTAAGGATTCAATGAAAAAAGATGAAAATCCACTGACACTTTTCCCAGTTCCCTCTGGAACAGACATGCAGGTATGAGAGAAAGCTAGCATTGCAAATAGTTTTCAGTTTCATGATCATAAATATTCAACTATCCATAAACTGTGCTATCTGGGGGAGTTTTCTATCACCTACATCAGTTAGACAAGGCTGTTAGCAACCTTATTAAGTACATAATGAATTTTAATTCATTAATTTTAATATTAAATAAATATTCAGATTTTCCTCTTGAATGTAAATTAAGTAGAAAGTCTTTTTTTATATATAGCTTTTTAAGCTCCATTTGGTCCTTGTTTGTGGAGGAGGCTGTAAGCATATTATATATATAAAATAAACGTTCTAATACATTCTCAAAAGTGTCAATTAAAAAAAAATACTCACCAAAATGTCTTACTCTTTGTCGAGTCCCCAGGTGTCTCAGAGGGTTTATCCAGATTCATAGTCCCGATGTGTTTTATCAAGAGGAAAGTGCCGTTGATGGTGTCTGTTAACTTGTTTCAGGCGCATACTTGCATCCCATTCATTGCAAGTCGGGAGCCTCTTAGGATGCTCCTTAGGAAAGATGCTGAAGGAGCGGTACCTTTCCCAGACTCCTCCCACTAAGCTCCATTCGCTCGATGCCGCATCTGCCAGCCCACCTCATGCTTACTTTAAGTGAAGTCCTTGAACGAAATTTATGACCACCTTTCCGATTCTCGGAGAAGAAAAAATGTCCGCACGCGAACGTGCTCGATAATTTAATTAAAACGAAAAGTGGGAAGTCTTATTATAGACCTTCTTGCACCATAAGTAATTGTTTTTTCTTTTAAATAAATTGGTTCGATTTACTTCTGTTTTGCAAAAAGCCTCGTGTACATTTCCCCCCTCATGAAACGTCTATTTTGGTTAATCTCTTTATATTTATTAATCCAGTTTGGGGTGGAAAGACCGCTTTTAAACAGCCTTTTCATTATAGCCTATATTTAGTGTATTAGCTGTTTATAATTATGTTCTGTTTATGCGTGTTATGTCAGCATATGTAGGCTATCTTTTCGTTTCTTTTTCGTTTTTTTTTGCTCTTTTATACAAATAAACGCAGATGTATAGACTATATTTAATTTGAACTTGTATTCTGTTTTCTGTCACTGATATAACTCATTGTCTTTTGTAAGAAAAATGTCAACCAAAACGAAATCAACTCAAATTTCGATGTAGATATGTAAATCTGAACGTGTAGATGCAATCCTGTATGAAAGGAGTCACAGACACACGGCACAACAAGGCATCTCACAGATTTTCTTTTAATTATGTACATTTGATATGCACATATGTACACCATTATAGGCTATTCCATAATATACATTAACGCATTCCAGAAATACACCCTAAACATTTAATATTTGAAACAGACACTGAAAAGGCAGGATTCACACCAGTTCCATAATTTTTTTTTTCTATGAAGGTGTCAGGTGAAATTTTGCATATTTGTAACAGCACAAATTCTGCGGAATAACTTCAACGAAGGCCCATTTAATACGTACACACGCGTCTTTATGTTTAATATGTTTGCACCATATTTATATCCCTGAATACAACTTAATACAGCGGAATACTATACAATTAATTATTTGTAATTATATTTTTTTATATATCTTGTATTGGAGAAAAAATATTGATCTCATCATTTCAGTAAATTCAGTAAATCATTTTAAGATTGTATGCCGTTAACCAATAGTTTTGCTCCGGACAATGAGTAACATGGAAATGAGTGAATGAAAAACATTTATATTCAGCAGAGGTTTTCAATAGGATTGTAACAGATGAACTAGGACAGACGACTCAGACTATATGTATTCTAGCTCAGACGTCTCTTCTTCAGAGAATGACTTTGATTGTCCAGCAAATGTCCCGTTCTCGTCGATGGGTACACAGTTACCGGATGAACTGTAACCGTGCTTCTTTCTTTGGCGTTCCTCCATTCTGATCGTGTCGTACAGACCCGTGGCTCCCTCCTCCAGTAACATGTTTCTCTCAGAGTGAGATGGTTTCATGTAGCACACGTTGCGCAGTAAAAGCAGGGCCGGTGCGTAAAGCACATTCGCCAGACCCATGCCCAGATTAAGTTGCACAAAACCTAGATCGTGCACTATTTTACCGGCCACGATGGGGCCCAGCGCGTAGGCAACACAGTAGGAGATGTCTGCAATAGCGTATACACTACCATACACAGACACGTGACGGACATCTACGAGAAAAGCAAGTGTGGGTAATAAAGCTGTGTCAACCAGTGCAATACCGAAACAAATGCCACACAGGGGGATTATCAGTTGCTCAAAGTTTTTGCAAGCCGGCACAATACAAGAGCTGGCACCAATGATAACCATGCCAAGTGCCCCATAAAACCACTGCAAGTGTGGATACTGTGCTGCAAACTTGACAGTGATGTAAACACCTAATATGTGAGGGAAAAAGGCTGGTAGCCAGGTGAGCCCAATCTCCCACTGGGATGAATCCATGGTCTCCTCCATCCAGTTCGCAATGGTGGGCTCCAGAAAAGCAAGGGGGATGTTACATGTGGTCAAAGCTCCTGCCACAACTGCTATGTAGGGATCAATCATTAGTTTGTAAATTGGGGTGCCAATCGGCATATTCTCTCTAGTCCTACTGGAAAAGGGCTTGAGGACAGTCAGGCATAGTATACCATCTGCCAAACATATACAGGCGAGCACAATGAACGGGACGCGTTTGCCCGCGAACTCGTAGAGTACCCCTCCGAACGGGGGCGCCGCCAGGCTTCCGAACGAGATGAACGCGAGGGCAATGCCCAGCGCGCGACTTCTCTCTGGCTCCTCCGTGTACTTGTCTGCGATCATGGCAATTCCTGAAGTGTCTGCAAACGCAGAGCCGAGCCCTTGCAGACTGCGCGCGACGAACAGAGTCGCGTAGTTCTCTGCAAAGGCAAAAATGCACGTCGAGACAAACATGATACTGAGTCCAATTAAAAGTGGGATGTCATAGCCGACTCGGTCTATGAAAGTTCCGGTCAAAGGATTGACCATGAGCTGCAGAATGGCTTTTGAGGCAAAAAGCACGCCGATCTGCAAGTCAAAGTTCTCATTTTGCGTGCTGTTGATAGAAGAATTACTCGATACATGCGCCTGCTCTGATTCGCTCTCTAAGCGCGCTAAGTAATCTGGCACAATTGGCACGATGACCATGTAAAGCATATTGTCTAGCAGAAGTGCCACACATACAATTACTAAAATAATCCTTCTTTGTCGCTCCGGGTCTTGGATCGCAGTTCCTAACTGTTTAGTTCTTTCCCCCATCTCTGATAGTTTAACGGCGGCGGTTTGCGCCAAGCCACCCGATTCCTCCGTAGCCATGATCCACACTTTGGTCGGTTTAAGCAAAAGACTCTATCTCTCTTCTACACTGTGCTTTTCTTCCACAAAAAGTCCTCGCACATTGGCTTGTCCAGCACTCCTTGAATAGTGAAGCCTCGGCGCGCGGACTAACTTTTCCTGCTTTACCTTGCAGTCCTTCGTTGCGCGTGCATTTCCTCCCTCGCGACTGCTGCCAGGCAGTGTTGTTTCATCGTATTCGGGTGAGGACGCCAAGTCAAAAACTCATAGTCAGGTCAAAAAAAAATCCGCCTTCTTGTTTTCCCTCCTTATTTACACTGGCATTGTATTAGGGCGCGCGGAGCTCGAATAAGCATGGATAGATGAATTCACCTGTAGCGCAATGTCATCATTTCTCCTCAGCTGTCTTCTTATTGATGCCACCCAATGCAGATGCGCTTACATGTTGATTCCATTGGAATCGCTCTTCTTTTTTTCCCAAGGATGTGACGCACTGTTTGCTACCCCCTCAAGTGGTTCCCCAGCCAGCTGGGTCTTTTATGCTCATTTAACACGTCAAGCCTTTACCCAGTAACGCCAAGTTGTGCTTTGCTTTATAACTGACAAATACTGAGCGAGCTTCTATAACTGCTTAGGACCACACACTTTAAGTCACCGAGCTCGGGGCAGATATGCTGACTGCGAGGAAGATGCCTTCAAGTATTATTTAAGTTGCTCAGTAAGAACTCACTCGCTCGCTCACTCGCTCGCTGAGAAGTTATTGATCCAAAGTGCTCCGCTCTCTCTCTCTCTCTCTCTCTCTCTCTCTCTCTCTCTCTCTCTCTCTCTCTCTCTCTCTCTCTCTCTCTCTCTCTCTCTCTCTCTCTCTCTCTCTCTCTCAGACAAGTTGTAGTTTTCTTCGACGACCATGATTTCCTCTCATTTCAAATGTTTTTCGATTTCTTTTCGACAGAAAGATAGAAAGAAAATATTAAAAAGAAAAATTAAGCACATAATGTATAATCTACCCCCTACACCTAAGTGGAATAATTGCCATGTAATTAAACCATGCAAGATAAAATGGATTTAATTTGTTTGATCGCAGGCTTTTTATGATTAGGGACCTCATTGTGTATAAACATAAAACGAACATTTCTGCAAGGGAATAACATTTTATTTACACAGTAATATATATATATATATATATATATATATATATATATATATATATATATATATATATATATATATATATATATATATATATATATATATATAGCTACTGTGTAAAATAGGCCTAGTAGTATAGTAAATCTCAAGTAAATTTAAGTAGTAAATCTCAGTGTCGGTAATCACTGCAGTTTATTGAATTTCAGCACCACCGCTGGCTGGACAGCTCCTCATCCTTTACAGCAGAGATTGATCAGCTTCAGCTGTAAACTGTGAAGATTTGTCCGGAAGCTTTCAAGGTTTCAGTGACAGGAATAAGCATTGTCATTTTTAAAGATGTGTTTTTCCTTGCAGTTGACTGACAGGGATGTAATGTTTGCTCTTGTTAACGTAGGACATGAACTGATTTTAGCGATGTAACGCCATCTGCAGTGCAAACCCGCCGACGAACTCCGTTTAGAGTTTTCTGTGAAGAACAATAATTGGGTTTTCGTGACATCTGGTGGTTTGTTTGATGTACTGCAACCGATCAAACTTGGACTAGTGTGCAAAATAGTCAATATGGACTTGATGTGCGGTTTATTTAGTTCATCACAGACACATTGTTGTTGGTTGATGGCTTTTAACAGAAGCTTAACTTGAAGTTGCAGACTGATAGCAAAACAAAAAACGAAGAGCTGCTAGATATAGCCTTGTGTTGTTCTTGTTAGAGAATTATAATATAAGAATGAATGAAACCTAAATATTGCTTAATCCCCTTTGTATTAGATTAGATTAGATTCAAGTTTATTGTCATTACACATGTACATGTGTAGGGAGATATGGCAGTGCACAGGAACGATAGCAAGATAGCAAGACCCAGCTGTCAAGCTGACCTCCCAACCGAGAGAGATAGGGACAAGCTGGACGCTGGGGTGAGGAAGCAGGGTGTCAATATCTTAATCCATTTTAGCTGATTCGGTAATTTCCGGACCATAATCGATCAATTTGTTCTGATCCTCAGCGTCAGTGGCGAGCGTCCGGTTCATGAATGGACTTGGACATTTCATCCAATTTCATGGTCAGACCAGACATACTGCGTAGCATTTCACTAGCCTGACCCCCGATGGAACCCACTCTTCCCTGCTTCTCCGCAGTCCGGGCTGAGATGTTACGATACAGTTCCTCAATCAGTGACACTCTTTGATCTAATACCTTCAGTCGGTCACGCACATCCCCGAAGCTCTCTTTAATTTCCTCAGACAGCGGCTGGGTGAATTTGCTGGCAGCTGTCTTACCAATCTTCCGATAGGTCAGGGCAATCCCAAGGCCGAGAAATAGGAACCCTGCTATCATAATGCCATTTATGAATAAATCCTCTACATCCTCCACGGACAGGACTTCCAGGCACAGGACTTGCCAGCTGTTCCAGGCATCCCACGTGTAGCCCGCGGCGAAGGTCCCATCTGGGCAGGTGGGTTCTCCCGGTGCACCCTTCCTTTGTTTATGATAAGTAAGGATATTAGCTAAATTTTTAATATTAGATATGTCCCCTAAAAACAAAATTGGTGTGTTTGCAGTATGAGATCAATAAAGGGGAAGAAGCAGCATACAAAGCAACAATTAGGTAATTAAATAATGCTATACTTAACCTTTACCACAAGATGGCCATAGTAGCACATATAAATGCAACCACAGCCAACAGTGTTTAATATATACATTACACACGCATGCATATACACCGATTTGACATAACATTATGACCGTGAAGTGAATAACACTGATTATCTCTTCATCACGGCACTGTTAGTGGATGGGATATATTAGGCAGCAAGTGAACATTTTGTTGATGTCACTCAAAGTTGATGTGTTAGAATCAGGAAAAATGGGCAAGCGTAAGGATTTAAGGGAGTTTGACAAGGGCCAAATTGTGATGGCTTGCCGACTGGGTTAGCTCTTGTGGGGTGTTCCCGTTCTGCTGTGGTCAGTATCTATCAAAAGTAGTCCAAGGAAGCAACAGTGGTGAACCGGCGACAGGGTCATGGGTGGACAAGGCATGTGATGCACATGGCGAACGAAGGCTGGCCTGTGTGGTCCGATCAAACAGTCAAGCTACTGTAGCTCAAATAGCTCAAGAAGTTAATGATGTTCTGATAGAAAGGTGTCAGAATACACAGTGCATCACAGTTTGTTGCGTATGGGGCTGTGTAGCCACAGACCAGTCTGGGTTCCCATGCGGACCCCTGTCCACCACCGAAAGCGGCAACAGTGGGCATGTGAGCTTCTGAACTGGACCATGGAGCAATGGAAGAAGGTGGACTGGTCTGATGAATCACATCTCTTTTACATCACGTGGATGGCCGGGTGCGTGTGCGTCACTTACCTGGGGAACGCATGGCACCAGGATGCACTATGGGAAGAAGGCAAGCCGACGGAGGCAGTGTGATGCTTAGGGCAATTTTCTGCTGAGAAACCTTGGATCCTGCCATCCATGTGGATGTTACTTTGACACGTACGTATTGTTGCAAACCATGTACACCCTTTCATGGAAATGGTATTCCCTTATGGCTGTGGCCTCTTTCAGCAGGATAATGTGCCCTGCCACAAAGCAAAAATGGTTCAGGAATGATTTGAGGAGAACAACAACGAGTTTGTTGTGTTGGCTTGGCCTCCAAATTCCTCCGATCTCAATCCAATCGGGCATCTGTGGGATGTACTGAACAAACAAATCCGATCCATGCAGGGCCCACCTCGCAAATTACTGGACTTTAAGGATCTGCTGCTAACATCTTGGTGCCAGATACCACAGCACAACTTCAGGGTTCTAGTGGAGTCCATGCCTCGACAGGACAGGTCAGGGCTGTTCTGGCAGCAAGTGGATCAACAAAGTCATAATGTTTTCTCCAAACGTGTGTGTATGTGTGTGTATATATATATGACCAGGACCACACCCCTGAATGCATGAGAAATTGAACAGGTATTCCTAATAATCCATATATATATATATGGATTATTAGGAATACCTGTTCAATTTCTCATTAATGCAATTATCTAATCAACCAATCACATGGCAGTTGCTTCAATGCATTCAGGGGTGTGGTCCTGGTCAAGACAATCTCCTGAACTCCAAACTGAATGTCAGAATGGAAAAGAAAGGTGATTTAAACTATTTTGAGCGTGGCATGGTTTTTGGTGCCAGATGGGCCGGTCTGAGTATTCCACAATCTGCTCAGTTACTGGGATTTTCACGCACAACCATTTCAAGGGTTTACAAGGAATGGTGTGAAAAGGGAAAAACATCCAGTATGCGGCAGTCCTGTGGGCGAAAATGCCTTGTTGATGCTAGAGGTTAGGAGAATGGGGCCGACTGATTCAAGCTGATAGAAGAGCAAATTTTGACTGAAATAACCACTCGTTACAACCGAGGTATGCAGCAAAGCATTTGTGAAGCCACAACACGCACAACCTTGAGGCGGATGGGCTACAACAGCAGAAGACCCCACCAGGTACCAATCATCTCCACTACAAATAGGAAAAAGAGGCTAAAATTTGCACAAGCTCACCAAAATTGGACAGTTGAAGACTGTAAAAATGTTGCCTGGTCTGATGAGTCTCGATTTCTATTAGGGATGCACCGAATATTCGGCCACCGAATATTTTCGGCCGAAAATGGCTCAAAAGCATATTTTCGGCCAAAAATGGCTCAAAAGCGCATTTTCGGTTTTTGGCCGAAAGACTTTTATCACCGAAACAATACGGCCGAAATGTTGTGATGAAGCAAACAGAAACCGCGACCTGCAAGTGCTTGTCTAAACGGTCTAAACAAGCTGCAACATGTCTGCGGTGTGGACGTATGTGGTTCATCTCACATCTGATGACGCATCTACGCATCTTATGTTTCTGTTGATGGATACATGTGCTGGCTCCTCAGTGATACACTACAACAAAAGCGATAACAAAAGAAAACGTGGGCAAAATGGTCTCTCTTTGTAAACTTTGTTCAATGCATGCGAGTGCTGCCTTATGTTGGAATAAGACCAGTCGTTTCGCCGTCATCACCGGGTGTAGAGCCAGAAGACGCGAATGAGAACTTGCGCGCTGTGAGAAGATATGTCTCTGTGCACTCATCCGAAAGCGCGACGCGCCTCACAGCGCGCAAATACTGAGTTCTCTTTCAAGTCTTGCGCTTAAGCGTACAAACTCACACAAAAGTATGTCAACATGTCCATCTTGATGAGTTTTGAATGGAATTAGTGAAATAAATCAACGTTTTGATGATATTCTAATTATATGACCAGCACCTCTGTGTGTGTGTAAATATATATATACACACTCACCTGAAGGATTATTAGGAACACCATACTAATACTGTGTTTGACCCGCTTTCGCCTTCAGAACTGCCTTAATCAGATTTCAACAAGGTGCTGAAAGCATTCTTTAGAAATGTTGGCCCATATTGATAGGTCAGAATGGACATGGTCAGAAAAAATGCTCAGGTAGGCCGTGGCATTTAAACAATGCCCAATTGGCACTAAGGGACCTAAAGTGTGCTAAGAAAACATCCCCCACACCATTACACCACCACCACCAGCCTGCACAGTGGTAACAAGGCATGAAGGATCCATGTTCTCATTCTGTTTAAGCCAAATTCTGACTCTACCATCCTGAATGTCTCAATAGAAATTAGGGATGCACCAAAATTCTTGGCCGAAACCGAAAACCAAAAAAGAGGAAACCAAGGCCGAAAGCCGAAAACCGAAAGAAATTATGCCAATTATTAGTACCATTGCATTTATGTCTATGACTGTGTAACTTTACTAAAAATCAAGGCATTGCAATTGCATAAATTAATATTAAAGTTTCAAATAATAAATCAATTACAAATTATGCAAATATTTATTAGCACATTGCAAGAATGCACATTATACAATAAAATTCAAATTAAAAATGTTTAACTTGACCTCACTCATGTGTACATTAAATAATAATGTACTGGCCTGCAGAAAGGTACAGAAATTTAATAAAGTAATCAAACATAAAATAACTGCACATTTAAATGTTTAAATTAAAGATTAATCCTTATTAAACTTACAAAAGCTATTCAATCAAGAGCAGTGAGTGATGTCCTTGTCCTTTGTTGAGATTAAACAGACCACAGTAAAGGCTACTGCCCCTTTAAGACCTAATGCAGGGATATGCGTCGTCTTTCTCGACTGTATACAGTTCACTTAAGGATTATACAGACTATGTCTGCAGGGATACTCATCAAGATGGACATGTTGACATACTTTTTGTGTGAGTTTGTACGTTTAAGCGCAAGACTTGAAAGAGAACTCAGTATTTGCGCGCTGTGAGACGCGTGCGCGCTTTCGGATGAGTGCACAGAGACATATCTTCTCACAGCGCGCAAGTTCTCATTCGCGTCTTCTGGCTCTACACCCGGTGATGACGGCGAAAACGACTGGTCTTATTCCAACATAAGGCAGCACTCGCATGCATTGAACAAAGTTTACAAAGAGAGACCATTTTGCCCACGTTTTTCTTTTGTTATCGCTTTTGTTGTAGTGTATCACTGAGGAGCCAGCACATGTATCCATCAACAGAAACATAAGATGCGTAGATGCGTCATCAGATGTGAGATGAACCACATACGTCCACACCGCAGACATGTTGCAGCTTGTTTAGACCGTTTAGACAAGCACTTGCAGGTCGCGGTTTCTGTTTGCTTCATCACAACATTTCGGCCGTATTGTTTCGGTGATAAAAGTCTTTCGGCCAAAAACCGAAAATGCGCTTTGAGCCATTTTTGGCCGAAAATATGCTTTTGAGCCATTTTCGGCCGAAAATATTCGGTGGCCGAATATTCGGTGCATCCCTAATAGAAATCGAGACTCATCAGACCAGGCAACATTTTTACAGTCTTCAACTGTCCAATTTTGGTGAGCTTGTGCAAATTTTAGCCTCTTTTTCCTATTTGTAGTGGAGATGATTGGTACCTGGTGGGGTCTTCTGCTGTTGTAGCCCATCCGCCTCAAGGTTGTGCGTGTTGTGGCTTCACAAATGCTTTGCTGCATACCTCGGTTGTAACGAGTGGTTATTTCAGTCAAAATTTGCTCTTCTATCAGCTTGAATCAGTCGGCCCCATTCTCCTAACCTCTAGCATCAACAAGGCATTTTCGCCCACAGGACTGCCGCATACTGGATGTTTTTCCCTTTTCACACCATTCCTTGTAAACCCTTGAAATGGTTGTGGAAAATCCCAGTAACTGAGCAGATTGTGGAATACTCAGACCGCCCATCTGGCACCAAAAACCATGCCACGCTCAAAATAGTTTAAATCACCTTTCTTTTCCATTCTGACATTCAGTTTGGAGTTCAGGAGATTGTCTTGACCAGGACCACACCCTGAATGCATTGAAGCAACTGCCATGTGATTGGTTGATTAGATAATTGCATTAATGAGAAATTGAACAGGTATTCCTAATAATCCATATATATATATATGGATTATTAGGAATACCTGTTCAAATTGAATTCCATTCAAAAAGTGAAACTTTTATATTATATTCATTCATTACACACAGACTGATTATTTCAAATGTTTATTCTTTTAATTTTGATGATTATAACTGACAACTAAGGAAAATCCCAAATTCAGTATCTCTGAAAATTTGAATATTACTTAAGACCAATACAAAGAAAGGATTTTTAGAAATCCTGGCCACCTGAAAAGTATGAAGATGAAAAGTATGACCATGTACAGCAATCAATAAGTTGGGGCTCCTTTTGCCCGCATTACTGCAGTAGTGCGGAGTGGCATGAAGTCGATCAGTCTGTGGCACTGCTCAGGTGTTATGAGAGCCCCGGTTGGCCTTCGGCTCTTCTGCATTGTTGGGTCTGGCATATATCGCATCTTCCTCTTCACAATAACCCATAGATTTTCTATGGGGTTAAGGTCAGGAGAGTTTGCTGGCCAATTAAGAACAGCAATACCATGGTCCTTAAACCAGGTACTGGTTGCTTTGGCACTGTGTGCAGGTGCCAAGTCCTTTTGAAAAATGAAATCTGCATCTCCATAAAGTCAGCAGCAGGTAACATGAAGTGCTCTAAAACTTCCTGGTATACATCTGCGTTGACCTTGGACCTCAGAAAACACAGTAGACCAACACCAGCAGATGACATGGCACACTAAAACCTTCACTGACTGTGGAAACTTTACACTGGACCTCAAGTAACGTGTATTGTGTGCCTCTTCTCTCTTCCTCCTGGGACTTTGGGACCCTGATTTCCAAAGGAAATGCAAAATTTACTTTCATCAGAGAAAATAACTTTGGACCACTCAGCAGCAGTCCAGTCCTTTTTGTCTTCAGGTGGCCATCTTCATACTTTTCATACGCTTCTGACACTGCCTGTTATTCAAGAGTGGCTTGACACAAGGAATGTAACAGCTGAAACCCATGTCTTGCATACGTCTGTGTTTAGTGGTTCTTGAAACACTGACTCCAGCTACAGTCCACTCTTTGTGAATCTCCCCTACATTTTTGAATGGGTTTTGTTTCACAATCCTCTCCAGGGTGCGGTTATCCCAATGCTATCACGACCAATTCGTACATATTTTACGAGGTGGCTAATTCGTACAAATTTGTGTACGACCTCACTCGTACGAATTTGGACGTTTTGCCTAAACCCCAGTGACGGGTAGGTTTAGGGGCGGAGTTGAGGTAGGTCATTCTTACGATTTCATACGAATTTGCCAACTCGTCAAATATGTACAATTTAGCAAAAATTTGAGTGAGGTCGTACAAATTCGTACGAATTAGCCACCTCGTAAAATGTACGAATTGCCGTGAGATCGGGTTGGTTATCCCTATTGTTTGTACACTTTTTTCCCTACCACATCTTTTCCTTCCCTTCGCCTCTCTATTAATGTAATTACACAGCTCTGTGAACAGCCAGCCTTTTTTGCAATGACCTTTTGTGTCTTGCCCTCCTTGTGCAAGGTGTCAGTGGTCGTCTTTTGCACAACTGTCAAGTCAGCAGTCTACCCCATGATTGTGTAGCCTACAGAACTAGACTTAGAGACCATTTAAAAGGCCTTTGCAGATGTTTTGAGTTAATTAGCTGATTAGAGTGTGGCACCAGGTGTCTTCAATATTGAACCTTTTCACAATATTCAAATTGTCTGAGATACTGAATTTGGGATTTTCCTTAGTTGTCAGTTATAATCATTGAAATTAAAAGAATAAACCTTTGAAATATATCAGTTTGTGTGTAATGAATGAATATAATATACAAGTGTTACTTTTTAAATTAGTGAAATAAATCAACTTTTTGATGAAATTCTAATTATATGACCAGCACTTGTATATAATATCTCATACAAATCAGTTTAAAATAATCTGCCAAACCCTCCTTCTGATTTGTTTTTTGTTAAGTATGTTTTTTACTCAAATGCTAGGAAATGCATATTAAACAAACCCACACACACAAAGAATAATAATTATCCTTTTGCATCACTTGATGTGGTAGATTTATTCGTGGCATGTAGTGCACTACAAAATGTGCATTTAAATAGTCTGTTACCCCCTGGGAGCTTTTGTTTTCATGTGTTCTCTCTTTCTTCCTATCGCTCTCTTTTTCACTGCTAATCCTCCACTGCCTGCCTTTGCAGTCTATTCATTCACTGGAAATAATATGGTTTTAATTCTTGGCATTGGCTTGGCGTGAAAGACATACGTCATATCCCCAATCCGTCGTTCTCTTCCTCACTGGATTCGTTCCCTGAGGATGAAAGATTTTCTTGCTGTTCCAGCCTGGAGTCCATTCCGATCTGATCTGAAATCATGAGAAACAAGTTCACCGTGTAATCCGCTGTGGTAAAAAGTATTAATTCATGATGTCTGTGTTTAAGTTGAAGCAATCATGTTTAAACTCCCATTTTATAGGCTTGAAAGCTTAGTAATAAGTTGAAGGCTATCTTTCATTTTTAGTTTTTGGACAGCATTTGCTCTGATTGTTTAATTCTGTTGACAGTCCCTGATGACATCCCCTTCAATTATTTTAGAAAGACATTTTTACAAGCTGTCATCTTCTTGAGTCTCGTTCAACATTTCTGCTCATCTGCTGGGCACGTTCTGAGCAAATCTGATCTTTTTTAAATACGTTCACAATATGGCAGAAATAAGTGTCTCTTTTTTATGTTGGCCATGTTAATTTGTGTTCATACTCTGATTGTTATTTACTGTTTACATACACATAGAAGTTAACAATACTATTCAGACATCAAACCGTGTCATCCAAGCACCAACATGCTACACACGTGAACATGTGAAATTGAAATATGCAAGGTAAAAAATGATTAAAAAATGTTTAATCCATGTGCCTGAGTGAATCATAAACAAAAGGATTAAGCTAACCTTGTTGAGAAAATACAATTTCATTAATGGAGGCGGGTTCAGAATGCAGCCAAGCTAGTCACTTGTAAAATTAACCCAAGCTAAGAAATCGTTACACATCATCAGCTCTCTGTTTCTTTCTAAATGAATATACAAAACCATGGAGGGACCTTTTTTTGAGTAGCTCTGCTTAGGAACCTCAAGGTCTCCAGTTTCCTCTTATCATTATGATGTAGACTTTATAAATGTTTAATACAAAATACATTTTCTCGAAGGCCTCAGAGTCTAAACTCAATTTCACTTAGTTCTTAATCTGGCTGGCTGCTCTAAGATTTGCTTTTATTGCATTGTTATTTATATATTTATTACATTATTACATTGTAGTGGCTGAAAGTATTACTGATATTAGTATAATTGACTTTATTGTAACTGTAGTTACTATCTCTTTTTTTCATTCAGATTCGTTTGTTCACGCTAAAAAAGTAGTGGGCACTGTTGTTAAGGTTAACTTTTTAGTTAACCTTAATGCTGTCCACTACTTTTTTAATGAAAAAAAAAAATGTTCTCTGTAACTGAATAAAGCTAAAATATAGATATTAGATGAAAACGTAAACTATTAGAGTTAGTTGACAATACAACATTGAAGTATTAAAATGACTAAAATAAATTAAATTAAAGCTATAAAGAAATATTCAAAATGACAAAACCACTTAATAAAATTACAAAACCATCAATCATTAAGAACATGTATTCTTATTCACTTTTTGTGCCTTACATTAATTTATTATATTGATTAATAAAAGGCAATCTGTGTGCTTTATGTACATGTCTGATATAACAAATCACTTTAAATTGTAATCTAGACGCATGCATTTTCTGTGAAGCTGCTTTGAAACCATATGGATTGTGAAAAGCGCTATACAAATAAATGTGAATTGAATTGAACCAATGATTTCTGAAAATATAAAAATAAATTAATTAAAAATATTAATAAATACTAAAATAACACTGTTTATTTAAATGCTAATTCATTGTTAACATCAAGTTTTTGACAGTCATTTTTTTCCCAGGTCAGGTCAAGTTAAGTTACTACAAAAGTCATGTAGGCGATATGTATATATCCTTTTTTATTCCACACTAGTTAAAAGTGACTTTAGTCCTTTAAATGACTGAGAACACAGAGCTCTCTAAAGAGCAATGACGCACACATCAGTAATCCAGATTACACTGTCCATAATCCTTTAAAATACAATTTCTTAAAAAAAAAAATCACCCCCAATTTTTTTTTTTTTTTTATGTTTCGTGTCTACTGCTAATTGTTTAAACATTTCGTTTAATGCTTATGATCACCCAGTGGCACACATCCCCAATATCCCAATATATTTGGTGCTAAATGGCTCTCGCTTTCATCATTTTTTTTTATCTGATGTTATATTGAGTATCACTGTTTGTGAAAACGCTTCCAGCGTGAACACAATTCAGTTGATATGACAGGCTGCTTCCCATGCACATTTGCGTAATGATTGCATAATCTGCTTCAAATGTTCTTTAATCAACTAAAAAATACATGGCTTCTGGCAGCCGGTTTGACCTTTCACCCTGCTCTTGAACCTTTGGATATCTGATCGTAAGCTTGTGACTGATTACTCTGGATTGCAGCGCCGCGGCTCAGACACTCGTTGTCAGTATGTGTTACATGCCATAAATTGAATACAAATCAGAATTGGAGAGAACTGTTTGTATCTCAAGGCGACGTTGCATGTGTGACTATTTTCACTTTTCTTGTTCTGAAATCTCCGTTTGGATTTGTTAAAGCTGTGGACCGTTCATGTTGATATATGGGAGATGGATATTTTGAGTCCGTTTTGAAGAGGTTTTCCTTTCTGCTTGGTACAAATATTCCAAGTATGAAAACAGATTTCAAAAGTTTGGAAAAAAGCACTTCTCTATCCCTTCTAAATGTAATCTGTCTTGACAGTGGAATGCCACGCTTACGCTAGTGGAATGCCACGCTTATGCATTGGTTTACCTCTATAAAAACCACTAAATACCAGGGGTATTTCAAAATTCCTATTCTATGAGGTTTGCAACTTGGCTGCCCTTCAAAAATTGATTGCTTTTTTTATTAAATAGAAGTCACCACATTTTCAGACGTCATCTGGAATGACGATTTAAGTTTTTTGTGTCATTTTATTTTAAAAGCATTATTTACACTGAAATCATAAATAAATAGAAGATTTTGTCCCCATATTTAATAAATAGGGATATGCATATAAGTGGCCAAAATGAATAAAGTATGTGTTTCGTTTGTTTGTTTTTAGTTTGAGTTGTTATTGTTGTTATTGCAAGATAATTTAAGTTAGTGCTGGGCAGTCGATTAATCACGATTAATCGCATCAAAATAAAAGTCTGTGTTTATATTTTATATATATATATATATATAATATAATTTATCTTATATATAAATATAACATACTTTTCTTAAATATATACATGCACATGTGTGTATTTATATATACATAATAATTATGCACTGCACACACACACATATTATGTAAAAACAAACTTTTATTTTGAATGCGATTAAACATGATTAATTGATTGCCCAGCATTAATTAAAATATTAGTAAATGGTAAAATATTAAATACATGGTTTCATAATAACTGTGTATACTTATGGATGCAATATGTTTTCATCCTGTAATTCAATAAACGCAGAAGCGAAAGCCATCTGCTATGTCAATAGTGCTATTTGTGATTTAAGGCGTCAAAGAAAAATATAACAAAAACTAATACAGTAACTGGAATAAATACAATTTGAAAAAAGTGGCGTAAGCTGATCCATGTCAAGATGTAAAACATCTGGGGAAAATGTAGTAAAAAAATATGTAGATGCTGACCAGACTGTGATGACGTTTCCACGTGTCTGCAGTTATCAACATCACATATCAAGTTTTTAATATTTTCT
Organism: Gobiocypris rarus; assembly: GCA_023029165.1. NCBI lineage: Eukaryota > Metazoa > Chordata > Actinopteri > Cypriniformes > Gobionidae > Gobiocypris > Gobiocypris rarus. The sequence goes on along the minus strand of CM040927.1, from coordinate 22,070,720 downwards.
CTTTTTTTTATGTACAGTATATACATTTTTTAACGTTGATATTTTTCTTTTCTTGGATTTTTTTTTTCATTTGACATTGGAGCAAATGGGTATACAAAAATGATATTTGTTGTCATTTCTGGTTCACCATTATAAAAGTTCACCCAAATATGACGACTTCCATACTGAGAACCTCGGAAATGTGAAAGGGTCCATTGTTTAATCTCCATTTACTAAAGCTTGGTCTGGAGAACTCAATTATAACACAATAAAGTAGCCAGCAATGTTTATTTCACTGTTGTGCTTCTTGGCTGAGATATACAAATCAGTTGATGACAAGACACCCATTGAACATGACAACTTTGCACATCATTCACAGGTTATTCAAAGTGCACTTGAGAAAGTCAAGCTTAAATTGGACACAAGCGCTATTTAAGTTTGATTCTTGCATGACTCGTGATATTCAATCTACATATGTAGGATAATACATTTATGCATACTTCAAAAAGTGAAACTATAAATATTTTTAATACTACATAAAATGCATTTTTATGTTGCCTGACAACATGTTTTTCCTTACGGTGTACAAAACCATAAAGAAATGATTTGGCATGAATTCTTTTTTTTTTTTTTATGCCAGAATGATTCACGTTGAAATGGAGACAGAATATGCAGAAGGGAAAACGGGATCACCAGTCAGAACATTTCCAATTGCAGTAAGTCTCGTGCATAATCTTTTTCTGTTGACTAATCTTGTGCACTGGGGAATGTGTTTTCATGAAAAGCACCGTTGTTTCTGGGATTAGAAAATGTTGCTCGCCTAATTCTGTCTCATAAGCTGGATGTAGACCTTATCTCATAGCAAGTCATTTCCTTATGTGGAAAATAAAGTAGACTTTACTTTCTGTGTGTGCCAAACTGTGCATTTTGGTTAACATGAACATATTGTATTATCATACTGTAGAAATGTTAAAAGTATTGAACTCTTAAAGGTAGCAGTAATTACATTTCTGTTTATTTTTGTTTAGTAGTCGCCACATTTCTTTTCACTAATTGTGACATTTAAAAAGGCAGTTTGAAGAGCACTGTATACAATCACAAATCTGAACAGTTCACTTTCATCGAAATATGATTCCAGCTTAACCCTTATTGAATGCCACAAATTCTCTTCTTGCATGTGCTTTGTAATGATACAGACAAAATTGGACCCATTTCTGTAACATTTCCATTAGGAGCACAGCTTATGTGCTTTGTCAAAATATCAGACATTTTTATTACATCTTGAAATCTCCCATATTAAAAACAACCGACCAAACTATACCACAAACACAGACTTCACAATCATGTCCACAGACAGTCCACAAAAATACAGCAAAGATGACGTAAGCACACAAAGACAATACGCATGTGTCAAACCTGTTAGAAACTACCAGGACATTAACTGTTATCATATGCTTAGTTTATTTGGTCTTGTTCTCAATAGCAAGAGTCTCGATCTTTTGACCAGTGAGCAGCTGCCAGATTCCTCCCCTGTAGTTCTCGTTTCCGAGGGCGTAAACAAAGACGTTGAAAGTAGGTGATGTCTTAGCCAAAATGGGTGCGATCTGTAAGAACACATCCACATCAGATTCATGCGCATACTGTTAATAGTTGAACAGAAATGTTATTTATCAGTTCATGTGTTTATGCTACTGTCTGTATGCTCACCAAGGCTCATCAAAACAGCAATATTATCAAATATTATTACAATTAAAAATAGCTGTTTTCTAATGTAATCTTATTTTAAATGTAATTTATTGCTGTTGTCAAAGCTGAAATTTTAGCAAGAAACATTTCTAATAAAGTTGTTACAGGTTATGCTTAATATTTTTGTAGAAACGTGATGCATATTTTCAGGATTCTTTGACTGTACTTTTCAGTCTTTATTGTAACTTTTGATCAATTTAATGCCTCCTTAATGTTTTATTTCTTTATTTGTTTATGTGAGTTTTACTGGTTATCTGATATCATTATAGTCATTCCAGTCCTTTCTTCTGATGAGCACAAAAGAACATATTTTTATGAATATATTGTATATTATGTATTATATGATGTAAGTCAGTGGGTTTCAGTGTTGTATTGGAACCCATTCACTTTTCATTTTATAGACAAAAACAGTTGAAACAAAGTATACTTCAAAATATTGACGTTTGTGCTTCCTAGAAGACAGATCATTCGTTTGAACACTTCTTTGGTTGTCTGATATGCTTCCTCACCATTCTCAGTTTAGGAGAGACAAGGGTCGCGTTCTCCACAGCAGCATAGAAAGCCAGGATACCATAGGGGCCCCAGCAAAACAGCATGGTCTTCAGAGGAGTGCTACAGTTGAACTGCACATAGAGACAAAGCAGGAGATTTAGTCTTCAGTTGGATTTCTTAGTCACATGCTGCAGATTAAAGGGTTAGTTCACCCAAAAATGAAATTTCTGTCATTACTTACCCTCATGTCGCTCCTTGTAAGACCTTCGTTCCTCTTCAGAACACAAATTAAGATATTTTTGAAGAAATCCGAGATTTCTGACCCTCCATAGACTGCAAAGTTATTACCGCTTTCAAGGCTCAGGAAGGTAGGAAAGACATTTTTAAAATAGCCCATGTGACTTCAGAGGTTCAACCTTAATTTTATGAAGCAACAAGAATGCTTTTTGTGTGCAAAAAAACTAAGTTATAAACAATGTATCGCTTCTGGGTTCTACGCGAGAGCTGGCCAATGCTGAGCCGCCGTTCTGATGTAGAACCCGGATGCGCTGAACTGTGTTTACAACGTGAACAGCATAGGAGACTGACATGGAAGAAAAGAAATGGTTGAATAAAGTCATCATTTTTGTTTTTTTGCGCACAAAGTATTCTCGTCACTTCATAAGATTAAGGTTGACCACTAGTCACATGGACTATTTTAATGATGTCTTTACTACCTTTATGGGCCTTGAAAGTGGTAATAACATGACAGTCAATCGGAGGGTCAGAAAGCTCTTGGATTTCATCAAAAAAAATCGGTAACACTTTACAATAAGGTTGTATTAGTTAACATTAGTTAACGCATTAGTTAACATAAACTAACTATGAACAACACCTCTGTTCAGCATTAAATAATCTTTGTTAACGTTAGTTAATAAAAATACAGCTGTTCATGTTAGTTCACAATGCATTAACTAATGTCAACAAGATTTTATTAATGCATTAGTAAATGTTGAAATTAACATTAATAAAGATTAATAAATGCTTTATAAATGCAGTTCATCATTAGTTAATGTTAGCTAATGCATTAACTAATACAACCTTATTGTAAAGTCTTACCAAAAAATCTTAATTTGTGTTCTGAAGATGAATGAAGGTTTTACAGGTTTAGAACGACATGAAGGTGAGTAGTTAATGACAGAAGTTTCATGAATTAACTTAGGCCAGAGGTGTAAAGAGTAGCTGAAAACCATACTTGAGTAAAAGTACAACTCTATTACAAGTTACAAGTCACCAATTCCAATACGACTTGAGTAAAAGTTTCGTACCAGTACTTAAATATTTTACTCGTACTGAATATAGGCTCAACGATTCACTCGACCTCAACACCTAAGAGACATGTCAGTGAAAATAAGAAACTATATTGATTTGTAAGATAAGAGATCATGTTTATTTTCTAAAATCAAAATAAAACTGAACACCTCAATATTGCAATAAATCAAGGTCAACACAACTGCATCTTAAACATCTACAAACTCACAAGTCTCAGTTAAGCTCAAGTGCAAAATAAGTCCAATATAATCCTTCAAAAAGGTCACGTCAATATAGAGGATAAATAAAATAATGTTAAAATTAAATAGACAAAGTCTACTCGCACAGCTGGTTTTGGCCTCAAATACCTGCTAATGCATTCATGGGAAATAGCCTCATTGACAAGTTTGGGTGAGTAATGGCAAAACACACAAGATATAGTACCCGGCAAATGCGATTTCGCTTCTTTATAGAAAAAAACAAACTGCTGCAGAAAATGTTTGGTGCCATTCAAAAAGTAATGTGTAACTGCATTACTTATCACAAATGTATTGGAGTAAAAAGTACATTTACTTATTCTTAAATGTAGTCAAGCAGTAAAAGTTGCTAATATATTTGATACTCAGTAAAACTACAAAGTAGCCAAAAAGATTAAATTAAATTAAAATTGAATTATAATTATTAAGTACAGTAACTAATTGCATTTACTCAAATACTTTTAGGCGTAACTAATAGACCATTAAACAAGCTGCTGTTCATATGTGAAAACACTGTAAAAAATGTTTGGTAATGGTAAAATGATGCGTTTTGATTCATCATGTGATTCTCATCACCTGTTTTTGGTGGTTGTCAGTGTATTACGAAGGTATAAAACAGATATTAGTACTTTATTAACATTAATATCAGATAAGAAAATAAGGTTTCTTTTACTGTAAATTTAAGTTAAATCTATAAAACCTAAAATGTTGCTTCCATAATAAATGCACATTTATTTTTACCGTGTTTTTTTTTTTTTTTGTTACAGTGTACAAGTGAACACAAAAAAACATACACACAAAAGAGTTGATTAGAATTGACGTAATGAGCTAAATTTCGCATTAAGGCTTAACAAAGACATAATTACAAAGACTTATAATACTATATTTACAAACTAGAATACAGTTCAGTAGTACAGAAGTATAATACAGTAGTAGGCCTAAATTAATGTAATTCTGTTATTTTAGTATTATTTATATACTGTTTAACTTTGTATTCTTTTTTTTCATTTTAGTTTAATTTTTATTAATTTTGGTATGTGCTTTTCATTTTGTATTAGTGTTTTTTTTTTAAAATAGCTATTTAGATTTAATTAAATTTGTAGTTTTAGTTTGTATTTATTCCAAGTTAATAATTTCAGTGTTTCGATTTTTTTTTAATTTAGATTTTTTTAATCTAATAAAATTTTTTATTTTATTTTACCTTCCAGTGAACAAAAATGTTAACGTTAATAACCCTGTTCTGTGCTGGTCTTAACTGTCTGTAAGGAAATCCCCTTCTTCTGCTATCTCTTTGGTATTGATGTCCGTGGCAATTTTTTAGCGTTACATAATAGTTCTGTCCTGGAGAAGGGTTTAGTAGCTGTTGCAGAGATGCCTTTGTGCTCCCAGGCAAAACGTTTCTTTGACCCACTCAGTCACCATTAATAATGTTCTTATGCAATGTGAGGGGAAATATAAACTGTTCTTATCATGCACCCTTTGGCCTTACATGTCAAATTCTAATATCATGCAGAGTATACTTTACCTTAGCCTGGCCAGTCTTCTTGAATTTCCTATCAATGGACTGATAGGAAGAAAGCACGACAAACACCTGAATGCCCATGTTGAAGATGGCCATGGGGATCAAGTAAGACACATAGTTCCTGAGGACAGATAAAAAATTACATTTACAGGCCTTCAAGTGTCTTATTTCAGATTTACAAGGAAATGAGACGTCCCCATGAACCTAATATTTATTTTATGTACTGTATTTGTAAATATGGGTCAGAATGCATATTTAAATATATGGGTCAGAATGTGGGTCTGAAACTGATATTAGCGGTGGTGAGCAATGTTGTTTGTTAGAACATGTCAATGTACTGATTAACTGTGCATCTTACCTATCACCCTTGCTGTAGTCCAGAGTACAGCAGGTCCTCAGGGGCTCGTAGTCATACTCTCCCCAGCCAATCAGAGGCATGGCGGACCAGAAGGCAGTGAAGAGCCAGATGAAGATAACCAGGGTGATGGAGCTGCTCCACTGCAGCTTTGTCCCTAATGAAATTAGGGGATCAAACATTGTACTGTGTATTAAATTGTTTTATTTAATGACCCTAATTATTATTTTTTTTTTAAAAGAAATTAGTTTATAATATTTATATTTATACACACATACGCTACCATTCAAAAGTTTTGGGTCGGTAAGTTTAATTAAAAAAAATGAGAGTTGGCAGTCTTTTTGTGGTTGTTCGAACGCATTTGACCACATGAGCATCTACGCTACAAAAGCAATCCGGACGAATGCGTTTTTGACTACCTCGAAAGTGGACAAGCTCAAAACATTTTAGACTCCTTTACACCTGTATTTAGTGTTGTCCATTTGTGATCGGATTGACTAAAATGCTTCTTAATATCAGATGTAAACATGGCCTAAAAGTCTTTAAAGATCGCTTTTATGTTTTGATGTTAACCCACTAAATAATGTTATAGACTTGAGTTGTTCAGTGTGGACAAAAGCTGCTGTATTAATTTAAAATGGCTATTCACTTAGGTTCTGAAAAGAATGGCATTTGGTGAAGCCTATGTGCACTATAAGTACCTTCAGCTGGTGGTCTTTGCAACATGGGTGGTCTGAACTAGAACAAAGACTGTCAAATATCCTGTTGAAGTGCAGGTGCTATATGGTGAGAGGCGTCTCATTGTTTTTCACTAAGGCTCTCTGTTCCTGTTACTTACTTGTGCAGTACTGGTGGTATCTGTCCCAAGCAATTGCTGCAATAAAGTGGATGCTGGCAAGAGCAGTCATAAAGCCCTGGAAGCCATGGGTCTGGCATCCATCTGATCCATAAGGCCAGTATCTGGAGTTTCAAGAAGATCACATATAAAAAAGATCAAAGTTCGCTGATTGAAATTAAAATGAATTTAATAACATGTAATGTATTTTTATCAGTGACAGATTCTTAAACTTCTTAAACTTAAACTATCTTATCTTAAATATTTGTTTGCATCATTGTTTGTACCAACATATTTGTATTTTGGTAACTGGTTTCTGGTTCAAAACAGCTGGTAGCTGGTAGCTGGTTTGTTTCTGGTCTAAAATGGTCTACCAGCTTGCAGCAGCTAATGAACAACCTGAACCAGTTAGACACCAGCTTAAGGTGGATTTTCCAAAAGACAATTCCTGCTTCCCTGGTCTGAGCTAGTGCTCAGCTGGTAATGCAGCTGGGTGTTCATGCCTGGGGGCAGCCGAAAACATTCTAAAACCAGCCAGACAACACCGTGAAACCAGCTAAAAAGGAAAGTCATTAGGCTGGATTATGCTATTATTTATTATAGCAGGGATGCGATTAAATATTCATTTCATCCCACAGAATTAAAAAAAGTCCTGCAAACCCCAACTATCCCTCTAACATCTTTAGTAATTTATTACGAAAAAAATGACATCACAGCTGTATTTACACACTGGCTTCCGTGACGCACCACCGCCTCCAGGGGTTCCGTCAACACCAACATCATCAACACACAACCGTGCGCGTGCTCACCTCAGAAAGCTTGAGAAGGCAGCGACAGTGGCGTTCATAGAAATACCCATATCTGCCATGGCCAGACTGAACACGAGAAAATTACTTGGGGTCCGTAATTCTCTTATTTTAAGAAAAGCAACAACGGTGACAGCATTCAGGAAGAACCCGAGGAGACCTTCAGAGGACACAGAAAAACGTGTGAATAATCAGAGCCTTCTCGAGACCCCATAACAGCGCGGTTACGAAACAGCAATAAGCTATACATTAAGTGGCAGCCTTCATTTAGTTAGTTACATCTATATTATTGATGTTGCAACCTATCGTTCCCAGGTGACGCGCATCATATCAAGGCTATACACATCCACAAAGTAAGATTTGCGTGCGATCCTCTCTTTTTTAACCTGAACATGATTCTTCTTACCCTCCACAAGCAGACACGATCCCAGGGAGAACACATCGAAATCGGAGAATCCCTCCGGTAATGGATACGACGTTACCATTTTGAACCAGTTTTGACACCAAAGTGTGCAGAATCACAGTCCGCTCGCGCGCGCGATGTACCTCAGTGTGTTCAAACGGAGCCTTCTTTTAAAGGAGCATTTCACGTGAAAAAGCATGAACGTAATTATGTAAAGCTCTCCCTCTGCCTCAATCCGCACAAGAATGTCTTAATGAACATAACAACTCCTACCATTGACCCCTAATACGTATTTACACAAGGCGTCAGTAAAGCGCCCATTCAGTTACACAACAACCCTTTGTGTGTCGGACGCTTGAGCGCACTGATGATACGACCGGGGTGGATGTGAACCAGTTCAGCCTGTGCCAGTTCAGTGTGTTGTGCTCTGTTCGCTGGATGAACAACAGGTGTCGTCAAACTGGCACTCCAGAAACCGATAGACATCCTGTATTTGTCTGTTTGCATATTGATGATGGGAGTAACTGTTTTTACAATGACTTTTCTCAAATGCAGACTGTCACGTTGGTTGTTTGGAGAAAATCAGTGGATATTGAATAGATCTGTAGACACGAGGGAGAGAGAAAATGTCAGTATCTTCACAAATAGAAAATAGTGGTTCTGAGAAATAATTTTGGGGTCATTGCATCCTGTACAGTCATAATCATAAGCTGTGTCCTGTGCTGAAATAGAAACATTTTGAATATTTTGTTGAGACAATAACCACTCTGAATTCTGCTCTATTAAAAGCCGCTTTGTTTCCAGATTGCGTTATTCATACTTGAGTGGAAGCCAAATGATAAACAAGTTACAAAGAGTAACACTAACCTACTTTTTTTGGTTTTGAGAATGTACATTCATTGGTGTTTTATCACATGAAGTCCGGTGTAATTCCACATAAAATATATAATTTTTGAGCAAAATCCTAATTCAAGGCTTATCATACCATACAGTTCACAAACAAAACCCATATTGTTCAGCCAATATTATGATGTTGTGAAACCAGGGAAATATCATTTACATGTTAAAAAAAGATTGTCATATGACAGTATAAAAGCTAACTTTTCATTTTTTAAAGGTTTGTATAAGCACATTTGTCCCACTCAAGTTTGCACTCCACAGCATGTTAGAAAAACACTTAACAACGTTTCATATGTTAACATTAGTTTACGAACGATTAACAGTATTTAACTTCTACTTTTACTAATATGTTATTTAACTCAAAAGTTGTTTCTTTTGCATTGTGAACTAACGTGTCAGTGAATTGTATTTTATTAACATTAACAAACGTTAATAAATACTGTAAAACTATATTGCTCATATTTCAAGGTAACAAATGCATTAAAAAAAAATTATAATTATAATTTTTCTTTATCAAATTAGGGTAGGCCTATATATACCATAGATCAGCAATTTTATGCATGTTCTATTAAATTATTCAGTTCGAAAGAACTTTAAAAAATAGTTTGAAAGATAAATGGTCTTCAGAATACCAGTCCCGTGACCGTTACGACTAAACCTAAGCTGTGATTTTCGCACATAATGATCATATGTTTCTCACATACAGGTCCTCTATTCAATAACTTGTGAAAGACAGGTTTGTTCTTTCCAGTGCAGGGATTAGCATATAGTGCTGGACCATTATTCTCAGGAGGTTTACTTCACTCACTGCAGCTTTTAGCTTTTACTGAAATCTCTAGCCTGAACTATACTTTCTAACTTTGAAACTTTCAAAAATAGGTAATCTGGCCTTTAGGGGAATAATGTGATTTTAGGTGTGTGAGAGGGGTTTAGGCAAGAAAATGCACCTTTATACTAATTGAGTAAAAAAAAATATATAAAAAAAAAAACCACTTCGCTGGATTTCTTTTCTTAAGCTCGTGGCAGTTGAGAAATTCAGTTTTACAACTTGGCACTCATTAGAACAGATGATCTGGTGCCAAGGTTCAGTGTTGTATTTACAAACCTACAGATAAACAAATAGGCTTCTGGGAAAAAATTACTTGTGGGCCAAGAATTACGGGAAACTAGACACGCCATACCTGTTTTATACCAAGTAAAGATTTACATGTAAACACTGAAACAAAATACACTGAAAGTTTAAACTCCTTTGCATTTAGCCCTTATTCTCAAAACTATAGATTTCTAAACAATATTACTTATTTCCTGCACTTTTCTTATTTACTGTTTTGTGCTTCTGCTTATTTTTAGTTATTTACGTTGGATTGTTTCTGTCTATTAAGCGTAGTTGTATTTACAAACATTGCAACAGGCTTTTAGGAAGATCAAGCAGGATTACATGAAGGAAAATATTTTAAAAATCCCGTTGGATACGCCACTGAACAATAGCTGTGCACAAAGTTGGATGTCCTTACTCTGAGAGAAAACTCTCATGCTGGTGACAAAATATGAAACTATAGACATCAAAAGAGGTTCTGTGTATTTGAATTCAGTCCTAGCAACCCACTGGTCAAAATGACCCTTTCAAAAGCATTTACTACACAAGTATGGATTCTCACTTAAGAAGATGTAAAGTGTGTGTGTGTGTATATGTATGTATATATATATATATATATATATATACACATACATATATATATATATATATATATATATATATATATATATATATATATATATATATATGTATATATATATATATATATATATATATATATATATATATATATATATATATATATATATATATATATATATATACATATACACACACACTTTACATCTTCTTAAGTATATATATAGTTTATAAGTTCACTGCAACAATTCATGGTACAGCCAGAACAGACCGGCTTCTAAAATATCATCAGCTCTTACACATTCCAGAAGTAAATCAGTAAAATACATCAAATTCCAACGTTTAACTGTCAGGTTGAGGATGATTGAAAAGAGAGCTACAGTAGATGGGGTATGGACATTCAACATCATGGCCAATTCGGAAAGATTTCCTCCCTTTAATTAACATCATGTATCTCTATGCAGCCTATCAGATTCCAGGATGCATACGCATCTAAATGAAAACAACGCGCATGCTTTCGCTAATCCTCGTCTGTCCTTTTTATCTGCTGGACTCCTAGCAGTCAGATCATTATGGGAGATCGGAGCAGAGGGACGATGACATGCTGGTTATTTTTTCCATAATTGCAAGTGGATGGTTCTTCATTAAAACTACGTTCTTACTAGTGTTTTGTTGACACTAGATGCAAAATGTCTCGTACTGTCTTTTTGGGTCTCCTACTGGCATCTGGATGTTTTCCACTTGTTCGGAGCACCTGTCCTTCCCAGTGCAGCTGCTTTTATCATAACCTGAGTGATGGTTCCAGAGCCAGGTTCGTGTGTATTTTATTATCTCAACTTTATGGAATGAATGCAATGATTTTTTCCCCCACTTGAAACTGGTACATTTTGTTTTTTGCGCATTCCACATCATGAATGTATTTTACACATAAACAATAATGCTAATATTTTACACATAAACAATGTATTTTGCACTCAAAATGTATTTATTTATATTTTAGTATTAATTCGAATTGTAAAGGATTTTTTTACTTTGAGTACATTTTGACGCAATTAATGATTCTTGTATAAAAAATAAAATACTGGTTGCCAAAGACTGCAGCTTAAAGATTCGCGTGCGCATGCTTTAAAATCCATTATAAGTCTTTATTCTTGTTTCTAATGCGTTTTGCAGGAGCGTGATTTGCAACGATCCAGAGATTTCCCTCGTGCCCGCCACGTTCCCAGGGGACACCTCGAAACTTCGGATTGAAAAGACTGCCATCAAGAGGATCCCGAGCGAGGCTTTTAGCTACCTCTCTAATTTAGAATTCCTTTGGATGTCTTTTAACGTTTTATCCTCTCTCAACTCGGAGAGTTTCCGTGGTTTGTACAGTTTAGAGGAACTAAGGCTAGATGGAAATTCGCTCACTTCGTTTCCGTGGGAATCCCTCATGGACATGCCCAGTCTGAGGCTACTCGACATACACAACAACCAGCTGTCCTCGGTACCTTCTGAGGCTGCTCTCTACATGAAAAATTTAACCTACCTGGACCTATCCAGTAATAATCTGCTGACAGTGCCACCTGAGGTCCTCAACACTTGGTTGACGGTCAAACCAGTCCAGGGAGCAGAAAGTTCAAAAATGATTCTTGGTAAGTTTTTCCTTCGTCTTGTTTTCTTTATATATATATATATATATATATATATATATATATATATATATATATATATATATATATATATATATATATATATATATATATATATATATATATATATATATATACAGTATGTATAAGCTATTTAACAATATTATTATATATTTTTAAATAGTGATTATATATTTAATATATAGCCTATATGTAATAATCCCAATATACAACACTATAAAAAACTATTTTTCAAAGTTGTAAACAAAGATTATTTGAGTATGTTTTACAAGAAAAATACTAATTTAGTCTTTCTAAATCAAAATTTCACATTTTTTATGTATTACTTGCTGTTTCTTTGTAGTTATTTGTGAAATTTACTAGCAATTTCTGAGTGAGGTAAATCCTACACCAACGTTTTCAGTGTGTGTATATATAACACAGTATATAAAAAGTCTTACATAAAAAAACATTAAAAAAACACCTGCAGCAGATTCAACAAATCCCAATTACAACTATAACCTATTACAATTATAACGGTTTTCTTAACTTAAGTGGTTTTTGCAACTTGATCATTTCTTCTGCCCCAGGACTCCATGACAACCCATGGTTGTGTGATTGTCGATTATATGACCTGGTCCAGTTCCAGAAGTCTCCCAGTCTGTCAGTGGCCTTCATTGACACAAGGCTCAGGTGCGCTGATCCAGAGAGCCTCTCTGGAGTTCTGTTTAGTGATGCAGAGCTCAGACGCTGCCAAGGGCCTCGGGTCCACACCGCCGTAGCCCGTGTGAGGAGCGCAGTGGGCAACAATGTCTTGTTGCGATGCGGAACCATTGGGGTTCCCATCCCTGAGCTGGCCTGGAGAAGAGCAGATGGAAAGCCACTGAATGGGACAGGTGAGTCAGCACAATGGCGTGCGGTTAAGCAGTATTAGCTAAGGGTGCTAATGCACTGTGATTACATAGAGAGCTGGCGCAGACACAACAATGCACTGTGATTACACAATACTAATTAGTTTGTGCAAATGTGCTGAAACGTTTTGCTTTTTCTCCTTCAAATTTACAGTTCAGCTGGAGAATTCAAAGGAGGGAATAGTTTGGTCTATTTTAAGCGTGCCTGCCGTGTCCTATCGTGACACAGGAAAATACATCTGCAAAGCCACAAATTATGCAGGGAGCGCTGAGGCCGTCATCTCTTTGATCATAAGCGATGCACCCAAAGCAGAGAATCTGACTGTGGATCCAAAAACCAAAGTGAAGTCCAAGAAGCCAAACCCTATAGTCAAGGCAGCCTATCAAGAAAAACACATTGTCACATACGTTTCCCCAACACCCAACAAAGTGCTACCACTCGGTGCCACAGTGAGCTACACAGGCCCATATCCAGGTATGGAGAGTGACAATGCCGCTAACAGTCGGACAAATACCCAAACAGCCAGTCCAGACGGGTTCCTGGAGACCAATCTGAGCAACCTGGCTGCAAACACGTCCTCACTTCAGCAAGACCCTGACAGGGTCGTGCGCTCTGTGAAAGTGATTGGCGATACGGACTACACTGTGTGTCTGAACTGGAGGGCACCGACTGCCAAGAACACAACAGCTTTTAGCGTCCTCTACGCCGTGTTTGGGGAGAGGGATATGCGCAGAATTAACGTGAGTCCAGGTAACAACCGGATCCTCATCGAGGGACTGGTTCCAAAAACCAAATACATCGCCTGTGTGTGCGTCAAGGGGCTGATCCCCAAAAAGGAGCAGTGTGTAATCTTCTCAACAGATGCAGCGGCTAGCGCTAATGGAACCCAAAAGCTCATTAATGTAGTAGTAATCACGGTTGCCTGCGTGATAGCTGTGCCTCTGACTGTGATTGTGTGCTGCGGGGCGCTTAAGAGGAAAATCAAGAAGTTTCTGGGCAAAAAGTCCAAAGACATTCAAGACTCGTATGTGACATTTGAGACTCTGTCTCCCAGTACCAAGGCCAAAGGCTTGGAGGGGGAATATCTCACCAGACTGAACGCTGAAGAGTCCAACAGACTGCTGTCGGCCAGGTCCAGCCTAGACTCTGAGTCCACCGCCAAGATTGAGGGACAGCCGAATGAATACTTCTGCTGACAATATCCCTCAGCCACAATTCCGCCACGCAGCCTCCAGAGTATCCAGGCCCAGCCACAGTACCTGAGTGCACATAATCTGTACCAGCAGTACATGAGTGGCCGTCCGTGAAGAAGATTTAGGATACTTGCATAAGTAACGAAGTGCACAAGTAAAGAATCGTGTTGCTCTTTGTTACTGTGCTTTTGGACTTGGTTTTTAAACTAAGCCATTTGGCTGGTGGTGGGGTTGTGACTGAGCAATCCCAGGAACATGCATTCATTGACTTTTACCCCTTCAGATAATGCTAGAAGGAACTGATTTAAAGGGAAATGTTCATATGAATTCTTGTATATTTGTGTATATGAAAAAAAAAAAATGTATATGTGATGATAGTAGTATTATGTAAGTAATTTGGGATTCGTTTCCACATACACTCTTAAAAATAAAGGTTCCAAAAGGGGGGGTTTTGCAGTGATGCAGACAAATCTTTTTTGGTTCCCTGCTGTTTCCTGATTATATGATCAATAAGTTATGACAATATATGTTTTTACGTTGTTTTAACTCATCAAAATAAGTTATACAAGATTCAACTCAGTTTAATGTTATTTAAGTTGCAATGACTTAAACATCCAAGTTGGTTATATTAAATTTAAGGCAGCAACTTTTTTTTTACAGTGAACAGTTCTTAAAAGAACCATTTTTTTCTTGTGTACTACATTTTAAAAATATAAAGAACCTTTTGTTGAATGGAAATGTTCCATAGATGTTAAAGTTTCTTCATGGAACAACTGATTTAAATAAAGAACCTTTATTTATTATTTAGAGTGTAGTTACTTTTCTAACAGAATGATGAGTCTAGAGTAGCAAATGCTAAATCATGCAAATCATTTTGGATTTTTATATGCACCAACATAGTCAGCACTGTTTATGTGACATTCGTTCTGTTTACCATGTGAAACTTGTGCCACCTGAACCATTTAAAACGTTTTTGTCCCAGGTTTCTACCCATTTATGCTTCAAAATAAATTTTGTATATACATTTAAAAAGTGTTACAGTATTTTTTAACAACAATAATAGGTCAGACTTACCATTAAGTTCCAATCAGTCTCTCACGGGGTAAGTCAAGGATTACTGATAATAGGCTTTACTCAACTGTACCTGCATTCATGTCGCACACAGACATAGAGTGGATGTAACGTTTATAGGAGACCATGGATGCCTCAGTTATATTTCGTTTCGTTGTTTTCCTTCTTTTATTAAGTCATACCAGCTCAGAATGTTTTCCAGGATGCTCCTGCGGGACTGACCATTATGGGAGGTTAGTTTCAGTTCCTTTCATTGCACACAATGTATCAGCAGTGCCATAGAGCAAAGTGATTGTTGTTGTTATGCTGAGGATAGGGATAGCACACTGTGAGAGCTAGTCTGGAAATATGAATATGGGTGATTATAGGAGCTATTCTGCCCCAGAAAAAAATATAAAAAATGTATTTTAAACCTCAGAGTTAAAATGTGCAACTTTCTCCAAAAAAGCTGGTATTAGGTCATGATGAAAATGAGAAAGGGAGAATATTGCTGTTAGGAGAGTTTGATGTCATTATTTTTTAACAAGATTAGTAGTCAGTTGTCAAGATGTTGTAAAACAGTCGAACATCAACGTACAATTAAAAGTATTGAACGTTTTTCTCTAGGTCACTCACGTGCATGGGAATTGCATTAACCAGGGTTCCTGTGGATATACCGGAAGATTTGACTAAAATCCGAATAGAGAAATCACAGCTAAGTGAACTTCCAAAGGCAGCGTTTTCCCATATTAAGTTTCTAAAGCATCTCTGGCTGAATTTCAATGATATAGCCATCATTAATATCAAAAGTCTGGAAGGTTTGGGTAACTTGACGGAGCTCCGGTTGCAGGGTAACAAACTGCGTTCAGTACCATGGACAGCGTTTGAGGAAACGCCCAACCTCAAGATTCTGGATCTGAAACACAACCGCATCGACGCCCTACCTGAATACGCGCTGAAGTTTTTACCAGGTCTCACCTATTTAGATCTGTCCTCTAATCACCTCTCAGTCATTTCAAAAGACGTCTTTCTGAACTGGCCTCTCTACCACGCAGAAAACAAGCATGAAAAACCAGCGTCCAACGTTGTTCTGGCGCTTCACGAAAACCCGTGGCTGTGCGACTGTCGGCTGGGAGGCTTCATTGAGTTTATCAAATCGTTGAGTCCGCCGTTCATTTTAATGAACTCATATTTGCCATGCTCTGGCCCAGAATTCAAGGCAGGGAAATTTTTCCACGAGGTCGATTTAAAGACGTGTGTGAAGCCAGTGGTCAGCTCCCCAGTCCACAACATCACCGTGCCTTTGGGTGGAAACATAACGCTAACATGCTTTGCCACGGCCAGACCTGAACCTGACATTCGGTGGACATATGGGCTTAAGATACTAAGAGGATTTCGTGGTAAGAGATATTCTCGTAAAACATGTTTACATACGTTTATCTTTACTTAAATGGATCTTTCTTTAAAAATGAGGTACTTAACCTTCAATTAGGCTACTGTAAATACATATTATTACACATTTGCAAATGATATATGCAATAACATCACCTTTTGATGTTACAAAATGACATGCGAAAGACCTCATACTACAATTCATTTTTTATGTAAAATAAGAATATTTAAATTCTTTGGAAAATGTACACTCAAAAGAGTGTATGGAAAAAGTGCTTTTAAAGATTAAAAAATAAAATAAAATATAATATAACAAAATATATTAAAAAGGAGTGTAAGTGTTGGACAATTGTCAATTTTGATACCTAATGTGCAAGCTTCTAATAATCACAAATTATGGAAAATATACTTGACACTGTCAAAATTGACTAATATAACTACTAATAATAAAATAATAATTATTATTATTATTTACAACATAAATAATAATTATTACTACTATTGTTGTTTATTAAATAATCATTTATAAATGACGAATTAATATTATTAATAATTATTGTTGTTATTATTATACTGTAAAAAATACACAACAAATACCTTTTGGTTAATACCCTATGTTGTCCTAAATTCCACATGCTTTTTTATGATTATTTTTTTCTAGAGATTCAGAGCCGTGTGGATGAAGACACTATCAGGTCTCAGCTGATCATTCCTTCGCTCCATCTGGCTGACAGAGGACTCTACACCTGCTTTGCCAACAATTTTATCGGAAATTCCTCCATCAGTATTTTACTTGATGTAAAATCTCTGGAAGGCTCACCGTCTCATTCCTCAAACCTCCCTCTTGCCATCGCTGAGGAAAATGTATACATCGATATCCGTATTGCCAAGCAAACAGTGTATGGCATTACAATTGAGTGGCGCGCTGTGACAGACAATCCAGCAGAAACCTGGTTCACCATTCATTTTGGCCGCTATGACACACTTAAGAAAGAGCAGATATACATTGGACCAGGTATTAACACATATTCTGTCACAGACCTGCTACCAGTCACTAAGTATGAAATCTGTATTACTCTAAAGAACCAGGCTCCTCGGAACGACCAGTGCATTGTGTTCGTGACAGGCAGTGATTTCAATGAAATGGAACAGAGAGAAAAGCTCATTCATATTATCGTCATTGTACTTGCCATGGTGCTCGCTGTGCCTGCTGGAATGTACGCCTGCACCACTGATGCCAAGTTCAACTGCTTTGAGCGTTGCACGGAGATGTGGAGAAACAGGAGACATACGGAGGGCTCGCACACGTCTGACGAGAGGCAGGGCACGTTTGACAGTCTCCAAGCTGCCAGTGATGAGGGCCTCTGCAAGGAGTCCAGCAGGGAGAAGAAGGCCCGACGAAGGTCTGCTGAAAAGATACTGAAAGCAAAGAATGATCGAAGACCTACAGCTGAGCTTTACTGACATTATACACACTGAAAGACTTCCATAGACTGATGTATACCCATGGAAGAAGCAGGAAAGCCTGCATTGTAATTACATTGTGACATTCCTCCAGTTTGAGTGGCCGACAGGAGTTCTGAGTAAAGTTAATATTCTTATTATGGATGCCACTATCTTCAGAAGAGAGTCTCCATTGATCATGAATTCAGGGATCAGCTGCTGCTGGACAGGATTTTCCAGACAAACTGGCAAAAACAAAAGGAAGCCATTGAATGTCACCGAATCACACTTCTATCCACCTTATTTTGCACTGTATAAGTAAGCTATTTTCTTTGAATGTGCGACACTTTCGATTCTTTAGCCAGTAAACAAAACTGTTTGTGCTGCATATCAGTGTTTATGATTATGATGATAAATTAAAAATAACAAATACTAGTTTGCAATATAAAGCAGCTTTTGTACAGGTAAAATAACTGGAAGTGTCTGACACTGGAAGCCTTATACATTCAAGTTACAAATAGCAGGGCTCTTTTGCTGGTATGAGTTGGATGTTCTGGCGCAATATGGCTGCCGTCGCATCATCCAGGATTGATGCTGCACATTGGTGGTGGCTGAGGAGATTCCCCCCTTCTATATGTAAAGCGCTTTGAGGGCCTTGAAAAGCGCTATATAAATGTAACAAATTATAAATTCATTATAATTATAAATATAAATTATACAAAATATGGTGGATACACTATTAAAAAAATATTTATTGGCATCGATGGTTCCATGAATAACCTTTAACATCCATTGAATCTTTTCATTCCACAAAAGGATTTTCTTTAAAGGTGCTATAAGCGATGTCACGTGTTTTTTAGGTCAAAACATTTTTTGTCACATACAGCAAGCATCTCCTTACTATCTGCTAGCTGCCTGTCCCCTGAACACACTGTAAAAAAACGCGGTCTCTGTAGTCAGCACAAGCTCTACAAACTGCAACCAAAACAAACTTGGGCAGTCTGGACAACGAAACTTAATAAACAGTGCTCCAACCAATAACCAACAAGAATGATTTGGGAGTGGAAGTTTGGGGTAAGTGCGCGTGCACATGAAGGGGGTGTGTAGAAGAGAGAAGCATAAATAGGGAAGTTCGAATTATATGATTTTGATATGGCCGACACATGACCAAAGAGACGACATTCTGATGAACAACTTGCAACGGAAAGGGAAAAAGGAGAAGGAAGTGGAGGGTCTAGCTAGCTTCTGTTTTTTTTGACGAACGTCAACAAGAAGTTACTCCACCCAGGATCGCTTAGAGCACCTTTAAAATCTGAAAAAAAGTTGTTCACTGAACCAAAAATGGTGGTTCTATGGCATTGCTGCAGTAAAACCCTTTTGGAATCTTTATTTTTTAAGCGTACAATTACACCGACATTACAGGCATAACATTATGACCACTGACAAGTGACAAGTGATGTGACTAACACGGGCAACAAGGGCCAAATTGTGATGGCTAGACGACTGGGTCAGAGCATCTCCCAAACTGCAACTCTTGTGAGGTGTCTGCAGTGGTCACTATACACTCACCTAAAGAATTATTAGGAACACCATACTAATACTGTGTTTGACCCCCTTTCGCCTTCAGAACTGCCTTAATTCTACGTGGCATTGATTCAACAAGGTGCTGAAAGCATTCTTTAGAAATGTTGGCCCATATTGATAGGATAGCATCTTGCATTTGATGGAGATTTGTGGGATGCACATCCAGGGCACGAAGCTTCCGTTCCACCACATCCCAAAGATGCTCTATTGGGTTGAGATCTGGTAACTGTGGGGGCCATTTTAGGACAGTGAACTCATTGTCATGTTCAAGAAACCAATTTGAAATGATTCGAGCTTTGAGACATTTATCCTGCTGGAAGTAGCCATCAGAGGATGGGTACATAGTGGTCATAAAGGGATGGACATGGTCAGAAACAATGCTCAGGTAGGCCGTGGCATTTAAACGATGCCCACTTGGCACTAAGGGGCCTTAAAGTATGCCAAGAAAACCTCCCCCACACCATTACACCACCACCAGCAGCCTGCACAGTGGTAACAAGGCATGATGGATCCATGTTCTCATTCTGTTTACGCCAAATTCTGACTCTACCATCTGAATGTCTCAACAGAAATCGAGACTCATCAGACCAGGCAACATTTTTCCAGTCTTAAACTGTCCAATTTAGGTGAGCTCGTGCAAATTGTAGCCGCTTTTTCCTATTTGTAGTGGAGATGAGTGGTACCCGGTGGGGTCTTCTGCTGTTGTAGCCCATCCGCCTCAAGGTTGTGCGTGTTGTGGCTTCATAAATGCTTTGCTGCATACCTCGGTTGTAACGAGTGGTTATTTCAGACAAAGTTGCTCTTCTATCAGCTTGAATCAGTCGGGCCATTCTCCTCTGACCTCTAGCATCAACAAGGCATTTTCGCCCACAGGACTGCCGCATACTGGATGTTTTTCCCTTTTCACACCATTCTTTGTAAACCCTAGAAATGGTTGTGTGTGAAAATACCAGTAATTGAGCAGATTGTGAAATACTCAGACTGGCCCGTCTGGCACCAACAATCATGCCACGCTCAAAATTGCTTAAATCACCTTTCTTTCTCATTCTGACATTCAGTTTGGCGTTTAGGAGATTGTCTTGACCAGGACCACACCCCTAAATGCATTGAAGCAACTGCCATGTGATTGGTTGATTAGATAATTGCATTAATGAGAAATTGAACAGGTGTTCCTAATAATCCTTTAGGTGAGTGTATATCAAAAGTGGTTCAAGGAAGGAACAGTGGTGGACCGGCAACAGGGTCATGCGCGGCCAAGGCTCATTGATGCACGTGGGGAGCGAAGGCTGGCCCATGTGGTCCGATCAAACAGACAAACTACTGTAGCTCAAATTGCTTAAGAAGTTAATGCTGGTTCTGAAAGAAAAGTGTCAGAATACACATGCAGTGCATCACAGTTGCCACTGACCAGTCAGGGTGCCCATGCTGACCCTATTCCACCGCCAAAAGCGGCAACAGTGGGCATGTGAGCATCAGAACTGAACCACGGAGCAATGGAAGAAGGTGGCCTGGTCTGATGAATCACATTTTATTTTACATCATGTGGATGGCCAGGTGAGTCACTTACCTGGGGAACACAACAATGAGTTTGAGGTGTTGACTCAAACTCATTGGTGGTGAGTTTGAGTCAACCCCAGAAGGTGTTGGCCTTCAAATTCCCCAGATCTCAATCCAATCGAGCATCTGTGGGACGTGCTGAACAAACAAGTCCGATCCTTGGGGGCCCCACCTCACAACTTACAGGACTTAAAGGATCTGCTGCTAACATCTTGGTGCCAGATACCACAGCACACCTTTGGGGGTCTAGTGGAGTCCATGCCTCGACGGGTCAGGGCTGTTTTGGCAGCAAAAGGGGACCAACACAATATTAGGTCATAATGTTATGTTTGATCGGTGTACATTCATAAGGGAACAGACCTTTTACCACCTCAATGCACTTTATAGAGGCAACTAGTGATGCTTGAATATACATTATAACTGTACGTAACAATTTTCATATTTTTGTGGATGATATTTCTATTTTTAAATGAAGTGAATTATTTTAGAGGTGCATTTGTTACATTCATTGGCATGTTTCAAGTGACAGATTTATTTTAATGCACATGGTATGAACATAGGGGTATAAAAGCAGATTAGGATTTTTGATGCCTGTTTCACATCATGTGAATCCAACAGCAGACAGAATGCTTATCTTTTAAAATGGACACAAGAGTCCTCTAGCAAGCCCTATGACAAACAATGAAAATGCTACATAAGATGAAAAATAAACATTGACTGACACAAGGCTGCAAGAAATTGACTTTAATCTAAATGCTTAACTATTGAATGAGTTGCTGTCTTGGGGAATAAATGTTATGAAGATTGGTTTGTATTTGCTTCTAAAGTATTATATTTTGTCCCCTTTTTAAAAATGAGTGATAGATGCAATCTTTGTAATTAAATATATAAATGAAAATGTGTTACTGGACTTATGCCATGTTTCTGTAGTTGACTGAAATATGTATAAAAATGCATATCACACAAGGCAGTCAACTTCATCTGTAAAGGAATACGAAATAATTATGTTCCACCATCGGTTACCACTGCTGAATCGTGCTGTTCTGCACTAATCCCAGCTCGTTGACAGTAACGTCTTTTTTTCCCCCATTGAGTTGCTGCTAAAACAGGATTAAAACGTACATGACCAACCGTGAGTCGCCATGCTCGCCACGTCACTAAAGTGCAGTGCAGAGCTCCATGTACGGTATGGTTAGCTACCCATGCTAAGAAATTTGTTTGTCTAACTTTTTGTTAACGGTTCTAAGGGAAATGCAGCCGGGACCAAAAAAGAGCTTAACGCGATTTCTACAGCTCTCTGCTATGTCAGTGACAAATTTTGAGTGTTCTGACTTTATGTCCAGAGCTCTGTGACCTTAGTCAGCCCAGTGCTCCAAAATAAACTAGTCAAGTCCCAAATAAAATGTACGCATCTTGGTTAGAATGTTCTGTTTTTCTTTTATCCGTGTCCATCAGTGCACTTTGCAAGTTTGTAATCCTCTCTAAAAAAAACAGTAATCCTACTTGCTTTCTACAGGCAACTATAATTCCATGTCATTTGTGCTTTTACTCCCAGTGCTGTTTTTACTATCTGAAAACAGACTTTCCTCATCACACTTTTGTCTCATGTGCTTTAGAAAAGAAAGAGTGTGATGAAATTGACCAATATTGAAAAGCATTCACCGTGTCTTTGAATATTTAAACAGTGTTTAAAGATTTAGAAAAGCCAGAGAAGGCAAACGCATAATTTGTCTTATAAATCTTAGTGATCACCAAATCTGAACTTGATGTTAAGCCCCAAAAGAACAAGCACGTGCTAAAATAACCAAACCACCGCTGCACGTGGTTAGTTTCTAAAATATTTGAGTTAACTGTGGGTGTCACATTACTCACAAAATAACATGTGCTGGGTTTTAAAATCTGTATTTAAAAAAAAAAACTGAAAAAAGATTTAGGTCACCAACTCCAACATCAGCCCATATGATGAAATGTGGCATTAAAGAAAATATATATATATTTTCTCAAATCCTATTTTACATAGAAGAAAAAAACACAAGGCTATAAGATAACATTCAGCAGTTTCATATCATAGGACCACTTCAAAAAAATTAAAAATACAAGCGATGCTTAAAATGTCTCCAGATAAAACACCACACATTTAAATGAAATATCCATTTATTTACAAAAGGTTGAATATAAACAGAGATTATTTTACGTTTACAGTTTTTTACAATCGCTATGACAAATTTTTCAATACTTTTAACAAATTTCCTAAACTCTTAACGCATCGACACACCTACATCACACAATTGGCAAAACGGTTAATTTCATGCTCAAAATCACACATTGTAAACTAAACTCCAACATTATTTTTCAAAATACAATAATTCACTAACATAATACACTTTGCCTACCAAAACCCGAACACATGTTCTCTTCCAACAGGAACATTACGATTACAATCATAGCACAATGTCATAAAAACACAAACACTAGATGGAATTACAGAAACTGCATGATTTTATGTGTCAGGTCTGCCCTTTTACAATAGACAGTACATTTTATTGATCATACATTTTTGTTTTGTTGGATTTAGTAAATGCATGCATTTTGTTTCTTTTGCTGCAGAAATTCAATACAAAAACTGAATGACCCATCTCAGAGTAGCTTTAACGAATCCCCTTCAGTTTTATTTCATTGCAGCAATCATCATGTTGACAATAGCAAGTTCCTGTTCTTCCTTTAGGAGCTTTCCTCTGCCCCCAAAGAAGCCCAAATGGGCCCTCTTTTACTGTATACCATATGGTCATGTGCTTGAAAGAATATCAACACCTGAACAATTTCTAGATGGGAATCTGCTGTGATTTA
Source organism: Gobiocypris rarus (assembly GCA_023029165.1). Classification (NCBI taxonomy): domain Eukaryota; kingdom Metazoa; phylum Chordata; class Actinopteri; order Cypriniformes; family Gobionidae; genus Gobiocypris; species Gobiocypris rarus. Next base: position 22,046,851 of record CM040927.1, on the reverse strand, counting down.
TAGATATGCATAACTTCAATGGCTGTTTCTCAGTAACAATGGAATAAAATACAGGGATATATTTTGTGTTTCAATTCACAATATGAACAGCTGTTTACCTTGACTTTAGCCTATATGGTTAGGTTTAGAACAAGGTGTTATCTGTTCTGACATACAATGTTAAAGCATTGGTAAATTTGGCAGTAAAAAGCCATTGTTTTGGTCTTGGTTGAGCTTGTGTACAAAAGAAGTTCAAGCATTTTAAATTTGTGTTAACTGTATGCATTTTGTGCAAAAGCAACAATAAATGTGTTAATTGTATAGCCTAAACAGACAGATGTTGTGCTAACTGCGTTAAGAGTTTAGGAAATTTGTTAAAAGTATTGAAAAAATGGTCATAACGATTGTAAAAAAAACTGTAATACTGAACTGCATGAAGCCTGACAATGTACATTAAAGTGATAAAACATTACACAACATAATAATGTAACTGGTTTTCCTCACTGAAAGATAGGAAAATATTTGTATAATATTGGATTTGTTTGTGGTTTATCAGTCAAAAGTATTTATCAAATAAACCAGCAAATTAATCTATAGAATTTGGAATTGTAAATGTTCAAAAGATACTGTATTAGACTTAAAATGCAGTTTATTCGCTGGTCTCAGCAACGATACTGTTTTAAAAATAAAAACTATTGTTTTATTTCATATTTCGTGCCAGTTATCAACAGTTTAAAAAAAAGAAGCTTTTTGTTTAATTTCTGGATGAAAAGTATCCACAAATGGAGAAATGTCCGAGAAGCATTAAGTATATGTGAACCAATTCTTTCCCATCCAGAAGAGGGCAGTACACAGTGTCATAGCGTGCTGATTAGTAGGGTGTTAGTCTTGGCAAGTGACACTTCTTCCCATTTCCACAGTTCAACCTGCAATCCCAGCTGAACTCTGCATGCATTCGGTATGTAGCAGAGCTGTCCTGCTGAGACGGTGTCCTTGCTCAAATCTTGCCTGAAATCTTCAGACAGAGAATTTGCAGAGGGACATGTATTCTCTCTATTGAACATGTATTTCTACACCATAATCAGTATCGGTTTGCCATGTTTTTCTGCTCTAGTCTAAGTTTGAGCTCAGAAACCAGTGCCGTGTTGACAGGATTGTCTTTACCCCTTTGAGATCTCCTCTTTGTCTTGGAGGCCACCGATGCGGATACTGTAGGTACCGTCCACTCGCGGTCACTGTATCTATAGTGACTTGGCAACGGCGGGGGCATGATGGGGGCTTTAGGCGGCGCCGGAGGTGCTCGATGATGAGAACACACTTTGATGTTATTGTTACAGTTGAGATTGTCTGCTGTTGGGATCTCCCGTTCCTCTCTGAACGGTTGCTGGAAGTCATCTTGCCTCTGGGGTTTACGCCTCCTGCGTATGATGCGACGGGAGGGTAGGATCTTGTTGGACTTGACGTTTCTCACGTATATAATAGTAGAGATCAAGACTGTCACAAAAACCATGATCAAAATGACACCACTGATCAAGCCTAGTAAATGCATAGGATTTTCCCTAGTTTTCATTAAAAAGGACGTCAAAGGTCCCCTGAGTTGAGTCTGTAAAAGAGCACAAAAAGAAATCAAGTCCATAGGACTCAAAGATGATATACTGTAGGCTTCTCTGTGTTTGGCCAGAGACACATGGTAAAAGTGAGGCAAATAAACAATTCCCAGAGAGGCCAGTAGCAGTCAACAAAGCATTCTTGTGTGAAATAGTACTATAGTATTTAGTACTATACTACTGCAAATAAATACAGCGTGACTGCATGGCATCTTGACAGCTGAGAACAGATTGAAAGAAATTGATTTGGTGTTTATTTAAATTGATTTGACAATTTGAAAATTAGTTGAAGAGACGAAATGAATTGGAATGCTTCAACAGAGTCTGGTTGCACAGTAAGACAAGATCAGAAGGGTTGAATGGGGCACCCAGAATTAAGACCATGCAGCCACATTGTCTCATAATCTCAAAAACATCTACTGCACCATGTACACTGAATGGAGAAACGGGCGATTGTTTGGAGCCAGATAAGCATAGAATAATTTTATTTTGAAAATATGTATTTTAACTGTGCTCGTGTACTCTTTTACAGACATTTTACCTGCCTTTAAAGCACAAAAAAAAAAGAAAAAAAAACGGTGTCGGTGTCAAAGTGTCTCATGGTCAGGGCCTCCTAATAATCTTTCTGATCTTGCCCCTTGGCTGGACCCGGGACTTTTTCACAGATTTCCAGAAAATTACGGTGGATATGAAAATGGTCAGACAGATGGCGAGGACTACAATGCTCAAACAAATGCTGAAAACAGTCCAGGGCCGAGTTCTCAGACTCAAGAAGTAAGAAATCAATCTGGATTTGATCTGTAAAGCACACAATAACAAAAACTTATACTAGGTTTGATATGAGGTTTTCTCACAACACAGATCAAATGGTGAGAGTGCAAATTAAATATTTCCATGTGCATGATTCAGTATTTTTCTAGCATGCATTGAAGAGATGTATGCAATAGCGTGACTGCCAAAATGCATAAATGAGAATCAAAGAGTTGTTTTGAATGGCAATACTAAAAATCTTGCTTTCATTTCCCAGCAAGCAATTTTGCATTTAAAAGATGTTTAATAGCTGTCCAAACTTTGCCATGATGTTTAGGCTAAAACAAGGCAATATTTGGGCAACATTTAATAGACGTGTAACCATAGCCCAAGAATAGACTAGTCATCTAGAAGATCAACATGTCAAATAAATGAAGCCAAACACATTGTAAACGCTGTTGACTTTGCTTACATGCAATATCATATATCTCGCAAGTTATTTGAGCAAAAACGACATCACCAAATTCAAGGTTATTTTGGTAAAAACTTCTATGAGTAACTCACTTCTTGCCTAGAAGTGGGTTACTCATAGCTGGACTATAATCGGGTCTAGTTAAGCACTATAGACATGAAATTACTTTTCTATTGCTTGCTGGGTTTATCCATGAACAGGATTCTCAGTAAAAAAAGGCACTAATAAAGAACAACTTACTGCTTCTGTGATGTCAATCTTTATCACTGTGGTGGTGCTGAAGGATGGTGAACCTCTGTCTTTGGCTTGAACAACCACAGACCAGGTACAATCTTTCTGATTGGTGATATTCTGGACTATGTCCATGGACTTGATGTACGGCTTCAGCTTTATTTCTCCTGTGTCCACATCAATGTCAAATATGTTGTCTGGGTCGGATTTCATAATGGAGTATTCAATGACATTGTTTGGCTCTTCTGCATCTTCATCAGTCGCCTACAATCATCAAACACAGTAACCTGACAATTACACTAGTGCTCAATTAGAAGAAAATTCAAAGAGTCTTTAAAATAGCTGCTAACCTCTATTTTCACTGGTGCACCAATCACCATGGTTTTCTCTAGGGAGTTTTCATTAAACGCTGGCGAATGGTCATTGAGGTCTATAATGGTGACGAAGACTTCTGCAAGGCTGTATTTTCCTTCAGTGTCTTCGGCCTTCACATAGAAGTTATACTTGGATTTGATCTCGGCATCCAGACTGGCCCAGGGCTGAGTGTAGATGATTCCAGAATCAGCCTGAATGAAAAACCTTCATAAAAAAAAATATATGATAGGAAATGAGTTCTATTGGGAAAATCAGGATTACACAGAGCTTGTTGTACAGGGGGATGTTAACATGATTTAAAGCTTTGAGAACACACACTCTCCTTTTTAAAACTGTTATGTATACTTCTTGTTATGATGTCATCAGGATAAAACAACATATCCTTATATGCAGTCTACTGTATACATTATCATTAAAAGACTGGGTTGTTAAAAGAAGTCTCTCATGCTCACCATAAAAATAACTAATATAACTAAAATAAAAATAAAATAACTCTTTCCATCCATTCTATTTTAAATATATTTTAAGATATTTATTCCCGAGCTGACAAAGCTGAATTTTCCGCAGTCATAAATCCAGTCTTCAGTGTCACATGATCCTTTAGAAATCATTCTATGTTGATTTGGTTCTTAAAAAAACAGTTCATATTATTATCAATGTTGAAAACAGTTCAAAGAACAGCATTTAAAAAAAAAACGTTACTCTTAACTGACACTTTTGATCGCCGTTAATACATCCTTTCTGAATACAAGTATTAATTTCTTTGTTAAAAATGACTTTTTTTAAGTGTTACATTTACACGGCTCTGTATGACTGGCCCGACACAACAGCTTTTTGACCAGTTTGTCCAAACCCTGGTAGATGGAGGAGTGTTTGGAAAATCTGTCTGGATATTTTTATTATTTTAAATCTCGAATTCCATTTGGTGCAGCTAATGTGCAGAAATGACACACTGCACCTTTAAGTGAGACTGTTACATGAAAAGGAGAACAGTCTATTTACAGCTCAAATCCCATTAGCGGATTTAGATGGGACTAAGATGGAGGGCCAGGTAGCTCTTTGTTTGCAGTGAAATTGAGTTTTGCAGTTCTGGTGATCAACTCTGTATAGAGAAAAATTGTTGTTGTTTGACAAAAAAAGTGCAGTTCATAAAATGTGATGAATGAAACTGCATACAAAAGATTGAATAGTGATAATTTAGAGGTGTTGTTGTCAGGCAAATCAAATCAGGCATAAGCTGCTATTAACAGGCTGTGTGGTCTGTCTGGCAGAAACAAAACAGAATGGACCACACTCACTCACCCTTTCCAATGAGAGAGTTCACACAGCAGGAAACAGCTTATCGCAAAGATTTACCATGCCTGTTCTGCCAACAAGCCATCATTTACGCATTTATATGGGTTATATTGATGTGCTTAATCTCTATAAAATATAACAAATATGTTACTACCAGTGATCATGAATCGGTCTCTGGGTTTGGAAAGCTTGAGGCAGATTGAGAACAGTGGGAGGACTGTCCCAAGAAGGCAAGAATATTTCAGCTATTTGAGCGCTGCCTTTGGAATCTAATAAAAGAAAAGAAAATCGGATCCACTTGGGTACAGCTAGTCCTGAGTACAGCTAGAAAGCAAGTCTTACAACAACAATAAAAGTTTTTGGAAATTGAATTGTCTAGCTTTCGTATCTGTAGGCTGTGTGATGAATCGACGTGAGCTCACATCCCTCCTGTTCTTCCATTCGCTAAATAGTCTGTGTTTTGCCATTAATGATGTTGCATAAGCAACTGTTTTTTCATGTGGCTTATTCCAGTCGGCTGGCATTTTGTCAGTAGGATCTCAGGCATTAAAAAGACCACACATACACTGAAAAGAAGGGAAAACAACATAACATGGGGGGTAGGGTACTCACAGGTCCGCTCCTGAGCCATAGATGGAATATTTGACCACACCCCAAAGACCAGAATCGGGATCTGTGGCCTGCAGAGAGCATAAGGAGCAAACGTCATGGACTGGCATCTGTTCCCATACATAACTGAGATGCCAACATCTACGTAACAGAACAGATGACGTTTTGAGCCAAAAGGCAAAACATTAGGAGCGATATGGGATTTGTTAATCAGGCTTCGTCATTATTTCCCTTGTACTCATGGTTGTAGCATGTCTTCTAAGGTCAAAATCCTGCAGGTCATTTAGCAAATTGTAGTCCACAAACAGGATAACTCCTATGTGGCGAGCACCTGCTTACACAGGGTGAGGGTTTATCTCAATAGGGTTCAATCTCTCTATCCACTGATGAAGGGCAAAGTGGGACAAGTTTACAACCTGACAGAAATGAGTTTAGCATCGTACCAGCATAATGGTTAGATTTGGAGAATAACTCAGGGGCATAGTCAGGAAAACTTTTTCTTTTTTATACTTCTTAGTTCTTAAGTCTCTTTTTTATCGTACAGTAAATCTGTAAAATGTAATGTAATCCTATGCTGGCCAGTCTTCAGTGTCACATGATCCTTCAGAAATCATTGAAATATGCTGATTTGGTGCTCAAGTAACATTTCTTCTTATAATTCGTTGAATACAGTAGTGCTGCTTAATAATCTTGAGGAAACTGTAACCTTATAAGAACAGTGTAAATACTATTTATTGTAAAATTATAAATTACTTTACAGTCACTTTTGATAAATGTAAAGCATGAAAATGTAATTGCTGAATAAAAATATTAATTTCTTTAAAAAAATATATGACTTATTCCAGACGTTAAAATGGTAGTGTATTTCACCTTGTTTTTAGATTCATTATGTGTTCGTTCATATAAAATTAAAGCATGATTAAAGCATTAGCGCATGATCAGTATCATAGTTTTGTTGAACAAAAAAGCTGTACCATTTTGTTTGAGTATTCTGGCATACAAAAAAAGAGATGGGTTGTTTCTGCCACCTGAATGCTATAATAATGTGACCACATCATGATGATATTTTTGTCTATTAAAACACAAATCTGGGGTTTTAGCGTTACACAACTGAATGAAAATGATAGCCATCTGGCAGCTTACCATGGCACGTAATAGACTGTTTAGCAAGCATTCACATACTGAGCATGATTTGGGATTCTGATCCAACCCCTCAAATGTTATATTTAGATTAATAATGCGTATAATGCGTCTTTTTTCCATAAACAGAGCACAGTCTGGAGAGGATGACAAATATGTTAATCTTTTTGTGCTTATAATGTCTAGAATGTTCTGTACTCACTGTCACAGACACAACATTGGATCCTCCGGGTGAATTTTCGGGAATCCGGGCGATGTAAAAATCAGAAGTGAACTTTGGAGCGTTATCATTGATGTCTAGCAGATGAATGATTATGTCTGCCGTGGCACTGAATCTCTCAGGTGTGTCAATCTCTACAGCGAGGAGCTGGAAACAATGAGCATAACATTTCTGCAACTGGTAGCATATTATTGATTATAATAGTGTAGGGTCATTCTCAGGCCATTCGTGTCTCCATCCCTGGTACAATTAACAAAATCATTTGATTGATTTCATTTCAGTTAGCATTTAGCACAGCATTAATACAGTTTTTTTAATAAGCCATGTCCATTACACTTTTACAGTATTAAAAAATAATTTTACTGATATGAAAATATTTGTTAATACATTGATATTTCAGATAATTTGGTTCACTTTTGTTTAAGCCTGTTCTAACATTGTTGCTCTTTAAACATGTTCCAGAAAGACCCACTGAAATTCTTTATATTATTGCACTTTAAAGTCACATTTAAGGAGAACATCCACTGTTTCCCTGAAACATACATGTCTGTATAACATATGCTGCAGATTTGTTGGTTCATTATAATAGACTTTTCTTAAACAGTTCCCATACATTTCTATTTACCTTAAATGTCAGGAATTGTGACTTCTCAAAATCCATTGCAGCAGAATCCTCTACAAGGACGGTGACTTGGGCTTCATTCAGAACGGTTTGAGGGACCACTCGTAACATGCGGCCTGGGCCCACCAGTCTGAGGTGGAATTTTGCATTTGATCCCTGAGAGCAAGCATATAGTTTAAACACACTCTTTCACGCAGAGCTAATATAGAGAACTTATCAAATACATGGAATACGTTTAAAGCCATTTTAAATGGATGGCAAACAATGATTGTTAGACGATGAATTCTGCATATCAATGTGATATATTATTGCGTAATATGACAACAGCTTGAAAGGGACCCATGTGTTTGTTTGGGTGCTTTCCTGCTTTTTATGTAACAGATAATATTGTTCTACTATGACTGAACAGTGCTCATAAAAAACATGGAAGTAATGCATTAAACTAATTGTGTCTTATCCAGTTGATTTTTAAATAATCTGCACTACCAAACTACTCTCAACACTCAATCAGCTTTTATTAAATTCTCTTAAAATGAAGAACAGATAGCCAGATTTTATTTCTAAAGTCTGAAACAAATAGTACCCACCTGGTCGGAGTCATTGACCGTGATTTTCAAGCCCCTCAGGAACTCTCCCTCAGGAGGATGCTCATACATAGTTAACTCGAACACGTTCTGCGGTCCATTCTCTCCAAAAAATGTGGGTGGATGGTTGTTCAGATCCACTACCTTAATGGTCACTGTGGTGACTGCAAAGTCCAAGCGTTTTCCTTCTGGACTAACCTCTGAAGCCTGAGAAAGCAAGAAATGACTGATTTTAGTAAATAAAGTAATTACATGAATTGTTGCATACATTGGCTCAAGATACTCTATTTACATGCATATTTAAAAGAGATGGAATTTAGTAATGGGATTGGACATTGACTTAATCTCCATCTCAAGTCAGAGATCAGAGGGAAGCAATGTCCAGTAACCAAAAATTTGATAGCTGAAAAATATCAAACTTGGGATACAATAGAATAGAAATAGAGATTTTAACCTTGACTTTAATATTAAAGACTTCCCTCCTCAGGTCTGCTGGGTACACCTTCAGAGAGATACATCCACTGGTTTTATTGATGGCAAAAACCCCATCTGCTCCTGAATAAATTGGTTGGAAAATTTTTAAGTGAAACATCATAATGAAATTCCTTTCCAGCCATGAAAAGATGTGCTAAATAAATGCATTTCCATATTAACCAATAATACTTACCAGAGTCTATTGAATAGATGATTGGATTTGGATTATCCATGTCTCCATCTTTGGCAAAAACTGTAAATATCTCAGATCCCTGTTAAAAGATCGCTGTAATTAGATCTTAGAAAAGGAGCAGAATAGTTTGCACAATGAATTAAATAATTGATCTTTACAATGGAACTGAACACTGAACTCACTTTAGCTGAACAATGACACATTTTTCTTTTTAGTGCTGCTTTACAGCAGAATTGAATTATTTTTGCATCATTGAATCATTATTTTTCTGTTGATCGCTGTAAAGCTGCATTGAAACAATCTGTATTGTATAAAGCTCTGTAAAAATAAAGGTGACTTGACACAAATAATTTAGCAGAAAAAATTAGCAGATAAAGTAGGGAGAAGATATTTGAATGTATTTTCGCAAGCTATGTTCAACTGTAATGTTTCCTTAATATTTGATAGGGGATACGCTATCTTGTCTTGACAGCATCTACCATAGAGCATTATTATTTATTTTTTGAAAGAAATTCATACTTTTATTCAGTAACAAGATACAAAAGTAAAGGGAAGACAGTGAAGAGATTTATAATATAAGTTTTGTTCCAACATCAGCCTATTTAGAATACTTTATGTCATTTTAAAATATATCAAAATAGAAAAGAGTTATTTTAAATGATAACAATATTTCACAATATTAATTGTTTTTCTGTATCTGTGATCAAATAAATGCATTCTTGAGACTTCTGTCAAAAACATAAAAAATTTTTACCGACCCCAAACTTAAGTGTGTCTATCTATATTATAATTATTAAATTTGAATCACTTTAAATCACAATGAAGCACAATGGACCTGTAGAGTGTAAAAAAAATCATGGTGTAGTGTTACGATGGATACTCACAGGCGAAGAGACTTCATAGACATAACCAAAGTAAGGAGTTCCAACAAACACAGGAGGAGTGTCTTGAGTGTCAATCACATTTATCGTCAGAGTGGCAGATGATGACATCACTTGTTGCTTGCCCTTGTAAACGCCACCTCCATCCTGAAAACAAAAGTTTATATTTCATTATGATGCAAGAAATAATAATAGCCAAAGGATTAAAATGATTACTGGTAGAACATATAAAGGTTGTAAATGGAAGAACTAAGCGTGAACTAGTAAAACAAGGAGAACAAAACCACTCTCACCTTTGCCACCACAGTGATGAAATGTGTGCGGGATTTCTCATAATCGAGGGCTTCGCCTGGTTTTATCCGCAGCACGCCACTATGGTGGTCGATGGCAAACTTTGTGCTCGGTTCACTGCTCTGGATTTAAGAACAAACATAGAGATTCTAATGTAAGGCCGGAGACACACTGCAAGCGTGGCGTAAGCGAGGCGTTTCTGCTGTGTGTCAGCCGCGTGGCGGCAGCATATGGCGTTCCGTCGGGCTCATTAAAGTGACTTTGCTACATGCACTCGTCTCAACAAATGTCTCACTCAACGTCTTAACTTTTTTTTTTATTCCGCTATTTATTCCATTCAATTTAAGACGCAGACGAGGCGTAAACGTAGACGAAGTTAAAAAAAGCTGTACAACCAAAAAGTTTGCTTGTGCACAGACCACTGTGAAACGTTCTGCTCAAGTTGTGATTGCAAAGTTGGTTCCGTACGATTGGCTTTATTATCCGCATTTTGCAGAATCCGACTCTGATACTCGGGTACTGATACGGTAAAAACTGACAACATTATTATTATTAACTGCGTGTTTACAAATGCTTTAAAAGCCTTGGAAGCTGAAGATGCGGTAATAGTAAGGGCCATTATATTTTTGACACATACTTGAGGTGTTGGGCTAATCACATCGCACTGGATCTACTTGCCACTCATAGCACTCTGAGCTTTTTGGAAGGCAGGGCTTTATAGAAATTAGCACGTTTCAGACAGACTGTAAATAGAGGTCCTGCAATGTACAGTATGTGAAAAAAATAATGTTTTATGAACATTAAAGCATGTTAACTTATTCTATTACACCCAATAAACAAAATAATTAACTTTTAAAGGAACACGCCAACTTTTTGGGACTTTAGCTTACTAACCATATCCCCCAGAATTAGATAAGTCTACACATACCATTTTTATCTCCGTGCGTGCCATAACTCAGTCTGATGCACCCACCGCTAGCCTAGCTTAGCACAAAGACTGGAGGTAAAAGGCTCCATCTAGCCTTTAAGTGACAAAATAACGCCAACATTTTCCTATTTACATGTTGTGATGTGTATAGTAACATCGTATACTAAGACCGACGGAAAATGAAAAGTTGCGATGTTCAAAACCGATATGACTAGGGACTGATAATCAGGGGACTTTGCTGCCGTACCATGGGTGCAGCGGCACAATGATATTACGCAGCGCCTGAAAATAGGCTAACTTCCATCAACATAACCAACATGACAACCTGCTTGCACAGAGAGAGTGCTGGGGACTATTATCAGGCGCTGCGTAACATTACTGCGCCTGCTGCACCCATGGTACGGCAGCAAAGTTCCTGGATTATTACGCAGGAATGACCCATTTATATGGATATTCTATAAGACATTGCAATAATGAACAAAAGGGTGAAAACAGTACAATCCTGTACTTTCATTTGACCTTCAGTTAATGTTTGATCTTTCAACTGGATGCCAGATGTTACCTGGAGGAAGTAAGTGACTGATCCCCCAGAGCCGATGTCTCTGTCCACAGCCTGCACTTTGTAGATGCTGCTCCCAGATGTAGTGTTCTGTGCAAACACACATATTCAGTTTTTTATACAGATTATATTTAAATCCAAATCATTTTTGATTGCCTGGTATTTTACAAAACATATTCTATATGCTTTTAGTAAAGAATAATTAAGTACAGATTCTCTGAGACAAGATTCCTCACCTCTAGCACATCTAAGATGGAAGGCATGTTCTGAAACTGTGGTCTCTCATCATTGGCATCTGTGACAATAACTGAAACCTTTTCAACTACCTGACATGACAGCAGAGAATTAGAAAGACAATCACTGCCAAACTGATCACATACACTGGATAAGACTCAACAACACTTACTTTATTAAGGCCATCTGAGATGCTGACGAAGAATTCAATATCATCTTGTGCCTGTGATAATAAACAGATGAAGTGTCACTGTAATGTTCTCGGCACATTTAACACTTGATACGTGTTTTGAAATATACCTCTCTGTCGAGTTCCTCTATTAGAGTTACTGCTCCAGATTTGGGATGAACACGAAAATATTCTTTGTATCCGGGTTCAAAGGTCATTCCATACTTTACTGGCTGGCCTTCGGGGTCAGTTCCATTAAGAACGTATATCTGTGTTCCTGTAATGTACAATTGTAAGCAACAGTTGTTTCTTGACAAAACTTTCTGTTCAAGTCCAGTCAAATTCATGTCAAAATGAAGCAGAGGTTCACTACCATTGGTATGTGGTTTAAAATGATTTAAAATAAGACAAAAAAAAGTTAAAATAATTAGAAATTAAGATAATTCATTTTTCTTTGAGGAACCAGGGTTCCCACTATCTTGAAAAACATGGATATATGAGGAAGCCTATTTTAAAAGTGTGATTTCGAGACCTGGAAAAGTCTCCATCAAATGTTTATAATGATTATACATTTTTCTCATTATACAAACGTCTAAAATATTTAATTGGATAGAAATTGTGTGCACCCAGCTCAAGACACATGGTCTTTGGAAAATGGCGGCCATGTTAATGGATTTTACAATTAGACAGAGTAGACATCAATAGGAGAAGTCTTCTAATAAGATTTGGATAGAGTTCGAACTTACCTTTTGGCGTATCCTCTGACAGATTAAACAGTGCCATATTACCGTTGTTACTGTTGGGCCCATTATCATAGAAATAGGGTGCGTAGTCAGTCTGTGCTATAAACAACAATGATCAGATTAACATACCTCAATTAACAGTGTAACGTAACCAGACTTATGAGGACAAGTACAACAACTGTACCTATCACAATATTTGTCATTTTACTGACATCAGGTTAATCACACACTGCATAATGTAATAATACTAATGACCCACTCTATCCACTTGTCTAGGATTACAGGTGTCTTACGTCATAAATGCCTCAATATCCCCTGCTTTACCAAATTTATTTTTGAATTTAGGCAAGTCAATATTTGCTCACCTGCTACTCTCAAGAATAAAGGTGATGCAAATGAAAGGGGAACATCAAAGAAGTACATTACAGTAGTCAAGATTATATACATCAATCAACATAACCAACTAAAGGGATGTTTAATAGCCAGAGACACGTCCAGGTTCAAAGGTTTTCATTAATACATACCAAAGCAGAAATGCGCTAGCAGAAGAAATGATGAAAACTGTATTTCCATAGCATTCTTCATCCTAATAAAGCGAAGCATTTACAGCAGGCCAGACAGCGCACTAGTGAAGAGAGCTACGGCAGAGTCCTTCTAAGGGTGTTTATTTCAGATTGAGTAGAGCTAAGACAGGTGCTAAGAGCCTAATCCAATGACACGCCTTAACCCTGGGCACATTTTTAGAAGCTTTTTTGCAGCATGACAACTAATGGCCACTAGAGGGCTTCTTAGGGTTTCTATCTTCTTAGATGTAGTACTACTGATATCCCACATTTAGAATGCTAGATCTCTGTCACAAAGGAAACATTAAATACTGGACAGAATATTATGAAAAGAGTCGCCTGATTTTAAAGCTTAAATGATGTTTCAAAAACAAAACAACAACAACAAAAATTTTATAATTTTTCTGTCATTTTTACTGATCACATACACACATATTTAGATTTATAGATATGTGTGTGTGCATGTGTGTGTCCTGGTAAAATTTTCCCACAAAGATGGCAATATCCAAAATCCTTGTCCTTGTGGGGACATCATTTTCCCCATGAGGAAAATATCTTATAAATCATACTAAGTGATGTCTTTTAAAAATGTTAAAATACAGACACCTTTCTGTGATGGGTAGGTTTAGGGGTTAGGTTAGTTTAAGGGAATAGAACATACAGTTGTACAGTATAAACGTCATTATGTCTATGGATAGTCACCATAAAACATGGAAACTAGGCGTGTGTGTGTGTTCAGGTCAGGTTAAAATGTGAAGTTATGTAATCTAATACTCATCAGCATTAGCAAATGCCACCATTTCACTCTTTCATGGCCTTTATCATCAGAGCTTTTTTAACATTGAATTATGCTTAATTTAACGCTAAACAAAGTCATTCTAGGTTCCCTAGTTTCTCCAGTTTAAGAGTTAATGTGGATTATTTAGTAGAAAACATTTAAAAAAAAATAATAATAATATTTGCACATAAATATAGTGTTTATTATTATAAATGTATAAGTCAGTAATAGATGTGTATGGGTGAAAGTGGCTTTGAATGGTATTACTGACTTTGAATCACAATGCAAGTTCTAATAATGTTTCAGAATCCAGTTGCCATATAGAATTGAAACTGTTTTGTATTACTTTTCGCTCAGATGAGCAGCTGTGTGGATCACAAAACGAAACACCTGCCAATTTACCTTCATCTACATTTGTGAGTGTGGCTTTGCTTTCAGGATTAATTTGTTTGGAGCAGGCAGATGGCAGGCAAGCAGATTAACCTACAATAATCCTTCATCATCATGTAGTGTTCAGGGCCAGTCTACAGGGACACACAAACCAGAAGCATCTCTGCATGTGCACCATAGAAAAGACCAGACTCTATGCACATCTGAACATATTGATTACCTTAATATGACCATAAAAATGTTGCCTTGATAATGCTTATGATTATCAGATTTGTTGCAATGCTCTTGCTTTGTCTTCATAATGAAATTACAAATAATTATGATACATTTAAGATAAAAAGGAAACTTCTGCATTTCCGTTTAATTTTTCAATCAGAGAGAAAGAAAAAACTAAACAGAAAAGTAGGTCAAAAATCCAGTTTATGGTAAGATTAACCCTGGAAATTTCTTGTATATTGTGATCATGTGCGTCAGTCATACATCAGCGGTGTGGATTATGTGAGAGAATAGAAACCTTGAATGACAGGCAGATTTGCCATTTATGCACAATATTATCATCTTCTTAAATCGGTTTCTGACGTGACTATAAAAGGTCTTAGATATCGCTTTTATTGCGATTATCCTGGCATGGTCTAAAATAGGACATTTAAAAAAAAGAAAAAGAAGAAAGTTCACAGTGGAAAGAAACCTCAAATGACACCCATGGTCTGTCATAGTGAATTTAAATGATAGCAGTGATATTTTATATAAAATAGACAACAAATATAATTACTATAGTAAATATGTTAACAACTAGCATTTTAGCATTTCAGAATCCATGTGCAAATCATATGTGCTTTAACAAGGTCACTAGGGACATCTTTCCAGTGGGACAGATTAGCTATTTCATCAGAATCCTAGTTTCAATACTAATGTGTAACTATTAAAATTGTAAAGATCTGAAATCTTCAGTCCACATGTTTTGAATGTTATGACTTGGATTACAAATAAGCTTTGGACTGGATGCAAAGTCTGGGTCATCAACATTTTTGCGTCATTTTAATCTTCTCACAAACTTCAGTTCATTTGAAAATATATTATGTTTTATACCTCAGAGTTTAAGCTTTTACATGGTCTATCAACCCAATCATTTTCTCTCATGTTTCTCCTATTTCCAAAGTATTATCAGAGATGTAAACACATATGGGGTTCTGTTTTTTTAAGCTATGAATACAGTCAAATCATTCATTATGAAGAGGATAACATTGCAGAAAGACAAATAACTATGTTTTATTTATATAAATATGTTTTTAATGTCCATTAATTACCTAAATAGACAATTATTTACCAGTGTAGATAATTTAAAATAATTTATTTAAATTCACTATATATATATATATATATATATATATATATATATATATATATAAATAGATAACATTTGCTGGAAAAAAAATGGAAATAACCATTTATGAGGTCAAATTAGCCCAGCTTTAACTCAAAATGAACTGACATTGTGTTAAATGTGCAGCCCAACTTGCTGGGTTAAAACGTGTAACCCAACTACTTTACTTTATCCCAGCATGTGTTCTTTACAATATTTACCCAGGGCTGCGGGTTGCCATTTGGGTTGTTTTTAACCCCGCCATTTTTAGAGTTATAACCTCATTTACACCGTTTAAATGAGACAACAACAGTGCCTCAACTACAAAGCTCTAGCACTTTTATAGTGGTTTGATAAGATTTAGGTTGGCAGTATTGGAATCAATATGCTATATGATATGCTTAGGCAACGTATAGCCAACAATTGGGCCATTAAACAACAAACGCGTTAAGAATGTGAATATATTTATTCATTGTAGTAAAGTTAATTGCCAAAAATGTGAGTAACACTGTACATCACCGCCCCCACGTGGTTACATGACGATATCGCCGAATGTTTCGAGGCTCTCCCTCATGGTACTACAAGATATTTCAAGAGTCTGAGGGGTCAAAATCAGCAGCACGTCAAACATTAAAAGTCAAACACAAAAGTGCACGGAAAAAAACGCATCATAATATTCATAAATCCTAGCCCTACACCAACCTGCAGGTTACTGCAAGTTAGCTACTACAATACAACTCATAACTGATTGCCAACACTGTCATCTAAATATATTTTAACAGAACGACGTTTAAAAAACATACTCACACTGTCCCATTCCAATAAAATATCCCAAACTAATTTGTTACGAGTTACAGTTTAACTGGGGAAACTTTTGGCGAAAACCATGTAACAAATCCTTTTTAAAGTGACACAGAGGAGCGTCATAATTCAAACCGTTGGTTCGCTCCATTATTCATTCACTGAGTGTAGGGGTTTCAGTACAGGTCTCCGTAAATTACCGCAACGTGTTTTATCCTAGTTTTCAGACCCCATCGACTCCCCGCTGCAAAAGGGGGGCGAAGGAATCCACGTAGGAGTGTCCCAGGGCCCTCCTCAAACAGAAAAGCCCTTGTGAACACTCACACTGGGGGTTCTTATTTGATCACGTGACCGTGTATCCAAGTATAGTCCAAACTTGGAAACCCCGCCGAGAAATGGACACGTTTTCCAGCATGCTGCACCGGAGAAAAACGCAAATGGAAATAAATGTATAAAAGTCTTTCTTCCATGTCGCGAGAGTCTGGAAATTACTTTGGGACCCTTCAACTTATGAGTTCCAGCAAAAATGCTATCCTTTTCGTTGAATGGTCTCCTTTTGTTCGTGGAAATACGATGATCAGAGTATGAAGTACGGATGATCATTCATTAACTTTTTAGTGTAATTAGCGTTTTCACTCACCTAGATAAGTGTAGTAGCTATTTTGAAGTTTTCACAGGAACAATATGTACCAGGCGCGATCATTCTGCATTCTCCAGATGAACCACTGGAGATTTGTTCAGTCACAGTGAGTGAGGTAAGTTTTTTTCCCCTCAGTCTAGTCATGTCTATATTTATTTGACCATCGCGTTGTATTAACTTTCACTACTGCTCTAAAGTTCTGTAAATACTTTAACTGCAACAGTCTGTCTGTGTTACTCTTCTTGCAAGAATTGTAGCTATATGATAAAATGACTGACTGTATTTTGTCATTTGTATCAAATCACAGCTTGACAGAAAACTGTGATGTAAAACAATTTAACCAATCTAATATTAAAGCTAATATAAAATATGTATGACTTCCGTCTTAAAATACAAAATATATATTTTTATTTGTCTTGAAATATTTATTGAAAACAAAACAAACAAACAAAAAACTTTTGTTATACACACACACACATATATATATATATATATATATATATATATATATATATATATATATATATATATATATATATATATATATATATATATATATATATATATACATGAGAGTTGCATGATAGTTGCATTGTAAATATATAGGCTATATTTACAATGCAACTATCATGTTATAATACTGTATTTTATTCAGTAGTTAGATTGTCATTGTCATGCTCAATCTTCTGTTAATCCACAATACTTCAAAACAGCAAGTGAGACAATGGTGTGCCCTTACTATGTGTGTGTGTGTGTGTGTGTGTGTGTGTGTGTGTGTGTGAGAAGCCATTTGGTGCCACGTCTCTTTAATCAGAAAGAGCTTTAAGTGTACACACACAAGGAATATGTCTTGGTGACAGGAGCTTCCAGTGCAGAAGAACGTATTAGGCAATAAAAATGAAATAGAACACAAATTTTATGATGTACAGATGTTATTTACAGATGTACAGTTCTGAGAGAAAATGTACATTTATGCAGTCATGACTGTTCGTTGTATTCTTCTAATGTCTAATTTGGTAGCTGAACCAAACCAGAGTTATAAATTAACACAGGGCAGACTTGATGACGGCTGAGCTGCTCCTGTGGCAGGTTGAACTTCCTCAGCTGACGAAAGAAGCACAACTTCTGCTGTCTGTCAAGGTGTTGCAGGATGTAGTACAGTCCCATATTGACTGCATCACCCACATACCTGTTTGCTCAGTAAAAACTGAAGGGGATCCTTCAGGTAGGCCAACACCAGTCTTTCAAATGACTTCATGACAACAGATGTGAGATCGACAGGTCTGTAGTCATAGTGATTTGGGTTTTTGCGGGGACCGGAATGATAGTGGAGCGTTTGGAGCAGCTAGGAACTGCACACTGCTCCAGTGATCTGTTGAAAATAGGGGCCAGTTGTTTAGCGCAGGCTTTAAAACAGGCAGGTGAAATGCCATCTGGGCCTGAAGCTTTTTGGAAAAAAACGGGCATGTCCTCCACACAGACCATACACGCAGGTTGAATGGCAGGAGGGGGGTTGCAGGAGGTGTTTGTGTATGTGTGAAGTGCAGATCAGAGTGGGTGTGGGGTGTGAGATGGGAGGTCTCATTTAATGTTTACATTTTGTGATATGTCCATGACAAATGCACCCCCTGTTCCCGTTCCCCTCCTCCACCGCTGCTACAGCTGCAACTTGTGGGCCCAGGCAGCACAAGTGAGCCTGTCACTGGTGATAGTGGATTTATCTCATATAGAAGAACTCCAGCTAAACACTGCCTATCTCCCAGAAGGCGCTATCACGCACTGCTGAACCGCAAAGCGCTCAGTAATGAAACAAGACAAAAACACAAGGATGAAACATGCTCCCTGGCCCCAGATTGCACACACCTCTCTGATACCCATGCTAACTCACTTCCTGTGTCATGTTTTCTGACAGAAAATGACACTAGATTATATCCATGTAATACTCTTGGATAAAAACTGGTGCTATCCCAAAGGTTTAAAATGATTGACCATATGTTATAGACCAGTCTGAAAATTTTAAAAGCTACTGATGTGCTTATTCCATCTCTTGGGAAAAAGTATTTTAAAAACAAAAGACAATTAAACTGAAATACTGCTACAGCAAATCTATTTAAGCATTTTTTCCGAACACAACTATAAGGCTGTAAGAGAAGCCATTAATGTAATTTGTATGGGAATGATGAACAGAGTGATGTCCGTTTCTGCTTGAGCAGATCATCAGATTTGTCAAATGCTCCAGTGGTTTTTGAATATGTAAAGATTTCAGCTCAACCGCCGTGCTTGACAGTTTGACGGCTATGGCATAATAAGCCCACATAATTGGTTTATATTTACTTAGACTGCACACTATCATTCCTTGACGGCTCGAAAATTGTGTCATATCCTAAATGCTACTCTTTGTGCAGACAAATTGCATGGCATTTACCTATGACAGTTTTCCCACTGGTACACGTCTTACTTCACGATCGCAATATTGCACTGGCTCTCCTTGCGTTTTTTGCACGGTTTAGGAAAATGTCACATTCATAAAAGCCGTTGTCGATTTATTTGCACAGATGTATTCTTGATATGTTTCAGATTAACCCCTGTCAACTGGTGTTGTTTGCCTCGCTGTGAAGGTAACACATAGCACTGCTGCTGGTAAATGACTGTCCTGAACAGCGCTACGGCAGGTTATGGCAGCTCACCCACTTAGAGCCATTCTGTGGGGATATCTGGGGTCAAACATGCCCTAAAGCTACTGGGTTTATTACAATGTAACGACCCAATTTATTTAGTGGTGTAATGGTATTGTACAATTTCCTTTAGGAAATGGTTTCTGTACATTAGAAGTTATTATACTTAGTACAAATAAAGAGTCTGTTATACATACATTATTACTGTCATAAAGCCTATATAAACATCTGTATTCAAATTACTTAGAACTGTCATAAAGCCTTTAAACCTCTGTATTCAAAACACTAACTATTTCCGTTTTAAATCTAGTGATACAACTTTGATGAGGAAAGAATAAGACACAAAGGTTTAATTAGACAGGTAAACCAAAACTACCCCCACAACACGCAGTACAGTGAACAAATGGCTTGTGGAATTCAGAGGTCCTGAACCCTTGGTGAAAGGGCAGCTGAGAATTTCAGTGTTACTGTCAGCTTTTCTAAGATGGATGGAATAATACTTTAAATGAATGCTATTTTGAACAGGAACAGATCATTTTAAACCATTATTACAAACTGTATACTTAACTCTTTTCTCAGAAAATAATAATGGTTTATTGTCCACATCTGGCTTCCAAGATTTAATAAAGGCATTTAAGTCTTTCTTCAATAGGAAGTGTCATTTCCTTTGGACTGTGGGTTGCCTAGAGGCAGAACTAAAGCTTCTGAGTTATGATTTCATTTTCTGAGTGCTCCTTAGAGTTTTTTTGCGAAGCTTATGGACCACTTCATTCTCATTATTTGTCACAATAAATATTGTTCTTTTAAACTTTCTATTCATTAAAGAATCATGAAAAAGTATCACAGTCTCCATAAAAATATTAAGCAGCACAGCTGTTTTCAAGATTGATAAAAAATACGGAAAGATTCCCGAGCACCAAATCAGCTGATTAGAATGATTTCTGAAGGATGTGACACTGAAGACTGGAGAAATGATGCTGAAAATGTAGCTTTGCCTCACAGGAATAAAATACATTTTAAAATATATTAAAATACAAAACAGTAATTTTATATTGTTTTTTAAAGTAGTACTACTTTTTGATGATTCATGGTGATCCACAGTAAGCAGTAACCATAGAGAGACATTGTGTTCTGTGGACCTCATCATCATCTCTCATCAGTCCACATTAGTGGAATTACTGGACAGGTGATGACAGTGCAGGCTGCTTGTTTGGGAACAAAGCTGAAATAGTCTTTCTCCTGTGCCAAACGGTATAAATCTGTCACCGCTTGGAATCAATACATAGGGCTGTTGTGTTAGTGAGCTTTAGGTCTGTGTGGAAATGGTGCCAAAACTCTTGTCTTTGATTTTGTTTATTGCAGATGAATTGTAGACCCAGGTTCTGACATGAGATGAACCCAAAACAGTTGGCACCAGCGACTATTTAGCAGTCTGTGGAGGCATTTCCTAAATAGAAGTTAATTTGAGAATGAGGAACAAGTATGCAGTCATCCTTATCTGCATTGTGGCACTTGTCATCATTGAAAAAGAAAACAACATTATTTCAAGGTGAGAATGTTTGGATTCATTGAAAATACTTATTCATTTTGAGGTGCACAAAAAGAATATTAATTTATTCAAAAAAAAATTGTATTAGGTTTTTAAAAATGATATTTTGTTTTAATATTTGTAGGGTCTCAGACAAGCTGGCACTCCGACGGAGCCCACTGACGCCGGAGCCTCCAGTGCCTTACAATGCCCTGGTAGTAATGGAGGACAACAGTTCCTATGCGGAGGGCATTTATTCTGAGAATGGCACTCAGGCAGGCCGAAAGCACATTCTCTTGATGGCTACCACTCGTACAGGATCTTCCTTTGTGGGGGAGTTTTTCAACCAACAGGTTGGCAACATGTTTTACCTCTTTGAGCCACTCTGGCATGTGGAGAGGATGCTATCGATTGGCACGAGTGGCACAAATGCCAGCACTTCTGTTTGGGTGTACAGGGATGTCCTGCAGCATCTCTTCTTGTGTAACTTCTCCATGTTGGAGAACTTCATTAGCCCTCCTCCACGGGACCACGTCACCCCTGCCCTGTTCCGCAGAGAGTCCAGTATGGCCCTGTGCGAGGAGCAAGTCTGCACTCCGGTCGTAAAAGACATTTTTGAGAGGTACCACTGCAAGACAAGGCGTTGCGGACCGCTCAATCTGACCTTGGCATCTGAAGTCTGTCTAGGAAAACAGCACAGGGTGATCAAAACAGTGAGGGTCCGGCAGCTAGACACACTTCGTTCTCTAGTAGAGGACCCTCGGTTGGATATCAAATTCATTCAGTTAGTGAGAGATCCTCGAGCCATCCTGGCATCACGGATGGTGGCCTTTGCCGGTAAGTACCAGAACTGGAAAAGTTGGGCTGTGACTGGGGACGTGCCTATAGAGGATGAGGAGGTCAAACGTCTTGAAGGAAACTGTAACAACATCCGCATCTCCGCCGAGTTAGGTTTGAGTCAGCCTAAATGGCTGAAAAACCGTTATATGCTAGTACGCTATGAGGATATCGCCAGGTACCCCATGCAGAAAGCAGCAGAAATGTACAATTTCACAGGGATTCCGATGACAACACAAGCACGGGACTGGATCCTGAGGAATACGCATGCATCAACGGAGGCAAGTGGTGTGTATTCCACCCAAAAAAACTCATCAGAACAGGTGGAGAAATGGCGGCGTAGTATACCATTCAAACTGGCCCAAGTTGTACAGAAAGTTTGTGGACCGACCATGAAACTCTTTGGATATAGGTTTGTTGACAGTGAACAGAAACTATTAAACAAATCTTTTAGTTTGCTTGAAGAAAAACATTTTATTTAGTTATAAAGGGCTTTCGCACCGGAGGAACCTTTTCATAGTTCCTAGAACTAATGGCGGAAGTACCTGCTTTTTGGCATGTTCGCACAGCAGAAACTGTGAAAGATTTTAGTTATAGGAACACCTTTTGAAACTAAATAAGCTCCTACTTCAGAGTAGGGTCTAACTCAGCACAATAGGAATTACCAGTGACATAAGTGTACGCTGATTGGCTGAACGCACACGAAACACCAGCAGCCGCCATTTTTTAAAAAGCCGCCTACACACACAGAAACATGATTATGTATTTCTTTGAGAAAACGCTAATACTTTTTCATATACTTTCTACTTTCTTTGTATAACAGTTCTATCTAATAGCGCATTAGACAGGGCCGTTAAACAGATCATAAGCTAATGAAGACGGGATGGGAGTGCTGTGTGCTCAGGCTGTGGCATTCTCAGCATTGTCAAAATAAAAGTCGTAACAACAAGCACGGTTTACGTCAATTCAGAGTTCCTACTGGCGGTGCGAATGCAACATGGCTGTGTCTGAAATCAGCCCCTATACCCTTAGACAGGGCATTACTTGAGGGGGCAGCCATTTTGTAGTGGTGTCCGAAACCATAGTTGGCATTATCGAGTATACTCATTCAATCCCACAATGCACCGCAATAACTAGTGCTCAACGTACGCCCAATGTACGCTCAACGACATGAGAGAGACGTGTGTCGAATGAATTCCCACATCTGACCAGAAGATGGAGCTCGCAGCTGAGTCATCCATTCATCCATTTTCCAAACCTCTGGTCTAACAGGGCTACAGCGTAATATCATGCAGGTATAAATTCCTTTTTACTTGATTATTAAATTGTTTAATTAAGGTTTATAGAAGCTTTTATGACAGAGTTCAAGAAAAATCTTTTCATCTTACTACTGGAGCTGCCAGTTTTCTAAGTTACAAATGATTATTAAACATCAAGCACAAACAAAATTGGCAGCCCTTCTAGCACACTCAACAAATTAATTCAAAAGTGGACTATATTAGTGGAGTAATGTAGGAAATAGTGGGTGAGGGTATAGGGGGTGATTTCGAACACAACCTAGGCCTAGGGGAACTCAGGGAACCACCCTGGTGGCTAGTTCCTTGAACTACCCAGTGCGAAAGGAGCTCTAAATGATTTTCTTTGATGCATTCATTGTTGAAGGAAAACCAAGCGTGTGGACAACCAAGAAATGTGACAAGGTTTTCTTTTTATACTGTATGTGGACCAAAAAATATGCATAGCAGAGACACACTGGCACACTGTAACACACTGGGACATTGCTTACACTGGGGTACTTGTGGCATGTATCACCAGACTTATTTGAACATATACCCTCTTGAAAAAGCTGAGGTTATGAGTTATTGATTTTAGATATCTCCATTTGAAGAACAAAGTTTGATGAGGACAAAAATATTTATTACTCATTAGGTTTGACATGATCTGCCTGTGAATGTGTGTATATATGTGTGTGTGTGTTTGGGAACAGCATTTATTTTTATCTGAAAAGAAACTAAAGCATCATTATTTCACAAAAAGGAAAGCAAGTGGACAAGTTATTTATGTGTGGTCAGCAAGTGGTCAGGTGGAGTTTTAATTTAAATTTATTTGTTGACACATTAAAGGCCAAGTGTGGCTTTGTCCAAATTTGTCCTCTCTCATTATTGCAGAATGTAAACAAATTCTAAATGTATCTGGATATTACCAGAAATTAACTGTGAAGAAACGTCCACTGTGTGAACAGACAGTAAATATAAAAAGCAGCTTTTGACAGCCAGCTGTGATCATGGAGCACAGTAGTGGCATTATTCTCTCACTCACTCTCGCTCTCGCTCGCGCTCTCTCTCTCTCTCTCTCTAGATAAAAAACTAAGTAAAATCTGAAGAGTAAAGGATGGAAAATAAAAATGGACATTTAAAGTTTATTCTTAGAAACAAGTAAATGGCACTAAAACAATTATTTTATTCATAAAAAAATAGCTCAAAATACTCTATTTCAAAAGAAAAACACTACTAAGAACACCAAAATATTCCAAGAGCATTTATTATTTGGCCATGTAGGCATAGTAAACAAGAGAAAATTCAGAAAATGAATTACTAACCATTCACAATCACTTTGCAACCTCTAGTCTTCTCTATGAGTATGTATCAATGTTAGAATTTAAGAAATTTAAGCATAGCATTCTTAAAATTGGCATTTATTGGCATTTAGTTTCAACTAAAACCTTAAAGCCAAAAGCTATTTCAAACATCACATATGTTTTATTAATAACACTTTAGAACAAGGTTCCATTAGTTAACTACTTTATTTTTAGTTTATATATTTATTTATTTATTCATCGTAGGACAGGACAAGACAAAGACAAAATATAGGGAGACAACACCATAAAGAAAGTAGGTTTTATATATGATTATGTGAAGTGTTGGCACTAGGTTGTGTTGTGCATGTGTTTATCTCCATCTTCATATGTATCTTAATATGTATTTTATGCCGAATGCTTGGATGAGAAGAGAGAGAGAAGAAAGAAGAGGAGAAAGAAAATAAATAAATAAATAAAATAAATAAATAATAAATATATACAGTAAATATACATCTAAGAGGTAATTTGAGGGAAAAAATAATAATGGAGGGGAGAGGAAAATAATAATAATATTCTATATTCAATGTAGACTGAGACTGGTATGTATTAGGATTTTGTTTTCGGTTCGCCCTCTTACCCTCCCGTTGAGAGCTGGCCCATTACAAAACCTCTCCCCGAGGGCGGAATCAGTTAGTCTGTAGTTAACTGCGTTAGTTAACATGAGCTAAAATTGAACAATACTTCTACAGCATTTATTAATCTTAGTTAATGTTAATTTCAACATTTGCTAATGCGTTATAAAAAGTTTTCTTTGTTAACATTAGTTAATCCACTGTGAACTAACATGAACAAACAGTGAACAACTGTATTTTTAATTAATAAAGATTAATAAATGAAGAAACACATGTAATGCTCCTTGTTTGTTCATGTTAGTTAATACATTAACTAATTTGAACAAATGAGAACTTATTGTAAAGTGTTACCATTTTACTTTTAGAATGACAAATGTGAATTATTGTTAGGAAACACATGGAGTCATAGTCTATGACAGCATGATATAAATTTAGTTTGAACTCTACATGGACATTCCTAAAATTTAAGTACGAGCTTGGAAGCAGTGATGTGTTCTCTGCACACATAACTTTACAATCTTATCTTAATAGCAATTTACTGAGAACCAAATATCCACATCACCCTTAAACTATTTCCTGACCCTTCCTGCATGGAAAACTAGTGTAAGCTTAGATGCATTAAAAATGCTGTAGTTCTTTGAAATGAGGTACAGTAGTATCTTTATGCGTCAAGCTGCATTTACACTGCAAGCAAGCAGAATATAAATTAATCCATTGTTCTTTACAGAAATCAATCATTCTAAAAAAATTGTAGCAGAATATCCTTTATGTTTCTGTCTAATTGTACTGCTGCTATCTGTGTGCAACAATAAATAATTTAAGATCTGCTATTGCAGTCACTGGCAGAAGCCTATAATATAAATGTGCAGTCAAAAGCCTAGCATCTGTTAAACAACGAGAGAGAGAGCAGAGTGTCTGTCTACACACTGGTATTTCACTAACTATGGGTTTACTGTGATACATCAGTGTTTAAATGTCCCTTGGAATCAGAATCCCTGATTTAATGAGTCCATGGGGAAATTTTGCATTGACAAAACATAGAAGCTACCGCTCTGCTTCAGTGTATGTGCTGTGGTCGTCATTTAGCCTATCGTGAAGGCTGGTTTCCATAAGAACAAACTGAAAAATCAGTTCTCTTTGTGAGTAAAAGTTTGTGATGCACATATGTTGAAAATAAAGTAGTATTTCTGCTGCTATAGTTCACGCTGAAGACCTAAATTCCATGTCTTTCCTCCCTACAAATCAATATCAGACACAGCTCCTATGTTCATAATCGCTTTAAAATGGCATAGAGGCCTGTGAATACAAATGTCAGAGTCATTTTCTTTTTAAGTATGTTTTGTTTAATTCTTCACTTATTTAGGGAGACATGTCTAACTGCAGAACCACAGCACTATACATGACAGCAGTTTCAGGACAGCAGCGCCAGACCCTAAAGCCGGGTTCACACTATATACGATTTTGGCCACGACTTGGCCGTTTGAGACAAAATATGAGTAATTTCTGAACGAATAGGCTGTTCCCAGAGTGCTGTATCAAGGCACCTCAATCAAACCTGTATCCTTCGCTGCCTTTGATATCCCATAACTCTGTGCTTTCCATTCAGTGACAGTTAAAAATGGCATCCCAAAGTAGTGTTTAATGGCCAATTTGTGTGTAAATGCAAATTTTCTGGTGTTATTTCTAGCGAGAAATTACAAATGTAGTAATTAAATATTTGTTTAGTTCTCACCAAAGATCGCTCTGTTTTGCTGTAGATCATTAAACTGTTACACTGCCTTAGAAAATGAGTCAGCTGCCTAGGTTTTCGGATGCAGCCACTGCGAGATCATGCTAAATTTCTGACACTGTCGGAAAATTATCACAGTCTATCTTTGGTCGAAAGACTGTGACAACGGCTGTCTTTGAACCTCTCTCATTGTATGACGTAGGACCACCGTTTTAGCAGCCACAACCACAGAAATCGCCACAATTGGTCATCTTTCATCGGGGACAGCACAAAAATCACACAATGTGTACCAGTCATAATGACCATTGCGATCAAATTTTACCTCCAATGAAATTCTGGAAGTGTTAGTCCTGCAGTGTGACTTCTATGACAACCGTATAGGAGCACAAAACCTGATGACGCAATGTATGAGACAACAACGAACCACTTGCTCCACACGTTTAATTAACACAACTGTTATATTTTTTTTGTTTGCTAGCCACCATTTCTATCCTGCATGTAAATGCAGCTCACAGTCATCCAAGTGTCATGGGTTAATAATGTAAAACTCCAGACAAGACTTCTTGGGTGCCTTTGTTTAACGCCTCTTGACTGCCATAAAGTCTGGCATTAATGACAACTGAGATCCTAGAGTGTGACATGGCTCACAGCGGGGATCACGTTTGTACAGTCCGACAAGCAACAGTCGTTAAGGACTATTATAAATCGTAGTGTGAACTCGGTTTATACCGCCACAACCACTAACCCTAACTTCACACCGGTTTGAAACTGCTGGTCTGGCTCTGTGGTTGTTTCTGCAGTATTAGGTTAGTATTGGATTTAGGACTACTATGAGTGCGTTGTGCAAGCAGGGTAACAGGAAATCAGTCTCAATGTGTATGTGCATGTGTTCCACTCTCTCAGGATGTGCCACACCTTCTAAGTAGAGCTCTGTCCACACTAGGGCTCAGACGGGCGTTGAACAGGCCTTTCATACTGTCTTTCCAAAGCTTCCAGTCTATAAAGCACACAGTGCTGCCTGTTTATGGCTTAGAGCCCTGCTGGCCTGCTAGAGTTTGAGCTGACTAATGCAACACAGAGGGATTATTCCACAGACTCAAATTTATTAATTGATGCCTCGCAAATAAAAAAAATAACGCCTGAAACCGGACAAAAAGGTTACTTATTTTGAGAAAAAAAGAGAATGTGTTTATGGAAAAAAATCCCTTTCAGGGTTTTTCTGAGTTGTTACTTAGTCGTGCAGCCATGGGCCTCACTTCTGATGTTTATCTTTAGTGTCTGGTTGAAGTCTACACTGGAAAAGAGGGGGAAATAAGTGGCTTAACCAGAGTGTGTGTGTGTGTGTGTGTGTGAGAGAAGAGAGAGAGAGAGAGAGAGAGAGAGAGAGAGAGAGAGGAGAGAGAGAGAGAGAGAGAGTGTTTTGACTTGTCTGCTTATGCCAATAATTACCATCATCAAACAATAAACACAGGTCCTGGAAAGTTTCCATTCCTTATGATAATTTCTTAACATTAACACATTATGAATTCCTCCATATTCCCAATACATCACAAGTAATGTACAACAAAATAAATGGGCATACTGTGTCTTAAATGTAGATTACACAAAAGTTATATCAATAATACTTACTAAATAAAATAAAAAAATTGAGGTTGTACTGAATATCAACATTACCTAGCTCTTGCGATATTGCTTAACCCTTTAAATGATACTATCAGAAATAGTTAATGGATTTTATTTACTGTATAAACATTTTTCTTGTGATTGCAGTCAGATTCTTGAACTTTCCCCCCCATTCTTTATAAAGTTTATAAAATAATCATGTGCCATTGAAGACATTATGAAGGAATTATGCTGAAAATTCAGCTTAAAGGAATTGTTCACCGCAAAACGAAAATGTGATGTTTATCTGCTTACCCCCAGTGCATCCTACATGTATGTGTCTTTGTTTCTTCAGTAGAACACAAATGAACTCCAACCGTTGCTGTGTGCCAGTCATAATGCATGTGAATGGGTAACATTTATGAGAGTAAAAAAAAACATGCACAAAAACCCTGCTGCTCGTGACGACACAATGATGTCTTAAGGCACGAACCGATCGGTTTCTGTGAGAAACCGAACAATATTTATATAATTTTTTTACGTCACATCCAGACGAATCTCATCTAGTATCATTACTTCCTCCTACTAAGGTCAAACCGGCGCAATAATAGATATATATATATAGATTCCCCATTAGTGCCTGCGTAGAATGAGGCATCTACATAATATATATATATATATATATATATATATATATATATATATATATATATATATATATATATATATATATATATATATATATATATATATATATATATATATATATGATCGCACCGGTGAGACTAGATGAGATTCGTCTGGATGTGAGGTAAAAAAATTACATAAATGCTGTTCGATTTCTCACAATGTGTCGTCAGGAGCCGCAGGGTTTTTGTGCATGTTGTCTAAGCATGTTTTTTTTTTACTCTCATAGAAATATTACCCATTCACATGCATTATGACTGTCAGTCAGACTGCAACGGTTGGAGTTAATCTTCATATGTGTTCTACTGAAGAAACAAAGACACATACATGTAGGATGCACTGGGGGTAAGCAGATAAACATCACATTTTCGTTTTTGGGTGAACTATCCCTTTAATAAATTATCTTTTAAATTATATCCATATAGAAAACATTTATCTTGTTATAATGTTTCTCAATAATATTGTTTTAAATATTTGAGAGACTTCCTTAAAAAAAACCCTACTGACCCCAAACTTTTGAATGGTAGTGCACTGTGCAACATGTAATCTTATGGTGAAGCTATTTAGCTTCTGCTCTCCCTACATGATGATGTTCAAAAGACATAAACAACGAAGGTGTTAGATTATAATTGGTAACAAAATAAGCTTGTTTTTTTTTTGGACAGTTTTAGAAAACATGAAGCCTCATAATGTTCGATGCTATTCATATGCCTGAAGTCCTGTTGTTTAAGCTCTGTGACAGTAGAGGGCAGTGTGCACTAGACAATAGAGCAGCTCTATCACAGACAGGTCAGCTGCTCAAAATGACCCCTCACTCTTTTAAACCCTGTCCTCACAGTATCAAAGCTATTTTTACTTTACATTTTAAAAGTTAAGCTTTGACACTGATACTCTCATGCCATCGTTAAGCTCAAATCACACTAAGATAGAATTGTCTTCTGTCATGAACGTGACACATTTTCATGGAATAATGAATATGACAAACACACCGCTCCTATGTGCAATACAGTAGGTTTGGAAAAAGTGTGTGCACAAGAGCGTAACTGCCTGCCGACTTTCAGTAGAGCGGATGTGAAGAATCCGCTCATCAAAGGGTGTGAGGTCCAGCACTAATCCGCAGTTAATGGCGGACAGGGGTGCCCAGCCCTGTCGTTCTGTTCCTAATGGGCACACCGCTTTAATAGCCAGAAACCACCAGCTACATACTGACCACAAGCTGCAGGAAGCATATAGACAGGGGTTCTACAGATTATACAAATACTTGTGAGATACAAATACAACAATCAATATGAAAACTAAAAATGTCATTATTTTAGAAAATACATTTTTACTTTTCATGTTGATTTTAGTTTACATTTACATTACATTTACATTTAGGCATTTAGCAGACGCTTTTATCCAAAGCGACTTACAACATAGCAGTACAGGAAGCGATCGGTCATGAACAGGCGCAAAACGCAAAAAGTGCCTTAAATACCAAGTTTTGGTTATTACATAGAATAAGCTTAAGCTAGAATAAGGAAGGAATAAAAGAGAAGAGTTTTTTTTTTGTTTTTTTTTTATAAGTGTTCACGGAAGAGATGAGTTTTTAGCTGTCTTTTGAATGATGACAGTGATTCTGCCATCCGGATGGAGTTAGGAAGATTGTTCCACCAGCCAGGAACGGTGAATGAAAAAGTTCTGGAGAGGGATTTCATGCCTCTCTGTGATGGTACCATAAGCCTACGCTCCTTACCTGAGCGAAGGCTTCTGGTAGGGGTGTAGACTCGTAGGAGCGTGTCGAAATATGCTGGTGCCGAGCCTGTGGTGGATCCATAAGCGAGTGCTTATGTTTAGTTTAATTTGTAATCTTTTTGGAAACACTTTCCAATAAGGTCTCATTTGTTAACATTAGTTAATGTATTAAGTAACATTAACAATGAGCAATACAGTTACAGTTTTTATAAAATGTTCTTAGCTTTATTTAATAACAACTGTACAACAATAATGCAACTATTCATTGTTTGTTCATGTTAGTTCACAGTGCATGTTAACAGATACATTTGATTTAATAATGTAAATATTAAATTTAACATTAAGATTAATAAATGCTGTTGAATTATTGTTCATTTTTAGTCCATGTTAACTTATCTTGTAAACAAATTAAACCGTATTTCAAAGTGTTACCGTAATTATATATATATTATAGATGTTCATTTATGTACGTGAGGATAGCAAAATAAAGTAAACTGACATATTATACCCAACAATTCTTCATACAGTGGACTACCAGTAAAATTGATACAAATTTGGGACCAACATTATTCAGAAACTTTGACCTGACCATGTTTTGCTTAAGTGTTTTTTCTTTAATTGCTAATGCAACATTTTACACCCCAGACTGAACAAAATGAAGCATTGCTTGGTAATTGGTTGACCTAAATTGGTATTATCTGATTGTGTACTTAAATTGAACAGCTGACAGCTGAGTGGTTAATTGTAATCCATTACATACCTTTCTATCAAAGTTATTTGACATTGTCACATTGACACAGTTTAACTCTGAGTTCTGTTGAGAGCATTTTTTAAACTATAGCGAATAAACTGTGATAATATGAGAAAATGTTGAAGATATATATATATACTCTAAAAAATTCTGAGTACAAAACAACCCAGCTGTGTTGGGTCAAATATGGACTAACCCAGCAATTGGGTTGTAGCAAATATTTAACCCAACCTCAGGGTTATAACAACCCAATGTCTGGGTTAGTCCATATTTGACCCAACATTGGGTTAAAACAACCCAGCATTTTTTAGAGTGTACATATATGAAAAGGTTTGCATGGGAATATATATATATATATATATATATATATATATATATATATATATATATATATATATATATATATATATATATATTAGTATATATAATAAAAAACATAGTATTTAAAATTTAAGTTACAGTTTTATTTAATTACTAAAGTAAATGTAATATGGATATTTATATTTTATGGTAATGAAGAAAGACAGTATACAATTCAATGACATTTGCAAACGTTACATTTGTAAACTCTCATTTCAAACATTTGCAAACATCTAGTCATTTGTCTGAGAGGCTGAAATGATGTCAGTAATGATCAAAGAACGCTTGAGACCACAGACCATAAAAGACCTGACAAGCATTTCGGTGGTCTGTGGTTGTCTTTTAAAAGAATAAAATGGGGTCAAGCTTCGGTACCACCGTCACAATGAAAAAACATCCAAACAATGTCCTCTTCCATAACCGTCACTCGTCTTTTCTTGAAAGAACTGTTTCTCTCTTATTATTAGGCATGTTAGCTCTAAACATTGTAGCTTTCTATGAGCACTTTCATGTCTGATCTTTAATGAGTGATTTCATGCCAAAGGAAACAGCCTCTATCAGCGAGTGGGAACGTTTTGTGCACAGGGACGTTTTGTGTGGGCTCATTTTTTTTAAAACACTTTCTTTTGCATTTGGGGTCACTGATACATAAATTACTTGCACTGCTGCTTTAAAGTGTTTACAACTTGGGCAGAAGTCAGTCTCTTTGAATGTGTGGCAGTGACCCTGTCCTTCTCATTATTACTGCAAACAATCAAAATACACAGATACAAATCAGCTCACATTTCCATCCCAGAATGAGCTGGCAGTGCAAACACAGATGGTTCATGTCCTCTTCTGAGATAATATGTTTTTTTGATTATTTTCTTTGCGGCATCTCTTTAAACGCCCAGTTCTGATAAAGGTAACTGGGGCGAGGGGTGGGAGATCCGTCAAGGTGGCCTGTAGATTTTTTGGGAACCAATTCCAAGCTAAAAGCGAGAGGTTTGGTCATGTCTGTGCTGATAGGAGGAACATCAGCGCTTCCCCAACCAACCCTGTCCCACCTCTAAACCCTCCCACTGAAAGACATATGCAGGGAAGACACTTATGAATATTTCAAAGAGATTAGAGACCAAGCGTTGAGAGGTCAAGCATGTCCTCAAATCAGACCAGCCCACAATCTGAGGGCAGTGAACTATGGATGAGATTTATTTGTATTTTTAAAATATGGCATTTGATTTAATCTTACGATGTAAAAGCAAATAACTAAACATTTGCTCAAATATATCTCAAGCATTTATGCACCCTTTAAAATCTGATATAGCTGCTCACTTCTTCCAAAAGATTATATGACAAGCGACCCATCTTCCAAAACAGCATTAGTACAACCAAAACTTTGTCATTTATTATGCGTGTGAAGATCCTGAGATTGATGTCGTCTTCATTACATGGTAATCTTTATTGAGCTGTCTTTTCGTGAATACTGGTTGGACTGACACTTGTGTCTATGGCTGTGTTCTTTTAATTAAGCAAACTGGGAGAGGTAAAAGAGATGCTTGCTTGGCAGCTTGTCAGGAAAATGGCATGTCAGGTCCACTATGGTCCCTAACAGGAGTGGCGTGCTGTCCATCATCTATACCGGTTCCTGCTGTGGACCTTTCCCTTTGGATTCCACTGTAATGTGAGATGGTGGACATCTGCGTCTGAACGAGGAAGAGCTTTACACAGTTCTCTGATAATATAAAACCCCTTTAATTTTCATGAGGTTTCTTCTGCCATTGTGCTGCATAACCTGCAGCTCGTAAATCTAAAAGGGGATTTGTACTGGGGAGCTGTACTGTAAATTAGTAAGTAAACACACACATGCACACACACACACATATATATATATATATACACACACACATACATACATACATACATACATACATATGGAAGAGGAGGATTTTAAAAAATTGTAAAACACTTAAACATCCATAGTAGGTATATCATTTTTGTGTTATTTTAGTATCATTCAGATACTATTATAGTTCTCATTAATATTTTGAATTACTTTTTATTTTTATATTTTCCATTTTTATTTTAGTTAACACTTGACAAAAGTGACAAAACAAAAAAATGGCAATGATGGCTGGACAAAATTTTGGGCTTGTAATTTTATAGGTATTTTAAAAGTGTTTATTTATTTATTTTTTAATATGTTTGTAGCGCACAGAGAGCACATCCTTGAGAGAACTTATTTGTCTATTAAACTTTATTTGGTACATCAAGTTAAACTAAATACCTTGGCAAATAGCAAAAATAAAATAAGTTATATAATTTCATTGTTTTATTTAAGTTGTTTTTATTTAAAGCAACAGCCAAAAAAATTGTTTTATGATTTTAGTTTTAGTAAACTTCAATAACTGAGTCTTAGTCAAATGTTTTTAATGACTTGATCACAGTTGCCTTACAGTTGAACAGTCATGTGTTTATTCTCCAATCCAATCACTTTAATTCCACATTTGTAAAACTTCAATATTTTTGCTTCCATTGCCCTCACCTATCTCTAATCTTTACCTATATTTACAGAAGATCAAAAAGTTTTTCACTTTTAGATTTTGCTGATTCTTGTTTAACTTTGTTTGTTTGAGCAAAAATAATAAAAATCACCCCAAAAGACAAACTAATAATGTCCTAATGGGAATAGATAATACGAAAAAGGAAATTCCAGCAATCCTCATCTAAACAAAAAAGGAAAACGTACATCACTTTTCCCTTTTTCAAAACGTTCCTGAGGACTTCTAAAGGTTGGTGGCACGTCGTGAGGTCAACACTTTGCCCACATAAATAATGGAGAGTTTGTTCGTCACTGACACACTATCCAAAGGCGCCTCGTAAACGCAGACCCATCAGTCACTCTCCTAGGAGAACCTTCTCGAATGACCTAAACTATGATTAGTAATTTCTGGATTATTTGTTCTACTTATGCAATATTCATGTTCTCTGTAACGGATATCATGACTTTTTTTTCCCTCTGTGTGAGAGGGAATCCCACGCCAGCCTCAGAAAGAGGACATATTAGCCCACTAAAATAAACATTGCATTTTTAATTGTTATAGCATTGCCTAATGCATCATTCAACACAATCTGGAGTAACGCTCTTTCCCTCACAATTTAACACACACTGAGAACATCCTTGTTATGCTCGTCTATAATGCATGCAAAACAACTTATCGCAGAAATTATGATGGGGTTCCCACACTTTTTGAAGAAAATCAAATATATAATCAAATACATAAATTTAGTTCTCCATTAGAACAATCAAAAATCATTTATTAAAAACAAGTTAAAGCGCACTTTTTCTTAAATCCGAATAACGGGGTTATTCTAAATATCCAAATAACTAGATGCACTGTGTAAACAGACAAACAATACATACATAAATAAATACCCTTGGGAGATTTTTTTCTTTCCTTTCCTGTCACTGACAATAACATGTTGCTGTTGTTGTCCCCAACCTAATTGGTGTGTACATTGACATGAAGGTTATTAGTGGTCCTAAGGGATTGATAATGGGAAAATCAGAAGTTTAGTTCCCCTTTCCACCCATCACAGGGAATGTCAGTGCACAAGTTGTAAAGTTTCCTGACATGAAAGAAAGCACACTCCACCAAGTCCCATTTCCAAATGTCGCAGGCTTTGATATCCAGCTCAGTGAAACTTGTGACTGTTTTAATTAAGAAAGAAATACAATGAAATGACAGAGTAAGAAGAGGAAATCTCCTTCAACTAATGCCTTTGTTTCCCCCCCCACCTCTTTCACAGCGCGCTATGCCAGTTTCAAAAGCACCTGCCAAGTTAAATGATTTCTTTCTGTGACATCAGGCAAGAATACAGCAATGCAATAAGATGTACATCGAATTACGCCTTCAAAAACAGGCAGCCTCTTTGACCTTGAAGACTTGTATGTGCCTTGCAGACGATTCGAAACAACACACATAGACATTTGTATTCATTGTGATACCATCTCAATAACTACCATAAGCAAAAAGCTCCATCTATTCCCATCAGTGAGACAGTGGAGCCAGGACAGGGGCTAGACCAGGACTGAGGGAGAATATCCGAGCACTTCCACTGTTTATACTGCCTCGGGTTATAAACGGCACTGGCAGGGATGACTGTAAGGCTGCTAACTGTGTTTTTGCTCCTACAGACAATAAGTCAGATGTTCACATATATCCCCCAATTTTTTTCACATGGGTTCCGGTCTACAGGATCAACTTTCTACACAGTCAGCAATAGGCCTTTTTTTTATGGTAATCAATCAAATTCCAATGACAGCAGGCCCGGGCAACTGGCCATTTTTAGCTTCTGATGATGCCGCAACAACGGTAGAGGAAAGATGGCTTTTTGTATAGCAATGGCCCACTTTGAAGCTGGTATTGTTACAGCTTTTAATAAAACTGGTTTCTTACAAAAAAATATTTTGTATTTAATTACAGTATTTATGTATTTATTGCTGAATGCATACGCTACATTTTACATTTTAAGTGGGAAAAGAGGATATGAAAGAGTAAAAATAGACCTAATAAAAAAAGTTTCTTATAAAATAGAAATTATTTATTTATTTATTGCTGAATGCATAAGCTGCATTTTAAGTGGGAAAAGGGGA
The DNA here is from genome assembly GCA_023029165.1 of Gobiocypris rarus. Classification (NCBI taxonomy): domain Eukaryota; kingdom Metazoa; phylum Chordata; class Actinopteri; order Cypriniformes; family Gobionidae; genus Gobiocypris; species Gobiocypris rarus. The sequence goes on along the minus strand of CM040927.1, from coordinate 22,010,210 downwards.
ATATGAAAAAATCTGTTACCTATTTAATTAAAAATGGACAAGTTTCTTTGTTATACTTCGTTATATTATTATTGTGTTTAATAATAATAATTTTACTGTTTAAAGTTTGTTGACAAGCCTGTAATAGGCTTTTTAATAGCAAGTTCCATTGTACCATCTTACCCAATATAGTGTGACAACATGCCTTGCTATTGGGTCAAAAGGTCACAGTGTGTTCAATGAACTGTATCTTTTCTTCCTGGGCAAAAGCAGTGGAAATATTCAATAACTTTTTGTAGTCATGACTTTAAGGTATGTGTCTACACAGAAATGGCCTTTTAAATATAAACCCACCCGTATCAATAAAGTGTGGCAATGGCTTCAGTCTACCTTATTACTTGTTTCAATGCTGCTTAACTAGACTATATATAATTTTTTTCAGAGGGCATGTTATGAAAACAAATATTGTATCACACAAGCTCTCTTTCAAAAGCAGGATCTCGTTTCTCCCGGCACAGACAGTCCTGGACTTTGAGTGTATACGTCCACTTTTCCCAGAATGATTGATGGCAGCCACTTACTCGCAGTGAATAGTCTCCAGTCAAACTTTCATTCTTAATACCAGTGTCAACAGTGCATCCCTAGCTCCCGACCTGCCACTTTAGCCCTGAGGAGACACCTGACCAGATTCCAGCCACCCCACATATAAACAGTGTAATCTCTCAGTCTCTGACACAGCAAATAAACACAGCACACAAGCAAAGCTCAGCAACTTAATATCCTACTTCCTTCCTTTGTGTAGACTTGACAGCTTGTAGTGGAGCTCAGGGAAAAGAGAGAAAAAGAAGACATTTTTTTTCAGGTAACAAGACTAAAGTGACCGTCTCATTGAAGTTGAAGCAAGGTTAAGTGCACTAAGGTTCAGCTCTGGCAGAAATGGTCACTAAAGCCAAATATATATATATATATATATGTTTTCAATTTGTTTTCTGTCACTCAAACCAAACATATGGAAACATACAAAAATTATCCCAAGCAATAAGATAAGTCATGTTAAATAAAGCACCTTGTATAATGGTTTATGGTGAAGATATTAGAAACAAGTATTTAAAAAAAAAAAGAAGGAACGCAACTTATGAAATGCATATAATTCAAAGAACTGTTCAATTTAATAAATACATAACTTAATAAATAAAAAAATATCTGTATAATATGACATGAACGAAGCACATTTATCATTTTAACTATACATTTAGCATTAAAAAATCCTGTATGTGCCAAATAGTTGAGTTGCTCTAGTGTATTTACACCACCTGATGGCAGTATTTCCTGTCACACCAAACATTTCCTTTTGCCAAAACACTGGCCCAAATTCTTGCTTAAATTTGAATATTCACTGGATAACGCATTTTAGGCAGTATATATGACAATGAACCGATCAAGGATCAAGAAAAAACATATCCATTACAAATAAATTAACAAATAATGTATTAGCAAAGGCTCATCTGACCCTGAACAAAAACAAAACTTGTCCTGTTAATAACTGACCTGAAAAGTATATAACACAGCACTTTTCTGCTAGAATCACCATCTCTTAAAATCGTATATGAATCAGTTTAGCACTGTGGGTATTTGTCTAAGATACTGAGGTTTCAGTAGTTCATTTAAAATAATAAATGTATTTGCAAATAAGCATATTTGATAAAATAAAAAATATCATTCACTATATGATTTTATTGTTTTGAAGCTTAAGTGAATGAGAAGAAGTACATATATAGTGCTTGTTAAAAAAAGATACAACCCTCCATACAGCCTTAAGGGGCAGCAAAAGACTGTGTTTTGCTCATTTTTTGCCAAAGCAGAAGTTACCGTCCAGTAACCAGATCACACTAATCGGCCTTTAGCGTCAAAGGCTGAAGTTCATTGCATGTTTTTGGTTAGAATGCTGAAATCCACTCTGTTGTTGTAAATGCACATTACTGTTTTATTAAGACAAACGGACAAACAACTATCTTACAAATAAGCTGAAAACCTTTTTTCATTAATAATTTCAGTGCATCACAGAGCAAGATGTAAGCATATTCATGTCTTGAATTGAATGCCAAAATTACAGAAGGGATTTTTAGAATTGAATAAGACAAATTTACAATGCTTTACATATACAATACACATTTACAATACTTTATAATATGGACTTTATTTCAATAGTCATTAAATTTCTGTTAGTGAGATCCTTTGTAAAAAAAAAAGTATATTGTGTATAAATGCAATGCATTACTGATCCAGACTTTATACAGTACACAAAAGCAAAAGACAATTAAATAAAAGCAATTAAATAAATTCCACACTTTATAAAAATAAACCCTAATAATCCACCAAATAGATTTTCAGAGTTTCTTGTTGTTTTTTTCCTTTAGTCACATTAAAGAATTTGAAAAGTACTGAATATAAAACAACTCAAACCAGACAAACTAATTCTGCGGTGTACAAGAGTTCAATATAAAAAAATACTGTAGTAAACACACACACAATCATTGTATATCTACAGTAGAGATTTTAGCGTTTGATCAGCAAACTCAATTAAACTGGTCTTGAACTGGAGTGGCGTGTGTGGGCTGTACAAAGACAAAAAGAAGGCCCCCGGTTCAAGGCTATCATGTGAATTGTTTTTCATATGAAAAATGCAGTGAGTCAAAAGTTTTGTGATAAGTGACAAAGCAGGCGGTGCCTTGAATTCCACCGTGGGATGCAACACAATTTAATAAAGAAAGAAGGTCTTGAGAGGAAAAGTGTGACGTGAAGGTTAGCCGGAGGTCTCGCGCTAGATGAAAGTGGGAACTCTCTCTCCCACTGCTGTCAGCACTTTTTAATGTGAACTTTGCGATTGATTGGCGGGCCCTGCCAGGTTCCTCTCCGAACTTTCCCCGCCATCCCGTCTCCTACAGTCATACCCTCAACACTTCAATCCAGTGGCCCACACTTAACCAACTGAACACACAAACTCTTCAATATTCCACAAGAATCAGTATCATAATTTCACATGCAAGTACCTGTTAGAAACTAAATGAGTACAAAAATGGCATAATGCAAAAAGTTACAATTGGCAGTGTAATGTGAGTAAAAGGAAGAATCGTTTTCCAAATGTTTTTAAACGAAAATTATAGCCTGAAGTTTTAATAAATTATATAATTTAAAAATATATAATATAAATTCTTGCATTAAATCCCTATTAATTCCTACAAAATTTATCAGCTACAAGAAGCACAACATTCATAAATGGTGTGTCTAAAATGGCCACTCTTATCTTAGACACTGCATATTACAGGAGTCAAGTTGAGAGCTTTGTCTCTACGGCAATACAGAGAAAAAAAAATCCCTCATGCTCATTTCACATAAAGGTCAGAAATTCAATCACACAACCCCAAAGCATTTCAATAGTAAAGTATGTATGGGTTCGGCAAGACTTTTAATGATTTTATGGGTCAAACTAAATCATTTTTCAACAAGCTGTTTGCGGTTATCTATTAACCCAAAAACCCAGGGGAGAGTCGAAGGAATCCAAGATATAAAAGGTAAATCATGAGCCTAATGTGCTAATTTTAAGTGTTTTCTATATATATAAAAAAGACAGTGCAACCTTGTGCAGTACGTATAAGAGATAAAATAGACAACAGTTTTAAATCCATTCTGATTTATTAACGTGATCCAGACATATTTCCAGGGCAGACTCATAATTCAAACCCTATCTGTACAGCCTCCAAAGCAATCCTCCATGTAATGATTTAATTGTTAATGTAGTGAATTGCATCTAGATTGCTGCTTAAAAAGTGTAAATAACAACCATATTTCAAAAATATTCTGGCAAAAGAATAATCTATAGTAGGCCTATATATTTTGTTCTGTCCGTCACTTCTTTTAAAAGCATTCTAAATTAAGAACATGAATAAGTCTGTTACCTGTTATAAATTATAAATCATAAAATTCTACTCTGTGACTAGAGCTAAGGAAATAAAAACGAGGGCAAAGGCTCAACTTGGCTTGAATCATACGGTATATGGCCTTAATGCACTGCCACAGATTTCATTAGTCAGTCTGAGCATGATGGTGGCGCTATACGTCAGAGAATGAGAGCCAGAGAGACTTTGCTTTGACTTTTTGCACTTAAGGCCAAAACAAAGCTGTTCTTCAAAGCCAGAGTGAAAAGTTTCATTCATTTGAACCACCTGAGAAACAAACAAACAAAAAAAAACTAAACACGGAAAGCGACTAAGACGAAACTTTCTCTCAGAATAACCCTAGTGTGTTACCGTGGTTGAAATGTTCTACAGATTGCTATATTACGGTAGGCTTACCCTGTTCTGAAGACAGCCAGTCTCCTACCTGCCTGTGAATGCAGGGACAATCGGTTTGGTATGTGGAGCAGAGGTGGGTCCAGACATGCACACATGAACACAAGTACACACATACAAACATAACCCACACACATACGCACACGCGCCACGATCCAGCGGACAGGAGAAGTAAGCAAGCTGGTAGAACTCCTGGGGCTTGTGAATCCAAGCTGAACTTTGGAGCAGCCTCTTAACAGATGGCATGAGTGGGTAAACTCACTGACTGGTCCCGCACAAGCACCCTGCTTTTACAGGGACTGCCGCTTTCTAATCAGATTAAATCTGTTCATTGTTGGGGTCAGTATCTGCTTGAAATCAAACTCCCCGATGCACTGCCGTACTGTACAGTGTTTCAGTTTATTACAGGGAATGAATGAAAAGGATTTGACCCCACGGCTACTGTTAGACTCGCTGCTAGAGTCTAAACTGATTTTGACATGGATACGCTCTTATAGTAACATACCATCTGTTTAGTTAAAACAGTGCTTAAATAACAGTGCTTACTTTTAGGGTTATAACCCAGGCAATAGGTGGCAAAAGGCAATAGGTGGGATGCAGCCCATTAAAACTTTACATGTCTATTACGCTAGCAAGCAAAACGAAACTGTTGAACATTAAAAACCTCCAAACATTAAGCCGAAATCAGTATATAAAACACCACCAGGAGCAAGATTCAGTAAAATTTTTTTGACTTTGTTAGAGACTGAAATGACAGCAACACTTTACAATAAGGTTCTATTAGTTAACATTATTTAACATGAACTAACAATACTAAAAATTCTCTTATCTTAGTTGTGTTTCTTAGATATCTTAGATATGTTTTGTATCTTTTAATCTCATTTAATGCACCCGAGTTAACATGAATTAACCATGCTCATTGTTAATGCTTTAACAAATGGGACATTATTAACTAACATTAACTAGATTTGTGTTAGTAGTGTCTTATAACTTTACTATTCATAAAACAAGGGAGTAGTGTTTCAGAGGGGAAAACCTCTTCATTTATAGATTTGCCTAATGGTGAATGTATTGGAAATGTTTTACATTTTTTATCTACGCGAGGTAAATGTCTACTGTTGGAAACATTTGTCAATGTATACACCTGGCTGCACAGAATAGATGATTAGGAGATGAATGAGAGGAATATTGCCAAAAAAGAAGGGGAAAAAAGCATAAACTTACAACATAAAAAGTTGTTTTTTTTACAAAATATATTTCCTTTTAAGACCCCACCCCTATAGAAGATGTTGAAAATACATTATGAAGACATTCTTTCAACAGCGTTTTAAATTTAATGTGGGGGGAATAGTATAGCTGTTCTTAAATATGGAAACACATTAAATAACATCCACCACATTACATGAGCTTGGCATTTACAATCACTTCTTTTTGTTTGTTAATTGGATAAATGTTCTAATTCTTAGGGTAGGGACTCTAGGGAGGGAAAAAAGCTAAATCCTTGCACAGATATGATTGTGCCATGTGTTGAATCACTTTGTTTGGATTAGACAGGAAGTGATAGAAGCAGTCTTTTCTGCTGTGATGTGTCAGACTCTCTTTAACAGGGGATTGGTGTCAACACAGTTCAAATGCTACCGCACAAACCCCAAAAAGCTTACTTTCTGTCACAATAGATTGGTTCACAACATTCTAGCACATTATACATTTTCAATAATGACCAAATATGCATTAGACTGAAAAAAAAAAAAAAAAAACATTGTGCAGTCCAAGGCTAAAATTAGGATGCTTTGGGTTGCATAGTAAATACTATGATTAACATATTCCTAATTATTTTCTCACTTCATCATTACTCGTTGACAATTAACATTTGCCATGACTTCAGGCTGAATTAATCTAAACTTTGATACCCTCATGAAATAGACACTCCATTTTATATTTTGCATAGTGTTCAGGGCACATATCAAATATACAAAACTACTTTTTAATGTTCTAAGGCTATAATTACAGACTTCAATTATAAACCATTGGAAGCAATTTGATTTGATAACTGATTGTTTGTTGAACATGATGGAAAAACAGGGGAAAACGGGAAAAGGAACTAAAAACTAATTAAAACAATTATGAATGTACAATTATGGGTGTGACGATGCACGGATGAAGGTAGCTTACAGGAGAGTTTACAGAACTGGCACAATCCATTTCTATTTCATACTTTCTAAGAAAAAGCGGGCACTCTATACTTTAAACCTGGTGACCTAGATCATGTGCCCAAGATCAGTAACTTCCCAAATCCACGTGACTTCTCGCAGCTCCCTGAACATGTCACATGACACAAACAATGGATTTTCCTCAACAACAACAAAACACTTGACCCAAACAAGAAAAGGACCTTAAAAGTTTTATAATTGAAAGTTAATTAAAAACAAAAATACAATTTCCTTCCGGCAGTGAATATATAGCAAATGGTCCACGCTAGAGTCATCAATTAATCAGAGTTTGTAAAGGAGGGCAGCGCCAGCGATGAGAGAAAAGAAAAGGCATTCCTACACATTGCCATGATTTTGGCCTCAGTGGAAAGCACTGGGCAAACAGCAGAAACTAGCTGCTTGTGAAGGGTAATGGGACATTGAATGCCAGAGGACAAAGGCGGAAGTGGCTTCAGAGAGAAAGATGAAGTAATCTCGGAAACAACTAGACACACTCCACTTGAAATTTTGCCTCAAACAAGATTAAAGTGAAGTTATTCTACACAAGTATGGCAGGGATATCCATCTTCTGCTCGGAGACAAACTAAAAACAACTGAGGAAAATGTGAAAAATGCCATTTTAGGTGTTTTTTCCATGTTGAAAAAACACCCAAAATGGGCAATCATGAAATGAGTGTCATGATTGACAATATATCTGTAGTATAAATTTGACAATATATGGTAAAATACTACAATGTATAAATGGTAAATAAGTTTTACAAGAAAATTCTATTTCAGTCTTTTTACTTCAAAATGTGATGTTTAGTTCAATGTTACTTGCCGACTTTTGAAATGAGCAATTTTCTGATTGAAATGGTTTACACCAATCATTTTCAGTGTATTCAAGATTCAGTCAACAATTGTTTTATAGAAGCTTTCCATGATGTGATGTCGAAAATTAACAAATAATTACATTTATTTTGCTGGTATTTTTAGTTTTGAAAAATTCACACTTTGTTTACTCTAAAAATCCTACAAAACATTGCATACTATTTACTGGTAAAAGTACACTAAAGTTTGCTTTCACTTTCTCATTAAATGGCCCTCTGCAATTTAGGAACAGTGTGAAAGTGAATGTGAATTGCAGTGCCCTGTCAAAAGGCATCTGCCCAAGCCATTTAAAAATTCAACACCGTTAAATCCATTAAATGAGGATAACATAGAGTTTTTGTTTCAGACCTGTTGCATAAAGAATCCCCTCCCTGCTGCCTAAAGCCCTACTGAGAAAGACAGCCTTTTAATGAGGGGGGGATAATCCAACAAAACACCCCCACTAATGAGCCATCATCATGCAAAAATGCCAGCTTGATACACATTAATTGGATTCCCACTTTTTAACCAATTAATTGACCTGCATTGTCATGTGGCTTGGCTGCAGTGGGTTCCTAAGAGAGAGAGCCTCTGTTTAGTCTCAGTGACTCCAATGGCTATAGGGCCTGTGAATAGAAGTAGGTTTTAGTGAGATCAGCTCTCTCATTAAAGGCTTATGACATTTGTTTGAGCCAATCCCTTTGTTGAGAAAACAGTTTGTGCTGCTCAGTTAAAGTCTCAGCTGTGGCCGGGGCTGCTTGGGATTGTGATGGTCAGTTTTAGCAGCAGCAGGGTCCGCATGGCTGCTCTCAGATCTCTTCACCTGCGGGGAATTCTAGCGGTGAGGCCGGAATAATCCTGTGCACTTGTTGATCAAATGCAACGAGAATGCAGATGCCTTTTAGCATTTAGAGAATGCTAAATAATACTTTAAAAAAATCTAATAATAATAATGTAAAATAAACTCTTGAAGAACTGTAAAATATTAAATCTGAGGGAAAAACCAAGAGGTACCAGTCGTGAAAGGAAACTTGAAAAGGCTTTTTGATTTGGACCATAAAGGCAATCGTGTCCTCCTTCAGCGGCTCTGGGTTATAACCTCTGAAAATGACTTACATACAGTGAATGGAATGCAAAGTGTTTTAGTCAATGATCTCCTCAGGGAAACAATATCCTTCAGACTGCTCCTACTCACCAGTGTAAATGAAACGCCTGTGGATTAAACAGTAACCATGAGTAAATGAGTTCAAAAAAACCATCATATTTAGAATTTATTATTACTTCCCGGAGGAAATGCTTGAAGCTATGCACAATGAAAATATTTGAACTTGTTTTCAAGAAAGAAAAAAAAATCAGATATTATTATTTACTATTATTACTTTTATAATGTACATATAAACACTAATCAGTGAACATAAACAGAAGCTCATCCAAACCTGCTTAACGTGTGAGAATGAAACTCATTGGTTCTTGAGGAAACTCAAACTTGCAGCATAACTCCGGAATGAACCAGAATGAACCAGAATAATCTTCTTGCGGAGGGTCAAACATACTGCATAACATGAGAATGAACCTTATTTGTTCTTGAGGAAGCTCAAATGTGCTGCGTAACACATGAGAATGAACCTCATTGGTTCTTGAGGAAGCTCAAATGTGCTGCGTAACACATGAGAATGAACCTCATTGGTTCTTGCGGAAGGTCAAACGGGCTGCGTAACACATGAGAATGAACCTCATTGGTTCTTGCGGAAGGTCAAACGGGCTGCGTAACTCCAGAATGAACCTCATTGGTTCTTATGGAAGCTTAAAAGTGCTGTGTAACACGAGAATGAGCCTCATTGGTTCTTGAGGAAGCTCAATGGTGCTGCGTAAAAAATGATAATGAACCTCACTGGTTCTTGCGGAAGCTCAAACGTGCTGCGTAACACATGAGAATGAACCTCATTGGTTCTTGTGGAAGCTCAAACATGCTGCGTAACACATGAGAATGAACCTCATTGGTTCTTGAGGAAACTCAAACATGCTGCGTAACACATGAGACTGAACCTCATTGGTTCTTGAGGAACCTCAAACATGCTGCGTAACAAGAGAATGAACCTCATTGGTTCTTGAGGAAACTCAAACATGCTGCGTAACACATGAGAATGAACCTCATTGGTTCTTGAGGAAACTCAAACATGCTGCGTAACAAGAGAATGAACCTCATTGGTTCTTGAGGAAGCTCAAACGTGCTGCGTAACACATGAGAATGAACCTCATTGGTTCTTGAGGAAGCTCAAACATGCTGCGTAACAAGAGAATGAACCTCATTGGTTCTTGAGGAAACTCAAACATGCTGCGTAACACATGAGAATGAACCTCATTGGTTCTTGAGGAAACTCAAACATGCTGCGTAACACATGAGAATGAACCTCATTGGTTCTTGAGGAAGCTCAAACATGCTGCGTAACAAGAGAATGAACCTCATTGGTTCTTGAGGAAACTCAAACATTCTGTGTAACACATGAGAATGAATCTCATTGGTTCTTGCAGAAGCTCAAACATGCTGCGTAACACATGAGAATGAACCTCATTGGTTCTTGTGGAAGGTCAAAGCGGGCTGCGTAACACATGAGAATGAACCTCATTGGTTCTTGCGGAAGGTCAAGCGGGCTGCACTCCAGAATGAACCTCATTGGTTCTTATGGAAGCTTAAAAGTGCTGTGTAACACGAGAATGAGCCTCATTGGTTCTTGAGGAAGCTCAATGGTGCTGCGTAAAAAATGATAATGAACCTCACTGGTTCTTGCGGAAGCTCAAACGTGCTGCGTAACACATGAGAATGAACCTCATTGGTTCTTGAGGAAACTCAAACATGCTGTGTAACACATGAGAATGAACCTCATTGGTTCTTGAGGAAACTCAAACATGCTGTGTAACACATGAGACTGAACCTCATTGGTTCTTGAGGAAGCTCAAACATGCTGCGTAACAAGAGAATGAACCTCATTGGTTCTTGAGGAAACTCAAACATGCTGCGTAACACATGAGAATGAACCTCATTGGTTCTTGAGGAAACTCAAACATGCTGCGTAACAAGAGAATGAACCTCATTGGTTCTTGAGGAAGCTCAAAGCGTGCTGCGTAACACATGAGAATGAACCTCATTGGTTCTTGAGGAAACTCAAACATGCTGCGTAACACATGAGAATGAACCTCATTGGTTCTTGAGGAAGCTCAAACATGCTGCGTAACACATGAGAATGAACCTCATTGGTTCTTGAGGAAGCTCAAACATGCTGCGTAACACATGAGAATGAACCTCATTGGTTCTTGAGGAAACTCAAACATTCTGTGTAACACATGAGACTGAACCTCATTGGTTCTTGAGGAAACTCAAACATGCTGCGTAACACATGAGAATGAACCTCATTGGTTCTTGAGGAAATTCAAACATGCTGCGTAACACATGAGAATGAACCTCATTGGTTCTTGAGGAAACTCAAAGCGTGCTGCGTAACACATGAGAATGAACCTCATTGGTTCTTGAGGAAACTCAAACATTTTGCGTAACAAGAGAATGAACCTCATTGGTTCTTGAGGAAACTCAAACATGCTGCGTAACACATGAGAATGAACCTCATTGGTTCTTGAGGAAGCTCAAACATGCTGCGTAACAAGAGAATGAACCTCATTGGTTCTTGAGGAAACTCAAACATGCTGCGTAACAAGAGAATGAACCTCATTGGTTCTTGAGGAAGCTCAAACATGCTGTGTAACACATGAGAATGAACCTCATTGGTTCTTGAGGAAACTCAAACATGCTGTGTAACACATGAGAATGAACCTCATTGGTTCTTGAGGAAATTCAAACGTGCTGTAACATGAGAATGAACCTCATTGGTTCTTGAGGAAGCTCAAACATGCTGCGTAACAAGAGAATGAACCTCATTGGTTCTTGAGGAAGCTCAAACATGCTGCGTAACACATGAGAATGAACCTCATTGGTTCTTGAGGAAACTCAAACATGCTGCGTAACACATGAGAATGAACCTCATTGGTTCTTGAGGAAACTCAAACATGCTGCGTAACACATGAGAATGAACCTCATTGGTTCTTGAGGAAACTCAAACATTCTGTGTAACACATGAGAATGAACCTAATTGGTTCTTGAGGAAACTCAAACGTGCTGCGTAACACATGAGAATGAACCTCATTGGTTCTTGCACATCAAGCTAGCATGCTTGAGCTTCTGTTTACCATATCTGATGTGTGAGCTGATGAATGTTTATATGTGAATAAAAGACTAAATTAAATCTGTTCATCATATAAAGTGATTATGTCTCTTCAGAAAATGTGGACTAAACTGCTCAATTCATTTGGATTAGTATTACGTTTATGAACTTTAAGAAGCTTCAAAGTGGTAGTTGCTTAGAAAGAAAATCTCCTAGATTTCATTAAAACATCTTAATTTGTGTTTTGAAGCTGAGCCAAAGTCTTATGGGTTTGGAACAACATGAGGGTGAGTAAATACACACATGACAAGCCCTGGCTTGCAAAAAAAGCCACTGCCATTCAGTTCACCAGAATGGATGAGGCATCTCCATTAACTGAGGTTGATGACGGCTAATTCTGAGTGCACTGATTTAAAGGGGAATTGACCTGAGGTCTCGGGGTCAGGATGTAGTCATATTGATCCAGCCCTGATCTGCATGTAAGAGGCTGATCTACGGCTTGGCCACAGTGGCATACTTATAAAGCAAATGCAGCGGGGGTCGAGGGCAATTATCTTTATCAACAGCTTAACACAGCCGAAACCTTTAATGTGAAAAAAATCAGATGCCCTCTGAGAACTGCTCGAATACCATCGCAAGCATCCTAATTCAGTTCATTGATTAAAACCTTAAATAAACAACAGAAAAAAAGAGAAAGAAGTAAAACATTCTATGAAAAACATCAATGCAAGCACATTAGACAACAGCGGCCTTGGGAAAATATACAAGGTATCTGCTCTAATCTATCACTGTGAGAGTGCTGGTAATAGCAGACATTAGTAGAAGATCATTACCCTCCATTGTGCATTCACTTAACTATACTAGACAGAGGTTACAGTGTAAGGTGGGCAAATGGAATGGCAGATGTTGTTTACTGGACCGATGGAATGAGAAGAAATGGAAGAAACATGTCAGTGCTGTAGGATCCAAGGAAGTAGTCATTTGTAAGTTTACCTTCAAGTATTCAAATGTTACTTTTAAATTAGTAAACGAGTAAAAGTTTGTTTTGATTTTAAAACATTTGATTTGAAAGGCAATTTGATTATATGCATGCATATATAAAGCTCTGGAATTTTTTTTTATAAAAAAAATTAAGGAGACCACTTAAAGGGTTAGTTCACCCAAAAATGAATATTCTTTCATTAATTACTTACCCTCATGTCGTTCGACACCCGTAAGACCTCCGTTCATCTTCGGAACACAAAGTAAGAATATTTTTGTTGAAATCCGATGGCTCAGAAAGGCTTCCATTGCAATCAATGACATTTCTCTCTCAATACCTATAAAATGTACTAAAGATGTCATTACAAAGTCCGTCTCACTACAGTGGTTCTACAATAATTTTATGAAGCGACGAGAATAGTTTTTGTGCACAAAAAAAACCCTAAATAACGACTTATATAGTGATGGGTTCAAAACACGGCTTCACGAAGCTTGGGAGCTTTATGAATCAGTGTATCGATTCATGATTCAGATATATATATATATATATATATATATATATATATATATATATATATATATATATATATATATATATATATATATATATACACAAACATGCACATATACATACTATGGAGCCCTGCACATGACTGCATTCCCTCAACTTGCTAAACCATCCACACGATTCACAAATTTGTTACATCGATTTTTAAATCGTGCCTACTATTTTTTTTCAGCATGTCATGTGTGGGGCTCCGTAACATACACACTGAACACTCGCAATCCACTTTATTAGTTTAGGGAGGCCTACACCTGTTTAACTGCTTGTTAACACAAATATCTAATCAGCCAATCATATGGCAGCAACTCAATGCATTTAGGCATGTAGACATGGTCAAGACAATCTGCTGAAGTTTAAACTAAGCATCAGAATGGGGAAGAAAGGTGATTCGAACTTGGCATGGTTGTTGGTGCTAGTTGGGCTGGTCTGAGTATTTCAGAAACAAACTGATCTACTTGGATTTTCATGCACAAGAATCTCTTGGGATTACAGAAAAATTATTCAGTGAGCAGCAGCTCTGTGGCCGAAAATGCATTGTTGATGCCAGAGGAGAATGTCCAGACTGGTTCAAGCTGATAGAAAAGCAACAGTAACCCAAATAAGCACTTGTTACAACCAAGGTCTGCTGAGTCAGACCTAATAACGTCAAACCTTGAAGCAGATGGGCTACAGTTCCAGAAAACAATGGGTGCCACTCCTGTCAGCAAAGAAACAGAACTGAGGCTACAATTTGCATAGGCTCAACAACATTTTCGAATGGATTCGTTTAGTGGATGTGCAGCCGACAAAAGGGTACATAACTAGGGTTGCCACCTTCAGTGTGCCAAAATAAGGGACACCCATTTATGACACGAATCAGTTCACGAAAACAGCCAAACTTGTGGAGATAAAGAGTCACAAGCACATACACATACATACAATACATCATGGCATTATTCCTGGATAACTTTTGATTCATATAGTTCGTGTTGTTTACATTATATGCACTTTTATATGCACTTACGTGCAGATTGCTAACAAAATTTGATGCAGTTTTACTCACCGCCTGCGGTTTCGACTCGTGACCGGGAACAAACAAACACACTTGCAGAACTCTGTTGTTGCTCTGGGAAAACAAACTGCATCCACTGTTTCCTTAACGCTGGGTTATTTGGTAAGCTGAACAAGGTTATCTTTCCCTCACAACCAAAAACACACTTCTTTAGTGAGGTTGTTGATTTGTGGTCTAAAAACAAAATGACAGCGCTGCCGACAGCTTCAGTAACCCGAATGAAGCACATTGATGGACGCTCTGGTTGATGTGCGCACGCACTCATCCGGGAGAAGTGCCCATACAAGGAATTCCGTCCTTTATGACGTCGTACAGGGCCACACACAAAAAAAACTTTACGAAACTTGTTTGAATCCTGAAAGGGGTGTATTTGGCACAGAAATACTCCATCATGCATCCAACTCATATTTTTGCAGTTTTGGCCATGTTTATCATGAGAATCAAACTCTTCAACAGTGTAAATAAACTGAATATATGACACAAAGAATTAAGACAGTTCTTAAGGCAAACGGGTTCCAACCCGGTACTGCAATGTGTACCTAATAAAGTGGCCGGTGAGTCGGTGTGTATTAGCATGTCAGATTAAATTTTTATATAATATATTACAATATATTTCAATATTATCATTATTATTAAACTTTTCTTCAAATAGATGTTTTTAAAACAATAATTTGTATCTGTTAATTGATTCTGTAGTTTTCTATTTTTTCCTTTATGTGAGAGCTTTAGTAGATATTGAAATACGCAAGTGGTAAAAGGTATCTTGTTCCAAAGCTTGTAAGAAATGTGTTCAACTGAATTCAAGAGAAACCTTATAAAACCTCTGTCCTATGCCACTGAAAGGTCACCTCACCATGCCTGTACAAATGAGTTTCTCTGAGTCATTACATTTGCTTTAACTGTGGGTCAGAGGCAAAAAGGTCAAACCTTGAGATGCTTAAGTTTAATTATGACCAACGACTGCACTGCGTTTAATTACTAGACCTATCACAGAGGACATTAATAAAACTCAAAATGTTAGTATGCTTAATCATTGAGGATTCAATTATTTACATGTGAGTGTCCATTATGTCAGGTGAAAAAAAACACTAAGGCGTTAAATGTCACATACAAGTAATCAAGCAGAACTTCATTAATGCGTATAATGAATTGAGCATGTTTTCTTGTCATCTTTTTGCTACCTTTACTTTTATGCTCTGACAGACACGTTTGGCAGTAATTGTTGTCCAATTTTTCTTGGGGTCATGAATTAATCTACATGTCTTTATGCCTGTCACAAACTAATAAACGCACAACTAACTGACTTTTACAGCTTCCTAGCGAATTAACATGGCAATAACTGCGTTGACATGCTACCTATAACTCATTTTCATTTTTAGATTTTCAACAACTATTTTTATTGGAACAGCACAAAAATAAATTATAGCAAAATAAAAAAAAAATATATATATATTTTTGCCTAAACACATAGAGGGTAGACAATGAAGAGAGCAGTCTCATCAATCACAGAGAGGAACAATTGATGTGTTAGAGGATAGTTCACCCAAAATTTTATATTATCATCATTTAATAACCATCATGTAATTCCAAACCTTTTTCTGTGGAACATAAAAGAAGATATAAAAAAATATGAAAACTTTCGCAGTTGAAAGAAAGTTATACAGGTTTGGAACAACATCAGGGTGAGAAAATGATGACATAATTAAAATTTTGGGTGAACTTTTGAAGTCCCCCTGTGGTCAATCATCTTACCAAAATCATCAAAATGGCATAGTTAATAAAAATGACATTTTCCTGTGAGAAGTTTCTTCATGCCTTAAAATAGCTTGAAAGTAACTAAACCCTTGCTTCATTTAGTATACGAGGATCTATAAATATGCAAATTAGCCTCACCTCCACTATCTCACACCAGCTCAGACATCCACTCAATCAACTTTACTGTAGTAAATGCTGCACAAAATTGTCACTCTTTACAACGTCTGACACATAGCAGTAATTAATATGATTAGTCTTTTGCTTGACTAGGTTATCAAACGGCTAATAATGTGTTGATAATGTTACACAAACCATGTTCCTGAAGAAACGCTTTAAACAACTTAGAACGACAGTGGAGAAAAGAATATAGTTCATCATTACATCGTAATATACATATGCATTATTCACCCACTACATTGCTAAAAGTACCAGATTCTTCATATCAGCAGAAAAATATACAGGTATAACCTGGCTTCTTTTGAGGCTTCTCTTGGCTTCTCTCATAGTTAATGATATGCTAAAGCCCGCCCACACGTCGACGTGATTGGTTACAAGGTAGTTTGTGACACCAGAAACACCAGCGATTTCAAACCGCAGTTTGAGACTTTTTTTCACTGCAGTTTTATGGAGAAACTACTCAGCAACGGTGTTGACTTATGAATTTGCACATGGTTTTTCTTAAAGCATATTAAAAACACCACATAGACAAATAAACAACATTAAAATCTTGATTTGAACCACAGGGTGTCTTTAAAATAGAATGTGTTCTCTGTGAAAATTCTGTGAAAAATACATAAAATCTTTTAAACACAAAAGAGCGAGAGGAGGTTTGGAGGATTTCCAGTGGAACAGAATGTGTCTGTGAGTTACAGTGTAAACAAAACAAAGGCAGGACTGGAAAGTGGCTAGGATCTTAGCTCATTCTGTACAGCAGAGGCAACAAAAAAGCAATAAAGAGGCAAGAATAAAACAAAACAAGAACAAAGAAAAAAATGGGGGATTGGGACAGGAAGAGAAGATTAAGAGCACGGAAAAATAGCTCATTTGACATAATTGTCATTTCCAAAGTAACATTTTCCCAAAATGCATTCTGTAATTTCACCCCCAACACAGAGCTTAACACTTAGCACATAGCATTGTTTTAAACAAAACACTGGACTTTGATCTTCAACAATAATGAAGCCTCTTGGCTTTTCAGAGGCCTTCAAAATGTTCTTTAGATGTAGGCCCGCCATAATACAGTAAGGGTCAAAGGTGATGTCCTGCCTATTATCGCTGTTCACATGGTTAAAAAAGCACAGGAGCAAACTAGCAACCTAGGACCAAATGAAGCCATACATTGCTAAAAAGATGTAGCCATTCACAACTAGCGCTCCGCTGGGCCACATTCACGGTTACACACAAATTCAGTGTTCATATTTCACACATACACATGCCTTGGCTATTGCCACATCGCGCTGACTCCTTCAAAACTCTTAGTCTTTGTTGCTGGTGGTTAATGAACAGATTAGTGGTGAGGGGCAGATAGGAGGAGGAGAGGTCAAGACTAAACCCTTTAACAGGAGGGATAATCAGTGACAGGTGGGTCCACACTTCTCCAGCCACCCCTCTCAAAAACCCCTCGACCTCTGCATCGTCGGCACTGTCACTCTTCACGTGCCTCAGCTAAGAATCAAGGGGAGTTTGAGGAGTTAACATTTTTTTAAGCACTAAATTGGATACTTGTTGGCAATGTGCCTTTCTTTTGTGCGTATTGTCCGGGGCCATATTTACAAAACGGCGCGGCTGGATCTTCTGAAGCAGATTGCGGTCAATGGGACTCCCCTGGAAGATTGGAGGAGACACTCGAGAACAGGCACACAATGAGAACCAGGGTGCCAAAGGAACGGGAGGTGGGGCGGGGGTGGCAGAGAGTCCGGCATTTGCGCCCGTTTTCATTCATTTCTTTAATATTCCACCACAGGTTCTGCTTCAGAGAGATGCCCATTGTGAAGCACTGAATGGGAGACTTTAGGAGTGTCTCTGCCTCCATTAATTAGGGCTCACTGACGCTTCCGCTCCCTGAGAGTCCGCCTCATTATGATTTCCTCACATTCTTTAACACAACTTAACCCCATTCCTCAGCTCTCACATCAAAGAAGAGAAGAGGACCCACAGTCGCGCGCTGGTTTGGCTGCAGTTGTATACTGTGCATGTTTTAGCCTTAGTGACCGGATTATTTGGAGAGAAAACAGGAATACAGTAGGCCACATGAAGTAATACAAAATACAGCTTCTATTAAAAACAGACCTGTTCTCATTCAGTTATTGAAAAAATAATCCCATTGTGCTTTCATTTTGACTTCCGTCCAAGTCGATGAACAACGGTAAAGTAAAATGATCATCACATAAATATCAGAAACAAATGTGAGGGATAAATGTTTTAGATCTAATTGCAAAAAGACGACAAAATCTCTCACCAAATATCACAAAAGAAAACAAATGATGTCTTATTCTACTATGGAGAAGAAAACTATATTTATGCTGCAATTTTGAGCTATTTAGCTATCAACATTAAATTACAAAAAAATCAGCAGCCCCGATCAAAATTATATATATATATATATATATATATATATATATATATATATATATATATATATATATATATATATATATATATATATATATATATATTTGACATATATGGAATTGTGTTTAATAACGCTACTAATAACAGCTCAACTGCAGCTTAAATATTGTGCATTTACTTTTTTTAAAATATTTTTTTAAGATCTGTACTGAAAAAAATTCTGAGAATGCCATGAATGACCAATCATAATCAGGTATTCCAGAGAGCAACATTATAAGAATAAACATATTTTAATAAGTTGTAATAAATTGGATGAAATTGCTTATTTTATATAATAAAATGCCTTTCCGTTGCTTTTTCCAGTTTCTAATAAAACTGGTGCAGAATGTGAAATGACGCTCTTTGCAAGGATGAGCAGAAAGAATCAATGAATGCATTCATGTGATTAATTCTGATTATGTGCTGATCGGCCTCAAATATGACACAGGTGAAATGACCCAGATATCTGGAATATCTTTTTTTTTTACCATCCCGAATCTCACACACACACAGAGCTAAACACACACTCTCCGACGGACACTCAGAAGAACTGACTGCAAAGAATAATGACAATTCATGACCTCGGGATCACGCAATGACACACCATCTGTATGGTTATTAATGTGACAGTGCAAGTGTCACTTCCCATGGATAGCCCAGTGATACCAGGTTAATTCTGTTTACAAAGGGCTAAATGTTACATTATTTTCAGAGGGGGAAAATCAATACCTGCCCTTTCTTTTGTTATAACGTCTTTTTGAAAATCGATAAGGCTCACTACAAAGACATTTTTGAGATGCTAGTGGGATACAGGTCATTGAAAATTGAATATATATGTAGAGTGATACATTTCATCATAGTGAGGTGATGGCATGAAGACATAATCAGCTGAAGTAGTTGTGAGGAAAAAGACTTTACAGCAACATGACAGGGAGACTTTCATTAAGAGTTTCCAGAGTGAACATTTTCAAAGTGGAAAGCTGTTTTGTATATTTTTAAAGCTATGTTTTATGTTTTAACATTCAGCAACAAGTCACAAATGGGTTTTGAGTGAGGGGAGCAGATTACGGACAAAGAACTCGATTCCATTCGTGCACCACAGTGAAGATAAAACAACATCTAGTAGTGCTTGCCGCTCTATACGGCCATTTTCTTCACAAAAACACGCCGAGCGTCGAGGCATTGACCTTAAAGGCAGCTTTCCTTTAGCCAGGGTGCACATAAATGTGCAAACATGACCCGGGGTGTTTTTCAGCACTCTACCCCAGGCTTCCATTTGCAGTGGAATTCACTTTGCCTCATTAGTTGCACACTTTCTTAGTTTTTAACAATGCCTTTGCTTGAGTCCTCCCAGCAGAAATCTTCTCTCCCATTCTCTGTCGATATTTTGCAGACCCGGGAGCAGTTTGGGAGAGCGAAGGTTTTTCCTCTCCCCCTCTACCCCTCTCCTAACTGGTTTAAGACTTGTAATTATCTCTTGCTGGGGGAGGCTGTAAATTGGATTAAAGTGGTGAGTCTCAGCTGAGTGAATTACCTCCATCTCCCCACTTGGTGGGCCAGGCCTGATAAACGTGCAGGGGGAACGGATTTGGATTCAGCCTTTGCATTCATGGCTTCCTCGTGGAAAGAAATGAAATTTTCCGACAGAAGGGGCCGGTGTGCCTGTGGTATCTGTTCGCGTCGTGTTTCATCTGCTTCTGCTCTTCCAGAAATGCAATTACCTGCGTTATCGGTGGCTAAATGGTCACAGCTTGGCACAGAAGTCTGTCTACCTGCTCAAGCCACCTGACTGTACTATTTTACATGGCACTCTTCTACTGACAGTGGGTATCTACAGTTAAACTTCTTAGTTTGACGATGAAAAGATGAAAGAGACATCTTATGACCTCTGTTAATATAAATATAAAAACAAGCCACCAACAAAGAAAGCCAATCCTTTTAAAGCACACATTCAAACAGTTTCATCCCAAAAAAAAATTATTCGGACCAAAAAAAATAAAAAGTATGATATTGTGTTTTTGAAATGAGAGCCCTATGTTCACCAAGGCTGCATTTATTTTAATAAGAATACAGTCATAAACAGTAATACTGTGAAATATTATTGCAATTAAAAATAATATCTATTCAAATGGAAAAGTTGTTCAGCGGGCATTACGCTAGGCTTCAGTGTCACACGATCTTTAGGAATTCATTCTAATACAGTAATACTGGTTTGGTAAAATAGTTAAGCTCCTTAAAAAAGTGTGGAATTATTATTATTAAAAAAAAATTTCAGGATCCTTTGAAGAACAGAAAGTTTGAAGAACAGCATTCATTTGAAATATATATATATTTTTTTGTGACATTATGAATTTGACAAATAAATATTTGCAAACGCAAATACTTGTTTCAAAAATCCGAGACCCAATCATCAAATTCACTTGTAAGAGGTACTTACTGTAAAAGTGACTTTTGATGCATTAAAATTCAGGAAAAAATACTGTGAGGTCAATAGCGGCTTTTCATTTTCTCCAGCCCTACAAAACAGAGGGATTTTATTCTAATTCCTTACAGAGTTACTGGCCAGTTTTGATATAACAAGTTGCTGGAATCTACTAAGTGAAATTCTCATGGCAAAGTTTGTTAATTCCCATCAGGGGGAGAATGAATAATGCTGATAGAGGGCAAGCTCATTTTTAAAGAAAGAATAGGTGATTTGGTTGGAGTAGTGGGACCTGGGAGTGAGTGATAGGTCACTCTCTGTGATTGTAAAATTGTAATCCTGGTGTGAAATGCCTTTAAGTCTTTAAGGACAGCATGGACTCTGGAGCGTGAAATAGTAAATCTATGTTTCTGAGTGCTGTGAGCTACCTCCAGTATAGCTGCAAGAGTCACTCACAGTCTTTGTCAGCTGCTCCATTTACATCGACCTGCCTATTCGCATGCCCAAGAAATGTAGCAATTTAGCTAAATTATTCAATACCTGTAAGCTAAAGCTTTGGTCAGTTTTACATACACCGTCAGTGTAAGAGGAATTTAAAAACAATATAATGCTGAATTTCAAACAGGACATACGTCGCTGTCTTCATGACAAATCACCTTTTATTTCAAGTTACACGTTATTAGAGGGTCTGTGCCAGCAGAGGGAGCAACATATTAATATCCACCATATCAAGCATTTCTATTTGACTCCAGTATCACTTCAAGTTTATTTTTTATTAAATAATGATTAATCAAGTCAAGATTGATATAAATGATATCAGTAAGTCAGTAAGACGTTTTTAAACTGTAAAACTATAGCAGTGACATACATTCTCTCATATATATATATATATAATGTATGCCAAAATCATCAATATTAAAACAATAAAAGACCTGAAATATTTCAGTTGGTGTGCAATGAATCTAAAATATATGAAAGTTTAATTTTTATCATTACATTATGGAAAATAATGAACTTTTATCACAATAAGCAACTTTTTCCTTCTCAAAAAATTAGCTTATTGTGATAAAAGTTCATTATTTTCCATAATGTAATGATAAAAATTAAACTTTCATATATTTTAGATTCAATGCACACCAACTGAAATATTTCAGGTCTTTTATTGTATTAATACTGATGATTTTGGCATACAGCTCATGAAAACCCAAAATTCCTATCTCAAAAAATTAGCATATCATGAAAAGGTTCTCTAAACAAGCTATTAACCTAATCATCTGAATCAACTTATTAACTCTAAACACCTGCAAAAGATTCCTGAGGCTTTTAAAAACTCCCAGCCTGGTTCATTACTCAAAACCGCAATCATGGGTAAGACTGCCGCCCTGACTGCTGTCCAGAAGGCCATCATTGACACCCTCAAGCGAGAGGGTAAGACACAGAAAGACATTTCTGAACGAATAGGCTGTTCCCAGAGTGCTGTATCAAGGCACCTCAGTGGGAAGTCTGTGGGAAGGAAAAGTGTGGCAAAAACACTGCACAACGAAGAGGTGACCGGACCCTGAGGAAGATTGTGGAGAAGGACCGATTCCAGACCTTGGGGGACCTGCGGAAGCAGTGGACTGAGTCTGGAGTAGAAACATCCAGAGCCACCGTGCACAGGAGTGAAATGGGCTACAGGTGCCGCATTCCACCAGGTCAAGCCACTTTTGAACCAGAAACACTGGCAGAAGCGCCTGACCTGGGCTACAGAGAAGCAGCACTGGACTGTTGCTCAGTGGTCCAAAGTACTTTTTTCGGATGAAAGCAATGTTTTTCAAATGTTTAAGTTTACAGCGTTTTAGTGCCAGTACTACATTATATAATGTTGAATATAATGTATAATAATGCAATGGGGGAATATTTGTGGGTCCTGATAATGCCCAATGTCTTGCATTACCAGTAAAATGTGGCCAACATTACAGTATTTTAAATATATCTAGTCAGTGACAGAGTGTAAGCATATTCGTCTAAAATAATTCTGTATTTTCACCTTCAGAATCATGAATAATTTTAATTCTAGTGTCACAATTGTCCTGTGCATTGGGTTACCAGCACCAAATCCAAACCTATTCATTTACACCCTCAATATAATACCAAATGTAGCATTTTAGTAAAATTTTTGTTACCTCTTTTACCATAGTATCGCAATAATGCAATAATATTGCATTGTGAGTTCAGTGATATTTATCGAATCGTGACATGAGGGTATTGCTACACCCCTAGTGTATGAATGTGCATGTGTGTGTGTGTGTGCACATCGTTAGGGTTTTAAAAAAACTACAATATAACAAAGCTTCAACTCTTAATGTGAGGAGAAGAAAAAAAGGGGGAGTGGGAGTGGGAGATAAAGACTTCTAGCAACTAACTTTTAGGGTTTTTTTGCAAAGCCGATTACTCTTATTTGATATTTCATGCTACATTGAAGGATAAGTACTGCTCTAGGGTAGAGACACTAGCGAGCAATTCATTTCAAGAGTCTCATACCCATACACAGACTAATAGAAAGGGCTTTCTGCAGAAATATTTGCCTCTTTGACACGTACAGTGGCAAGAGACTGAAAAAAAAATCAAAGAGATTATGAGTGTTTTTCCCTCTCACTTAAAATGTCAATGTTTTTCAAAGCAAAGGATCAGTGGTTCGTATGTATTTCAAAGGGCATATACGCTTCATAATACCCAAAGCCATTATATCCTCTACCATAAACTATTCAGAATGTTTTCTTTAAATAAAACTGCTTGTCCATTTATCAGGGGAAAGAGATATGATCCTTGTTATCAGATCTACATGATTGTCAACAATGATTAGCTACTAGCAATCTTATAAGATCAATTAATCATTGTACAATTTTCTGATATTTAAGACAGAGATTTTTTTTTTCTTTTTTTCTTCAGAGCTAAAGAAATTCATGATGGTTCAGAATGATTCTCTTTTGAAGTCGGTCAGCTCTCCATCCCTTCTCAGCTGTTGAAATATATGTTGGGGAGTGTTAATTGTGGGAGATTCTTTGCCACAGTGGGAGCTTTGCCCTGTCACTCAACATGTTTGTGTAAGATACAAGCTGTTTGGAAACCTCCTCTGTGCTAATTCATTTATTATTACCTTGGTGAAATATGGCCAAAGAAAAATGTGAGGGCCGCTCTGAACATCATACCAGAGATTTTCTTCTGTTTAAATTAGTGTAATGAGTAATATAAATCAGATGCTCTCTGGGAAAACCAAGATAGGAATTTAAATTGAAATGTATATACAGAGTTATATCTCGGTATATGGTTCTAAAAGTTAGAAGTCCAAATGCATTAAAGCTTGCTTTCAACACCTAGTTCAAAAACTTCTTAAATCACAATAATTTTTAAGTATTATATTAATTACAATATTTTGGCCAAGACTGTTTGATTTTTTTTGTACATTACTTTTTTCACCATTACCGTTTCTCATTTACTGATTTAATTTAGCTGAAGAACCTTTAAAAGGCTGACTCCATTTTGACAACTTACCCCATATTGTGTAACAACATGCACCGCTATGCCCATCTTAAAGTGTGTTCACTGAAAAGCATATTCCCCCCCAGGAAAGTAAGATTGAAAAGACTGTTTAATAGCATTTTTATAGTAAAGACATTAAGGTATATTTAAGCCTTTAAGCCTTTACAGAAAAAAAAAAACATTAAAGTAGATACATGTACAGTATATGCTATATATATATATATTTATATATGAGGTTAGCAATATAATATAATATTATTTTTATATAAATATTTCAGAGTAACGAGTGAAAAAAAACATTTCTACACAACTTGCCCTGAATTTGCTAACTTCATACATTTAAGAATAAGCATGACTATAATGGATGGCAATGCCTTGTGCTAAAAGTCCGTCACAGGAGTTGTTCGCGACCAGCAAATGAGTGCATGTTTTCCCGCTGCTTAGAAGACAGTGGTGGTAAAGCTCTTTCATCTTTAATTTCCTGCTGTGTCATCTATAGGGACAGATCAAACAGGGGACAAAGTGTCCCTCCATGCTCTTCTATTACAGATAATCACCCCCCTCCCTCTGCTCTTATCTCCTCACTTCCTCTCCCTTTAGCCCCCTCCTGAGGACCCTCCCGCAAGGTGGAGGGAAAATTTTGATAAAAGATAATTACATCCCCCTCCTGCAAACATTTAGGGAGATCTGTCAATAGCTAGCAGTTGGGGTTTATTGCATGTGCAAGAATGGCAATTTGCCCCCAAACACCACAGGAATCTGGAATTCTGAGACACTAGAAATACAGGATTTGGATCCATGTACAGACAGTAGGAGTGGCACAAGAGGAGAGATGAGGAGAGCATGCTGGGTAGGAAAGAGCATGTTGTTCATCACTAACTGGGATAATGAAAGACATAATGAAGCAGAGGGTATCCAAAATGTCTCTTCCTCGCTCTTTTACTTTCCCGCCGAAGCCCTCAATCCCACTCTGTCACATGGCAGTCCTCCCTCTCTGCTTGTTTTTGATCTTGAAATGCTCGTAAAGGTAATGACAACAAATTAAGGATGAAGGTGAGTGATCACAATGTGGCCAGCCCTCCCCAGCTGGCCCTTCCACATCTGATATGAGATGTCTCTGTGACTTGTACTCCAAAAACGCCTGATGCACTCCTGCATTGGGTCACTCTTGGTGAGAAATCTTGCCGGCCAACATCTGCAGCTCATGAAATAAATAAATAAATAAATATATAAAAATATATTTTATAAACTTGTCTTTTTATCTCACAAATAAATTGAGTCAGTTATGTTTTAATCTTTCCAAGACAATTTTTTCCACCTTTTGTGTACCCTCACTGCCCCATCAACAGGCCAAACGGATTCTGCGTGTGGAGAATTCAGAAGGAAGTTCTGCAGATTTGTATAGAATTCGAATGTCAGTCATTATATTATATGCTTTGTCCTATACATGCTTTTTTTCCCTTTCTTTTAGCTACATAAAACATTGTGGTACTCTCACCTCCATTAAACACATTTTCCTATGTTTTAGGGACTCCGTACAGTTCTGAATTGTAGCAAGGTTCAGTGATAAGTTAAAAAGGAGGTGGGAACTGGCATATGTTCAATGTAACCTAATATCAAAATAAACAAACAACAAATGAAAGATAAGTGGCAGCCCCTCAAGGATGACTACCGCAAACATAATAAAACACAAAACACAACATAAAAAGTCCAGGCCTGGTCCTCATTTTATCTTTCCGGTGCAAGACACAAGAAATCGCACCACCGGCCTTGCTCCGTTCCCACGGCTCTCGGGCCCACCCTGCTTGCCACATACCCCATCGCCCCTGGCAGGCCGGGGGGTACCCACGGAAAAAAAATGTATTGGACCGGTTCCCAAAATGCACTGCCATCCAATCCTGCACCAGCTGGGTAAACTCCTCCACGGTGCCTGGTGGTGGCACTGGATATCCCTCGGTGGGTATCGCCATAGCTCCTCCTTCCTCCCTGGCTTCGTCACCAATGTAGCAAGGTTTGTTGATAAAGGAAGAAGGAGGCAGAAACCGGTGAACGCTTAACATAATACTTATATTACTTTATAAAATAAACTTTACAGCAGCAGATTGAACCGTTGATACAAGGCAGGATGGATCCATGGTTTCATGTTGTCACGCCAAATTCTGACCCATGCCACGGTCAAAGTCACTTAAATCCCCTTTCTTCCCCATTCTGATGCTCAGTTTGAACATCAGCAGATCGTCTTGACCATGTCTAAATGCCTAAATGCATTGAGTTGCTGCCATATGATTGGCTGATTAGATATTTGTTCGGAAAGCTTGAAGCAAATTACAATGTCATTCACATGCTTCATTGCACAGGATATGCGCAGAAACGAGCACTTGGCTTGATGTTACGCTTGAGTGGTCTGTATTGTCCTTACAAATTGTCTAAAAAAGGCATCATTTATGTTCTTCGGAATGCAGTGGGCTTATATTAAAAATATGAAACTCACTGACAGAAGGTTGCTTTCAATTTTAAAAGCTCACGTGCACTTTGTGAAGAGCGCTTGCGCATGAGGCTGTGTGCGAATCCATGTATGTGGTTAAATGTACTTGCATCTCAAAATGTTTTTATGACGTGAAATTAATGTAATGCGTAGAGCTCCTGCTGTCTATGATGTCATCAGTAATAATTAAACAACAGTAAAGATGAGAAAGATAAAAATAAATCACTGCTCTTGATTCTTGAATGGAAAACGTTCAAATACTCTTAAATACCGAAATCACTTTTTGTTTATTGTTTTTAATGTTTATTTTTTCTTTACTATTTACTACTAGCTTTTAAGCTATATATATATATATATATATATATATATATATATATATATATATATATATCACTGCTCTTGATTCTTGAATGGAAAACGTTCAAATACTCTTAAATACAAATCACTTTTTGTTTATTGTTTTTAATGTTTATTTTTCTTTACTATTTACTACTAGCTTTTAAGCTATATATATATATATATATATATATATATATATATATATATCACTGCTCTTGATTCTTGAATGGAAAACGTTCAAATACTCTTAAATACCAAATCACTTTTTGTTTATTGTTTTTAATGTTTATTTTTCTTTACTATTTACTACTAGCTTTTTAAGCTATATATATATATATATATATATATATATATATATATATATATATATATATATATATATATATATATATATATATACACGGTATATATATATATCTGTATAACTGTGTAGGTCATTGATTCATATGCAGTTAAAATGTATGGAATGGGTGCAGATTGTGTTGGTGTAATATAAAATAAATTTCACAGAAAGGAAGCTGGTCAATTATGATTACAGCTCAAAAAATGAAGATGATAATTACATTCGTATTAACCTTCATGCGTAATCATTGCTTTCAACATCTTGGCCACTGAAAAGCTCTTCACCTTTAGAGTCGTTCGCTGTTTACGCTTCAAAATGTCTGTGTTATCAGTTCTCCTCATCAAAAGATTTTTATGGGCCATTCAAATGATTCATGTCAATCAAACATCTGCTAAACTGTCCACATGTCACAGACAACACCTGTTGACCTCTGAGTGACCTCCACAGGTACATATCACAGCATCCCTTAGGTCACACCAGACAGACATTGCCAGCACGCACCCCAAAAACACTCACACTTAACGATACATCTAGAAAACTACTCTACTTAGACTTCATTTCCTTCCATCCCCCCATCTTTTTCACCCTCCTTCAATAAAGCACCCAAAAATCTTGCACAGGGGACAGAGAGGTGAAATTTCTCTCATCCAAATGGATTGCAATTTCCCTCCATTTAGCACCTGAAGGTAATTAGCTTGAAGAGATTGCAGAGTGAGCAACACGTTCATGGAACATTAACTCTTGCACATTCTCCAGTTGCAGGGAATTAATAGGAAAGATTAAAGTTTAAAGAGAGCAAATGCCATTACCGCACAAACCACCTCTCAGTGGCTATAAGCAGCTCTCGCTAAGCCAAACTCTCCACTTCTCCTCCCTTTTCTCAAAATAAGTTGACATTAAGACTGCAGAGAATAACATAATATCTGCCTAAATGACTGTGTGTGTATGTGCACGTGCGAGTGTGTGTGCAAGAGAAGAGGTCCAATAGCCTGCAGCCTCATTTTTCCTCCCTAACAGCTTTTTGCATGCTTTCTCAGTTCTAGGACACATTTTGCTAATTAGCACCTTGGCATTCGTTAATCTGGCCAGCATGCTGAGTAAATGTACAAGCAAATCCAATTTCATAAAGGTCTTCATGGTAAATTATCAAGCCCAGTAACACAGATCTTCTTAATTAAACTCTTTATTCTATATTTCCTGCTCTTTCTATACGTTTCAGGCATGTCCACGGTGGTCCGCATTAAATTGTTGAGCACTAAAAGAGCTTAAATTCCCATTTTATCGTATACATGTTCACGAATCACATGTCAATACTTTTCATTGCCTGGAGATAAACACACTACACTACTTGCTCACGCATTCGTCAATCCCTTGATCATAAGAGGAGGTTTTTTGAGGGGTAGGGGGGCTGGCTATTGGCAATGAATTTTTAGAGGCCATCTCACTCAGAGATTCAATCACAGCCTGAAAAATTCAGAGTGGGAAAAAAATGAAATTGAGACATGGTAGAATTTATTGCCCAGAAAATTCCATTCTACTATCTGATTTGAAAAGTCCAGTCCTCCTAGCTTCAGAAAATCTATTTTCCACATTTTAATACCCCACGTAACAGTCTTCATAATTCATTCGAGTGTGTTAAGCGCAGTTTTATTAGATCTGAAACAAATTTTGGTGGGGGATCCTATAGGTCATTAACCATGGAGTAATTTTATCCTTGTTTCCCTAATGATGCCATAATGGTGAGTGAATTTCTTAACTAAAGACCAAAGAACATTTTGAAGGTCAGCTTCATCTGCAAGCTCCTTCAAGCGCTTCTCGGAGAGATTGGAAAAGTCTGAGATTTTTGAAGAGTCATTAATAACGCTAAAGCTGAAAGCCTATTTGCGTTCTCGCTTTCTACCTTTTAATTTCATACCCTTTTTTTCTCTTCCCGCTCTCTCGTTCTCTCTCCTTCCTCTCCTCTGTTCTCACAGTTGCCCTCATGCAGAAAAAATGAAGTGCTGAGTGTGGGGGCAAAAATGGCAGCCCAGTGACATACAGATCCCAGATGTGATGCCGCAATAATTTAAATTTTATGCCTTTGTTATCACTTTAATCATTTTCTTTATTCGTTTTGTTTCACTGGTCAGAGAGAGACACCTGATAGGATAAAATACCAAGGGAACAATTTTTATTTGGAATGTGGTACAGAGTCTAATTAGAATTTGAATTTTGCTGAGCCTTGAAATGGCCGGTGCTTTATCCTGATCGCCTTAGATATTGTTCCAAGTCAATCATTTGTCACTGCACAGCATGCTGGGAAGGTTCTGCTAATCAACTCTATTTCTTCCACCATTTTCTTTTTGCTGCACTGGCATTTTTGTCATTTAGGCTTTATAAGACTGGCTATAGAACACATTCATGTTCTAAGGTTCCTTGTAGCTACACGTCTTCATAAGGTTTTTGCATACTTTTGTAGTGAACATAGAAGAAAAATGATTTGAAAGTTTTCAATTGACTTCATATGTGAATTAGGAAAGCTTCATTAGTAATAAATGAATTACTGAGTCAATTATAAGAACTTTTGATCTGACTTTTCACAGTACCAACATATGAATGCAGTAATGAGATGCTGGCCAATTTTTCTTATTGCTCATTCAAAAAGAAAAAAAAAAAGAAAAAAAAGTTATTTAGGTGTAAGATGTATTTAACAAATTATAGATTAATAAAAGCCATTTGAATTAGAAACAAAACCTATTTTGCAAACCATCAGTAGGCTATTATAATAACATCCATTATAGACCCAAATTATATGCCACTCAATCACCATTATTGTTTACATCCAAACACTCGCTCATCTGATGTGGTGCAAAGCCTCAAGAGCCATAAATGTCTTTTAAGGGCGAGAGAGTGTCCAATGCTGTCGGTTGGTGGTTTTTGTCACTTCTTGTCTGATCTAATATGTGCCTTGGGAGGCAGAGAGCCTCCAGCAGAAGTGTACAAGCATTTTGTTCCCCAGGTACAAGAGGGTCTGGGACAGAAATTGGAGCTGACAAGCGTTAACGTTTAGAAATTTGCCAATAAATTGCTCTCATGTGGAGATATTCTGGGCAATGGTGGTGAACCTAGCGTACGTCTTAGTTGTAGAAAACAGGATGTAAACTAGAATGAGAGCTGAGAAGTAAAAACCTTGTGCAATCATTCAAACGCATTACGCTAGCTTCTTTAATACAATGTGTGCAAAGGAGAGCCTTCCTCATAAATGATGTGATCCTGATTACACAGAAGGTGAAGATGGCATTACTATAAAGTCTTTGCATATGCAATACATTCCAGCATTAATTTAGGATTAGATTTTCTGTATTGATTAATCAGGGCCTGTGCATTTATATTTCATTGCGAATTTAAATTCCCAGGCTTTTCTTTTAACAGCATCAGACATTTTTTCCATTTCACCTGCAGGTTTAATTGAAGAGTTGTAAAGGCCACTTTGAAGGAGTGGAAAAAATAAAATCCATCTGACAAGATGATCGATTACCTGTAAGACTACCTGACATAGAAATTAAGGTTTTTTAATGACGAGCTGCCTCCTCTTGCACATGAAATTCAAATTCTCTTCAAAGGCTCCCTAGCAGCCATCACCTGTCTCCAGCGCACGCGTCCCCCAAACGGAGCTACTTTGTCTCTGTCACCACTGAGAGGACATTGTTTTCACCAACAAGCGTTTGTATTAACCAATCTCACACTGCATCCAGGACACATCTCATTGAGTCCTGCATCATTGGTGGGTTGAGGAGAAACAGAAAAAAAAAAGAATCTGACAAACAGCGGTGGTCCATCAACACAGCTTTTGTTAGGGCACTTGTTCAGGAGAAATACTGTGCAAACAACTGCACATATTTATATGTGAAACCAAAATGGTTTTGAGAAGCTAACTTAAAAGAATGCTGGCAAATACAGTAAATTAGATAAAAAAAATGATGACAACATAAAATAGTTTGATATGTTATATAATTTTAAAGTAAAATATACACAGTGTTGGGCAAAGTTACTTTTAAAAGTAATGCGTTACAATATTGAGCTGCTCCCTGAAAAAAAGTAACAAATTGCTTAGTTACTTTTTATGGAAAGTAATGCATTACATAACTTTGTGTTACTTTTTCTCAACTGAGCTGGACTTGGTTTGTTTTTTTAATAACGGAAAAAAAAGTTATACTTTTGGCCAATGTAAAGGCCCTTTCACACCAAAAGTGAAATGACGCAGAAGAAGAAAGTTCAAACACTCTTAATTCAGCAATAATAATTAAAAAAAGAAACACAAATGTGATTATTAAAGTGAGATTATGTGACATTGATTATTAAAGTGAGATTAACTACTACTGCATTTTGCTTAATAATTAGCATTTTACTGTTTTTAGGAATGCTCAACGCGTTATTGTGCAAGTGAGATGAGTAAATGCATGCTTGAATTTAGCACATTATGTTTACACAGAGCACACAACACCTCTGCACCTTATTCCCGATTTCACTCAAGGGACAGGAGAGGTGTCTGTCAATAAACTGAGACTAACTTATATATAATAAAAAAATCTGGTCTTTTAGACAACTAGACAAACTTTTAATGCAAAGCACCATCTCTTTAATGATAAACACTTCCAAATGAAGTTCATACTTAAAGTTCTTGCCGAGTAACAACACTGCTGTCTTGTTTTGAAGAAGATGTTCATTCAAATATTTAATGCATTTAATTACAGGTCGCCAGCTGTGTTCAATGATTTAAGTTTATGGGTTTGAAACCTGTTAATTATGAAGTCAAATGCATAAAGCAATCTCCGGTGGACTATATTGGATGCAGACAGTTAAATTTACTTTAGTGAATTTTCTGCAGAGTATACTGCTCCCCTCTCCATGCTCGGTGAAATGAAGGTATTCAGTCACAGCACATATGCCATAATGCTAATGTTAATTAAAAAAGCTAATCACTGTGATTCTTCAGAGAAGAGTAGCTCAGGACATCTTATCTATTGTAGAAACTCACTCTTAAACTTTAAGCGTGTTCAATTTCTGGATAACCAAGGTTGTGCACAAACAAATATGTCACATGCAAAACAAAACAAGGCTGCTTGCAATCTTACGTATGCGTTATACAGCCCATGCATGAAGACATGCATGCAAAATATCTGCATTTGCATAAAGAGATGAAATATGACGCCAAAAAAAAAAACTACTTAAACTTCAACAAGATCCATACCCTCACATAATGACTAAGATTGTAATATTAGGGACTATTGAAATCACTTTTTTTCTCCAGTTTTTCATTTGCTTGAAAACTAAGAGCCAGTTTTATAATTGAGCTCCGCACCATCCAAATAAACTCTGGGGTAATTTCATCCATTTAACTGGTCCAAAATCAGCTCTACAAAAAAACCTGTCCTCCTTATTTCAACCAATATCAAAGAAATAATAAAATCTAACTACTGCCCAGCACCTAAGGACAAATTGTGTGTGTTCCACTCAAAGGATTTATTCTCATTAAGCAGGGCAACAGTGAAGAGTGACGGGCAGCCGAGCGTCCCAGCCCCATGGGTCTCTGTGCCAGTCTTGCCTCCTGCCCTCCATAAATGTGCCCAGCTTCAGCTCATGCCATCTTATCGTATAGCCTGTGTCTACCTGAAGTTTCAAAACAGAATACCAGCATATTTATCCCTGAAGGCCAGCCAATCCTCTTCATTACATTTCTAAGAGTTTGGTTGAATGTATTGGCTAAGACTAACGGCCACTCACTGCCTAAAAAAAAGTCAAGTAGGTCCCTATACGGTCCTTTTTTCTCTTTTTCTGCTTGCATTATTGGGCAAATTGACTCATGACTGGCGGTTGGTAACAGGCTTCTAGGAATATAATGTTCCCCATTTTTCTTTCTTTCGTCCCTCTCTCTCTTTCTCTAACACAGACTTTCTCTTCGCCTGCTCCTTTCCAGCTGAATAACTGGGGACTGGACGAGGAGTGATGATTCCGAAAAGTAATTCCATTAAATGTTTTTTAAAAGCCGCAGGAGCTGTGGTATCATGGCCATTATTGATGATATCATTATTATGTATAGGATCTTGCCGTGAATAATAACCCATTATCTTTCATTTCTCCTGTTTTTGTCACTGCAAGTGGAAAGGTTAGGTAATTTATTTTAATGTGCAAAGTGTCAGCTACCACTGCTGCCATGCACTGGTCCCCGACAGATTCCACACTTACAGGCCTGATTGTTTTTTCCAAATCAGCCCTTATTTCTGGCAAAAGTGCTCCCCATAAATTACCCTCACATTCTATTTCAGCAGTCCTGCTCTCTACTTTTACAGCTTGCGTTTTCGACTTGAAGCTTAAAAAAAGTGTTGTTCCTTGCAAGATGACAAATGAGTGCTAAGATTAAGAATATGCAAAAGTCATGCAAAACAAATCAAATTTGTTATATATACATAAATATATATATAAACATAAATATATATATATAGAAATATAGCATATTTAACTCTGAATTTAACTTGCAAAAATTCAAAATGATCACAATGATTAGTGTAGTTATACTTTGTATAATGCCATGGAAAATATATGACAAGAACTTAATACATAAAAGCAGGTTGCATATCACGGTGAGAAATGGTCTTGCAAATTCCTAATACTCAAGTGGTATTTTTGGCACAGGGCTGTAGAACAATGGAAAAGACAGGAAAATGGGCTTTTGTGCACATATACAGTGGGGAGGGGGGACCAGCACGCTTGACTGCATTTAAATTTATACAAACTCTCTGCCATTGACAGTGATAAATGTTACACTCTATTCTACAATATGTTTAATGCATAGGTCTGTGGAGTTAAGTTTTCTTGGCTTGTATGATGCCGCGGTCGCCATACCACTGTATGTTACATCAGATTCGCTTCCATTAAAATGCCAAGTGGCACAGTGAAGACAACAACAGAAAATGACAAGGAATTTGTTTACCTGTCCCACTCTTTCCCTCCTGTCCCTCCCTCCCCCAAGCTTTCTTTCACTTTGTCCTTCTCCTTCTCATGCAGGCTGAATCCTCTTAATACACATTGTCTGTTGTAGACATAAATGCTGTTTTCTGTGTACTTCTACCAACATTTAGTGATTTGAATTAAAGCTAATTTACAATCGAAGTAAAAATGAGCACATTCACTCTAGATTCTTTCAGTGTTTTTTCCCTCTGTCCATGTGCAGTACTCTGTGTAGGTCTTTAGAAATGGCCTGTGCCACAAAACCTTACACATCATGCTAATATAAACTGAGGGTGCATGTGCTAAATATCATCTATCCACCCTCATCATATTGCTTGAAACACAACTTTTCCCCCCGTGTACAACAAAAAAAGATTGAATTTTTATAGAACGGAAATTTTAATCCTTAAATGTGAGATTCAGTTGCAATTTTGCTTGATTTATTAAAAATTAAATAGTAATAAGTAAAATGAAACTAGACTGTTTATATTTTACATACACTATCATTCAAAAGAGGGTCGGTAGGTTTTTATTTACTAAAGAATCCTGAAAAATCAAGAATCCTGAAAAATCATGTCACAGTTTCCGTAAAAATATTAAGATGTTTTTAACATTAAAAATAATAAGAAATGTTAAAATAATATATATTAAAATAATTTCAGAAGGATCATGTGACACTGAATATTGGAGTAGTGACTGCTAAAAATTCAGCTTTACCATCTCAGAATGAAATTACATTTACATTCAAATAGAAAACAGGTATTTTAAATAATATTGTTATTGTCACATACATTTAAAGTGTAATTTTGCTAAATTAACATCTTACAGCAAATTTGTAGTGTAGGTTTATGGAAAAGTCATTGTTTAAAACAGATCTTGCATGCTTTGCCATTTTGACAAATCATAATTGAGGAAATGTTGCTAAAAAGTATTTTTGTTGATATGATGATTTAGAGTAAACAATTATGAATTGATTTAACCTGTATTTTAATGTACATTAGTAGTAGTAATAGTAGTACTGTTTATTTATAGTTAAAATCAATATAACACAATAATTTTTCACACTACTTTACTTTCATTATATTTCTTATCATATAAATGCAGCCTGAAAGATCCTTCTTTCAAAAACATAAAATAAATCTCACAGACTCCACGAGATAGAGTATAATATAAACTATACTATTTTTTATTTGATGTATTTTAAATTGTATGTATAAGACTAAACAAAAACAGTACAACTGGACTAATGCATTTTACACTTATTAAAGAAATGCGTTGTGGGTTTCTTTCCCTTTTTGTCATGTCTTATCTCAACAAGGGCTCCAAGGACTGCCACCGACGGTGACCCCTGTCGAAACCAGAAAATGTGAAAATCTTGGCTTATCAGGCAGGACAAGGCATGATGAAGAAGGGTGTAGCCATTTAGAGGGATGGTCAAGCCTGTAGCCTGGTATATATTTGTTCCAGCACCATGAGATCGGTGGGCCTGGACTCGCTGTAATCAGCCATGCGCTTGAGAGAGACTCTATTCTCAGTGATGCAGGCTGCTGGGACTGAGGGAGACATCAGTGTATGTGTGTCCTTATAGGCTTTGATTACAGAGAGGAAGCCACGTTGCATGCCTGACCTGTCTGGTTCAGCTCAGCTCCCTGTAGGCCTGCTACTGCTGCACACTGGACAGGGAGAGGAAGAGGTGATAACATATCAGATTGCCCCGGTGTCCATTTTAAGCACACATGCACGTTTGATATACAGCAGGATTCATGTAGACATACTTGGATACGAGTTATGAGCCCCATTGATTAAATATTCTGATGGAAAATGGAAAAAGCTGAGTGCTTGCATGACCTCCAAACACATACATTATAAACCAAGCTTGACATCGAACTACATCATAATCTTAGAGCTCCTGACCCCATTTTAAAGATGTAACAATGCTGTAAAAGAAGTAACCCAACTCCAGTGTCACACAGAGAAGGACATAACTCTGGTAGAGAGAAGCTGTTAATCACAGCTTTCAATCATTTGCACATCTGCAGCTTACACTAATGTGATTTTGACTATAAACAAATAAAACAATACTACTATTACTACTACTTATACTAATGCACATTAAGATGTGCAACAAAATATGGAATCAGGAATCAAATAATAATTCTTTACCCTGAATTATCATTATTTTAGAAACTTTTCCTCAATTATGATTTCTCCAAAATGGCAAAGTATGTGAAACTTTTCCATAAACCTACATTAAAAAAAAATGCTGTTAGCTGTTAATTCAGCAAAATGACACTTGTTCTGAAATGTCAACTTCTGGGAACATTGCACTGTGAGCGTCAAGCTCCATAATGCACGGACACTTTTTCATCAAACCATGAACTCTATTTTCAACACTGCAGCCTACAGACCATAATAGACTCACAAGCAAACAAGCTAGAGAGAGAAACCCGCACAATCATGATATTCTTTCATTTTATGAGCCATACAATAGCTTGAGCCGAGAAGGCCTTCCAGCTTACTGGGACCACAGTAAAGACTGTGATATGTAAACAAACAGGCCGGAACTTGGTCTGATTTACAGTGCTCCCGGCCTTGCTAGCGATTCCCTCACACCAAACAGGCCGAGCAGCCAGGTATTTCTGCACCGACAGTTTGAGCACTTTCGATTTTATACCTCAGCAATTTTTATAGCGTCTTTAGGTGTGCATAACACACGCTTCAGTATATCCTTAGGAGAGAGAGCCAGGAACGGATGTTGGCAACGTGGTAGTGGCGGTGGTGGCGGGAGTGGGGTTGGGGGTGTGAAATCACAAATAACAATAACACAACAGAAGATTTTTGAAGACTTAGACTTGAATGCTGGGTCATGTGCCCCTTGCCGCCTCTGTAATTGGAGGACAGCCGAGAGGCAGCTAATATCCTGAGCCGACTCTCGATCTGCGTCCTCGCCTCCCCCCTCCAGATTAAGTCTGGTAGAGTAACCAAGCCTCGAAGGGCCCGGGCAGCTGTGCAGGACTGTTGTAACTGATACTGAGCTGCTCTAATTAAAGGTTCCGATTGAAAGAGCGATGTTTAATATACAGCACCTCCTCTCATCTCTTCTCTCCCCTACTGCTGCAATGGGCAGGGATGAGTGAAGGGGTGCACCGCCAGATCTCTTCACTCACCCCACTGCGTTTACCAGCACCTCTGGGTGGGATTCAGAGGAGAAGGGGCTTTTGAGTGCCAGGACTGCGCCATATTGTTTCTAGCCAGTCATGAATGAAAGGTTCTGGTAGTTTTTGGAAACAAAAGTTACAGCGCTTGATAATTTCTGCTGAATTCTCACATTAAAATTCCTACAAAAAAAACTAAAATTTCACCAAACCAAGAGTTCACATTTGATTGGTGGGAGAAGGGGCTTTTTTGAGGTGACAGGACCTCACCATATTGTTTCTAGCCAGTCATGAATGAAAGGTTCTTGAGTTTTAGGAAACAAAAGTTAGAGCGCTTGATCATTTCTGCTGAATTCTCACATTAAAATTCCTAAAAAAAAAACTAAAATTTCACCAAACCAAGAGTTTTTTTTGAGTGACAGGACCGCACCATATTGTTTCTAGCAAGTCAAAAACTAAAGGTTACGATAGTTTTTGAAAACAAAAGATACCATGCTTGATCATGTCTGCTGAATTCTCAGATCAGAATTCCAAAACAAAACTAATGTGTTTCACATGTGGTTGTTTCTGATTGTTGTAATGCTGGAATGCATTAATCCACAACCACCAAAAAAGAAAAAAATATTGGCTTAATCATATAGTTCTCACTAAAATGCAGGATTTAAAAATTGTTCTAAGCCATATTTCACAGCCGACATTCCGGTGGGTTACTGCTCTTGTCTTTCGCTTTGTGAACAAGGTTAGCTCTTTCAATTGGTCTATATTGTCCCCCATTACTCATTTTCTGGGTAGCAAATCACATGTGACAGTTAGATTTTGACAGTGCAGAAACCTAGCCTTGGTCATTAGTGTTAATATTATGTTTCTTTGGCGATCCCTCATCATTTTTGGGCCTCATTGACTATTTTTCTTTATAAGATATTAAGTATTCAAAGCTCATTTACATCCTTATTTTTCAATTTGCTGCCGCAGTAGTTTAATTTATTCCATATAATTTCTTTTTCTGAGAGGGACATTAATCATTGCCTGTATGTTTTAGTGCCTCTGGGCATTTTTTAAATCAATAAAATAAGGAAATAAAAGCATTACTGTGACATGGTATGAAACAAAAAACACATTTTAATATCAACCAATGTAATTTCTTAATTGATAACTGATTGATTCAGTGATCGATTGATCCCAGATCACCCTCAACTGTTTTCATCCTATATTTATATAGTATAAAGTTTATATAATTATGGTCATTCATATATTTTAACATGGCTAGTCCTGCATAGTCCTGTGCACAGAGGAGGTGGAGCTGTGGCAACGACTTAACTGTCCTTTACAAATTGTTTTACACTTCACTAGAGCAAAAGATCCAGAGGCTAAATTACTGCCCAGACACAATGTTAATATCCTCTCTAAATATCTTCTCTTCATCTGTGGCTTTGATCAAACAATATAGAGAAAACCTTCCCATGTTATGAGCATTTTCTTGGTAGGACGGAAAATCAGACAAGTCAAACAGCGAAACACAACTACTCAATAATAGAACTGCATTTTAAAATGTGCACGTCATGTATCATTATTACTCTTTGTCAGCTGGAGATTTAAATGACAGCACTTTGAACCCTAAGAATAATGTGTTTACAAACTCAATAATCAGTCAGTTCATGCTTATAATGGCATGATAAATACCACACGGTTATTCAAGAGTAGAGCGTTTTTGCTGACATGCCAACGAGTTAGCGTGATCCTTCCAACGTTCATTTAGAGAGCTTCATCTTAAAGCAGCCTAAAAATGAATTATACACATGTGGATGCGAGCCATCCTGTAATGCTCCTGGTAGTTCTGTATTACTGGTCTGTTGAACTTTTGGCCTAAACACCCGCATGCTCTTTCTTCTTTGCCTTTCTTGTTGTTTCTTCATCCTTTTACATTCATTTTATGCTTGGCTATTCCTTGGGCTATCAGTGTATTAATGCTAGGGCTTAAGGAAACCGCTTCTGGAAGATAAGCCCCGCAGTCGACATCTGGGTGCTCGCGGTTCATACATCACTTCATCCCAAACACCCTGACCAACGGCCACCAAAATCACTGCCAACATCATTTCTGAATAAAAAAAATAAAAAAACAACACCATCCTTGCAGTCTTGTAGTGGAATTCTAGACTAATAATTTGGCTGAAACACAACTTGATATGAAACATCTTCATTTGCCTTAGTGCTGCGGGCAAACCTTGACCTTCGCAGTTTGTGAGAGCCGAGTTGACAGAGCTGGGGGCTGAGGTGTATTTGGATACATAATGCAGCAGAGCCATAATACTTTGTGCATGGCCGGTTGCAGGCTGTCTATTCATGAGGAGAAGACCCTCTGTCTCACTCCATAAACCCCAGAGAGTAAGAGGACGGGTGTGGGGGCACAATGTCACTTGTAAATCCCAAATTAAACTCAACTGCCCAAAGCTTCATCGCATAAAAACAGCCCCTCGCCCCGCCACCAACAACTCACCCCAGACCCAGGTGCACAGACATTCTTGACAAAGACGGGACAGTCTCGCTAATGTCAACTGTGTCAGGTTGCGGGACAGTCCATTTGCTGCGGCCTTGGACTCTTTTGATCCATCCATTGCATCCATTTCATGCCACACGGACATTGCCAGTCCAGCTTCAATCATGCTAGAATTTTGAATTCTGATGAAAAAAGTATAACAGACTTTGTGTTACATGCCTAAATACTTTAAACGTTCACCTAAAAGTGAACATTTATTTTGCAGTTACATGGGCAGTTCAAAAACATATTTGTGATTTTAGGGGTAAAGACATACGACAGTAAAAACCTGTTAATGGTTTAACCGTAAGTTTCCATACTATATACGGTGAATAGCTGTAATAGATCTAACCTTATATTTAATAATTTAAATAAATGTGTAAACTTTACAGTGAAATTGACATTTCCAGAAACCCCAGTGTTACACTTCACATTTGATGTATTGAAATAATTGTTTTTTCTCATCAGTTAGGGTTTACATTAGGGTTTTATGTTATGCACATCAAATGTTGTTTAATTAATGTTTATTCCATTATTTGAGTTTCATGCGTGTTACCATGATGGTGTTCAGTATCTGTGTGAATGACACTGCACCTTCTATATATTAGTATTTACCTTCGTAGCTTGTGGAAAAGCTGATTGTGATGAGCTTTTGATTCATCATGTGACTTTCCCATCACCATCTGTTTTTGGTGGTTGTCAGTGTATTACACTGACAGATATTAGCATAGGTTGGTGTATTAACATTTTATCACTGAATAAAACTACTTCTGTGTTCTAGAAAAAGATTGAGAATCATACAGGTTTGGAGTAAATTATACATTTTGGTGAACACTCCCTTCCAGTCTGAAAAAAAAAGGACATTTCAAAACTGCATGCAGGCCGGTTTGAGCTTGCTAAGGGAAAGAACCTCCTTGAAGGCAATCTGTTCATTAAGATAATGTGTTAGTTCCAATTAAACTAACATTAAAATGGTCCTCATAAAGAGTTTAAGTCAGCGTTTTTCTTAACTTGCTCCTTTAATTACATCGTTCCTCTGCTGTCATTAAGGGTATTAAAAATTCATTAACAAGAATAGTACAGAAGCCCGCCAACAAATCAGCTAAACTCTCATCTCATGTTGTCAAAAGATTAAGCTACTTTATTTGTGAGACTTTACTCCTCATAAAAGGTTACTTGTGTATCAACAGGTTAGTTTAGTAACCTTATTTCCATAAATGTGTTGGGATATTCCAAATAGCATGTTTAATGGAAAAGAAACACATTTAAATGATGTATGTGAAATAGTGATTCAAAGTTTTATGTGATGCAAGTGTCATTTATTACATTTACATTTATTTGCAACATCGAAATTTTCCTCTAATGCGTTTCGACTGCAGCCTGTAATGTTTGCGACAGTTATATTTCTCTGCTCTAATTTGTTTTCATCAGATGTGTTTATGGCTATGTGAATGTACTTTAAAGCTTTCTTACCAAACCATGCTGAAGAAAATGACTGAATCCCCGAATGACATAAGGTTACATGTTTTTTATAAGAACGAGAATCACACCAATTATTACAGAGAGTGTACACCATTTTGAAATCCGTGGACGCTAATACAAACCCTCTTGTCTCTTGTTTTTCACTTTTTGATGAGTGATATTATTCATGTCCAATTGCCACGTTTGCACTGGTGTTTGTTTGATAGATTGTGTTGAGACAATTTGTTTACTTTGGGGTCATGGATGAAAAATTAGTGCTGAGGATATAAATTTAATCTTGTAGCTTCAGTGGTTTTGGTAGAGTGAAACAGGGATGCTACAATAAATGCTCCAGTGTCCTCAGAATAATGTGTAGGTTGAATCGGCAGCAGGTGTACAATCTTTGGCAATGGCACCGCCGTGATCATTGTTTTGGCAAGAACTGTTTGATTAATTGCATAAATACATGTTAATCAGGACCTATCAAAGCACATGATGAATTCCCCTAGATTAATCATTTTCAATATGCACAAGTGTGATTTTAGGGCAAAAGTAGATAAAATATCAGGATTGTTGGGATGCAAAAGACCACTAGAAATTTTATTACATTTTATTAAATACTTTTACTCAAGATAACAGCTCTGAGTCGTCTACTATAATGCCTGGTGAGTTTGGAGAACACCTGACAAAAGATCAGAGACCATTTCTCCATACAGAATCTCTCCAGATCCTTAAGATTCCCAGATCCATCTTGGTGCTTCTTCTCTTCAGTTCACCCCACTCATTTTCTATAGGGTTCAGGTCAGAAGATGGTCATGGCAGAAGTTTCATTTTGGGCTCAGTGACACATTTTTGTGTTGATTTTGATGTTTGTTTGAATAATTGTCCTGATGGAAGATCCAACCACGGCCCATTATGAGATTTCTAGCAGAGTCCGTCAGGTTTAGATTTTTTTATCTGTTGGTATTTGCTAGAATCAATGATACCATGTATCTATAAGATGTCCAGGACCTCCAGTAAAAAAAATAGGCTCACAACATTAAAGATCCATTGGCATTGGGGTACTTTTTTATCCTTGTTTGCACCAAACCCATCTGGTGGGTTTGCTGTCAAAAAACTGAATATGTGTCTCACAACTGAATATGAGTTTTTTTTCTTTTTGGATGACAGCAGAGGATTTTTCATGAAACCCTCCCAAACAACATGTGGTGATGTAGGGGTTGTTTGATTTTTTTAGGGCTTTCTGACCATAAGACTCAACTTTTCTCTGCTATTGACCGTTCGAAAAGACACGGCCCCTTTAGTTACTGTTGCTATGTCTGACAAGCCATGGCGTTCTCACACCACACACGTGGAGAAAATGCAAAGAGGACACTGACAACACGCCGATAAACAGGACAGAGGAAGTTACTTTTGATATGAAACAAAGTCTCACTTTCAAATTGTGTTCATTTTTTAAAGAAATGTAAACAATAAATACCATTTTGTGGCTCTTTAAAGTGTTGTGGTCGCTGTAGCGCCACAGTTAAAGCTGCTTGTGAACCGGTCATCTCTTCCTTCTAGTTTATTGATAAGCATCAAATAAACATGAATCAACACTAAAAGAAATGTTGTTTCAACCACAGAAAGACGTCAGTACACACTGTTTTTCAAGTTCAAGTACACCAACGTTAATCTACTAACTCTCCTGACTGCTCTGTCAGACAAAACAGCAGATTCGGCGATGTGATTGGTCAGATCGCCTGTCAATCAAACTTGTGAAGAGTCTTTGGCCACTCAAAGTCTCCTCCTCGTCATGCATTAGGACGATATAGACACACGTCCTCATCCATGCAGGCAGATTTGTAACAACTTAATTGGAACTTCTTAATTATTGTCCTGAAGGTGAAAAAGGGAAATTTATTTTCTTTCTCTTTCTATTTTGTGAAGCTCAACAATCTTTT
Source organism: Gobiocypris rarus (assembly GCA_023029165.1). Taxonomy (NCBI): domain Eukaryota; kingdom Metazoa; phylum Chordata; class Actinopteri; order Cypriniformes; family Gobionidae; genus Gobiocypris; species Gobiocypris rarus. The sequence continues at coordinate 21,966,457 of CM040927.1, read as the reverse complement.
TCTGCACATCAGAACTATATTCTTTGGTTTTACTCATCATGATAAATGATTAAGGGAATTTGGCTTTTGTGTTTCCTCATATTTATACTCATGAGAAACAAGAAGTCATAGCTAGAGACAATTTATCAGGTCTAAATCAGGTTGGATTTTAGCAATTTTTTTAAATGAAAGATCAAAAGGATAAACAATGCAGATTTATTTTTATAGCCATATCTGATAAATGTTTACCAGGAATGCCAATAATTCTCACCACAACTGTATATATTTTGTTATAGATTATAAAAGTTGAAAAGTAGATTCTGAAGATCATGAGAACTTGAAGTGAAAAATAAACATAAATTTATGTTTGTAGAACTTGAGCTGCATAACCCATGAGAATAACCCAAACAGCAACATGAGCCACATTTAGGGTTGGGTCTCGTTTGGGGTTTTTTCGATACCGGTGCCAAACCGATACTTTTAAAACGGTACTGGCGCCTAAGCGGTGCCTGAACCGATACTTTTAAAAAAAGAGCCACAAAATGAGGTTGATGAGATTAAAGAATGGCTTTTTATTTAATTTGTATTTAATTATTTAAATTGAACAATTCATTCCAAGTTTAAAGTATACTTAAATATATAAATATATAATTAAATACAAAACACAATTTACTTAACAAATTCACAGTAAAACTAAAGCCACCTAACCCAACAACAGGCCTAATTTAACTCTAAATAACAGTTACAGTAATAACAGCAGTAGTCTGTATTCTTGGTCTGCCACAAACCAGCTTCAAGCTTCAGCTTTATTTTGCAGAAACATGACCATATTCTCTGGCTAAATATTTTACAACGCACCGCCTTATTGTTGCCATGGAGACGCGTCATGCTTCTCACATGACACACAGCAGCCGCAATAGCGCTGTATGACAGCTCAGCTGTATCGGGTTTATTTCGGTTTTTCTTTTTTATTCAAAATATTCACAAACTTGTTCATGAACTATCTGATATTTTGATTTTCAAATATGTGTGAGTAAATGTGTGTTAGTTGATCTATACTGCGTGATGGGCAGTTCAGTTAGACACTACAATTAAGAACTGAATGTGTCTGCTCAATATATTATGAGTGAGCCAATTGAGTGTCACGGCCGTCACGGCACAAACACAGTAGGAGTCAGATTACATTCATCACATGAGCTGAGCTGAGGAAAATGCGGGATTCGCGGCTACGGCTGCATTCACAGCGCGTGATCTGTCTGGCGCATTTTCAGTCCATGTCTTTAGAAGCTTAACTTTCATAGGAAGTTAATTTTAAAAGTTGAAACACTCACTTTGCTCTCCACCGCTCCGTTTACATGAATCTCCGCAGCTGCCCGATCCGAGTGCTTTGAGTGTGATGTTGAAAATATGCGGAAATAGCGCCTCCTGCTGGTTGTGGTCTTTAGCCTCTGGCCAAAAACTCCTCCGATGACGCAAATGACTATATTTGCGTCGTCGGAGGAATTTTTCCAGAAATAAAATACATAATTCTCTCGTCTCAGGGTCATATGAGGGGGAATTAATTTATCGTATAAATTCGAATTATACGATAATTCGAATATACTCCCGGGTTTCTACTGATACAAAGCTTAATGCTAATCGCTGAAGTAACACTTTAACTGTCTGAAATGATTGTTTTTGCCGCTTCCATAGACATCAGTGTGTATTTTCTGCTACTAGCCTACTTTTACAGCATTTACATATCTGAAACCTAAAATAAACATAATGTGGTTAAAAACACTGAATAGTTGTGATATGTGACGAGCGCTGAGCGTGTCTGTCTCTGGCTCGGCGCCAGCCAAAGCGTGAAAGCACGTTTGAATTTAAGTGGCACCGAAATGAGGCATCGAAATCTGCGCTCTGATTCGGTCCGGTACATACCAGTTATAAAGGTACCGGGTTTCGGTACCCAACCCTAGCCACAATGGAAACACAAATATTTGCAATTTTGTACAAAGTTCACACAATCAATGTCACACATGTGCTTATTTGATTAGTGACCTAAAAATAGTGCAGAATCTGAAAACAAAATGTTTGGTTTAAATTAGTCAAATCTCAGTTTTTGAATGCTAGGTTTTCAATGTCGTCTCAGACTTATGGACCCACTGAATATGCCACAGGATTGTGTAAAGTAGACATAAACCAGTGTTCTCCATTGACAAATACTGAAATCCTGGTGTTGATTTATCATAATCACATGTACATTTAAATGTCACACAAATATGCTTTCTACAACAAACCAAATAAGACAATTATAGAAACCAAAGTAGCCTTGTTAATTGCACTTTAACACCATTGACAACAGTATCTTTACAATTCATCTTGCCAGCTCTTATCTTCCATTCTGTCTAAACACTTAGGGTGAAACACCAAGTACTGCAAATCAGACATTGAAGGTCTAGTGACTCCAGTGCCACTACCCCCAATGTCAGCATTTAGTCATCTAATCTCAAAATAACAATAATGGTGATTAATGGAGAAGGCCTGTCTCAGGGATGGAACACACAGCATTGAGCATGCTGATTTGACTCTGATGTGAATTAGAGTAGAAAGAGAGGGCTCCCTGCCGTGTCTGTGCATAGAACTAATTCTGTCACTAATACACACACACACACACACACACACACACACACACACACACAACAGTGTTAATGGCCTTTTCACAAGGATGCCAAAAAATGCTAATAATTGCGATAATGGGCTTCTTTTTATCACTAACCAATGCACCAATGCGTATCATAATGTTTGTGTCAAAGAGGCTGTACAGTGACTGAGCAGAGTTGTGGCACAAATTAGGCTTAATAATGGCAACAAAGCCTGACTAAGTTTGAGGACCTGAAACATTCCTGCACCTGAAACAATGAGCTACAGAACATAAAATTTCAGTTTTTTTTTTACATGTAGATCATTTGTCCATCACAAATGATCTACAATAACCCCAAAACAGAAAAAAAAATACAGAACAAAAATGTGGCCTGACATGTAGGGTTGGGTACCGTTTTAAATTGATTGATTCCGATTCTGCTTATCCATTACGTTTCTTTTCTGATTCCCAGTTTTCAAACATATTTATTCTGTCTTTTGGCAAAACGTTTTGTTGCAGATGATTTCCACAAACACTTTTCCTAAGGTTTTAACATAAATACCACAGCAAAACTGGACTAAATAATATACATTTCAAACATTAATAAAGACAAGTATACAGTAATAAAATAAGAACACATATACAAATTAGCAATTGCACAAATAAATACAAAGTTCAGGACAGGTACAGAAATTGGAATCAAAATGTAAAAGAGCACTGCATAGTTTTTTAAAAATAAACTATATATTAATCCCTATTCAATTTGCAAAAGTTTAAGATCAGTGAATGATTTTCTTTGTTATTGATAAACGTTAATGACACAAAGAGACAGCAGTGTCCTAACTACACGGGACGCGACGCCGCGACACGCAATAAAAGGTATTTGTTCCATGTTTTTGTCCTAACCAACAGCGATGGCAACACATGATGATTTTAGAAACTATTTCTATTTCTGCAATGTCGCGTCTGGAACAACACAAAACATAGCAATGATAAACTCAGGTAATGTTTATGTGCTTTATTTAATTTAGTGCTCCCAGCTTTGTAACGTAGGCTAGTCGCACTAAAAGCAACAATGTATGATTCACCTCAGATCTTGAAATTAAACAAATGGAAACAAGAATGTTAAAACTGTGAACAAACAAGTATAGTCTATGATAAAGATTGTTTTAGTAACTCAGTGTGTATTTGATTGATTTGTCGCATCTCGTAGTTGCGTCGCGACTGGTGTGGACAGACAAGTTGCTTGTCCCTGGAATCTTATTGCATCGCATGTAGTTAGGACACGGTGTAAGACCTCATGCAGGATCCAATATATCGTTACTAGGGATGCATCGAAAGGAAAATTCTGGGCTGAAACCGAAAATTCAGGATGCACTTTGCTGAAAATTTATACCAAAAATGTATTTTTCAATTATTCAAACTTATTGGTAACACTTTAGTATGGGGAACATATTCACTATTAACTACGACTTTTGCCTCAATAAATTCCTAATTTACTGCTTATTTATAGTTAGTAACGTAGGTTTTGTAGCATTTAAGTTTAGGTATTGGGTAGGATTAAGGGATGTATAATGAAGAATAAGGCATTAATATGTGCTTTATAAGTACTAATAAACAGCCAATATCCTAGTAATATGCATGCTAATAAGAAACTAGTTAATAGACTGAACCCTAAAAAAAAGTGTTACCAACTTATTTAATCATCAACACTTTAATACAACCCCAAATCAGAAAAATTTGGGACAGTATGGTAAACGCAAATAAAAAAAGAAAGTAGTGATTTCATTGCAGACAATATGAACACAAAATATTTCATGTTTTGTCTGGTCATTACATTACATTTACATTTAGTCATTTAGCAGACGCTTTTATCCAGCGACTTACAAATGAGAGTAATAGAAGCAACCAACACCAGTCAAGGGCAACAATATGCAAGCGCTGTAACAAGTCTCACGAGACACAAAACACATAGGACAGTTTTTTTTTTTATAACAACAAACAGAAACGAATAGAGTGATAAGTGCTATTCTTTATTGGTCAAGTGCTGCTGGAAAAGAAGTGTCTTGAGATCTTTTTGAAAACGGCTACAGACTTCATAGTCAACTTCATATCATTTGTAAATATGCACCATTTCCTGTTATTCAGACCTGCAACACATTTAAAAAAAAGTTGGGACAGAAATTTAGGGCTAGTAATGAGGTAAAATGGTTAAATAATGATGTCAACAGGTGATTGTAATTATGATTTGGTACAAAAGCAGCATCCAAGAAAGGTCTAATACTTGGGCAGAGGATCGCCAGTTTGCCAACAAATACGTGAGAAAATTATTGAAATGTTTAAAAACAATGTTCCTGGATATTTCACATTCAACAGTGCATAACATAATTAAAAGATTCAAGGAATCTGGAGGAATTTCCGTGCGTAAAGGACAAGGGTGCAGGCCTAAGCTGAACAACCGTGATCTCCGATCCCTCAGGCGGCACTGCATCAAGAATCGTCATTCATCTAAAAGCGATATCACCACATGGGCTCAGGACTACTTTGGCAAACCTTTGTCAAGTACCACAATACGTAGTTACATCCACAAATGCCAGTTAAAACTGTACTGTGCCAAAAGGAAGCCCTATGTTAATCGTGTCCAGAAGTCTCGTCGACTTCTCTGTGCTCGGAGGCATCTGGGATGGACCATCACACAGTAGAAATGTGTACTGTGGTCAGATGAATCAGTATTTCAGGTATTTTTGGGAGGAATGGACGTGTGCTCCGGACCAAAGAAGAAAAGGATCATCCAGACTGTTACCAGCAACAAGTCCAAAAGCCAGGGTCTGTCTTGGTATGGGGTTGTGTCAGTGCCCTTTGGCAAAGTTAACTTTCACTTCTGGGAAGGCACCATTAATGCTGAAAAGTACATAGAGATTTTGGAGCATAATATGCTGCCTTCAAGAAGACATCTTTTCCAGGGACGTCCATGCATATTTCAACAATACAATGCAAAACCACATTCTGCACACATTACAAAGTCCTGGCTGCGGAAGAAGGGGTACGGGTACTTGACTGGCCTGCCTGCAGTCCCGACTTGTCTCCAATAGAGAATGTGTGGCGTATTTTGAAGTGCAAAATCGACAACGAAGACCCGTACTGTTGCCTACCTTAAGACTTGTTTGCAGGAAGAATGGGACAAAATTACACCTGAAACACTTCATCACTTGGTGTCTTCAGTCCCTAAACGTCTTTTAAGTGTTGTGAAAAGGAATGGCAACATTACAAAGTGGTAAATGCTTTACTGTCCCAACTTTTTTAAATGTGTTGCAGGTCTGAATGACAGGAAAGGATGCATATTTACAAATGACATGAAGTTGACCAGACAAAACATTAAATATTTTAAGAACCCAATATTTTAAGAACCCAATAAGAACCCAAAGATCACTGTGGCTGAGCTCCAGAGATGGTCGGGAGATGGTCGGGAGATGGTAGAAAGTTGTAGAAAGTCAACCATCACTGCAGCCCACCACCAGTTGGGGCTTTATGGCAGAGTCGCCCGACGGAAGCCTCTTCTCAGTGCAAGACACATGAAGACTGCATGGAGTTTGCTAAAAAACACCTGAAAGACTCCAATATGGTGAGAAATAAGATTCTCTGTTCTGATGAGACCAAGATAGAACTTTTTGGCCTTAATTCTAAGCGGTATGTGTGGACTGCTCAGCACCTGTCCAATACAGTCCCAACAGCGAATCATGGTGGTGGCAGCATCATGCTGTGGGGGTGTTTTTCAGCTGCAGGGACTGGACGACTGGTTGCAATCGAGGGAAAGATGAATGTGGCCAAGTACAAGGATATCCTGGATGCAAACCTTCTCCAGAGTGCGCAAGACCTCAGACTAGGCTGAAGGTTCACCGTCCAACAAGACAATGACCCTAAGCACACAGCTTAAATAACGAAGGAGTGGCTTCACAACAACTCTGTGACTGTTCTTGAATGGCCCAGCCAGAGCCCTGACTTAAACCCAATTGAGCATCTCTGGAGACACCTGAAAATGGCTGTCCACCAACGTATACCATCCAACCTGACAGAACTGGAGAGGATCTGCAAGGAGAAATGGCAGAGGATCCCCAAATACAGGTGTGAAAACTTGATGCATCTTTCCTAAAAAAAACTCATGGCTGTATTAGATCAAAAGGGTGCTTATATTAAATACTGAGCAAAGGGTCTGAATATTTAGGACCATGTGATATTTCAGTTTTTCTTTTTTAATGAATCTGCAAAAATGTAAACAATTCTGTTTTTCTGTCAATATGGGGTGCTGTGTGTACATTAATGAGGAAAAAATGAACTTGAATGATTTTAGCAAATGGCTGCAATATAACACAGTAAAAAATTGAAGGGGGTCTGAATACTTTCCGTACCCACTGTATATCCTATAAAGCTGTTTGGTTTATTGACAACAACACTTCGCTAGCCGAAATTTCGGTGCATCCCTAACTGTTACATATGCGTTTTCTTTCTCACCTGTTTACGTTCACTTAAGTCAAAACCGACTGTGTTGAAGAGGATATTTTGACATAATTTTGTGTATTTGTGCGTTCAAGAGAACTCAACTCAGTATCGTGCACTATATGAGAGGCTTTGGATGTGTGTGCAAATAAAACAGCGTGCATGTGCCAAATTAAGTTCTCTTGTGTGTCTTCTTGCGCTTGAAAATGCATTGAAATTACATTAAAATGCCCAAGCAGGAATCAATAAGCGGAATCTAATTCTAATTTTATTACAAGTATCTGATTCCAGAAACCGAAACTCCAGAACCAGACCTATTTTACACAAGCATATGTTATAGAACATACAGTATGTTTTTGCTGATACAATAATGTATATTAAAAATATAATACATAATAATATAATTATATAATAATACAATACAAATATTCTGTGGACAGAAATGCATCTCTTTATTGGCTTTACTAACTGAAAGCTGAGGAAAAACAAAACATATATGCATTATTAATATTCTGATACAGCCGATTGTAAATTCTATCTGTGTGGTGTCACCTTTGTATCAGAAGCCATTAAAATATTTATACACACCTAATTAATTGGCTTTGCAGTTTTTCTATTGCAACACTGTAAATTAAGACCTGGATTAGATTAAAATATTCATACTGGGCACAGGTGTAGGTGTATGAAGTTATGGACTACAGAGACACAAAATGCCAATCAAATCCCTTTTATTTATAGATGGATAATCCTCTGTACTGTGTGAAAGCTCAAAGCCGACTCATGATGAGCAATTTTTTTCTTTTTTTTGGAGGGGGATAATTGCTCAGGTACAGAGTTTTTTCTTTCTTTCCGTGAACGCAGTTAACATGTTATTGAATCGCATTATCTTCTCTAGTGGGGTCTCATTACTCACAGAAAGTAATCTGTAATGACGGGCTATCATCAATGAGCTGAAGCACATTGTGCCATTGATTGCATTCGGCCAAACTACTGAAAAAATACACAGTCCCTGTGAGAAGTCCTCACGAGCGGCTCCAGATTCATGAACTGAACTCTTTAACCATCATGTATTTTGTCTCACTGCTTACTGAGGGATGAATGTCTTATTGATCCGAGCTCCTGGGCTTTGACCGGCCTGTGTATTCGGGGGTGGGTGGGGTTGGGGTGCTTCTCTGGTGCTGCCTGTTTACATAAAAGCATGGTGTGATTGTATTCAGTTTAGGCAGCTACTGCAGATGGCCTGCAAATCCATCAGATTTGACAGAGCCATTATACATTCACTTTTTACAAGTTTTGTCAGCTTATGTACTCCCAGATATCACTATATAACTAAAAACACATTCATAAGGGGCCCCCGGGCAGCAGTAGCAGGTCTATTAAACTGCCTCTGGGGTTTTCTAATGTGCTTATGTTTTATTTTTTTTATTGGTTTGTGAAAATACTATTCACCTCCCAGTCTAAACTGAGATTACATAGGTATTTTCAATTAAGCACATTAGAATGTAAAACAGGCTCTGCCATTTGTCACTGTCAGGATATTTTACAGAAGATGGAGAAGGGAGGAGACCCCAGAGGAAATGAAGAATTTCAAGACATGAAATCTGAGAGTGTTTCAAATACAGTAGCCAAGGCAATATAAAGCACAACCAACTATTCTATTTGAAATGTTCCATAGAGTTTCATAAAAGGGGTCATATTGGATTCAGATAAATATTTTTCATCAAAGTAAGGCCTTCCCGTTTGGACACTTCTACCTTCTTGTTGTGTTGTTCTACCTTTTGGATCATGAGAAACATTCATTCCTGAGTATCTACAGTTTTCACTATAGTATTTGTATAAAAAAGGGCAGATAAGAAGATGCAAGTATTCAATTTTTTGATAAGGCTAGAAAATAATGACAAATAATAAAACACAATTTAGAACAAAAATTGATTTTAATACAAAGGTTTAGTAATATATGGATCAAGGAATTTATTACTAGTATTGGCAAAACTTATACTACCATTCAAAAGTTTTGGAAGCAAGACATTTATTCAGTAAGTATGCATTAAACTGCATTAAAGTGACAGTAAAGACTATTCTTTTGAGCCTTTATTCATCAAAGAATCCTAAAAAAACTTATCTCAGTTTTCACAAAAATATAGTAAGCAGAACAACTGTTTTCAACATTCTAATAATGTTTCTTGTGCACCAAATCAGCATATTAGAATAATAAAATAAGTACAATGAAGACTACTGAAAATTGAGCTTTGCCATCACATGGCATTTTAAATGTAAAAATGTAAAATATTAAAAATTTGATCTGAATCTGTAAAAGACATTGCTGAGGCTATATGAGAAATACATGGAATATCAAGGAATTTAATTATTTAATTGAAAAAATATTACAAGAATTACACCCTACTGAGTCCATTTGACCCCTTTTATGCATTTTGGAGGTTAAATCCATAATTCCTACTTTTCAGTAAGCAAACTCGTCTACATCTTAGAAGACAGGCTTCAGTTCCCGTTAGAGAAATGGCTATTTAAATGATCTGAGCGGTGACAGGCCTTCTGGGAAAAGAGGACGGATTGTGTTGAGCAAACAGGCCCCAGAGCTCAATGCTGTCCCTGGAGTCTGTGTCAGACCCCGAGGCAAGACGCTGCAATTGTTTCAGCACGGCTTTATTCCTCAAAACATATTGTCTTTGTGGCGGCAGAGAAAAAAATGATAATTTGAGGGACTGTGAACGTATTGCTGTGCATGTGTTGGACTACAGGGTGGTTGGGAAGCGTTTGATTATTCATATTAGTATGAGCCCTAGAAGGTGAAATACTTTTCCACTTTTGCTTATTCACTGTGAATTATAATCTTTGCTAATCCTTTCCTCCACTTCAAGTATCCTCTCGCCACAATCTGCAGCACCAAAGCAAACACTGGAATGACCCTCTACCGAAAGATAGAGGGATCCAACAAACCAGCTACAAAGCCAGGAATATGTGCAAAGAGCCTAATACAATATATTCATCTATTTTAACCGTATGCATTTTGTTCCCTCTGTTACATTAAAAATTTCCGCTTCAAGGACGGTATTAATGTTCAGCCATGCCCACAGGGACCAGGCGGCATGTTGCACTGGGACGTTTTTTAAGGCTGTAACGTCCCAGCATGCCGTTTGATGGTGTCACGAGGTTAGATAGGCAACGCTGTGGGCACGGGTTTAAGCTGTATTCCAGCGACTGTTTAAAAGGCGACCCCCTAACTCTTTTTTGACTTAACCTTTTTTGGAAAGCACTGGACAAAAGCCATCGTTTCCTCTGAGATATCCTGTTAAAGCTATTCTGAAGCCGGCCGACCGTGGGCCTCCCTCAAAGAGACGGGTAACATTATTCAGCTTCCTCCTTCTGATCCTCGGCCTACAACAAACCATGTAATCCACAGCTCAGTGGCCAAAGAGAAAGAGCGGGCACAGAATGTCCCTGTCACATGCTGCAGATGGGACCGGTTGAGGAGCAACAGCGAAGGGTTCTCCTCCACAGGTTTGGGTCTGAGAATGAAAGAGAACGTTTTTGCCATTTTTAAGCGATTAAAATCAGTTGAATGTATTTGAATTTACTATTACAACAAAATTTAATTTCTGAAAAGACAATTCAATTTCTCTATGTATTCTTTTGTTTTCCAATATGTGGCTATGAAATAAAAATAATTAAAAATCTCTTTTAAAACCATCCCAAGGGTCTCCGGCAAGCCCTGTCGGTCACCTGAAAATGACAAAGGTCTTTGTTTGTCGTGATCCGGTGGGCTGGAGCCCCACAGACACAACATAGGGCCTGCATTAGCAGCAGCCTGAAACAGGCTGGCCTGAGCCCTCAGCATAATTAACACCCCCAACAGTGTTATTAAATGGAATTGCCATCAATGGAGATAGTGACTAACCTAAAGAAAGAAGGGGAAGAAAATTCAAAATGCATATCTCAGGGGCAAACATGATAGGATTACAAAATGAGCAGCTTGCAAACTGTCTTGGCTTTGATGAAGAAAACATTTAATTATCCCCCAGTGGAAGAGATCCCCTATTGTTTAAAGCTAATTTGTCCCTTTTGGCTACTTCCTCGGCCCAAAGGCCTGTCAGTCTCATATTTCTATTCTGCTCCTGCTCTCTCACTAATGTTTTTTTTTCTGTTACTGTGAAAACGATTAAACTTATTCAACAAATGCATTTCCGATTTAAAGAATAACCACATTATCCAAGACAAATACTAACAATCAACAACAAAGAAGCTGCTCTTTTCTTACTATATAAAGCACACAAGTATATAAACATTAAAGTTCCTATGATAGCAGGGGCATAATTTCATTTGTTTAAGTGCTACTTCAAGATCACGGACCTCAAGAGGAGATGAAAGAGACAGAGCCGCTCCCCCAAAAGGGATCAAGCAGGTCAATTTCCCTTCACTTTGTCCCAGCCAAGGGTTTGTATTCCCTTCTCTACAAAGGCCACCATTGGGCTGGACTATGGGCTTAGCCACCGAGAGTTAGCCCCGTTTCTTGACCACTTGATATCTTTGAATAATAGAAGGTAATAAGTGTCCTCAAAGCACGCCTCCCTTCTCTAAGAGAAACAAGAGCAAATACTCCCTAAACTGACAAAAGAGCATCCAAACAGAAACGGATACAGAAAAAGTCCTCAGACTATCAACACAAATCATCTGCAAGAAAAACACACTTTCGAGAAGGAGCAAATGTCTTCCTGTGTGGGAAAGCAAGATTAAAAGTACATGGGAGAATGACGAGGAAAAGTTTCTAGTAATTCTCAACACTACTGAAAAGACAGAACCTACCTTAACCAATTAAATAGCCAATATATTTGGTCTACGAGCACATTCTGCTCTCTGCTCCCCATTACACTGGCTTTCTTTTCTGATCATTTCTCATCACGATTTAACAATACATTCACATTAGCTTTGACAGTGAGCTCAGTTCACATTTAAATGCAATTTAAAAGAGGCACATATTTGCATAGTGAATTAAAATTAAGAGCTAATTATGCAAATAAATTATGGAGAGGAGCAAGGGGTTGGTTTGCACTTTGGTTTTTATCCCAATTTAGGAGACAATAGTCACTTGATAGTCCGAACGACATTGTACGCATTTTGCTGGAGACCCATACAATGGTGTTAAATATTCAAGTGGTATTTAATTACCAAAAATTAGGAGCTTATAATTTACAAGGGCTGCTTCTTAAGTACAGCAAGACAAATTCCCTCCCAGAGGACTAAGGTTTTGTTCATATATATCTCCCCAATTCATTTAGCATCGTAAGAGGATAACTGTGAAATACACATAAAATGCAGGCTTCCTCTGAACAAATGAAACCATGTTGGCACAGTGTGTTTTAATTGAACAAGATGAGACCGAACAGCCATTTCGTTTTATATGAACTGTTTTGATGATAATGTTGATTTTACATCCATCATGAAGGTTTTCATAATTTTAAAATTTGCTAGACTGTGAGTTGGTTTTGCAATCTGTTAGTGAAACAAGACCCCACAGCCTTAACAAAGGGAAGCTCTGTGAATGGATTGAAACTCCACATCACTACACCTGACCATGCTGACAGAATACAATTTTAAGCTTAAGCAACAGATAAAACTAATGTGGGAAAAGATTGAGGCAATTATTAACAAAATACTATTTGTCGCGTTACGTGTAATGACAAATTAATGTTTTTGCAATTGTCAGTTGCAATTTGACTGAATACAAGATTAGTGGTGGCCAAAACTTTACAAATGAAATTATGTAAGTATGCATTTTTAAAATACATATCAACAATGTGATGACAGCAAGTCTGTAATTATTCAGATCACCATCTCAAAAAACAAGCAAATATTAGAGTGTCTGTACATTGAAGCTTGTCATGAATTACAAGATAATCAAAAAATAATAATAATTCACATTCTCAAACAAATAATTAAGAGCTTTCAACTGACTTCTCTTTTAGAATATAAAAGCTTTTAAATATTGAGCATAAAACAGAATACACTAGCAGTCCAAATGCAACAGAATGCATCCCAATGGCATGGAGAAAATGTTCAGCCTCCAGTAGGGGTCCTCCCACTAACAGCGAGCAGTGGAGGTGCCTGCTTTAAAGCAGAGACCAACAGCAGCCAAGTATCTCTGTTTGTGTCGTGTATGAATTCATATTGTATATTTCCTCTCTTTAATTAGTAGGATTTTAATACCATGCTATTAGGAGGCAGGAGCCACAGATTCTGAGCTGGTAGATAACTTTTATGTCTGAAAGGTCTGTTGGCACGAAGGTATAATTAAAAATCATACAGTTAAGGATAAGTGCAGTCAGAAAGAGACAGGTTGAGTTTAAAATTAAATTGTCCAATTTAAGATTAAGAAGCAAATAAAAAAGTGATTATCCCACACTGTGTAATGGTCAAAAAGTGTGTGTGTCCGTTATATATATATGTGTGTGACCCTGGAGCACAAAACCAGTCATAAGTCGCACGGGTATATTTGTATATTTGTAATACATTGTATGGGTCAAAATTATTGATTTTTCTTTTATTATGATTATGATGTTAAGTAAAGAATGTTCCATGAAGATATTTTGTACATTTCCTACTGTAAATATATCAAAAAATATATATTAGTAGTAGTAGTAATATGCATTGCTAAGGACTTCATTTGGACAATTTAATGGTGATTTCCTCAATATTTAGATTTTTTGCACCCTCAGATTCCAGATATTCAAATAGTTTTATCTCGGTCAAATATTGTCCTGGAAAGCTTATTTATTCAGATGATGTATACATGATGTACCCTTATGACTGGTTTTGTGGTCCAGGGTCACATATTTATTTTGGAAGCAAGGACTAAATGTGACACTATAGTGATATACTAAATAAATAAGTGAATATTGATGGAGCAACACTTTTGATATTAATGATTTAAAGCAAGACTGGCTTGTACTCCACACTTGAAGATAAAACAAAGTGGGATTAAATTATCATCTTGTACAAATAATGTCAAATATATTATCTAAATAATACACAAGTGCATACTTCAAAACAACTACTACAACTAAAGTGAACAAACAGTGAATTTATCCAATTCAAGTATTTTTAATACTGCAGAAAATATATATTGCAGAATTATATCTTTTCAGGAACTGTGTGATGATTTTTCTGGCTGGCTTAATTTTTTTTTAAATCATTTTTTATCCTAAGCAGTGCAATTCAAAAAGCCAATAGGAGTCCTGAATCTCGAATCACATGCATCTTTACTATTCATACCGGTAATTGACTACGGTCTGATGGAAAAGCTCCACAAACTTGATAAATGAATACTATTGTATCATTTTGTGGAACTGTGATTCTTCGGTATCTTGCTTTATTTCCACCTTTACTGTGATCTATGTGCTGTCAAAAAGCTCTGATTATAAACATCTTTGCTCTGCATCATTGTTAACATGGCTCGTTCCTTGGCTAATTTCATAGGTTTACTTTCAGAAATGAATCCTCTTAATCAAACTCCCTCGTACTAACTCTATCAAAGGCAAATGTTTCCGTTTATGAAACAAATTGCCTGATAATGAGGATAATCTTGCAAATATAAAAAAGGGAGAGTGGGGGAAAAAGAAAAGCTTGTGCTGTTCTGCCACAAGGGTTGAGTTAATTTAAAACATTTATAGAAGGAAATGAGCGTCTCCATCAAACAGCCTTCCCCATTTACATCTCTTGCATATAAGTCAATTTGCGAGTGCCCTGTCTCATAAATCAATGCCAGCGGATTGCTGTGTTTATACCAACAGACACTGGTGCACACTCGAGGTACCTGGGAAAGACTGTTCATATCGATCATTTAAAACGAAATCAATACAAATTTTGTGAGCAATTACACACGTCTCATGAAGACTGGTAACAATAAAAGTCATACAATGCCCATTGTCACACACATTTAATAAAGAGCTCTTTGACTATGCAGTCCGTATGAATCAGTGTTTGATGCTAGAAATATAAATGTTAAAAGAAGGTGTAAGCAGAGTTCAGTCAACAAGTGCTTCCTTTGTTGAAGTACACCCTGCAGACACAGCAGGTGCAAAGCAGTCATGAGAGAGCTAGCGAAAACACACCACCTCACACAGGGAACTGGAAAATAATTTGCCGTCTTAGTCATAGAAGAGAAAAGTGCTGCAGGCTTTCTCTGTCAATTCCACTCCTTTGGGTCAAACAAACAGCCTTCCCAGAGCCAGCTCAAAGGCTAGTGTCTGGTCAGCCAAGCTGAAAATGTCTGTTGTCCTGTGCTGCAATGTAGCATTTCATCTACCAGCTGTTTGCTCTTTGTCAGTGACAAAGAGTTGTAGTATGAGGAAGCATCATATTTATTGAGCAGATAACCCCAGTGTTCTCACAGGCCTTTCATCCTGCCACAACAGAGCGGCTTTGTTACTTTTTCATCAATTCAGATTCACAAATGTGTGTTGTAGAAGAAACAATCCTGGAGGGGGGGAAGGACAGCACAAAAAAAGGACAAATAAAAAAAGTTATGTCTTGTGAGCAGTGAACCAAAGGTTCTTGTTCGGAGTATGAAAGAAAACTCATGCAACACTTGTGTGATCTTAAGGGCAATTAAAGGTCTCATACGGAGGGCTTTTACCTATTGAAATGAACATATGTGAAGTTAAGGCAACAGGGACGTGAAGGGGTCTTTTTTAAAAGCATGTTGTGCCAAAAGACGTTTTTATGCTGTCACTGTACATTCTTGTTGACAAAAAAATTGTCACCATATACAAATACTTTCAAAGATATTCTCTGAGTGGCACATACGTATATACTTAAAAACTGTAGAAAACTGTGAAAAAAAAGAAAAAAAAAGAAAAAAGAAATGTATGCTGTTTAATGAATCAGTTTTAGCATTTCACAATCTCTCAGGTCTTGAATTTATATATATATATATATATATATATATATATATATATATATATATATATATATATATATATATATATATATATATATATATATATATATATAAAGTTTTTTTTTTAATCCTAAGCACTGCAAAACAAAAATCTATTAAAAGTCCTGCAATGTAGATTAACAAGCATTTTTACTATCCATACTATTCATAATTGACTACAGGTTGATAGAAACTTGAATAAATACACTATGTATACTGTTACTGCAAATTTTTTTGCAGAATGCAGAATTTATGTGAAACTGGACACAATGCAAGATTACAAACTGGTATAAATTCCACATTCATAGAATGAATGTGCCAGATTAATTTACAGATCAAACAAATCAGTCTTGTGTGGCTCAATCAACAATGTTAAATAATGATTTGAGTATTAAAGCATCTCCACTGTCAGATTAAGTTATCCTTAAAATGATAGCACATCTTAATATGTAAATACATGACAGTAGGTTTCGGCCTAATATTTCATCAGGTTTGCATCTTAAATAACATCACAACTTAACACATAGTTTATCTTAAATGTTTTTAATTACTTCTGATATTTTTGATGTGGGAGAGAACATGAAAGGTTGGGTTCCTGCATCGTCCTGATACTTAGTTTACATTATCAAACTGACTCCTACATTCTGAGCTGACACTCTTGATGTCGCTTGGCAATTAATTTTTCCATTAACAGTGAACTATTTGGCAGCCAAGCAAACAGATCATAGTGGCGGACACTACAAGACAACTTCAACAAAAGAAAAAAAGGAGAGAGCATCAACTGCTAATGATAGATTATAAATCATATTATCTCTCAGGCAGGACAACGTGGTTAATTAAAACAGGCAAGATGAAATCATATGCATATTTGCAAATGCAGCACATTTTTTTTATGATTATGCATTTACATAATATAATGGTCTTCTTAAAATTCTTTTCTAATTATTTTAGTGAGTCCCATTAGTCATTTGGGCTAATGCACGCTCTAGATTGAGATGATGCCTCAAGGGTGACACCCTAATTTTCTAAGTTTTCACTTTTTTGAAGGAAGACCAGCATTAAACGTGCATTTTTAATTTTCAAAAATGTATAATTGAAAACTGTGCATGTACAAGCAAGCAAAAGAAAAGTTATCAAGCACGATTAGTCCGATTCAACAACATTAAAAATATTTTTTTAAAAAAATATGATTATATGATTATAAAACACATGTACGGAGGCCGAATGCTGTATTCCCGCCATACAGGACACAATGAGGTTGGCTTTCCCTTTCAGAGCCCCTAAGAGCTATACGCATCCTTCCCTTCAGCCCTTTCTCCTTTTTTTCTGTTGGCTAAGGGCCCTCTCAGGCAGCGGCAGCGGGGGTAGCGGGGCGCCACGCGCTGAAAGCCCCCCAGCTCAGAGAGCAGCATGTCCCCCAGGCCATAGGCTTGCCTCCAGGGGCTCCGAGAGAAAAAGTGAAACCAATAGTTTATCCTCTAGCAGCAGGGCCTGCAGCACGCTCCAAGGGGGGGCATTGTAGCACATTACCAAGACAATGCTGCCATATGGGGAACAGAAGGAACTCCAACTTGCAGCCCACCAAAAGCAAGGCAAACAACCCAGCCTGATATGCAGAGAGTGGTCATTTTGGGTTAGCTGTTTTTAACATAACAACAGAATGAAACAGAGAAGTCATTTTGTTGCCATTAAGACTTATTATCTGGGGTGTCACAAATTCATAGGCCTCAACCGTATAACTGGCGAATAGGTTAGGGGCCCAGACTGTGTAAATGACAATAGAGCTTTGGTTACATTGGGCTTTAAATCCTATCTTAAATCCTATCTAGAGAAGACACTTCTCTCCTTTTCATCCCCGGCGAAAATAAGCTTAAAAGGTACAAAGAAGAGGAAATGAATACATGTGATATTGTCTGATTTTAATGGGACACTTTTCTTCAATTTGCAGCTTAGAATCACCTGCCTTGTACAGTGTTGTCAGGATATGGACGGAGTGGAGAAGGAACAGAGCAAATCATGATTGTGATGCTAATGCTGAAAATGTAATAATTTTAAGCTGAAAAAAAAAGTTAACAAGCCAATTTAAAATAACCAATTATTGTTGTTGTTATTATTATAAACAAAATATATAAATGATTAATATAATATAAGTAAAATATCTCTGCTGTTAAAAATAATTTAGCTGATTAATTATTAGATAATAAAATAACTAATTAAATAATTTATAATCAAATCTGCATTTTACTATCAGAAAATATAATATTTACACATCATTTTCAAGCCTAAAAAAAAAGTTTATGCATTACAGTTGTGCAGGAGGTTAAAAGGAGGTTCAGTCATTAGTTTCCAAGCTGTCAATAATTATTGGTCCATCTGTAAGCCAAAAAAAGGACTCTTCTCATAATCTCCCTCATGATGGTTTGAAAACACTATAGACTCCAGGAAAGAACAGGAGAACATATTGATCTCTAAGACAAATGCTTCTTAGAATGTTTACAGTCTAATTTGTTTTAATGATTTCCTTCCCTCCCAAGGATCATCCAGGGTCTAGGGTGCCAGACTAAGAATAAGTAAATATAAGAAATCGGCAAGCGAATTACTTTAAAAATTCTGAATTTATTTTCCATTATGTTTGTCAAATTCTCCATGTAATATATCACAAATATCTAATAACACATCATATTGGCTACTGATCATACTGTCTTTCATTTCCAGACAAAACAAAAACAATTTTATTAAAGATTTGTGTTCCCTTTCAGGGTAGTGTGAATGGCCAACTGCAGATCTCTTGATCTATCTGAAAATCTCTTCACCTGTTTAACATCCCTCCTCCGAATGCACCAACATCAGTTGACAAACAGCTGAGGAACATCCTGAGTCTGTGTTCTTTTTACTAGCAATTCTTACTTTTTATCATTGAAAGCAATGAGCCAATCTGCAATTTATGCCAGCCCGTGCACTATGAGTGTATTCAGAACCTGGTCACACAGCCAATCTCCTGCTAAGGAGCAGCGATAATGTAATAATGCCTCACTGATGTGCGGCCAGTAATGGAGCTGAACACCTCGCATTCATCTAACACTACCTGATCATTACTTGAACAGAATAATACATTACCCCTGCAAATAACTCAGAGTCTGCAACTCCATCTCCTAAATGCGCACTTCTTTATTGTGATGTGAGGAGAAAGCTTCTGTGTGTCTGCACTCACTATAGAAGATACAGCCTGAAAGAGATATTATGCCTTTGATATTTGCTGCTAAATGTATGATATCTCGTTTAATCTATGTCTAAATGCAAACTGAGTTTTTCTCATTATTATAATAAAAGAATCTACTGTATTTACTATAAACATCATAATTAATAATTAGGAATAATTAGGAACGAATGAAAATAAATAAGCAAGAAACAAAGACGAGAAAAAAAACCAACCCTCCAACAATAATTTGTACTGTCTAAATGGCATAATACATACAATTCCTATTTACATTTGGACTGTACATTTGGAGTGTAAGTAGACAATAATTTTACTGATATTCTACTGATATTCTATTGATATTTTTTTTCGTTCACATTTTATGAAAATAAAAACTGTAATGAAACCCTGACAAAATGTATAATATAATATAATAATAATAATATAATAATAATATAATATAATAATTAGAAACAAAAAAAACAAAACAAAATAATAATATAATAAATAATATAATATATAATATAATATAATATAATATAATATAATAATTAGAAACAAAAAAATAAACAAAAAGCAAAGTTGAGAAAAAAAAACAATACCAACCTACCAACAATAATTTGTAGCCTACTGTCTAAATTAATTTCCATTTCCATTTGGACTAATCATATAAGGGCATAAGTAGACAAACTATTGATTAATGCAATACAATATAATAAAAAATACAAAATACTATACTAAAAAGGTTTTAATCAGGAAAAAGTAAGGTCAGACGGTTGCAAGTTGCACCTGAAATACAAGATGGATTAGCCATTAACTGTATTTCCTTGTGACAGGCAACCTAACCTTAAAACAGAGACAAGCTACCGGCACAAGACATCAACTGACGAAACTAAAAAACAGAGAGGGTTTATTTAGTCTCTCTATTGCTCTGCATTTAACCCACATCATACAATATCGCAAAGTGCAAACAGTTTTTAATAACCAGAGGGTGTCAGGCTGCATCAGGAGGGCAGTCGACTGCTGCAGCATAACCAAATGTTACTGAGGAAAACAGCATGTCACAGTGCCGTTTGACATGGTGAAATGAGATTAGATGGAATTCATTTCTAAGTGGAGAAAATTACAGGCCTACTCGTGCTCCCTGCACTCTGGCCCACCCCCCTCGCCCCACAACAGAAGCAGTCAGGCATGAAAGCTGACATGCTCGTGGAATGACCTGACCGCTACTGCCACAACCGTGACTACAGGAGTAAACTGTATTGTTTTAAGCTCTGGGAGATACGGCGGAGACTATAGGGTGAATGCACTGTTCAGGTATAAATGGGCTAAAGATTGTGATATATTACTTAAATATTATTTAAAAATTCAAATATCATTATACATGGCATTTTCAGTTTATGTTTTATTGCAGCTGACTGGCTGGAGCGCCATGAATGTGCATTAAAAAGAAAAAATAGCATGTCACAACACATCACTATATGCAAAAATGCAACGGTGTTTAATGTGGATAGCAACAACATGTATTGTGTATAGTTCACCCAAACTGAAAGTTTAGACAGATTTAATTTAGGATCAAATATGTTAAACCTAAAAGCTAAATATCGGCTATGCTCCGATATTTAAAATCTCCCAAGGAGACCTTGACCTCCTTGGAATTTAAATTCATGTCTCAGTAATGCTCAAGCATTAAAATGACACTTTATGAAAGGGCCCCCAATCTTGGCCGAGCAAAGAAAAAAAAAAAGTGTCAGCTTCCCACAGAGGGGTCTGCTTGAAGGTGAGAAGGTTAGCAAGTCTTCTTGGCCACACAGATCTTGGCCTTGGAGAGGCTGCCATAATGAATGCTAATTATATAGCCATCTGTGAGGTGGGCTGTGTTATGTAGACACCTGTTCATTAAGACGACACAGAAGATTTTGGAAAAACTTTCTTCTTTTTTTTCTTTCCAAAAGAGCTTAAGAGAGAATGATGAATGTCCTGAGCTATTGTGTACTTAAATGGATTATACAAGTCCATCATCCGGCTATATTAAATATACAAAATCCTGACAAAATGTCTGCTTTTGCAACTAGAATAAACATAACACAACAAGTCTGACTGATGTCCTCATTTAAACGATTCATCCTATAACAGAACTCGCCTGGACAGCAGGTGATTGATTTTTTTCTGTAATACCTTTACAACTTTTGGGCCTCATTGGGCTAACCACATTAGGTGGAGGAGTTGAAGAGGAAGCCAATAAAATCCTCATGGATGTTTGCGCACTAGGATTGGAGTCTGTCAATTGACTGCCCCTAAGAGGTGATTTGCCATTACTGAGCCATAGGAAACAAATGAGGCCATTTCCTCTGCCAGCTTCCCATCCGAGCTGTCAATACACACTCACACATGGCAAGACGCTGAGAGAAAACCTTTCCATCCCAGTCAGAGGTGGACTACAGATGCTTTTCTTCAAAAGAGCAAAAGAATAAATGCTTCAAAGAACTGCGTGTTAGCGTTTTCATAAAAAAGAGGAAAATCTATGCGTGCAGCATTTTCATACTCGCTAAAAAATAAATAATTTGTTTAAAATTAAAAAAAATTTAAATATTAAATTAAATCATATAAAACATGATTTTTATTTTTATATTTCAAAAAGTTAATTCCTTCTTAAGCTGATATTCCCAGCCAAACATATCCTTCACTTATTGGGATAAGGTAGGCGGTATTAAGCTGTTAAATCTCTAAATCAGTAGGATATGCACAGCTAAAGCGATAACATCATCTTTAAAACTAAAGTGGTACAAATCTTCTTCGTATCAGCGTTAAAAACATCTCAAATACAGACAGCTCCAACTGGATAGAATGTGTTAAACTAAATGAACTGGAGGCATGAAAAACAAGCATTTAGCTTTAAATCCAGTAGATTTTTAGATGCGTTTATCTGTCTTAATGCCTTCGTCTCAGATTTAAGAGGCTGAAGATGTCACATAATTCAAGATGTTAGCTTATGACTGCTCAGTTTCAAATTACCCCAGCATGTGATTCAAAACAGAAAACATGTTAAAGCAGCCCAATTACAGCACTGATTTATTGATTTTACAGAGTGAGATGAGGTTAAGTTGATGACAGGCTCTTTGACATATCATTGCCGCACTTCAAATTAAGTACTAAAGGACTATTTTTCACAGCGATCACGTGCGACGGTTCCCAATAAGGATACATTTTTTAAAAAGGGTTTTAAAAACAGCAAATCGACTTAACCCTGACGAAATAACTGCCTAACAAAATACATCACCCGACTTGGTTACGCTGATACATTGAAGTAAATCTGACCAACATGCAAATATCTGACCTTTACAATAATAATGCAATGCAGAGAGAGCGAAAAATGCAACCATTCTGTCATACAATCCCACAGCAGATTACAAAAATAGGCCAACATGTTATAACGTCTGCCACCACATGCAAAAAAAGCTTCTGATTCTAACATATGCTCAGGTGAATTGAGTCCTCAGGCTCCAATCTGCCTTTTCCAGATCTCAAAGACAAATTGAAGGGGCCATCTCTCTCATTAAAAAAGTCTAAATAACCGCCATATGCATTGCTATTATTAGAGGGGTAACAGAACACTTCCCATTTTCAAAGTTAAATTATCAAGTATAACCTTAATTGGTGAGAAGCGATGTTTAGTGGATAGCATCAAGAGGACACCGAGAAGATAATTCAACAGATGGCTTAGTCTTATGACTTGTGTTAACACTTTCGATGTTTAATGAAGTGATAATTGCTTTTCTAATATATAATGGGACTACCAGAATACCAGCAGTAATGCAAACAGATTAACGCACTGAAGACAGATAAACACACATGGTATTCAATGTCACTGTTAAGTAGCATGAAAAACAAAACAAGGTGGGGGACACAAAGAGCGGTCACACTGAGAAGCACATAAACAATAAAGCTGAAGTTTCTATTCACTTCCAGCGGCATTCTGGCCTCAAATGCTCGGGAGATTAGACCGAGCACAAGATGACATGAGAGGAGGGGAAAAAAAGAACGAGGGGACTCCTTTATCCTTGTCTGCTAACATCTCAAAGGATCGGGGAAGACATGTTGGACCTCCCCGAGATCATTCAACTCTAAAAGCGAGCTGAAGGAGGATGGCGAATTAAGGTTGCTGAGTTAAAGAGGAAGTTATAAATTTAGCATGTTAATAGGTTTACTTTGAGGGCCTGCTTCAATAACCATAAGACTGAATTATACTTAAACATGTGTTCATTACATTTATGAGGTCTATTCCTGTGATACTTCAGTACAACAAAATCACAATGCTACACAAATACATTCATCTGGAACTATAAATCGTTTCCATATTCAAATAAATACACTGTTGACACCTTGAAAACAGAATACTGTACGTACTACTAGGTATGAAAAATACTATGTTTAACTCCCCAAATATTTTCAGATCACTGGAATTCCTATAAGAAATATAACTAAGTTGACGAACACAGCTACCCAGTAATTGTCTATAATAAATAACTGTAAACTGAAAGAGCTTATTTTAATTTGCTGTCTTACCTCTACCATTAGGAACGAGTGCTAGAGGTAACTTGCCTTTTCAGGAACAAATCGAAAAGTCAATTGTTAACAGTCCAGCTAACTCCAGTTCATTTCATCAGATACTGAAAATGCAGATAACATTGAAAGGTAAACAAAAGGTTTTAAGTCATCAACACCAAAGTCACTAGTTTATTTACAATATTTTGAAATTGATTCTTTATTATTCAAAGAAAACTGCTACAACTATAAGGCAGCCATCTTGGTGCTACAAGTGCTGACAATAACAAATGATCACTATTAAATAAATAGGTCAGAATGGTTGTACAAAATCTTTCAAACTGTTCATAAAAAAGTGAAATATAATGATTCACGGTTGTTTAGAGCATTGTGTATTTCAATTCAGCCACCACAAAAAACATTATTTAGACCATTACTCCAAGAAAATGGTCAATATAAAACATTAAATTACTTTAAATAATGATAATTCTACATATAAGTATTCATGATAAATTGCACACGATTAAACTGTAACAGAACTTTACATAATCAATCCACAAGCAGTGGATACAAATGTAAAATAATCCTCAAATGTACAAGGCATTAGTGTATAGTCAACTCTGAATTCAGTGTATTAAAAAGAGTTATTATATTTAACAGAGATATCATTTTCTAAAATATACCTCTGTAAAAATAGTAATATTCCTATCATTGTCTTTTCTTACGGCAGTCTCAGAGTAATGCCACCTGTGCAAACTGCGGTTTATTAAATTAAGTGCTTTTTAAGGTCAATATACTTTCCTAATAGCTTGTCACTTTTTATCACCATGGGTTTAGCTGTACCTTGATCCCCCCCATTCAGTAATTGTGCTCAACTCTGTCAGAGCTAATAGGCTCACCCTGTAATGTTTTTCAAATTTCAGCGTAGACCGAGCAAGTAATGCTTTGCATGCTTAAAATCCATTTCCATAAGTAAGTGCAATTTCCGTACAGTTTGTTGCTGTTTAATGAAGTGAAATCTTGTTTGTATTCATCCCCATTTCACAAGAAAAGCCACTGGAGCATAAGTGTCAGAATTAAAACAAATTAAAATTAAAGCTCCCGCTATCTTCAGCTGAACACAACTCCACTATTCAACTGAAACATGGAGCCTTTGCATTAAATGCATTAAGAAAATTTAAAGACCTGCTTTCCACTTTTTAAATGCAACCAGTTCTTTTATTATTATTCTATTATCGGAACTATTTAAGCAGCTTTAATGATGGAACATGCAAATGGTGTGGAGTAGAGAAAATGGCTAACATTTATTTATCCTGGCTGTTCCCATGTCTTGTTGGTGCCATTAGAACAGCTCGCTGCATCCCATTCGCTCCCATTATCTCAGCTATCAGCGAAGCCCAACCAGATTCAAGCAGGGCCATAAATACTTCCCCTGGACCACATACGGCTTCCACATCATCTCCCAGGCACAGCTTAATGACAGGGAAAAAACACAATGGGTTTTTGCTCTCTTTTCCACCCTTCCTTCTCGTGCATTTCATATCGATGGCACAAAATATGTACAGAGGCAGCAACAAAGTTACATGTAGTTAAAAAGGTACATTAAACCATCATTTCCAAATTCTCTGACATGATTGATGGATGTAATCATGGTGCCCTAATGCACAATTCAGGCATCTATGTTTTACAGCACCAGGGTAACAGACCAGAAGGTACATAGGGAATGAAACAGCACTAGAGGAAGGGGGACTGCTGGCATCAACAAAGCAGAGCTGGACATACATGCCGTTTTAAATGGCGAATCTAGGAGTGTGCAGATTCCTTCATTATAGTTAATGAATCCAAGCAAATGATATTTGATGTGGTAAATGTCTGCTAGACAATTAGACATCGCAATGAGCCTCATTAAAGCTCATTTGAAGATGGCATTACAAAAGCACTCAGGTATGGCTCTCAAATGGAGGTCAAATAAATGGTCAATGAAAGGGCACTGTTTAAGAGAACATTAATGGGACAGGTCACAGGAAAAAAGGAAAAAAAATGGTTGTTTTCCAGAGTTGGAGAATAACCAAATGTAGGTACTAGCGACACTACTAACCTAAAAACACTTTCAGTTTTATGAACATAATTCAGCAGTGTTTAAGTAGCTTATCAAGTTAAAGGTAGGGTAGGCAATTTTCGGAGAGGCTAGCAATAGCGAGCTAGCTTTGAAAGCATAAGATCCCACCCTCCCTTCAGAGCGCTCTCCAAAGCCACGCCTCCTTCAAAACACGCGTACAGCAGGGAGCAAACAAAAGCATCTCGGAAGACGCCGTTAAACTACCTCATGTCTAAAAGCACATAACATTACAATAATTATCAACATAACTTAAAGAGCACTGACCTGTACCGCCTGACTGCTGCAGATTCATTTTGACATGGATAGTGATAGTGTTGCCATTGAAACACATAAGTTTGAGTCACAAACCCCTCTGAGAATGTCATGGGATAGAATCACTTCCAAACTACAATAGTTATGGCGTGAACGGAGCTTACGCTCATTTTTTTGGTTCAGGAGAAACTATAAAAGGTGGCTGTTGTTTCGCTTGCGGTGCTTGTGACTGATGTCTACCTAACTCTGCCTGAAACCAATATGTGCATATGTGTGAAAATACATACGTTGACAGGCAAGTAGGACATTGAACCAAATCAGGCCAAACACATTATGACTGGACAAACATTTTATGGTCCTACGCCTTCCACAGACGATATTATATACATATAAATACATTTAGACCACTTAACTTAGTGATTGCTATCAGTATGTGAAAAGACTTTCAACCAGCATAACAAAAAATGTTTCTGGAAAAAAATCGCCCCTGCCTTCAACCAGGTACATTTTAGGGTATGAGCCCCTGTAAAATATTCCTGATAAATTCTTGTCTAATGGTGGAAATTACTTGATTATCATGTTCCTTAATATTTCAGCAATCAATCCTGTTTTCTATGAGCAGTTTAGAATCTAGCGATTCACAAATGAGTAAAACCATATCAACATGTCAAATGGGTTTACAAAAAGGTATGAAATGGTTTGCGATTCAGTTTGATTCATTCGGACAGATCACTCATGCCCTGAATCATTTATTTATATGAATCAATATACCTGTATGACAGAAACACAAATAGCGCTGAAAGTGCAACGCTCTGAAGGCCTACTGCAAGTAAAGTCTATTTATATCCATTTATCCAAAAGAGTATGAAAAAAATGGAGACACTTTCTAAAAGGGGACACTCCAGTATTTATAAAATGCTAGAATGGTGCTGATGGATTTTATAATACAATATTTGATTTTATGATTTAAAAAAAATTATTAGCGAGCGATGATGGTACACAACCAAACATATAAACTAATATAGTTCTTCAATATATTACTCATATAATGTCAATAAATGTTCATTGTACTTTTACATTTTGATCATCAATCATAGTGGACACTCTTCGTAAGACTCGTAATAATGTTTACATATGCCATCACCAACTTTCGCCTCACCATACATTCTGATTGAATTGCTCCCCAGCAGTTCAAAACAACTGCTGTTTCTAATGTCTGAACTAATAACCAAATGCGCTCACCTCAACGACCCACAATTTCTCTCATAGCATTGAAAGTCTGATTCATTCTAGTGAATCAGTTAATCCTAAACGACCTATGAAGCGCTCAAAATTCAGATTTATTCTAATAATCTGTGATTCATTCCAATGAATCGGTTCATCCTAAACTGTCCTCTCGCTCATGTGAAGCACTGGAACGTCTACATGGTTCTCTCTTGTACATTGCATTGGAAACTTTAGAATAATTCTAGGCTGTTCATGTAAATGAACAATTAAAAATGATTCACCAATTTGACTCCCTTTTATACTCAATGTATTATATTTTCGACTCGGTTATGCAAGTTATTGTTTGTTGAATTTAGATCAAGATGCTAACTCTATAGGCTAAGCTACTTCATTCAAAATTGCAAAATTGTGCCTACAGAAGAAGATTCATTTATAAATTATATAATTGGATATTATTTATTTATAAAAACAAATTACTCCCTTAATAACTTCAAGCTACTTCTTGTTTTTAGCTTGTAGCTAATTACTTTTTTTTATATAGTCGCTTGGCTGTATTTTAACTACTTGATTAGTTTGTGGCTTGGCAAGCTACGGTTTCAAAGCAGCTTCCCTAAAACTTGTGTTTACTAGGTTCACTAAGAAAAACAATTCTTTGCTACTAATGGATTATGTGTAATCTGTCCAGGAGGTTTAGCAAACACTTAAGCTTTGTAATGACAGGATTTGGGGGATTGGCTAAGATAGATGTCATACAAACACAGGAAACACTTTCATTAGATAGGGGTGAAGAAGTAGGGAAGGAGACGTGCACCTTGACCTTTTTGAGGATTATTTGGCCCCTTGTGCACCGCAGGGGAAAATACACGGTAAACACACTGAGGTCATAGTCCTGCATTAATTTACCTCCCGTGGTGGGCAACACTCGTAGATGTGCTCAAAAACAAAACAAAACAATCATTGGTGCATCTCATTCGAAGCTTTCCATCAATCCACATTTGTTTTGCCGGCTGATGCACATCATCCTCACACAGGAAAATCATGCACTATGACTCCCGTGTGCGCGAGTGTCACAGGTCTGAAAGATACTCAATGACAAGTCTGAGCTTGTCACTCAAGCAGCACTGTGGCACAATGTCATGTGTTTGTTTGGGTAATGCTTGAGAGGCGTATCTAACGCCACCCTCTAAAATGCGCTCAGGTGTTGAGGACTGTACACATTAAGACCATGAGCCTTCCTCTTCCTCGACCCAAAGACCCTGACACAGAGGACAAAGTGTGTGCCTCATTTCCTGCTCCTAATCAATGTTTACACCCATTGGCGTGGCGACAAGCGCGTAGGGGTGCATATAAATCACCAGCTGACGGCGCTGTGCAAAGCATCAAGAGATCTGGCGCTTCTCTTTTCCTCTCTCTCACCCCTTTTTACTGCTTATCTGTTTCAGTGGTGACTCTCTCTCTCTCTCTAATGGGTGCAGTGGAATTACAGCTAATTACGGATGTAAATGGACCCGAAGAGTGACAAAGAGCCTGCTTGTAATTCCACTCTAAATTGTCTCTTACCTCAGCAGAAAATTTATCACAGGAGACAATGTCAACTTTTACAGGGAAGGGCTATTTGCATTTGCGCATTCATTAGCGGGGCATGATCACAGGGCTGGCAGTAATGGCAGGAGAAATGCTGCCCACCCGCTCCCCGCTCCCCACCAAGGCACCTGATAGGGGATAATCTGATAAGTTCCCCCTCAACAGTCTGCCCCCGACTCAAAGGGAGCAGGAGGATATTATGGGATGGGCGGAGAGGGATCTGACACAAATGCCTGATGTTCTGACAGCCTCTGAAAGCCAAAGTGAAGCACTGTGTAATCACATTCCATTTTACATGGCAAAAGACCAGTGAGCACAGCACCACACAAACAGACATCGAAAGGCTGAGCGCAGTCATACCCGCATCCAAGATCCATGCGGAAAAAAGACGCTCCCTACCACGTTTCCAGACGGAGCGCGCGGTGACTGGTGCGACAGGGAACCTTGTTGTGATTTATGTTGCTTTAGATATGACTGCTACTTACGCAGTAGCAAGACATCGATCTGACAAAGCAAAGCAAACAATAAAGAGGGAAGGAAGATGATGTGCTTAGTGAAGTGAAGAAATGGAAAGTGTACCTATAAGAGCTAATTATCTGCACACATAATTCTTCAGGTTAAGACAGGGGGCTTGAATGCAGGCCAGCAGGCTTGGGTTCTGGGAGATGACTGTGTCAAAGGGCAGGAATGAAAGGGGGGAACTGCGGAGACCCCGGCCAACCAGACAAAAATGCATTATGGCAGAAAGATACATATATCCCAAAGACTAGTAGTCAACTAAATCACATATATCCACGGTTCTTACATTTTTTGTGAACCTATGAGGAGATGTGTTGTGCACCAGCCTTTTGTTTTCCAAAAATAACTTTCGTTGCATTCAAGTTTTCGATTTTTTTTATCAACATTTGATCAGTTCATGCATTCCCCATAAGTAAACCAATTACTTTGGCATTGTTAGCATTATGCTAACTGATTGGTAGACAGGTGCGGATTACAAAGTTTAGTTCATTCAATAAGTTAACCTTAATCCCAAATAAACATGTAATAAAATAAAAGAGGCTTTGAAATAAGAGAGCTGGCGATTATAAAAGCTGCCGCAGGAACTCACAACTTTTACAGCGCTCTATAACAATCATTGAGTGGGTTCACAACCCACAGTATGAATACAGATAGCCCATTACAACCCAACCTCCAAAGGCAGTGAGAAAAAAACACAAAAAAACCATTATTTGCTATGATTATTATCCTATCTTTTGGATTCATTCCTTGCTATAACTGTTTGGAGGTTTTAATTATATGTACACTCTGGGCGGTTAGCTTTGTGTCGTTAATAACAGCATATAAAAGCAACAGAAGACAACCGCTGACACTTTTAATAGTTGGAGAAACAAGATACAATATGCCAGTGGTGCCAGGAACAGCTCTACACTTCAAGAGAGCAAGAATACATCAAAAGCACAAACATTAGCACAACATAAAGGAGGTACAAGGTCAATGGAAGATTACTACATTCCGTCAGGATGTTCCATAACAGGTGATACACATAATGACATCACCTTAAAACCATGAAAGACTCACTTACCTTATTAAACATACTTCAACATAATTCTGGAACCATTATTTTTAAATGAATGCTCTAAATCAATTGAATTACAGTATAACTGTTTGAGTGGTTGAGGGGGAAGATGTTAGCTAGCCTATTACATGCAATCTTTGCTATTTGTTCATTCACTGTTTTTTGCACTTGCATGATTTATGTAACTCATGAATTCATAGAAACTTCTGAGAACACTGTATGCCCATATTAACAAGGACTTGCATTCTGGGAAAAGATCCAGTAGAACATTGGCAGCCAGTTTACTGGGACATGTCCTGGCACTACAGTGGAGTGCTAAACAGTGTTTATTTTCTCTACTCACAATCGCACCACGTTGTCCATGTTAAAATGCTTATAGTAAAATGCTTATAGTACATATATATATACTATAAGCATTTTAACATGGACAACGTGGTGCGATTGTGAGTAGAGAAAATAAACACTGTTTAGCACTCCACTGTAATGCTGATATAAATATATACAGAAACTAATTATAATTTAAATAATTTTAAATTACTTACTAATTAAATTACTAATTTTAACATTATAAGTACTACTATTTATCCAACGTACATTGTAAAATATGTCCATTCACTTCCATGCAAAAGACTGAGATTGATAAGATTCTTTAATGCGTTTTAAGTCTGTTATACTCACCAAGGTTGCCTTTATTTGATCAAAAATACAGTAAAGACAGTAATATTGTGCAATATTTTAAAAATTTAAAATAACTGCTTAAAATGTAAATGTAAAATGTAAAACTATTTTAAAATGTAATGTATTCCTGTACTGGCAAAGCTGCATTTCAGCATCATTACTCCAGTCTTCAGTGACACATGATCCTTCAGAAATCATTCTAATATGCTGATTTTCTGCTCAAAAAGCATTCTTTTTATTATCAATGTTACAAACAGTTGTGGTGGTTAATATTTTTGTGGAAACTGGGATACATTTTTTTTAGTATTCTTTAAAAAGTTCATAAGAACAGACTTTTTTTGACAGAAATATTTGATACATTATAGATTTAAACATCATAAATGCCTTTACTGTCGCGTGTGATAAAATAATGCATCCTTGTTAAATACAAATATTCTGACTAACAGTAGTTGTATTCATACAGTATATATTCAGACAATAAAAATAATCTATTTAACAATATAAATTACAAAATATGTCAATTTAATAGCCTATATATACACACAGTATATATTCACTATTCATTAATGTACATAATAAAAAAATCCATTCAAATGCTGATATAAATGCTTTATGTTTTTATATTTTAAGATGTCAATATAACCAAAATAAAGGAATAAAGCATAAAATAAAAGACAACTAATTGTGCTTTTGTATTCAGAGTACTGCATCAGGGAGGTTGCATTGCTGATCTGCTCTAGTTAGTCATTAGACAGAAGCAGAGCATTCCACTTCCTCAGCCTTTTGGCAGACATGCAACTGTGCACTTGCTGGCGTTCCGACTCTGCCGCATCTGAAGCTTGGGCTCACACAGCTGTACAAACAGCGCACAGCTCCGAGCGGCCATCTTGACTAAAACGTTTATGGGATGCCAGCAGTCGTAATTACGCTTTGATTTGTAGATGCTCGTTCTGCGCCTTTATCTACCCGTGTCAAGAGTCACTGATAGAGGGGAAGTAGTTTGCCCGGCCCACTCCGTCGGAATTCAAAGTGCTCACTAATTTCAAAGGGCGATTCATCTCCCTCCTCTTTGCATTAATTCATGGATGCCGCTCGTCGCTGTGCTACAAGAGATGGGTCCGGGCTGGGCGACCGGGACCCCTGCTTTCCGAGCACATGCGGTAATCTCAGGTCTCCTCTGCCTTTCGCTGACCCGGCTGCCCCGGCAAGTGTCTAGGGCCACTCTCCCCTCACACTTTCATCAGAATCCTATTTCCTCCCCTGTAAGGAGACCCGGGCTGAAACACTACCTTTCATACTACTGATTTTCAGTGCACATGATGGATGAGTCCCACTCCGACTCCCTCAGCCTGTCTATCAGACTCCTGCGATTAAAACGTACAAATGGCCGTTGCCCCCCTTTCCCAGTCACCTCCACTGCCCCTTCATCCCCTTCCCGCATCACACTCTCTCTCCACTCCCGCTCTAAAGCCCCAAACACCGCTATTCATCTTGCTGAAAAAAACATCATTTATTTTGTACTTCCCTGATAATTTACTTTTTTCTTTCTTTTCCTTTCTACAGGAATTCTCCATTTCCCTATAAAATGAAAATTCATCTAGAATTACATCTTATGTCATCATTATGTTTATTAAGCGTGGATGATGTATATGAACAGCGCTGGCTTGCCGCTGAGTGCTTAATGATGCATAAGATTAAGCCGAGGCTCTCAGCTGTGCTGTGACTCCCCTCTGGTTCCCATGCTGCAGTAGCATGCTGGGAGAACAAGCTCCAAACGGCCATCAGGTGAATGGAAATAGCACTTTGTGTGTGTGCGCGCGTGTGCATGTGTGCCCATCTATCCTGAATTTTTTTTTCTTTTTGCATGTGAGCGCATGACAGAAAGAATAAAAGAACAAAAGAGGAAATAGATCGCATTTGGAAATCTCCAACCCGCAGTTTGTCCAGATGCATTACATAAAACAATGTTGTCTCAGTTCCACTTTGTCTCCGTGTCCCTCTTTCTCTAAACCACCCACATAAGAGAGAAGCTCTTTTCTGTCTCCCCATATCTGGCTCTCACTCTGTCTTTTTTCGGTCTCTTCATCTTTCTTCTCTCCGTAGCCAGACTAGCGCGCTCCGGCATTCTCTGACAAAAACATTATCCTTCTGCTGCTAAACAATCCAATAAAGCTCTCTACGGGGAAGAACTTAACCTCTTGTCTCGTCTGCTGATGCTTTTCCAACCACGTGACGCCTGCTACAGTAAATTCAAATCATTAGTCTTCTCACCCCCATCAAAAAAAGGGAAAAAACTTCTATTAGTAATGGAGACCTCGTAAGAGACCTTCCTCTGAGAGGACTGCCTTCCCAATTCCCAGTGGAAAAATCCAGCGCAAAAAACTAATTCTACTTTTAATAATCTGTCATGAGGACCAGAGGCAGTCATAAATTATGTGGGGAGCATGTGCGAGAGCGAGCCACAAGAGGGAAATCGGAGGAGGGAGGAGAAAAAAAAAAATCAAAGCCCAAGTTTGACAAAGTTTGCTGAAGATAAATAATAACTTACAAACAGGATTAGTTGTAAAGTCACAGGCGAGCGCACAGCCGAGCGCTTCCCATCAGCCCATGCAGAATGAAGAATTTACAGCTACACCTGTCATTAGCTCCCCCCCATCTCATTCCTCTTTCCAATGCAGCCCCCCCTTTTTCATATTCATTATCCCTCTGCGTTCTTTTCCTCACGTTCTGTCTTTTATCATTAACCCTTTGTGGGAAGCCCACGATAAAGGTCCCGAGGATGTGTGGGAGGACGGGGAGAACACACTGAGAAAACGGCCAGGGTAAATAAAGATGAGAAACGTGGCAGACGTTCACGGACTTAATCGCTAGCTGAATGAGTTTGCGGGGGTCTTAACGACCGCCTCCAGTCACCCAGGCGCTTGGGCCGATTCATCAATGGGATATCAATGGGAATCATCCACGGGGGATACTTCCGTGATGACTGTGTGCGTATGTCGCCGCGTGTTGGGAATAGACGGGCTAGCGGCTGCAGGCTGTGCTCTTTGTCCCTGTGTCAATATCTCTGCAAACTATCGACATGCATCATAATCCTGCCTCTCGATCAAGCGCAGACTAAAGAACAATCTCCATTAGATGACGGCGCCGAGGTTGGGTGATAAATGCCCCCTGACGGTGGGGAAGGAACTGCGTAAAATAAAGAGGCATGTTCCTACATGTCTTGTCAAAATTGTATTGATTTAATCATCTACAGAACCACACATTCTTGGCTACTGTAGCGTGCAGTAACCTGGGCTCAGTTTGCAGTCGCCGGGCACACAGCGCTCTCCCTCATTGGCTTTGCAGGTGATGAAATACACAAGGAACGGATCTCTAATTTTTTTCCCTCCGATGTTGGCCCAACAAAAACACTGGCAATCCCATTTCATTTCTATTTAGAGGCTGAGGAAGTCTATATATAACACTCAAGCCTAAGCACCTCGCTGGTGACATATCCAGCGAATGGGGGTGGATAAATAGCTCTAGTTCTTCATCACGGAGACAAAGCCGGTGTATTCCCCTGGCCGGAGAGCGGCGGCCAGAGGTCTGCCCCGCTTATTTAACAGCAGGTGTTTGGAAAAACGCTCACCTTGGGAAACAACTAGATGCTCTTCTCCCTCAGCTCCCAAGTAAACAATCAATCTGAGGGGTCTGGAAGTCGTGTCCCTCCGTGGGACAAAGTCATTGAAGCAGGAACTTCTTAGTCAGTCGAATTATCGCGCTGTGATCATCCCCCCACAAGAGTTAGACTGCTAAATCTTGCTCTGTTGAGGAACACAGACAAAAAATACATTCTTGATCAGTACTAAAGTACCCTTTAATTTCCCAACTGGGATCAATAAAGTACTACTACTACTACTACTACTACTACCCAACATTCAAATCCTATTGGAAGTCACAGTGTCTTAACTATATTTTAAATATGCACAAGACATCTTAAATTGCAACAACAAAAACATTAAGCTGTTGTAATAAAATGAGTAATGACGAGACTATGCATCCGGAAAGCTATTTTTAGTCATAGTGCCAGCTTAAAATCCTCCATAAAAACTTTTAGTGGAACAGTTCACTACTCATAATATAAAAAAACAGGTAAAATGACCTAGATGGAAATGAGATTACTGATTCCTACTGAAACACATGGCTCAGAAAGTCAAGTCCTCAATTTTCATCCGTTCTTCAATTCCAGCAAAGGAACTCAATCATATTGGGACAGTAATACAAGCCAAGGACAGCTCACTCATTCTCAATCCTGTCCTGGTTAGAGGAACGCTTGCAGAGCACTAAAACACTGTGTGTTCAATTCAAATGGGAGAAGGCAGAGGCCAGCTAGATTCACCATGATGTCTGTGGTCTGATAGATCACCTTCCTCAGTAAGGACAAAGAGAATGAAGATGACTGTGCTGCCAGCCACAATACAGATGAGACCAACACCTCTGAGTAAGTGGAACACTAGCTGTCTGACTGTCCATTTGTTAAACCTCAGACAACAAAGACAGAGCAGCTAGAACATTGCTTACATGGTGACACAATCATTGGTGACAAAAAAAAAAAAAACTATGCTTAGATTCAGTAACAAATTTAAGGATAGAAATATTTTTTTTCTCTTTCAGCCTGGAAGACTTAATAGTTAAGTATGGCATCAGCTTTGTCTCAGATGTTTCTAGAAAAAAAAAAAACATACTTAATATACAGTAGAACTCAAATGAATAGCATAGCTCAGATTAATCAGTTTTGGAGGAATTAGATTCTAATACTTTTGAAATATCAGGCTTTAATTTGAAGACTCTGATGTTTGAGCAGAACAGATGTTGTTGAGATCTCTTCTGTAAGACGTAAGATTATTTCTGGGTTCTGTTTTTTTATTTTTTAAATAGAAATGTACAGATGCTGGTCATATAATTAGAACATCATCAAAACATTGATTTATTTCACTAATTCCATTCAAAAAGTGAACCCTGTATATTATATTCATTCATTACACACAGACTGATATATTTCAAATGTTTCTTTCTTTTAATTTTGATTATTATAACTGACAACTAAGGAAAATCCCAGATTCAGTATCTGAGAAAATTACTTAATACCAATACAAAGAAAGGATTTTTAGAAATCTTGGCCAACTGAAAAGTATGAACATGAAAAGTATGAGCATGTACAGCACTCAATACTCAGTTGGGGCTCCTTTTGCCTGAATTACTGCAGCAGTGCGACGTGGCATGGAGTCGATAAGTCTGTGGCACTGCTCAGGTGTAATGAAGAGCCCAGGTTGCTCTGATAGTGGCCTTCAGCTCTTCTGCATTGTTGGGTCTGGCCTATCGTATCTTCCTCTTCACAATACCCCATAGATTTTCTATGGGGTTAAGGTCAGGCGAGTTTGCTGGCCAATTAAGAAGAGGGATACCATGGTCCTTAAACCAGGTACTGGTTGCTTTGGCACTGTGTGCAGGTGCCAAGTCCTGTTGGAAAATGAAATCTCCATTTTCATAAAGTTGGTCAGCAGCAGACAGCATAAAGTGCTCTAAAACTTCCTGGTATACGGCTGCGTTGACCTTGGACCTCTGAAAGTACAGTGGACCAACACCAGCAGATGACATGGCACCCCAGACCATCACTGACTGTGGAAACTTTACACTGGACCTCAAGCAACATGTATTGTGTGCCTCTTCTGACGTTGTCTGTTGTTCAAGAGTGGCTTGACACAAGAAACGCGACAGCTGAAACCCATGTCTTGCATACGTCTGTGTGTAGTGGTTCTTGAAGCACTATTATCTATTTTTTTTTTTTTAAATATGAGGGAAGAACAAAACACTAAACTTGGTTAAGGTACTTATTTTGACAAAATCAGGCAAACTACAAACTACAGCTGCAGATTTAATTTTACTATGCAAAAAACAAAAATTTAAAAACAAAATCTCACTGGGAAAAGCATGCACTGACTACAACATAATCAAGTTTATCAGTTTACTATTTCATTGACTCCAAGCACAATTATGCAATTTGCTTATAAAATTGTTAACATTTTTTTTTAATAATATTTGACTAAAGGGGAAAGATTTTCCAACACGTTATGTGTATTAAAGGGATAATTCACCCAAAAATTAAGTAAGAGTTTCTTTCTTCCGTTGAACACAAAAGAAGATATTTTAAAGAATGTTGGTAACCAGACGGTACCCATTGACTTTCATAGTATTTATTTTTCCTACTGTGGAAGTCAATGGGTGCCGTCAACTGTTTTGCCTACTAACACTCTTTAAAATATCTTCTTTTGTGTTCAACGGAAGAAAGAAAATTATACAGGTTTGGAACAACATGAGGGTCAGTAAATGATGGCAAAATTTTCATTTTGGGGTTAACTATCCATTTAATTATTGCTTAATTTATTAAATTATTATATTAATTTGCATACTTATTTATATACATTATTTTCTCAATGTTTCTAAATAGACAACCCACAATTATATTTCTTGACAGTGTCATAATTTAAAAGACCATATAAAGACTTTCAGTGGGACTTTAGGCACAATTGGAAGAATAGCACCTTTAAGTTCTGCCAAGTTTCTTTATTCAGGCACAGCAAAACGAGATGTAGCAGAGTGGGGTGGGGGTGAGCTTTCACTCTGTGTGTGAACAGTAGTCATATATTACAGTGCTGCTGGATCAGCCAGGGCAGTAACTCATTCTGTTCCTGCTGCATGTTCCATCCTACCTTCCTGCCAAGGAGTCACTTCAGAAGGTCATCCCTTTCATCAAGTATTCTATTTGCATCCAAAATTGTATGTACATGAAAAATGTGCTGGAGTGTTTGCCGAGGCCCAGAGAGGTAGATGAAATTTCTGTAGCCTGATGCACGCTAACCTTTGCAGATGGCACCGCTATTGCTGAAAAATGGATTGCTTAATAAAGCATATCATCCGACATATTTGCTGCTTGGCTGACCAAATAGAGGTTGTTTTTTGCACAAATTTCTTTGTCAAATTTGTCAATGTTCATGTCATTTTTGTTTTAGGTCATGGAATGCGGCGGAAATTCCAAGCGTGTCATGCAGGACCAATTTGTAGCCGCTTCTGGGGATGAACCGATATTTTCCACAAGGTTTATTCCATAATAAGACAAAACTGGGTCCTGGCTCAACGAGAATTTCTTTATGTATTTCTGATTATTGCCTGGCCAGTGGTGGGCAGGGCGGACTGTGATAAAAACCAGCCAAGCTGATTAATAGGAACATCATAAGAATATTACCGATAGCACCTCATCTTATATCTGTGTGTAATTTAGTCTGTCTTTCTGGACATGCCCATGTAATTATGAGCAGCGGCTCGAGCAAGGTGGAACGTGCTAAGGCACGGAAACTGACTAAAGGAAGCATCTTAATTTCGAACCTAGTGAAAGCCATCGTTGAACATCGTATTCAAAGTACACCATAAAAGTGAAAAGCAAGTGATGAATGGCCCATGCCAGCGTGTGCCGCTTTCATACTTTCGCCTGCTCTAAAGTGTACGCCACTTTGAGACATCTGATACAGAAGAAGCTCCCCAGACTCTGTTTGTGAATGTCTTTCATCAAACTTGCATATGAGAGCAGCCACGTGCTACATAGGCTCTTAGCCACACGCTTTGCCTCCTCTGATGGTCCGGCCAACCAATCCATCTTCCTGAGTGCTCCCACAGATGAGAAGTGGGCACTAGGCGCTTTCGTCGCTGAGCTACAGCAGGAGATGAATTGGAGTGCCATAGCCCACCTCCAGACTGTCCCAGTATAGCAATCTGGACCCCAACACTGTGCAGTGAGAGACGGTCTTATCCTCCCATCCGCTTAGAGAGGAGGCAGACTCACCCAGCCCCAGGAGGCCCAGGAAGCACGGAGGCGGCCAGAACACTGCCTGCTGGGGCCTTCCACCCATTCACACAGCCAGACCATGGGAGGTGAAGCGGACACATGGATCTCGAGGCTACTGCAAGATGCTTTGATTGTTGTCCTGCTGACGATATCCGACAACGTACTAAAGTGAAAGACGACAGAAGTTGCATCAACAACATTGATCTGAAAGTCAAAGCAACTAATTTGTTGTCCCACTGTGAACATCAAAAAAATATTTGAAAAGTAGAGCCCAACAACCATACA
Organism: Gobiocypris rarus; assembly: GCA_023029165.1. Lineage (NCBI taxonomy): Eukaryota > Metazoa > Chordata > Actinopteri > Cypriniformes > Gobionidae > Gobiocypris > Gobiocypris rarus. The sequence continues at coordinate 21,927,067 of CM040927.1, read as the reverse complement.
CCCGGTCTATTTTGGAATGTTTTATCCTTTTAAATGCAACCAAAAAGCCATATTAACATTAACTATATAAAATATATGGAGTTAAAGGAAAAAATATAAATAATTATATAGAAAAAATATACATAATATAATAAAATAGACCATGTAAAGCCTGACGATTAAAAATAGAAAAAAGAAATAAGCAATCTGTTGCAGTTGCTGATATTTTATGGTCAAAAAGTAAGATGTCTTAGTAAGATGATATTTAAATGCTTAGTTTTATGATCAAAGCTCTGTACTTTTCATAGTAGGGGGCAAAGCATATAATGCAACGCAATATTATGATGATTGAGAAATGTAAAAATAAATATTACTCGAAAGCCTCATGTACCATATTTAACACATTTTAACATGCTTTTTCTTAAAAAATATGTATGGCTAATTTAGTAAACCTACGCTGCTTCAGTCCAGTAAGTGTTCATCCTGAAATATTAATAGCCATACAAAATATAAGCCGTATTTAAAAAAAAAAAAAAGACTTCAGAGGACAGATGTGTGCAACAGGTTTTTCCATCAGTAAAGTTTTCATCATGTTGATCATTTAGGCCTTAGAAATTTGTGAATGAAACATAATGCAGCGAGCTTTATTTGTTTAATAATTCATTTTCAATGACATATAGTAATCTGGCCACAACCTTAAAACATGCTTTTAGGTCTCTATTTAAGAAATCAACGTTTAAGTAAAATTTTTATGATCAAACACATAAAATGTTAAATTATTTGATCAGCACCCCAAAAAAACTCTGGAGTCACGGATATGGACCCAACAGCCTTGCATGAAAAATTCAGCAAAGTAATAATTCATGCTATGCTAAACAATTCTTGTAAAATGTCACTTCAATGTTTGCAATTAATTTTTAAAATTAATAAGCTATATTTAGACTAAGGAATCAAACTAATGAAACTCGTGATACACAAACAATGAATCATGGTGCTACCTAGAATGATGGGAAGGTAATTGAAGTAACACACTGCCGAGATGCTTGCACTTTGACCACGTAATGCTTCATTTATGTGAAGAGAGATAACTTGGGTAACAGATAGACACGTTAAGGAAGGAAAACAAACAAACCTGATCAGCCAGACACATGGAAACATACAGTAGCTACACACGAATGTTTAGATGAATGAACACACAAGCACCAAGTGACTTGCATGTGTAGGCTATCGAATTTATATTGCGCCCTCGCTGGGAAATTCTCAAGGGAAAAAAAAGCACAGCAACTAAATACCTGACCCCTGTCAAGCTTTGTAAAAAGCCTATGTCCTGTCCTTTGGCACCGGGCTACTGTCAGTCTTTCTCTCTTGCTGATAGCATCAGGGAGCAGGGTGGCCAGACACGCAAGACAGGGAGCAAAAGTTCTAGAGGAGGACGTTGTGTTATATTACCTCCTCTGTCTGGTATCAAGTGTCCTCCATCTGATGTTAGGCATGGCCCTCTGATCAAAAGGCCTCCTGAAGCAAAGGATCACTGTCTAAGGAGAGCTGCTACAGGTAAGAGTCCAGACAGAAAACATTGCCATGCCTCTTTGACACTACTGCTAGTCCGAAATGCAGTTAAGCCCTTGGGAAAATGCATTTTCAGCACTGTCTACATGCAACAAATCTTGTGATAAATTGTCTCAGAGAGTCAAAAAATGTTTAAGACACAAAAATGAAAATTCTATAATCATTTACTCACCATATCATTCTAAACCTGCATGACTGACTTACTTCTGTGAAAGACAAAATCTAATATTCCAATATGACATTTTATTAAACAAAAGTTTAGATATGTTTTTTCAAAGTATTACACATAAATATTCTCATTAATATATAACATGAGTATAAAAATATAAAAGTGTTTTTAAAAAAATAAAAATTGCTGTAAAAGTAATATTATGTAAAAAAAATTAAAAAATAACAATAATCAGTGGTTAGTTTGGTAAAAATGGCCATTTTTATAATTCAACGTAATTACAATCAATGGGTACTGGAACTTCAAAAAGAATGCAAAAGCACCATAAAAAGTGTAGTTTAAGTACCATAAAAATAGTCCATATTCCTTGTGCACTATATTCTATTCTATATTCGTCTTATGGGGCCATATAAAAGTATATGTTCAAATTGTATTAAATTTTCACAGATAATCTTCCTATCCAGTTAGCTGTTATCACTAGGCCAGTTCGTTAAAGGGTAAGTTCACCCAAAAATGAAAATTTGGAATTAATGACCCTCATGTCATTCCAAACCCATAAGACCTTCGTTCATCTTCAGAACACAAATGAAGATATTTTTGATTAAATCTGAGAGCTCTCTGACCCCTCCATAGACAGCAATGTAATTAACACTCTCAAGGCCCAGTTAAAATAGCCTATGTGACAGTGGTTCAACCTTCATAGGATTATAGGACGACATTTTCTGCGCAAAAAAAAACAAAACGACTTTATACAAGAATTTTGTTCTAGCCTGTGTCAGTCTTTAAATTGTAAACAGTGCAGTGCTTTCGAGCTCTACAGCAGTTCACGTGATAACACCACAACGCATGCGTTACATTTTTTAAACATTTTTAAATACAGTCATTCCGAAATTGTTAAATAATAGTCATTGTTTTTGTTTGTTTTTGTGCACAAAAAGTATTCTCGTCGCTTCATTAAATTGAGGTTGAACCACTGTAGTCACATGGACTATTTTAACAATGTCTTTACTACCTTTCTGGACCAAAAAATAAATAAAAATCTTCATTTGAAAAAAAAATAATTATTCATTCATTATTCAGTTATTCAAGTTGGAACGACATGAGGGTATATATGTATATTATATTTGATTATAAAGCACTATTATAACAGAGCAATGTTTATTTTACTCCAATTTATTAATTTTATTCTCATCTAACACATTGTGGATTACATTGTTTTTCTTTTGCAACTGGACGTTTTCTATATAATGTACTTCTATCATTAAAATACATATGTGATGCATCTCAGCTTAAAAGAAATGTAGAAGCAAAATGGCTAAACATAAAAAAATTAATGTATACAGCCATATTAACTTTGCAAGCACAAGCACAAACACTTTATCATTTATAATTTGCATCAAACAAACAATATAACTTTGTTCACAAAACTATATAAACTGATTAAAGGTTAAACAAAATGATTGCACGATTCAATGCTCGGTTGAGAATGTCTTTAGTTGATAATACACGGGGCAACTTTTTGAGCAATGTTGCCGAGCGATGTTGCTTGGGCACTTTCCCATTTAACAGGCAACACATTTCTATCTGGATACTTTAGATTGGTCATGGGCCCTGTGTCTCACCTGTTTGCCCGCTGCCCAGCAATATTGTTTAAAAAGTTGCCCCGTGTATCAGACCAACATGGTCAAGATTTTCAGTGAATAACAACATAAATTCCAGTATGTTTGTCAATTAGAATCACATGCACATGATTATACTACTTCCATGTTGCTTTTGTGACCTCTTGCAAGGAAAAGTGCAGAAGAAAGCAAGTCATAAGTTTGGAGTTCATGAGTAGGAGTAAACGGTGACAGAATTTTTATTTTGGGTGAGTTAACCCCTTAAATCTATGAAAACATAGAACAAATCTACGACAAAAGCTCCAACTAAGTTCAGAGTAGTGTCTGCCTTCATGGCGCCAGCGTCCATACATTTGTCTCCGGCATACATTTATCACCCATCTCCAATCATCTGTGGCTCACGGTGGTGCCGTGAACCCAGCATGTAATCGATAGACAGATACACACTCTTCATATGTTATGGTGTGGGGACAATATCTGTGCACTTCCCGTGCCATTTCACAGTTCAGCCTTCCAATTAACCTGCCCATGTTACCACGCCAATCATGGGGGGGTGGCTTTATCGACAAACAGCATACAAAGAATAATGCTGTTAGGATGATGTAGCTCACTGCAGGGGGGCTCCTCTCCGGCTGGCGACAGGGAAGTTTGCTCCAGTCATTTATCAAGTCCTGGCTGGCCACCGAAGGGCTGCCCTGTCCCCTCGGTCCGCTTGCCACTCCTGGGGGAGGGGCAGCGCGCAATATGTGCACTTCAGCGGTGAAGAGAAAGTGCTGATATGCCCAGCGCCGCTAAGTTTGATGGATCTGTTGTTGTCATTTGCCCGTGCGCCGTCCCCCCTCCACAAAACAAAAGGAATCATTAACTCTTTTGTGCCGCTCAGGAGTTTTATAGGTTCCAGATAATGCAGAAGGAGATGGGCTACAGATGGGGTCGGCTACGGGAGGGGGGGACTTGCGTTCACAGGCAGGCCACGCTAAGACTCCGCTCTCAACATGCATGGATGGATCCGCACAGAGAGCTGATTACAGGATGATTTAGTGACTGCTGATATTGCCTCTCTCATCCTCACACCCACACACACAAAAACATACATATGTATTTCTCTCAAAACTCAGATGTTAACTTACATCTATAGATTTCATTCCAAACTCATATTACTTTCTTTTTTATGTGGAACAGAAAAGAAGCTATTTAGAAAAATGTTTTTGTCCATACAATGAAAGTCAACAGGGTAGTGTTGCTTTTGTTAATTATTAACAAATAAAAACTCTTACATTTTTTTTACATTTTGGTTATTTAAATAAAGTATAAATATTAGATGGAAAAACTTAAACTTGCCTTGGCAACTACCTGAAAATATTGAAAAAAACGAATGAAAATATTTCAGAAACAACAACTGCATAAAAATAAAAATGAAACGTATATTTAAAATACTATAATATTATTTAAATAATACTACAATAACACTGCAATGGAGTCTAAAACTTTCAAGCTTAAACATCACTGTGACGGTAGTGAAATTAATACATTTTATGTCTTCTAAAGAGTCACTTAATATACAACACAAGTCTTTAATCACCTTCTAATCAAACCAAAATATTGATCAACACACACATTTACAGACGACATCAAATATGGCAAAAAGAACCGTCAATCATCAAAACTCTTTAGTTCTCGCACATCATGTGACCGAACATCATGAGCTTTTATATCTGCGTATGTGGTGGCATGTATGTATACCTGCGTTGATCAATGCTTTAATTTTTTAAGTAAATAAAACAATTCAAAAGACATACAATATAACAATCGAGTCACATGGATTCATTTTTTTGGAGCTTAAAAGTTTTGGACCCCTTTGTCTTTCCCTGAATGGACAAAAACTGCTGAAACATTCTTTAAAATATCAACAAAAGGGTGATTAAATAATGCCAGAATTTTCTTTTTTGAGTGAACTATCCCTTTAAAATCAAGCGGGTGTATCTGACCATAGGATTATGAATAGTAATGCTACACTATTATGAGCTATCCAATGATGACCCATCAACACTGAGCTACAAACCAGCCCTCACAATGAAGCCCCTTTTGACTTTGTGTGATGGCTGAATGTATTCATTCTGTAAATCCTGGCATGAAGTCTAGTGGACTGCTGGGCTCTCTATAGCAATCTAATTGTGAGCACGCCTCCTTTTCTGCAGTAAACATAAGTGTAATTCTCCACTCCCTATGGGAGACTGCTGTAAGATGGGTAGCACACAGCACCCAGTCTGAGCCGGGCATTTTAAAAACATGCAAAGTAATTCACGGCATTCCGAATATGCGAGCTCATTAACAGATGTAATGCAGTCAAGAGTTAAGACGGCAGAGACTATATGGTTTGTAGAGCTGCCGTGGAATAAAAACAAAATTACACAAATGAGCCGGGCCATGCAATGTGAAAAACATACAAAATACATCAATGTAAATTCAATTTATGCAAATCGAACAAATAGAGCAAAACTGAATAATAATCTACTGTACTGAGCACGAGTCTAACTAAATTATTCAAAAACAAGAAAATAATTTGCCTGTTAGGGTAAGAGGATTAAAAAAGCAATATCAAACCAATAATAAAAGCATAATCATCCTCATTCAAGCCGTTCTTTAAATGATTCCTGGTAATTAGTTTAACCCGCCACAAAAAGTCTGACGTCTGGCGACAATTTGTGGCATTTCATTCTAATTATTTATTCTTCACACAAGTCTCAAAAACAAGTTATCCCGCCTCCAGGAAGGAGATAAACTCAAACGATAGATCAATCCATTCATTTTACCATGTCAAGTCGTAACAGCCCGAGACAACATACAAATTGAGATCATAGCGAAGGGCTACTACTGCAGCCATGTGTGGACTGCTGGGTTCCAGGGGTGATTGAGAGCGTGTTTGAATGCTCAGGGCCAAACTCAAACAGCACTGTTACACTGACAAGGTCAATTCAGTGGAAGAATTCCCTCACCTCCCCCTTCTTCATACAGCTGTGCTCTTCTGGTCGCTTTGGCCAATGGCGACTTCAATATTGATTATTGTTAAGAAAACTGCTACTCAAGGAATACAATCATAAAGATAAATGATATTGTGCTCAATGTCGAGCGCAAAGACTTGGGGGGGGGGGTGTCTAAAAACCATGAAAAAGAAACATTGAAGCAAGCGAGACTTCCCGAATCACACAAGATTATTGTAAAATTAGAAGGCCGTACTGTACGCGCATACCCGTATGCAAAAGTAGGCTAAATTGCATAGGTGCTTATCACATCCTATCAGCTAACCAAACATGACTCTGCCCTTGTTTGTGAATTTCCATTTTCAAACCAAACCTAAACAATAAAAATCCTCACTCATCCATAAACCTAATCTTTCCTTTCCTTATTGCATTTTAATGAAACAGTGGTGCTTCTAAGCCTTTAATTCTTTTCATTTGTTATGTTTGGACAACTCATTAGCTGTCATTTGTTATCATTAGCCTGAAGTTTTAAGCCCTTCTCGCCCCAGAAAGTAATGCAGTTTTTTCGTTACTGAGAAACATAGCTTCTCCATTCTATAAGTTGACAAATCAAGAGCATCTGTTTAGCAAATAATAGTGAACACAGTTATTTCTGTGTTTAATTTAGTCCAATGCCATCAGTTTCTCCAACATCTGTGTTTTAAAACTTGATATTCATTATAACTTCTAAAAGTTCTCTCGGAAGCATAACCTTGCAAGACATTTGCTGGATCACGTCTGGGGTCATCCTTTTCCAAAAAAGACAGTACTCTGTCCACACCTCCAGTTTTAAGGTAAGCGTGTGCCTGATTCATTGTGTCCGACAAGAGACATGATTGATAGTTTCCTTAATCTATTCATGGTGGTAATCGAGCCCCTGTGTGTAACCTTGCATAAAAATGCAAATGAACACAAGAGAAACTGCATAAAATATGGTGAGCTGCCCAATGCAAAGATCCTGGGGGTTGAGGGTGTGCATATATAGGTTTGGAGTAAATTACAATGAAAGGTGGGGCCATTTAGGGGTCCAATGAATTTAAGTGACAGTCACTTTATAAAAATCTTTTTTTTAATTTTATTTTGTGGATTAAATTTGTGCTAGGCCATAAAGTTGTTTGCAAGTCTTACCCAAAGCTGAGAAGTCAAGCCTGTCGAGTGATCACACCTAAAATAGAGCTATGTAATTGGATGGAAGTTCTATACAAAAAAATTGGACAAAAATATGCACACTAAAATAAAAAATTAACAAATAAAAGTTTCCATTACTAAGAGGACAATTAAATAGACTACAGTAGTCAGAAAAGGTGCCAAGTTTATAGACATTCCCTTATCAGCTGTTTTTGAACTATATGTAAAAGTGGTATAGTTGAAAGGGATTGGAAAGGGAAATAATTTAACGGATGTTAAAGCCAATTCAGAGAAAGATGCAGTAGGGTTGTCTAGTTGGATCTTTATGCATTTATTTGTTTTGTTAATATAGCAAAAAGTACAGTGACAACCAATCAAACATTAATGGAAATTTAAATGTATACATTAAGAGGGAGAAAAAAGTTTTATAAATTTCCAATCAAAAAGAGCCCATCATATATTTAAGAGACAAATTGATCTGTCATCTAGTGTGTGGACAGTTGAATTCGCTAAATATCGCTAAATAAAAGTAAAAAGTAATGTAATCGCTAAATAAAAGACTATTATTTAACTAAACTAATAATTAACTAAAGTTTACTTAGTGGAAGCAGTCGTCTTAATGATAAGCTGGTCAAAGTCTCTCAAGTGCATGTTAATATCCTTTCTGTAGTTCTCCACAAAGCCTACACCGGTTTTATAAATGGGTAAAAGTATGTACATATTTAGCATATTTCTAAAAGTTTATATGATTGAGCGCGTCTGGATTGCTGAGGCATTTTGCTCATTAGGATTTTTTTCTCTAACTGCATAAATAAAGTTGATTAATTAGCAAGTCAAAATTACAGAGGATGATCAATGTAGAATACATCACTGTCACAGGAGTCACTGAATTTTTCATTTACAACGCAAGCATTCTAATTGCTGTGCTAGTAACTTCATAACATTTCCAGCCAGACTATAAAGGCATAGTTTAGTGTGTCAATCAGATTTGCCTTGTCATGTCAATTCTCCAGGAGTTCTCCTGTCCAAGGTTTGAGCTATGTGATAATACCAAAAGCACTTCCTCAAGAAAAATTCATTGACTCTTAAACTGTTCAGAGCTAGCAGATTACACTCTCATCTATTTGCACTCTAACGTTAATTTACCAATTTGAGGCATTACAGTTATAGCCTACTGAACAGGTAGGCTATGTGTCCATTAGTGATGATGAAAAGATTCTAAAGATCACCATTTACTGTGACCGCAAATGTATAAATTAACTCGACATTTAAGTTTCTTTACAGGACAAAAAGGGAAATGTATGTACATAGGCTGATGTCACTAATTTCTCTTTCTTCTTAAAGTGGCTTTACTTGCCATCTGGGCTCCATTAGCAGCTCCCGTGGGAACAGTAATGAAAGACAGTAATCACTCATAAGCAATTTACTTTCTGAATGTTTGTACTCGCAGGAAACAATATGTCGCGAAGTTTAAAAACTAATGAGTGAGATGCTCAGAGACTGACATTCCCTGTAGACACATTAAACAATAATCACAATAATAGAAGATAATTTACTCACTTGATTTTGACTCCTAAATGTCAAGTTGTTGTTGTTGTTCTGCCTGCAACACGTGTTCCACATGCAACCGCTCGACTCGGTTTAAACTAGAACGTCAAACACTATTACATTTACACTGTATTTGTGCAACAAGTAAAACAAAAAATAATAATTGTGTAACAAGTCCCAACATACGTAAACAAAAATGACTTTATATTGACTTGAAGCATATCCCTCCAAGTGAGAAAAAATAAAAATTAGGAGATAACATATTAATGTATTATGATTTTAAAATTACAACTGTAGAGTAATATAGATTTGGTTATATTTTTAGGATTACCAAAAGTTACATAGCATTTGCAACAGTTTCTCATTAAGCTACAATGGGTGGCGAAACTGTTTCTTAGAAATTCAGTCGAGCTTATCATATGTGATTTCTACACATATACGAATATGAACAATATTCAGCAACACAGTTAATCAATTCTTTTCATTGTGTACAATACCGTTCAAACGTTGGGGGTCAGAAACACGTTTTGCTAAAGAAATATATATGCCTATATTAGAATGACTTCTGAAGGGTCATATGATACTGAAGACTGAAAATTTCAGCTTGAATAAATAATATATTTTTAATAATCTATAATAATATAAATAATATATTTTAATTAATAATATATTTAAAAAATATATTTTAATTCGAATTTTAAAATATATTAAAATAGCTGCTAAAACAGTTTGCAGCCTACATTTTAATAATATTTCTCAAGATTACTGTTTTGCCATATTTTTGAACAAATAAATGCATTTTGTCAAAACATCGTAGGCCTACTGACTCCAAACTTTTGAATAATAGGCTACGTCAATTAAAAAAATACAGACAAAACAGAAAGTTTGCACTGACCCATCAAAAACTTTTAAAAGATTTTGATTGATATCTTATAAATGTTATCTCATAAAAATGTAACTCATAAAGGTGTGCAGGGAATGAAGATGTGGGGGAGGACACGTACGTGTGTGTGTGTGTGTGTGTGCATGTGTGTGTGTGTGTGTGTGTGTGTGTTGTGGAGGTAAAGTGGTCTGTGGCAGCTCACTGTGACCAGTTCCTAGTGGTCAGTGGTCCAAATCCAAGAGACTAGATTGAATTTATTGCTACTGGGGTAAAGGTAACAAATACATGCAATATAAAGAGGTAGATGGTGCTATTATTCCTAGATGGATTTTGAGCCCATCTCAAAAAGCAATCAAATGGAATAGATTGATACTGTGAGCAATATCATTATATCATCATATTTTAAGTGAACATCAGCACCATAGTGGAATACGACTGGGTGCACTTTAAATCTGTGGGGAAAAAAAGTATGATGTAAAGAGTTAAGACCTACAACCGATATATTTCACCTATATATTACAAGTTAGGCCAATGCATTGCACCTTCAGCAGTCTTATTCATGCCTAGACCTTTGCATAATTAGAACGTGTCCATGCAGTAATCTTCTTCACTTATTTGATGTTTTGCAAGTGCATGTGAAAATATCTTCATCAGCCAAGGCAGTCAATAGGGATATGTTGGGATGCCGCGAAGGCCAGAAGAAAGGTTACATGAGGTCATGTAGAACGACTTTCTGTGACAGCGGCCTCAGATCCCCCTCCTCTCTAGACACGGCCATGCTAAACAATAGCCAGCGAGGAAATTAAAAACAAACAAAGTCCCCGTGGCAACTCCAGTGTCACCACAGCAGATCCTCTCATCACCACGGATACGGAAACATCAAAGGAGCAGCAGTGTGGTTAAAGAAGATGACCTCACACTCAGACATCAACAAAGGCTTGTTATACAGTTACAATGGACCACAGGAGCACAATGAATTTTAACGTGTTGAATGTGTTGTAAAGGTGGACTGAAAAGATGTGATTACATACAGCAGGTTCAGGGAATAAGCACCTTGCAAACATAAGCGGTGCACATCTTGAATAATAAATATATAAATGCAAATATTAGATGTTAATATATTTCTAAGATCTGCTATTTGTAATTTGAATGCACTACCACTAATAGCAAACGATGCAGCAAGTTCTGTGAATCAGCAAGACAAAATGAAAATAACATTTAAATAAATAAACAAATACATTTATATATTTATATATTTATTTAAGAATTTTAACATGTAGAAAATTGTTGTAAAGATGGTTGGGAAATGCATTATTAATAGAACAAATAAATAAATATACAAAATAGACTGCACAGTTCAAAGCAACATTTTTCAGTTCTAGAAATGCAGACTTATGGACATAGACATTACAAATTTTGGCTTATATAAATCTATTTAATAAATATACTTATATCCTACATCTCTATAATAAAAGATACATGTAAAAAAAAAAAAAAATATATATATATATATATATATATATATATTTATAGGTGTTAATAGATTTATAATGTTCATTTGTCTATGGCCTGGAGGCATGAATCAGTGACATTTCAAATAACTGTTGTTATAGGCGTAATCTCCAAGGGAAAATGGTGCAAAAGCAGAGAGAAGATTTAAGTAAATGACTGTGTCAGCCTCTATTTATTTGTGACATGACTGCCGGAGGCAGAGCCCGAGGGTAACCATTAGGACTTGGACCATAAAGGAGTCAAATGCAGAGCTATTGCTGAAAAGTTAGTATGTAATGCAGCAACTTATCAGTAAAGTGTTCCCTGTGGAGAAATAGAGAGAAAGAGGGAGAGAGAGGGAGGCATTATGGGAAATGAATGCCATGCACTAGCACCTTAGGCCAAATGCATCCACTCTATTAGAGTTATTATCCAAAGCCAAGAGGATCATTCAGAAATGGTCGGTCAGTGTCCCCGCAAGACAAATAATTTGAACCATAATAGCTTATAGATTATAACTTTAAATTTGAAGTATTATACATCTGCATAAAATAATGAAGTCACCATTGAGTTCATATCGGTACGAGAGGAAGCTCAATACAATTTATTGCCGCAATTTAATTATAACAACATTGCGCTTATGATAATTACATTTATTTACATGAACATGCCAAGCACGGCGTTTCCTTCGGAAAATAATTTGCGTTCCATATATTTATATCTATTAAAATTTTGTGTATTTTACCGTGACACCACGGGGAGATGTAAGTGAAGATGAAACGCGAGCCTGAATTAATTAAATGACACTAATGCGGCACGGAATAGAGGACGCGGGGTCGAAACAGTTTGTAAGGTCTGCTAGACAACTGGCGCAAGTCCCTGCGGGGAGGAGATTATGATGGGTTCGGTGTCACTCAAACCGGGGGAACACAATAACTTCTCTAAACAGAGGAGAATGCAGCCTGAGGCAGGACAGCCTCTGCCAGTGCCTCTTCCTCAGAGGGGACCAGCAACCCTGGCCCTCACAAAGAATGCCTGTAATCTGCAGGTTGGCTGGGGTGATGCGGGCCCGGGCTCTGCTCTGCAGCAGGCCTGCCACTATTGTCGGCGAGCCTCAAAGATGCAGGCTGGGAGGATTTGGGTTGGGGGTGGGGAGAGATGTCGGGAGGACCTTGTGAAAGCATTGTCTGGGCATTACAATTGCACTTTTTCTAATCCTTTGTGTTCTCCTGTTGACAGTGGATATTAAGTAAGCAGTCGGACATGGAAAGGATATGACTCCCTCTTCTGTCTTGAGGCCAAGAGAGGAAGAAGGCCGCCCGGTTTACTCACTGCAGATAGAGTGAGGGCGCAAAAAGGCGTTTGAGAGATTATGCTAAAAAAGAGTCCGGGTGAAAGGGGTGGAGCAGAGACCCAAACAAAGACTGAAGAGAAATCTATGGTTGGCATGTAAATGAGCAAGCGAGAGAGATACTGCACTCGAAACAAGAGAAAGAAAGAGCAGAGACTTTTTCCATCATGGCAGACACTTTTTCTTGCTCCTCAAACAGATGCTGAGGCAGATGGTAGCGAATTAACAGAAAATGAGAGAAGAAGAAATGAGAAAGCTCGCTCATGACTGGTCCAGGGAGGCAAAACATTAAAAAATAAAGATTAAAGTGTGTGTGTCTGTGCTTCAGAGAGCGAGTCAGTGAATACAGTAGGTGATCATCCCCATATTTGTGTGTGTGTGTGTGTGCGTGTGTGTGTGTGAGAACAGAGCAGGAGGTGGGCTTGTCCTGTTAAAACAGCAGCTCAGCTGGGGAAGAAAACAGAATGGGTAGAAGAGCAGTGCTCGGAGCTACAGTGTGCAATAATAATCAGAGGCATGAAATTACAAGGGTGATATTTGTGGGACCCCAGGGTGTGGTGTACGGACTCTCCTGGAGCTCACCTGGGTCTCTCATCACATACTCCATACTTGCCCACCGTCATTAATAATCAGAGGAGCAAAGCACCCACACTGCAAGAACTGTGCCCGTATTTACATCAGCGACCTGTTTTTTGCCTGCTAATCACAGGTGGAGAGAATGTGCGTGTTAGGCAAGTGGTGCTTTTAGTAGTACTGCAAACCCTCTAACACGAGTCGTGAGCTCATATGACAGTAGGAGGTATGTGATATTTATTTTTTAATCAACATTTATATGGCATGGACCAAAAGAACCAGCAGCGAAGCATGAAAATCAATCATCAACTAGCTCAATTAAAGTTTTATCAGAGACTAGCACCCAACACCCATTCCAGTGTTTTTACTGTAAGAGATTGAAGAGAATTGAAAAGTCACATACATAAAAATTTGGTATACTACTATTTTAATTAACAATTTAAATCTATACAGTACATACTCAAACCCAAACCAGCTTTTATTGATAATACTTCACTTCACAGTAAAGCTGTGTCATTTCCGTGACAGAACCAACATTAATTGCACAAAAAGAATTGTTATCAAACAGGTTTTTTCCAAACACTCCTCTCATCTGCCATTGGTCAAACAAACCAATAGCCCCACCCCAAACTCTCACCATTGGATGAGCCACTGTTGCTATGTCAGTCTGGCTGGGAATTTTAAACAAACGGTAACACTTCATTTTAGGGTTCAATTCTCACTATTAAAGAGTTAGTTCACCCAAAAATGAAAATTAGACCATGATTTACTCACCCTCAAGTCATTATAGATGTATATGACATTCTTCTTTCAGACGGAGTTATATTAAAAATGTCAAAGCTTTATAATGCCAGTGAATCCTGTCGTTTTTGAAGCCTATACAAGTGCATCTATCCATCATATAACTTCTCCACATGGCTCTGGGTGTTAATAAAGGCCTTCTGAAGCAAAGTGGCGCGTTTGCGTAAGAAAAATATCCATATTTAAAACTTTATAGACTAAAATAACTAGCTTCTGGCAGTCATTGGTTCGCGAGTCGACTTGTGCTAAAAGAGTAACCCTTACACAATGTATAGGAGCATCGCCAGCTTTGACACCTTTCGCGGATAGGGCTGGGAAACAAACTCAAGCACCTCTTCTCTTATATCGAAACCCTCCGCCATTTCTCTTTAAAAATTCTTGTTTTAGACTTCTAATTCATGAGTGTTTTGTTTTGGTCTATCCTCTGCGCTTTTGCATTCGTCAATACGCATGCGTCAAGGGTTCAAGGGTCAAGGGTAACTCTTTTACCGCAAGTCAACTTGCGTACCGCTGACTGCCAGAAGCTAGTTATTTTAGTCTATAAAGTTTTAAATATGGATATTTTTCTTACACAAACGCACCACTTCTCTTCAGAAGGCCTTTATTAACCCCCCGGAGCCGCGTGGAGCATTTAAATGATGGATGGATAGATGCACTTTTAGGGACTTCAAAAACTACATAACCATTCACTGTCTTTGAAGAGCCAGGACAATTTTTGAATATAACTTAGGTTTTATTCATCTGAAAGAAGAATGTCATATACACCTAGGATGACTTGAGGGAGAGTAAATCATGGTCTAATTTTAATTTTTTCTTTAACTAGTTGCTTATTAGCATGCATATTACTAGGATATTGCCTGTTTATTAGTACTTATAAAGCACATTTAATGCCTTATTCTGCATGACCTTATTATACAAACCTAATACATAAATCCCTACCCAATGCCTATAATTAAACGCTACAAAAACTAGCTTACTAACTATGAATAAGCAATAAATTAGGCAAAAGTCTTAGTTAATAGTGAATATGTGTTCCCCATACTAAAGTGTTACCAGACAAACAAATAATGTTTTGTTATCAGCACTTTAGAAGGGAATTAACCCATAAAGGCCATACTTATAGCTGCATACACTGCATATTAAACTGGAAGCAGAAAGTATTTTAGAGTTTTAAATAAATGACACACCTTTAAAATATTACCTGCATGAACTACTTGAAAGAGAAGCACTTAGACTGCAGCTCTGTGGACATTCATATGAAATTGCCCTTCTGTCAATGAGTCCTTTCTCAACAGGGACCTCCATCTTTCCATCTCTCTGGTGAAAGTTACAGACTAGGGTGTTGTCAGGGTAAAACTGATAATAACAGGCAGAGAGTGCTCTCCTCCCGCTCAGGACAACCCCATACTTTCACCCCTAAATGGCCTAATGACAGAGTGAAAGGGGCACTGTCGGCTCTGCTCTGACAATGTGCTGAGTGGACATAATCAGCTATTGGCCAACATAGACCTTTCTCTTTGGCACAGAAAGTCAGCTTTGGTTTATTGCAGGAACACCACCTCTTGTCTAATGTTACTCCTCATTCACTTCACATTGAGTTGAATTTTAAATAAGCATGTTGAATGTTATCTATATGTATTATTTAGTTAAATATTTATATAGCCAAGTAAAAGGGGGTAACACTTTAGTTTAAGGTCAAATTCTCACTATTAACTAGTTGCTTATTAGCATGCATATTACTAGTATTGGCTGTTTATTAGTACTTATAAGCACATATTAATGCCTTATTCTGCTAACCTAGAAATATAGACGCGCCCTAGTGGCAGAATTTATTTTGCCTCGAGTGTAGTAACTCTAGGTAGACCTGAGAGCTGGAAAAAACAAACTCTGGTCAGGCCAATCACAGCGTGTGTAGAGTGTGTATGGCGGCAGTGGCTCAGTGGTTCATGTAGATTGTCTACAAACCGGAAGGTTGGTGGTTCGATCTCCGGTTCCACCTGACCAAGTGTCGAGGTGTCCATGAGCAAGACACCTAACCCCAGCTGCTCCCGACAAGCTGGATGGTGCCTTACATGGCTGACACCGCCGTCGGTGTATGAATGAGTGAGTGAATGGGTGAATGTGAGGCAATATGCGAAGCGCTTTGGATGGCCATTGGTCTGTTAAAAGCGCTATATAAATGCAGTCCATTTACCATTTACCATAGAGTCGGTGGGCGGGCTTAACATAATGACGGTACATCACGGCAGAGTTGCGGAGGTTCTGCGTGCTACTCTTAAACAAAGAAGCTGTCTAACAACGGTCTCTTGAATCGGCTTTGGCCGCTACTCTGGAAGACTTGGAGTTAAGCTTTCCTTTAAGAAAAGAACAAAGAACGGCACTGAAGTCATTCTTAAGAAAAGAAGATGTGTTCGGAGTTTTGCCGTTGTTAACATTTTGAGAACATTATTAAAGGCCAGATAACTCTGAACGAATGTTCTATTAACGTTAATGGAATTGTTAGAGTGAACCTTGCCAGAATGTTAGCCAAAGTTTTCAGAATGTTCCCTGTTAGCTGGTAACAACTCACATGAAGGAGAGGAAGATTTTTAAAAAAGACTTGGAATATACATGAGTCATGAGTGCTTTTTTGATACTTTAATGGTTCTTTTGCATACTTTTTGAAACTTGAAAGCTCCTGTTCCGTTCATTGTAACTGTAAGGAAAACCAAGCAGTATCACAAAAGAAATATGACGGTGAGCAAATTATGACAGAATTCTCCCTTTAAATGTTTCTATACAAGGCTGAGATTTTATAGCTTTGCACAGATGAGGTGTAGTATGATATAGCCACATTTTTGCATTAGAATATAATAAAACCTTACAATTTTGCCCCTGATCTTGCAGGCCTCACAACAATGGCTCCCTCTGGTTTGGAAATACAAGCAGGCTCATTGGAGACCTGCAGATTAAGTGCATATTACAGCAACCATCTTATCAGGCCCACAATGCATTCCTGGAGGCCAGCGATTTTCCCGGGATTAATGCCAGTCGGGCACTTTCCCTCTGAATGTGCTGTCATCTCGGGGGTCTGAATGACTGCCACCCGTTCTCGTAATCACTTCACGAGCTCATTCCCCTCTGACTGTCACCACCATTCTGCTGATGGAGGCATCTTTCACAGAGATGCAGCATGGCACAGCAAGACGAGAGATGCTAAATGAAGGGCAAAAGGCTACGGCCATTGGTCAGCGTGACCCGGCTAAGCCTCACCTTCATGTTTACAAGTGATGCTAAGGTAATGTAACACTGACATTTACAAAACTTTGTACCACTGTATAGAAAGGACATTAAAAGAGAAGGATGAAATTTTAGGAGGCTGAAAGGTGCAAAGGGGTAGCCATGGCCCCATTACAAAACACGATAACAGCCTGCAGAATAGAGTTATAGCAAAGCACAAGCTAGCCGAGTGGCAAGAATGCACTTTGTCTTTAGACATGAAAACAGCAGCAGCTGTGTTACAATTCCGTCAGGGGCCAGGGCGAAATTGCTGTTTTTACATTTCTGTATCATTTTTGCCCATAAGGAATATGGATAACAAATAAAATATTCAGGCCTATTGTCTGATTTATTTCTTTTATTATCCGCAAATATCAGGCAGGCAGTTTAAAGGATAGCTCGCCTCATTCTGGGCCCTCTCGCTGGGGGCCTGACAACCTATCAACTCTGCTTGCATAAACAGGTCAGGATTGTCTGAACATTCCAATATGTTCTACTTTAAGCTTTCAGCATGCAGAATCTCTAAGTAGAGACCGAGGGGGGGGGATAGGGAAAATATCCTTGGGGTAAACAATGGAGGCTGCTATCTCTCAGATGACAAATGTACACTGAACGTCCTGAAATTGAGAAACAAAATGGTATTAATTTTCAAATAACAGGGGACCAGAAACTTTTAGGTTTTCCGGCATCGTCTGGTAAAGAGGCTTTGATTCTAGCCTTTGCGCACTGAAAGGTTTTCTATTATTTGTTTAGGAGGCAGTGGGGATTGGTAAGAGGGTTGGCTGGTGTCGCTGCTGATGACACAGTGGGGCCCATGAGCTCTAAGTAATTGACCATTAATGAACTACAAAAGAGTGCCCACTGAGGAATATCCACAAGGGCTCATGGGATATCATAATAGAGGCAATAAAGAGGTGTGGCTTCTACCCATTAACATTACTCCCAGGACCACAATGGGATTTTAAATAGCCAATCAATAAAAGACATCATGATGTTATGCTAATTACATGACCTTTAGATTGTGGAAATCTGTGGATTTCTGGAGGAACTGAAAAAAAAATACATTGATGATATTGTTAAACCACATTTACAGCTGGTACACTCCTTTGATTCCCGGTCTATAGTTTACATCATAGAAATAGAAAGTCTAATGCAAAAATATTATTGTTAATTAATGACATTAATGATATTATTGTTAATTATATATATATACAAATGTATTATGAATATATTTCCCCCTTTTTTAATGTAAAAGAGAACAAAAACAAGCATTTTAGTCACAAATTTTAAACAGACAAGGACGTCACAAATTGTGTCTGACATTTACTATTTATTACAATAGCTCCAGATGAATACCATGCACCCCAGTAGTCAGTTTTACTTTTAATTTTTTCCACTGGGTTATATGACACTATGAAATGGATATCATTACATATAACACTGCTTCCATACAAATACCAAGTAACGTCCTTGAAGGCTAAATAAAAAATGGTTCATCATTGGCGAAGAAATGGCAAGAGAAATTTATGGCTGCTGATGTCCCTCATCATTACTGCAAAGTAGTCAGTAAAATTTCATCGTAACTTTCAGGGAAATAAATAAATTTGGCCCCCTGACCTTGAGGAAAAACGCCAGAGCGGTGATGATGGCCCCTCTCTCTTTCCATCACCATCTCTCATTCGCACAGTGTTTCCAAACATACAGGCGGGCTAAAGATATTCCACCACACGCGGCCCCCGGAGAGAGAGCGAGTCCCTGTGCTGAGGCGCCCTGTGCTGCCCAATCTCAGGCTCTGGCAGAGAAAGGGAAATGACAGCACAGGAATATGCAGTGAGCCTCACTTTAAATCAAGATAAAAGACAGAAATGGAAAATAATGGGACGAACAAACCCCCGGACGGCTCAGTCCCCTAATGGAAACACATGGCTGAAGGCTGAGGTGTTGTCAGCAGCCCGCACCATGACATTCCTTTTTGATAATCTGGCCTGCCATAAAATTAGAATAGCAAATACCTCCTGACAAAGATGCATGTTCCCCCTCTATTGTGCCATCATAAAAAACTCTGCTGGTGACTCCGAACGCCACAAACTTCAATTTAAATTTACAGCGCCGCGAAAGAAGAAGTGATATGCGCTCAAAAATTTTAATAACCTATTAAGTTACGACTTCAATTTCATTTTATGAATATTTTCCTTGGGGAGCACAGCTATCACCAGAGAAAGATAGAAATTTAAAAAAGATAAATAGTGCCATTAATCTACAACATTTCTCTTCCATTATCCTTGAGATGAGGAGTTATTTTTGCTCAGATCCTCACGTAATTAGCTCCTTACACTTGATTCACAAGCCAGAAAATGACCGTGTTCAGAAAATTAAAAATTTGTCATTAAGTGGAATTTAACATAATACCATTTATCTTTATATATTCCCCAGCTGACAAGCATCTGCAATGGAAGTTGATCAGGCTTCAGTGGCAAAAGCTTCAATGAAACAAATACATCTCAAAACAAAACGAGAAGGACCCCTTAAGCTCTCTCTCTCTCTCTCTCTCTCTCTCTCTCTCTCTCCTTCAAATAGGTGTCATAAGGATAGCCTCCACAACATTTGCAAATATGAAATAAGAGGAATATATGTGAAAATATACTTAATTATATCTATATCTATATATATATATATATATATATATATATATATATATATATATATATATATATATATATATATATATATATATATATATATATATATATATACATACTTAATTATATCTAAACATACATACAATATAAAAATAAAGTGAAATATCTATTGTTTAAAGTAAAATACCAATGGTAAAATGCCCCAATTTGTGAAAAAATTTAATTTAATGTCAGATCAAAACGTTGGGGTGTCATATTCTTTTTTTTTTTTTCCTTTACAGTTTCCTTGAGGGGGGGTTTCCCAGTAGCAACAACAATATTGCTAATATCTAAAAATTCAGTGTCACTCACGACAAAACTTGTTAGACTTTCATGAGAGATAATGTCAGGAAGTTTTTAAAATCTAGTTATTGTTTGTCTCTTGGGCATTAAACACAAATTTGGTAAGATCATGACTATGGAGCTCACAGCAGGCTGCCCCATAATATCTAATGGGTCATCAAAGGGAATTGTTGGTGGAGAGCGAACATTTACTCAAATAGTTATGGAAAACCCCATGAGGTGTCACATGACTCATTACCGCCAAGCTCTTTGCTTAGTTATCAGACTCATATGGCTATTAGAAAGGCAGGTTAAAATAGACAGGCATTTGGCACTCTTCTTATTCTATTAAAAAGCTCAAGCTAATGCTGATTGTAATGAACTGGTGTAATGCACATGATCATAACCATAAAATATACTGCCAGCGTAGCTATAAATACAAAGACCTTATTATCCGCAAGTAAATTGGTCTTTGCAATTATGATTTATGACTGCCAAGCGAAATCATGGTGATGAAGATTACAACATAAATATGGCACAAAAAAAAAAAAAACATAAAACAGAGGAATTTGGAATTGGCTTGGTGGTCTATGATTGACCTGCCTGTTTATCTGAGGGAATAACGAGGCTTGACTGGTGCTCAGTGAGAGTCCTGAGTGTTCAGTCTAAATACAAATCACAGGCAGAAATCTCCTGTAGTTCAGGCCTGTTTTATCACCATTGTAGCAAGAGTTCTTCTAGATTAACCAGGTGAGAGTTCCAAAGTGACATGAAGCCTTCATGACTCTCGTGATCCACACTTGCCTCACTGAAAATGGCACAAACGGCCTAAAACAGCGGTGCATAACCAACAGCTAATAAACTCATTTCATAATAATATGTTTGACTATGC
Source organism: Gobiocypris rarus (assembly GCA_023029165.1). Lineage (NCBI taxonomy): Eukaryota > Metazoa > Chordata > Actinopteri > Cypriniformes > Gobionidae > Gobiocypris > Gobiocypris rarus. The sequence continues at coordinate 21,905,826 of CM040927.1, read as the reverse complement.
TGGCAATCAATCATGATGGGGAGTTTGCGCTCTCCTTATGTCGAACTGAGCCCTTGACCCCAATCAGTCCATGTGGCAAATATTTGGAATTACAGTGGGGAGTTGATTAATTTTACATAAATTCGGTTGTGAAGGAGAGAAATATATTCTGGTAGCACAAAAGGTCTAACTTCACCATAGTGAATTGCTCAGCCAGATTTTGTGTGGGTGGGCTTTCTGAAGATTGAAGAGGGGCTCTCAGTCATAATCCTGGAGCAATTTTCATCTGTTGTTTTTCAGTATGCGAAGCAAACCCCATTTTGTCCACAAATAGGAACAATTTCAAGGGAACAACGGCCCACTCCTGAAGCTATAGAATAGAGTTTACTTTGTGATGCCTGATTAGACGGACCTCTAACCTGAACGATTTATCTTGCACACACGTGGATTGATGTGGTGATTTAATAAAAATAGACATATAAAATAACTATATATCCAATAAAAACACTAGCAAAAACGCCATGCCAGTACATAGAGCATCATAGGGTCGCTCATAAGACTCCCCGCAGCTTTCACACCTGCCTTCACAAGCCTGCGCTGCCTGTGGCCTAAGAGTGCTCAGACAGGCCGGAGAGATGAATGGAACATCCACCATTTGGTCCTCATTACATTTGGCCACAGAAAATGGATTTTGATTTTTGTCACAGCTGCTAACCTCCTTGGGCCCATTTCAGGAAACCTTGAGGAAACCTGGAGCTGAGAAAAACACATCTTATTGGAAGATCTTATTGCCCAAAAATTATGTCATTTAATATTCAATCATACTCACTTTAAATTAGTATTGTGGGTTCAGAGTCCGAGTTCATTGGCTGCATTTGTGGCACAATGTTGATTATCACTGAAATTAATTTCAATTTGTCTCTCCTTTTAAAAAAAAAACTGGGATCAGTGAGACACTAACAAAGTTTAATGGGGCCAATCCATAAACATAATAACATGCTTTACATATATTGTAAATAACATAAATATGCATATTACCATTATTTTAATTTGAAGAAAATTGGTCACTAACCTTTTCAGTATAATTTTACAAATTTGTTTGTCATGACAATGCAATTGTCCTAATATCCTAAAATAATCATAATAATGACAATACACAGAGGAATTTATGTAAGTGTTTTTATAAAAAATTCCCATTTCTACTAATAAATCCTCCAAAAATAGTACCCCTTTACTTCCAGTGTAGGTGGTTTCAACATAAACTTGGGGGAAAAGAGGGGAAAGTGGAAATTAATGTTCAAGGTAATCAAAATTATGTCACAAATGCTGTTGATTGAGCTTAAATTGAACCCAAAATATTGCTTTAATCCATTGTTCTTCTAGAACAATTGTTTTATAATACATTTTATTAAAAAACAAACGTGTCACAGCCTTATATCTCTCTCTCATTCCACACGCACAAAACAACAGTGCACTGCTTACATGCTACTCACATCGATTCAGCTCCCGGGGGCCCAAACCAATTTCTCTTGTTTTCTGCCCGTCTCCCTGCCTGAACCTGCAACAGCCATCAGACCCATTAATCCTTCCACCCAAGATGACTATGACTGATTTGGCCGCCAAACAATCAATTTGTATCTCTCTCACTCCTTCACTCATTCCTTCTCTTTTGTGGATGTAAAGAATATCATGAAAAAGTGTCAGCGGTAACAGTTTCACAACAGTGGAGTAATAGAGTAATAAGGCAATCAGCGTTTGACCTTGGAAGACAACTAATTCATCTGCCCATCTATCTTAATTATTTCACTTTTCAAAGCACAGTGAAAGAGAAACTGTATCAGTCATTCAGCCCTCTGAGGTAACCGCATCTCTTCACCCATGTTGATTTTTATTTTAGTTTTCTTATGGTTTGTGTTTTGCCAGCCTGACTCAAGAGAAATGTTTGATGGACGTCAAGTAGCAGGAGATCTAAAGAGAGATAAACATCTTATCAAGCAATTCAAAATGAATGCATCAGTAGGCCATTTTGAGTATCTCTATCAGATATGTGGCTTTTTTGTTCATTTCTTAAGATCTTATGTATCTGATTTTGTTTCATAATTTTTTTTAAATTGGCAATGTCAACACTGAACTCAATCAACTGACACAAACTAAATAACGACTTATGGCTGAAACGCATTTCATAATTGATTACCTTTACACAATTATTGAACTGAACTGAATAAACACTGAACTTGAGTTGAATAATGACACTCTTCTGAGCTGCTTTACAGCAGAATTTTAATTTGACTCATATTTGAGGAAGTTTGCATCATTGATCGTCATTTTCCTGTTTAATACTGTGAAGGTGCTTTGAAATCTGTATTATATTAAGCTCTATATATAAATAAAAGGTAACTCATGTTCTCTTTCAGTGTCATTCTTGATACCCAAGACGAAAATTACGCCACAACATCACAACACTACGCATTTAAGTCTGAATGGCTACCATTGCAGACTACCATGCTCATCTTGGGAGAGGAACATGAGGCCAGAACCCCCCTCTGAATGGCGAGGAGCAGAAGGTAGGGTCGGCCATGTCTGGGAAAAGCTGCAGTGGAACATTTGTCAGGAGACAGTGACAAAAAGGGGGTGGAAGGGTGGGGAGGCAGAGCTCCACACTATTCAGAGACAATTTGTAAGCGCGGCTGTTGAAGTCGCGCCAAAGACTGGAGAACAGCTGGAGCCCCACCATGATTGATAAACGTGGGCCCCAAGAACTTCATTTCGATGTGAATGAAGACAAAAGCCCGACAATGTTCAGAGAGTGTGTAATGTTAGCGTCATTAAGTGTCAGCTCTGGACATGCCCTGGCTCTCAGATGGGCGAATGAGAGATGCCATGAGGGAGGTCAAGACCCGTACTAATTACCATTTTACGACAAAACACTCTTTTGTTGCTCTGCAATTATTGATTTACCTCTGAGGGGAGATCATTGTAGAGTAGTTTTGTTGTCTGTAATGAAGATTATAACATGCATGCATGTAGACATTTCTTTCTGGAAAACCCCCGTCATAGAAAATATATGCAACTGATTTACTAATACATTTCATAGTAATTTTCACATGAAAATTTACCTGGAATTTAAAATGTGGTGTATTACCTGAAGTATGGATTCGCACTAATGATTGTTAAATGTTACCTTTTTTTGTCGCTTTTGTGGTTCAGTCTGAAACAATAAATAAACTTATTTTATAACAAAACCACACTACTTCACTTCAGTGCTTCGTAGTAACATTTATACCACAATCAGGACAATATCAAAGGCTCAATATGCAATTTTTTATTCAAAACAAAGGTTTTGCTTGATGATGCCTTGATTTCACGGAATCATGGGAGTTGTTGTCTTTACCTCTACAGCCTATCAATGGGACATGGGCTGAAATCCTTTTCGTGGATGAGGTAATGTATTAAATATTTATTAACATTATACTGTAGTATAAAGCAGGGTGGAGCTGAAAGCTGTTGGAGCGGAACGAGGCAGGCATGGTAAAACATGGTATTTGCTGTAAATCAAGAAAACAAGATTTAAACAATAAGACTAACAGTGTTAGATATATAAAAAATATGAGTTTTCTGTCGATGAATGTATCCAAACAGTTGCTCACCTGTCTAATAAAACACATAATAAGAGTCTTTGGTGTTTCCATGGTTTCTAATCGAGGGTAACATGGATATGATGTCGCAATTCCAAAAAAGCACCGATGGGAGTGGCAAGTACTGCGTGTGATCTACTGATAGGATGACCACCCGTCCCATCCCACTTTGCATTGTACCGCACAGCATTTTTCACCCCTTGTCCCGCACGTCGCATACTGAGAAAATATCCCTCATTTTCATCAGTCTATTGGTTTTTAAATATCATATTAAGAAAACATGCATGCATGCTTTTGCCTTTTTAAGAAAATATTATTTCTGTGGTGCCGTTTTTCACATATTTAACAGCGCTTCGTCAGAAGTAACTTTCATGTGTTCCGTGTGTTCCGTCAGAAAACATTTAAATAACATGTAAAATAAAGACATGTTATGTTATATTGTGATGTAATGGTGTTTTCTGGAAGGGACTAAATAACTAAGTATTTTTCTCAGCTGAAAGGCAGAATACAAATGTTTTTATTAAGTTAGATAGACATTGTATACCTGTTTCAGGTTATGTTTTAGTGTTGGTAACATGTCCCACATTGTCCCACACAAACTTAGTAGTCGTTCCACATTTGGTTTGTTTGATGGTGTTCACCCTATCTATTGACGATGCACAAATTAAAGAACACAGATGCAGCCGGATCATTTCCATAATGACCAATGCAATCTACCAGTTAGTGCCTGGTTTATGCTTCTTTTGGGCGGTAAATAATGCCGCAAACACTAGTAAATTGACGAGCACAAATCGCAGTAAATCACCTTACAGGATTCATTTAAATGATCTCCTCCCATAAATTTTGCAGCTGAAAGGAAAACTCCTACAAATGCATTTTCAACAAGGTCAGCCACAAAAATAACCCTGCCCACGCCTTTTCAGCGCTAATTTTCCACTGAAAATTACATATTGTGCCTTTAAGGCACTCCTTGCTTTAGTAGGTCTTATGCAGTAAACTCTTATAATACAGTAATCCTGTATGTAGTCCATATAAGATTGTTTTTACAGGATTTTAAGATTTTCTCACCTTAAGCAGGTATTCCTCTTGAAGTTGTTCAATGATGTATGTCATGACCATCATCATCATCTGTGTTTGACTCTTCATTTGGCTACTAAGGAGTTCTCTGAAAAATGCACTGAGCTGTGGAGAAACTAACAGAGAAGCCAACCTGGGTTGTTGTATTATAAGCTAATTTTTTGGTGGATGTTTTATACGGTACACATTAAGAAGTAGTTCAGTTCAGATCAGTTGCAGTTACATTCTCTACATGCACATTGCAACTGCAAAGACATTTGTACTTTTTGCAAGGTTAAGTTTAATAACAATTCTATACTACACAGTTTTATTTACTATACAGCTTAAATACGTTCAAATATTACATTGATTCATGACAACCTTTTTTTTTTTAAAGTAGTTTCCTTCATTTTATTTGAAAAATATTTCCAAGCAAAAAAAAAAAAGTACAAAAAAATGTATATTTGGCAAACAGTCAAAGCAGAACAAAGTATACATCTATTCTAGTCTTATTAAATGGCTGGGTACTCTTAAGAACTTGCAAAGCAAAATTGAAAAGTTTTCTGTCACAACGTAAAATATATAGACGAGTATCAAGTTGATAAAAATTGTGAATTGTTCTGTTTTAATCCTAAAGCTCAATTGCAGAAAACCTCATAGCAGCAAAGTGGATCACTGGGTCATCCATTCAGCAATACTAGGCCAAATTTCAGCTGCCATGGCTCACGATGAATGAGTGAATATTGATGAACATGGAAGATCTACAGGGGCAATCTTTTTTCCCCTCTTTGGCGGAACGAGGGAGGAGAGAGGCGCCTCGGCGGTCCCGTGGGAGGAGTGCACCTCTCTCAATATTCTGAATATTCTGGTTGAAGTTCAGAGAGAGATATCAATCTCACTTTGAAGCGCCAGGCCTTCATTTGTTTGTGAGAGATGTGAGGTGTTCACCAGATGACTGTGCCAATTCTTCAAAAGCCACTTACAGTACAGACACTCACTGTAGCGTTTGCTTTTGTTGTCTGGGCTCAGATGACTCTCAAACCCAATAGTGAAGCCTTGATTGAAGCAGTGCACCCAATTCACCTGTGCGTTAAGGAGAATGCGCAACCTTTGCTATGACAGAGTGGAGCTGAATGCAAAGGGAATTGCTGGTAAATAAAAATACAAAAAGTTGAAATTATTATAATCAGGAAAAGTGGATATAGATATTAATAAACTGACATGCAAAGATGTAAACTGTACATTAAAACATTTTCAGTTTTTTTTAATATGCAACTAATTGTTTGTTGAGTTTCTTTATTTATTAGACTGCCAGAAATAAAGCTAAAATATGTGTATGCACATTTTATCTATCAAAATAGCAAGAATAATTAACCAAAATGCCATTACAGAGTATATGGTGAAACTCGCAATTCAGTTTTTTTTTAATATAAAATAAAATAAGAAATGAAATAAAACAGAAGAAATAAAATAAAAAATACATAATAATTTAAAAAATAATAATCATAAAGTAAATAAATAAATAAAAGCCCTCCCTCCAGTGGGCTCACAGCTCCACGGCAGTACCACCCACTAGCATTTATAAACACATTCACATGGCTGTCAATTTGCTTCAATTTTGTGTCACTTTAGAGAGGATTTCATCACCTGGAGGCTCTCCACTTACCGCTGAGGTGCTGTTATTTTTCTTCTCTTTGTCATCAACACTTGTTTTCAGAGTGGTGGCATGTGTTGTGTGTGTGTGTCTGTGTGTGGTGTGTGTGTCAGGATGTTGGTTGCGGTTTTAGCAAAGCAATGGGCCATGCCGGCCTCTCTGTGAGCGTGTTTATAAGGGGAGTCTTCATGGCCACTCAGTTGAGCCTGGTTTACCAACACTATTGATTGCAGGTGATGTTCTGGACAGAGTCCATCTGACCTCTTAGGGGACTTAAATACATCATTGTCCTGGAGGGGGACCTTGAGAGACCTCCTGACCACAGATGAAAACACACACACATGCAACCTGTGACATTGGGGAAATAAAGTCATCTTCACAGAGAGAATTGACAGATCTATTTAAAAAAGTGAAGTTACATTTAAATACTATAGAGAATAAAAAAGAATATACAGTTTACATGTAAAATGGTAAAACTTTCAATAAACTGTCTTCCCTTTTGATTCCCTGGAATACTAATTAGATTTCTTAATATGCAATCATGTTAACATTCAGGCTAATTTGCGCACCATGCATCTTTGTTTTGAAACACACCTTTGAGCAATTGATGGAAATCCAATGAGACGTAGGCTTACCTGCCATGAAACAACCACGTCTACTGCCGACGCGAGGCAGGGACAGGGGGAAGTACGTTTTAAATTAATTACCATCAGGCCCCTTGTAACTGTTCACTTTTGTAAACAAACATTCTAATGTGCAGTAATTAATTAAATCTGCCACTCTCCTCCTCTCCTCTCATTGATCTTTCTTGGTTTTAGCTTCTAAATCTAGTCAAGGTGTTTTTTACTGGTAGTCAAGTGCCAGGTGAGAGTTTCATTTTAATATATAGTCTTCAAAGATATTTCCAAGGATATTCTAGAATCTGAAGGCATCAGAAGTGTGTGATGGAGATGTACCAAGGATTTTTTCACAGGAACTTCCTTTGCGGTAGTGTAGAACCAGTCTTCATGGGTTGGAGAATTGAGCCTGTTGGTTTTGGCTGGAGCTGAGAACTTAGGGGCCTCCACTGCTTTTGGCCAAATCATCAGGAGCCCTGGGCAGGCATGACTGCTTCTCATCATGAAGAATAATGTTTGGCCTGGCAGACCATTAGGGATGCTAATTTTTGTTGGCTTTGTGATGTCACTTCTGATATCCTGGCAATCTGGCGGGGATTACCCGATGCGGACGTACAACCCAGTTTGCCAGGTTCTATTTCTCGTCTCGGCCCCAGTCGAAGCTCTAACGCCACCTGCCTGCTAATGAGCGCTGGCGTTGGGGATGCCCATGTGGACCGTGTGGCAGGAATAACCATACACCCGCATCACCTAAAGCTCTATGTGAGCGATTGTGGCATGCGGCGTGACAGATGTTGTGCGGTGTAGGTACTATCAGAGGGGGATCAAAGGCACAGATACAAACAAACCCCTGTATGATTCACCTCTGGCTCTGAATCATCCATTCAGAACAGAAAAGATTCGTCACCTCACTCCTAAGATGGCTAAAATGGTTTGCCCATTTTAAATTTCACCTACAGAACATCCTGCTTGAGCCTTCCATCATTTCAGAGAGAATGCAATTATAGTCTTCTCCAATCTCATATTTCATTTGAGATGCCTTAACAGCTATTAAATTATATTAAAGAGATGAAAATTCTCCCATCATTTACTCACCCTCATGTCATTCCAACACTGTAAAAAAAAAATCTTGGTAAAATAACGGCATATAGTTTGGATTGGCGGTATGGTTCTGTTCTGCGCAAGAACTCCCTGCGCAGCCTAGCATGGTTGAGAGCAGGGAAAGCAGCGTTAAACCCCCTAAGGTAAACAGAACAGAACCAACAAACTATTGTAGATATCATTGATGTCAATATTAAAATGTATAAGATCATTTGGGAATTTAGTCTGATTCAGGGGGAATCAGAATGCCAAATCCTGACTGACAAGAGGAGGAGCTGGGGATGGAGGAAGGTAATTAGCTCCGGAGAAACGTGATACCTGCTGATAATACTGAAGGAGTTTATATATGCATGCTGTGATAGGCATTGTATTCCTATAGGTAGACGTGATCAGCTGACAGTCAGCTGATGCAAGCTTGACTAACGTGACCTGCCAGAACTACCGCTACGCTTGATTTGTACGGTATGTGAAATTGCTTTATAGTTTATTACCGTAAAATTAAATACAGTATTTTTCAGTATTTTTTCCCAGTAAAATACTGGCAGCAGAAACACCAGCAATATATTGTAATTCTATGGTTTTAATATTGTGGAATTACTTTACAGCCATTTACTGTAGAAAAATACATGCATTTCTTTGATTATTTCAATTTACAATCAACTAAAAAATGGTGAGGTAAAAACAACCCAATTTGGGTCATTTTGGTAACACAGCTGCAATAAAAAAAGGGAACCCCAAAATAGGTTGGAAATTAAAATCAGACAGGAAATTACTACAGTAAAAAAAACAGGCAACAGTAAGCTAATAAAATCGTAAACATTTATTTATAGGCAAGAACACCCAAAATGTACAAAAAAAATAAAATAAAATAAAAGCAATGTGAACATTTATTTTAAAAAATTACAGAAAAGAACACAAACTCAAAATCTGTAGCTTATACAGTTAAACGAATTTGCGTTTTAAAAGTTTAATAATCAAAAATGTTTAGAATAAATTTGACCAGTTAATTTCATTTTTTTTCTCCCGCCAACTAGTACTAGACAGCCAAAACCATTAGGATGAGTGCCACTGAGAAATATGCCGTTGGAAAGCCTTAATAAACACTGAAATTTGGTAATACATTTTGTATTAAAGTGAATCGGCTGGATTTTAGACCTTCTGTAGCCCCGCACTCGTTGTGTTCTGTCATCCGGTCTGTATTTCCACAGCATGAAGGTAAGATCTTATGTATTTACGAATGAACCGCTTGTTTTTAAATCTTCCCGGTCTACTGACATATGTTATGCCATCAGCTTCAAACATTACAAAGCTCATGATAACTTTCGTTAACTCTATAATAAGTAAATCCACATCGCCATTACTCTTCGACAGCTATGCCATAGAAATATACAGAGCTACCACAAAAACGGAAGTTCAAAGACAAAAATCTAAAGATGGCTGCTTGTTTCTCTGTTGCATAAGGACTATAAGCACTCTGAAGCGCTACTCCGGCTTGTTCGGTTCCAGCTTATCAGTCAAGTGATTTGGATGTGAGAGAAAACACTCCCATGTTAAAAGAACGCACTCCTCGCTGCAGTCAGTTTCAAAGTTCTCGCTTAAGGGATTCTGAGTGTTAAAGCTTAAGTGCCACGAATGCTTTTTCTGTTTTCAGTTCTTCCCGCTCTACACAGATATTTTAATGGAAAAACGGTATGTTACTGTTTTTGTATTGTTTTTTTACAGCAATTTTTTCATCTGTGGAACTTAAAAGAAGATATTTCTATAAAAATATATTTTAGAAAATATATATTTTTTTCTTTATACAATGAAACTCAGTGGGGTCCAATGTTGTAATGATACAGTTAAATAATGATAGAATTTTCTATTTGGGGTGAATTATGCCTTTACTTTACACTGTTGGAACTGCATGGATATGAGAAGGCTCTCATTTACGCCAAACATACATCTTTTATAGCTTGTCTAAAGGCCCATGCCTTTAGGATGATAACTAAAAACAATATAGATCTAATTGAAATAAAAAAAATCCTAAAATTAAAGAAATTGTGTCAACACCACACATATAACAATACAATCGCTTTCAAATGATTTATTCCGCTGTTAAATGATAAAAACAGTGATGGCCAATCAATCGACCCGACTTTAAAGATGGTGAGCATTCAAAACATCAGACGACAGAACTGTATCACATACTTTATTGGCGATGGTGAGGACGCTAATATAGTTATCATTATAGTTACCATTCATGGTGTGAATGAGCCTTAAGAGGTGAGCCAGTGGAGAGATCTTATTATTTGTAATATAACACAGAGCTACTGTAATTTTGGAGCAGAGCGATACTTGCCAGGTGAGCTACTTTTGAAGAGTCCATGCAAATCCGAAAAAAAAGTCAAAAAGTCAATTACACAAGCAGCTCAAGCGTGCACCATTGAAAGCTGGTGATGTTTTATTGAAGAGGTCCTTTAACTCACGTGAAATCCAGTGCTGAGCACCTTCTCCAGAACACTGGTGTCGGGTGACCTCCCAGAGTCCAGAAAACAACTCTCAGGTGGTCTGCCACGCTCCAATAGGCTGCCCGTTACCCCCGTACACCCGAATTCATCAAAGGAACCTATGAGCATATCAAAGCAGGGTCAACTTCACAGTGAAAGCATTAGCTTATAGCCATTCCTAATAATTATTTGCTGTGTACCAAGTAGGGTTTCTCATTCTCTCTACTGGGCAGTGCTAACTAATTAAGGCACAGCAAGACTAACAAAACACTAATTAATTACAATTACAAAAAGATCAGGTGTAGCTGCTCTCTTCATTCACCAACAGAGAAAAACTAGCTCACTTTTTATTCTAGAAACACAGCCTATTGCATATTATAGGAAGTTTTATGTAGATGGCTGCATTTAGCATTTAGCAACATGGCATCTCAAAGACAATAACTAAAAGATTCACTCCGCACTTGTACCAAACTATACGCCAAGCTGTTACAGAGGGCAACATGCTGTCACCACAAATCGATCTGAAAACAGAAGCATCTGCATCTGGAGATGGGGCTAATGGAGGCATTGCCTTGGGTGTGTGATGGAGACAGCTTATTTTTTCCATGTGATTATCCTAACAGTGCTGCTTATATACAAATGTAAATGGGCTGCTTAGAAGATCCCCCTCCCTCCATGTTTCTCTCTCTCTCTCTCTCTCTCTTCCATCTGCTAGACAATAGTTTTTAATCTTTAATCCATGAGCAACCACTGAACACCAGTGAATTGCAAATTACAGATGTTTTACTGTCTCAGCTATTTTTTTTTTCTCCCCCGTTTTGCTTTCGAGCTTCCCACTGTCAGTCAGTGTCTCGCACATATCCTGTGCCATCATGGCACCATATGACACTGTCATCATTTGGTAATTAAACCCGTACTGGCTTTAAATATGAAAAGCTGGCAAGGGGAGATGAGTTGATGGGGCTCGCTGTTGTGGGGACCAGATTTCACAAAAGCATCCAGATTTCCACAGGGAGAATTTTTTACTTTTTCCTGCATTATTTATTGTCTCTCACAACTGTTTTCGATGCCCTTCGCCAGTATGCCGACTCTGTCACCATATCTGATTTTGAGATGTTTAATTTGCCCATAATGCAAAATGTTTATGTTAACATATTTTGTTCAAACTTTTACTTTAAATAAAAAATCTGTCATCATAGACTCACCCTCTTGTTCCAAACCCATTTGACCTTCTTCTGGAATACAAAAGACACATAATTGATTATATTAATTTAAATAAACAATTGCATTAATTTTTTTATACATTTATTTTTGCCTTTGTTTGTACAGTTTACAGAAAGAGCAAGAGAATGGGATGGAACCACAAAATATTTTGAAGAATGTTTCAAATGTTTTTGTACATATTGCAAGTAAATGAGGTCCAAACAAATATTGGATGACATTGATTTACACTATATTGAAAAATAAACAAGTCATACATTTATTATTTATTTTTTTTAAACCCCAAAAATACATGGAAAAATGACATGGAGGTGAGTAAATGATGACAATTTTAATTATGGGTGAACTATCCTTTTAACATTTCTCAAATGTTATCCAGCCTTTATAAAGACAGCATGTTCAATTCTCACACAGTTTAATATAGATTCCATCACAAGAGGAGTCTATGACATAATATTGTTCATCGTTTCCAAAAAAGAGAGGGATGATAAATGATGAGTGCTGAACTCACAGGGTGCATGAACCCACTGTGCCCTTCTTCCAAGAAGAAGAAAGGGAGGGTGAAACTTATTTAAAGCTAAATGTGGCAAGAACTGGGACATATTCAAAAAGACTTGCTGAAGGGAAGGAAAGGTGCGTTTGTCCGAGGGGGCTGGAGAGAACAGAAGCGCTGCCCCATTAATCCACCACAGCCTCTGCTTTGAGAAACAGTGTGTAGTGTTGACCAGTGTAATGGACTATGCAATAAAACCATAATCAGCCACTCCCTGAGTTTTCAATCTGGAATCACGTCGTCTTCAGTCGATGCCCTATCCAAATGGATGATAACAGGAGAGATCTCACATCCATTACAGACACTCCAACAACCTTTATTGCCAATCAAATGGCCCTGTTCTGAACCCTCCTTTGGCTTCCCCTGTATCACTGTTATATCTGAGTGCGGAGTGTGGGAGATGCTCTCTCTTCTCCGTTATGGCTTGCCATAGATCAAGGTCACTGTTTCTGTGATCATTACACCACTGAAGGTGACAGGCTGCATTTACAGGGCGATGATCAGAGGCCAGTGTGGGAGCCGAGCGGCTCTGTATTTCTCAGAAGGATAATAGATATGCACTCACACACACACGCACACACATTTACAGTGAAACAAAGCATCTCTACAGCACAGGGAAATAAAGTCTCTCTTTATCGCACTCCAGGTACACATTCCCAAATGCTCCTGGGCTACTGATGAAACAGGTCAAGGTCCTATGAATCTCCAAAATATCAAACGTATGATGCTGTTGAAAATATAAATGACAAACCGGGTAAGATATTAAACCATTTAACCCTGCATTTAAAAAATGTCATGTATTCAAGTGTGTGTGTGTGAAGAGTGAAGAGGGATATTAGAATCATGCCATGGGGTGCATTGAGGAGGTCGCTGCTTTCCATATTGCAGTCGTGTTAGTGGAAGCTGTTTCCTGTCTGTTTTGAACAGTGGCAGCTGGCTTGAGAGCACCCTGGGCTGCCTCAGGGTCCAACACACACACACACACACACACACACACACACACACACACACACACACACACACACACACACACACACACACACTGCACTTGGAAACTCATTATATAGAAATAATAAAATACATTATGGTTTGTATTAATGTATTTTAACCATAATATGTGTGTGTTTGTAAATTAATGAGTTTGTTTTTATTATTATTTTTTATTATTTACCATTAGCATCATATATATATATAATGTGTGTGTACACACACACACACACACATACAAATATATATATATATATTATATATATATATATATATATATATATATATATATATATATATATATATATATATATATATATATATATATATATATATATATATATATATATATATATATATATATATATATATATATATATATATATATATATATATATATATATATATATATTCAAGGTAATATGTATCTCTTTTTGAGACTCTTTCCATTTGCTTCATCCATATTGGAAAAGAAAAGCTATAATCCATAAATAATAGCACAGGCTACAACAATTTAAAATAATTGTATCTACTGAAAAACTAATAAAATCAGTAATTTTCGTATATATTTATTTCTCTGCATCAGCTTTGCATTGAAACATTCTTACAACGAATAACACGCGTATTCATCTGATTCGACATAAAAACCATAGATGTGGTTTATTGCAAAACGCCAACTATGCGAGGAGAACAGTCGCGCGGCCACTCAAGGCTTCAGTACATTAAAGCAGCAAAATGACACGGAATTATGTTGTGAGCAATATGGCTCAAATGTTCGATGCAGAAGCACGTATAGCCCCGTCACAAATGCACATATAAGTAGAGCGGATGAGTGGGAACTTCCGTCAGAGCTTAACAGCGCGAGCGAACCCGAAGAGAAAAGAGGAACGGGATGATAAAGTCTACTAACTGGAACATTAACAGACAAGTAACTTGCAAATATGCCGTATTACAAAATCTAAAAGTACGACAGAGCGTGGTAAAGACATAAAACTGTACATTAAATTATTATGGCCTCAACTTCGCCTGGTTAACAAACATTTGGTGTGAATCTGCTGTTGTCAGAGTTAGGGATCTAAAACGTCAGAATTGTGGTTACTGAAGCCAGAGGGCCGGCGAAATCGATTTCATTAAAACATGGGTGGACGCCTTGTTACGTGTGCAATGCTCTACATCAGACTAATTTAATTGTCCTGAATGTTAATTACTAGTGACAGAGACGTGTAACTATTATAATGTTTCTAAGGAATAAAGCCAGCAACAGAAATGCAGGACTAGTGGTTTCATTCAACCTTAACACAGACTTGACATTCTCAAGATTCTTATTATAAATCTGATCCCTCGGCGACAAATGTTATTTTAAACTTTAAAGTTACTCATGCAGAGTTGCCCTATTTTTTTAAACGATTTTTACTTGAAATGGCGTTCATATAGGCTATTAAAATCTATTTTTAAACAAACAAACAAAAACACTTATATTCTCAACGAAAAAATACAATAGGCCTATTTATAATTCCAACAAACCTGCAACAAAGTAAGCTATAAGCTGCAACGTTATTCTAAGCAGCAAAGCAGGAAACGTTACATTGGTTTAAAATGCAACCAACTATCATCCCCAACAAATGAGTAAAGGCTTGTTTCCGTGACAGGGGGGAGCACACCTTTGACTGCTCAACTGAAAAGTTTGGCCTTTCCTTTTTTTTCCTGGCGGCTGGTGAGGCGGGTAGGATAAGGATTTCTGTGCTGTAAGGTGGCTATAGTCTCTTAACTCATTTTAAAGCTTTACGAAACACTAGTGTAAAATATATGACTTCAGCGCAGTTGCACACTACAGTAATAAAAGGCGTTAATTCAATTGACATAGCAATTAAATATGCAACGTTAAGATAACTATTCAACAGCATTGATCCATGGTCTACAATTTTGGAAATTAATTCATTAAAATCTCTATCTATCTATCTATCTATCTATCTATCTATCTATCTATCTATCTATCTATCTATCTATCTATCTATCTATCTATCTATCTATCTATCTATCTATCTATCTATCTATAGCTTTATTGGTATGGCTGTAAGTAGTGCAATATTGTTAGAGTTGTATTATTATTATTAGACTTAAACTTAAGTTAGTTACAATAACGAATTAGACACCCACACACACACACACACGCACGCACGCACGCACACACACACACACACACACACACACACACACACACACACGTCAAAACTACTTAATATAACAACATGCAATTAATCTGACCTCATAACACATTAATATGAATTCAAATTCCGTATTAGCTCGTTTATAGACCCTCCTACTGAGAACAGGTTCACCTTAAAGTTCAGCCAATGAGCAGCACGAACCAGTTATCACAACCATTCAAGCAGCCTTGACGCGAACTTCTGAGCAAACTTCATACAAGTTTACGATCAGAAAATGTTACGTTTCTAAGCAGCCTACACACATTAAGCATATAGTTATGTTTCCAAAAGATCATGAATATGTATCGGTACAAGTCATACCTTGAGTCTCCTAAACGTAAACTCCTGCGTGCGGATCTTAGCATATCTCCATACTCTTAGTCCCCTCTTTACTTCCAGCAGACAAGTTTTATTCTTTCTTTTTATATAACACCTGCAACGCTTTATTTGCTTTGATTGCTATTTTCCCTCCTTTATCAATCTAGTTCAGTGGAGCAGAGGTTGCTCTCCTTTTTTGTTGTCGTCTAAACCGTTTAGTTTTGGATGATCGGTCAAAGGTTGTGAAAAGCAGCGGGGAGAGGCAGGACGCCCAGCCGAGGAGGGAACGCAGGAGGCCGGACAGATCTAGTGGGCTGCATCGACGAAACGGACCATTAGACAGGGAAAAGCCATGGCTCACAGCTCTGGTCGATCAGGTAAGCGCAGGGCTCTCTTTTCGTCTCGCCAAACAGTGTGAGTGTTTATTTTCTAGCGGTAGGGATGAGTCGCCGTCAGCTCAGGTAAGAACATACAGTAGGTGTAGTGCTTTTCAAACGCAAACTACTTGACCAGAGGCTAACCTTTATTGGCCACCTATAGCGTTGCAAGCGCAGTCGGTTGTAATGTGCGTGGTAGAAAGTCTGACATTTGCCTTGCCAATCTGTACATTCTAAAAGGCAACTGATTCACGCTGGAATGATGTTATTATGCGGTGTTATTAGCTGGGCCCGTGTGTTGACACAAGTGCTCACTGCAATCCATAATAGTATTACTGCGCGATTTCCCATAGCTTAATTCAAATTTATTTCCCCCCAAACATCAGCCCTTTTGCAATCGCATAGTTTTATGGCAATATTACTATCGCATAAATATACGGATATTTTAAATAGTAGGGCCAAGACTATTATTATTGCATTGTTGTCGTTGTTGTTATTAATACTGTTGTCGTCGTTGTTTATGCAGTTCGCTTAATTGAAAACATAGATCATATGCTAATGCACCTTTCTATTTTGGGTGTAAATGTGAAGATCAATATAACACTTGTAATAATCTAATTAATTATGGTAAAATTAAAAGCAAGTACAAAATCAATCTCTGATGCTGTGGACAGAACTCAATTGATGGTCCATCTGTTCACTCTATAGACACCATGAATGGGTAATCTAAAGACACAGCTGATATCATGATGACTGGCGTTGTGAATGCCGTGCTGTTGTTTTGGTTACAGCGGTCAAATATTTGGAAACCTCTTATGTGTGTGGATTGAATTATCTTAAAACATCTCAATATCGGAAATAGTAATTTTTAGAATAAAATCATTTTTTGTAGGTTATAATTTAGATATTTTGGGCAACACAATAAAAATATTACTTATAATTATTATTAGGCAATTATTATTATTAGTAATGCCAATATGCATATTATCCGGCAAACAATTTTATTTTCTATGACAATCATTTGATATTGACCAGTGATTGTTTATACTTTTTAGTTTAAACTTTTTTCAAAGGGAAACATTTTTTGGCAAAAAAAAAAAAAAATTCTCCATTTATTATTTTTTTCCAGTCTGTGACAAATTAACAGGCTCAGCGACTGAAAATCGCAGTAAGAGTATCAAACTCCTTTAAATTCCATTATAACCCCTCCTGCTATAAAAGCTAAGGATACTTGCATTCAGCTAGGTTATAGCACACTGACGTGGACAGCAGCTCTAGTGGAGTGGAAAGTATCGATTGGTGACGTTGACAATATTAAAGTGAATGAGTTGAAACCTATGGGCTTTTAGAAGAGGGAATAGAAATATTGTAAAGTCGAATAGAAGTGATTTTCTGCGTTCTCATTGGACGTTCATCGCTGTTCATTTTGACTAACAAACTTGTGGGGTGTAGCTATAGCAGAGGCTGTCAAAACAGATGCACTATATCACTGCACCTTCGAGTAGGCCTATCTCTCTCTCTTTCTGACTAGCTCTCTTTTGACACCTTCGATCACTCTCTCCCAATAATTATCTTAAGAGTAAAACCTCCTGTTCACAAAGGGCTGAACTAAAAGAATACAAAACGTGAAAAAGACACACCTAAAGCAGACCTCAACAAATATTTTACATGTTTATTTAAAAGGGCACGCTTGCAATTTATTACACATTTCCTTTTTGTCCAGCTGTGACAGGACGCATATCAGAAGAAAACAAGAACAAATAGTAATAGAGCCACGTGAAATATAGACGTCCCAATAGCCAGCCTTTAGTATTCAATGGCCACTATGATCAGTTGCAATTAGTTTTCCTATCATTTAACTGAGGAAGTAACTAATATAGTAAAGGGGAGTGGAGGCAAAAAGCTGGGGTCTTGCGGGGAAATAAAAGCAGCTTTAGGGGAAATGTGTAGTCGAGTGTGAAATTACAGCCCATGGTGTTACATATTGTACCAGAAGCTCCCTCCAAAAATACTAACAAAAAGAAGAATCGTCCCCAAATTTAGCCAGGAGGCATAACATAACATAGCCTCCTGTTCTTTTAGCCGAACCTACAACGGTCACAGTGCGAACACTTTATAAATGTGTAAGAGCCTTCTTCAGTCAAGCCAAAGCCTGCATTTTTTTTAACCAATTACTACTGACATTTTTTTGTTTGTTTTAAACAGCGGTTAGGATGCTTAAATTCAGCTATTTGTGCACGTAACATTTTACTAAAAACGAAAACAGTAAAAGCAATAATAATGGCAACAATAATAACAGACTATAATAAATAATTGAATGCATGCGATTTACGTCAAATAAAAGCATACGATTCTATTTGTATTTTAACGTTTTAAAAATACATTTTCCAATTAAATTTAAGAACAATTAAATTTAAGATAGAATGCTAACTTTATCGGTTGCTTTAGAATTAAAAAAAAATAATTATAAAAAATGAAACATGGTCAATATTCCAGGATTTAAACTTCTGAAATATATATTTTTTTCTGAGATAAAAAAACTAACATTTTATATCGAATTACTGTAGATAGATAGATAGATAGATAGATAGATAGATAGATAGATAGATAGATAGATAGATAGATAGATAGATAGATAGATAGATAGATAGATAGGGTTTAAAATAAAAATTGAAACGTCAATAAAACATATTACGGACACTCTCTAATAAACTATAGCATAAACAAACTGACAAAACCACGAGTAATCGAAGAACAAGAACGATATCAGTTCTAAAATAATCTTATACATTTTATATTTAAGTAAAAACATTAAGAAGCCTAAGAAAAATAAATAAAACTTACACATTATGAACAAACATTAAGTTCATCAGTTATCATCAGCAATCAAGAATTTTGTTTGTAGCCATAAAACAAACTTCAAGAGCCTCCCTCAATGAAATAAAGCAAACTAAGCAGCGCCATCTACAGACATGCCTACAATACAGCAGGCCAAACAGCATGGTCAAGAGAGATAATCCTTTCACTAACATTTGACAAGGCAAACTTAGTAGTGTTTTTATAGTTGAAAATGCAACGATAATAGGATGTAGTAATTCTCCATTGTCCGATAGCTGTCAGATGCACTAGCAAAAATTTGTCAGAAATTGAGATTCTAGTCCTATTTATATATGCAGACTGCGAGTCTGCTAAATAGTAGGTTTTGTTTACATATTCCGTATTCCCTAAAACAGCGCAGGGCTATATCCTGTTTTAGGAAGAAAGAAAAAAAGATGCCACGACCGAGGCAAATATTGCTGAACAATCTAATAATATTTAACGCCAACGCATAATAATCAATATTCGGGAAAAAAATGAAAACATCCGACAAGACATATAGGCTAATTGAAAAGAGAGAAATAAATACAGTAGAAATAGAAAACATGGCGATTAAGACCTTCCGTCATCCTTAACTAGTCTCATCATGACAACATCAACAACACGCACACAAAAATACATTCAGTCTCTACGTTTAGGTCACCAATATGATTCAAACATGATTCATGTAGTTTGACAACATACAGTTTAGAAATACCACGATGCCTGGCCGCTGGTGGTACCGCTTCCTTTCCACTTGTCTTTTAATTTCCTCGGTTTTTTTTAACCCATCTCTCCTCATTTCCCTGTTTGCATCCCTCCCCTTCCGAAGTGTCAGATGAAGAGACCTCCTCATTTGGTGCTCCAGCTTTTTGCGTTGGCGAATCACAAAGTGTTGGAATCTATTGCCTTTGTCTGACATGTCATCCATCTCTATGCGAGGGGGGATCTGGGAAGGAGGGGGGCGGTGGACTGCAGCTTTTAGAAACAGACACACTGAGAAGAGGGGTTTCAGTCTCAGCCCAAAGCTTCTAACAGGCACATCCCATTCTTGAAGAGAGGGGGACCGAGAGACACTCGCCGTGTCCATGTTTTTTCCTGTCATCCCCGGACGAATCTGACTGTACCCCTCAGACTTTACCAGAAACGCATCTCCATATCGAGGAATTTACACTGCAGTTTCACCAGAGGACACTGGAGGAGACGCAACCACTAATGCTTGCGTTCCCTTAAATATGTAGCTAACAAATATTAACTGAACGACTGATTACGCTAACGTTCCTGCGTAAAATATTTTTTGAGAGACCAGAGCAGGACATGATCTGCACCTGACCAGCCTCGTGTCTTCATTGAATGGACTGATCGGCACGAGATAAAGTTCGTCGCTCGCTGAAGAACTTCTCCTGTACACTGGCATCGGAAGCACTGCGCTTTGAACGGATAGCGATCTTTATTAATTCCAATTATAGCTACATAATCAAGGCGAGACGGCGACCTCAGTCGATTATCTTTCCTTCCTTTGCTATCCCATGGATATTCACTGCAAAGCAGACCCCTTCTCGGCGATGCACCGTGAGTAAAAGATCAGTTTTTTCACCCTTCAAAATCTCTACCTTCTTTAGCATAAATCAAGTCTAAATTGTTTAGCGCAGAGTTGACTTTTAAGACTACAACCTGCCCACATGAAGCCATGCACTCTTACCAAGTTTTTAAATAATTGTTTTCATATTTTATAGCCTACTTCGCGCTCAGTAAAGCGAATACGGAAAGTAGTCACCGTGTATCAGCGAACGCTTATGTTATATTAAGCGGCCTTTTAGTAATTTGTTCCGACAAAAAGTCGATTACAATATGTAGCGTAGTTTCATTTAAAATTACTAATTTTTGCGTTGTTTGTCAAACTAAAGTGGTTCGTGCATATTTCACGCAATACATGTCTTATTTTTAAGTTGCAATGCTTGAGTAAATTACTGGCACATGCGAAGAGATGTAGCTATACTGCAAAAATATAAAGCAAAATCGCCAGAAATAGCCTATCTAACGTGCCCATGCGAAAACACCATGTAAATTGCCAAAGATTATATTATTTTACAATAAAATTGCCTTTAAAAACTGCAGCCAACATTTTAAAGCGCGGGATTTCCAATCAAAATAATTATGCTCTACATTTTGAAAATCAGAGAGAAGCGGTTTGCTATTATGCACAATAATATATATCTTTTTAAGGAGTTATTTGTAATGCATTTGTTGAAAACACGGCGTGGAAACAAGATAACGGAAGGCCTGGGTATAATTTAAATAATTAATTCTTAATTATTTTGCAGTAGCCTACTCCATGGTTGTAATATGAGTTATCAAAGCTCTTTTTAATTATTTACAATAATTGTGCAAGGAAAATTAAACAGGTTGAAACATAATCTATGCGACATGTGTTTGGCTGCAATGGAATAGAAGAGGAAAATACTACCTAACTGCAGCGGGTCTTGTGGGTAGAATAGCACATGACGTTTTGCTAATGTTTACAATCATCATTGCGTATAAAAAAAGAAGGTTATGGGTTGTGGAATAATAATAATATTATTATATTATTATTATTAGCCTATATTATCAGTACAACTGTATAACATTACAATTTATAGTAGCTTATAGTTATTTACTGTGCTGACAAATGTATAAACATAAAATGTATTTATTAAACTAACTATAAATTTAAAATACTGTCTAACATACAAATTTAACTGTAGCCTATGATGAAAACATTTTTACTGTCCCGTGAACCTTTGGATGATAATTTATTTATTAATATTGTCATAGTACAGAAATAGTAGGCTTCAAACAAACAAAAAATGAATAAGGTCAAAACATTTTACGTATACGTTTTCTATCATAATTATCAGTTAATATATACATTATAGATAACTGTCTAATTGTTTATGGTTGTCCACATGTGCACATACGGGTAGTGTGTGTTTGTTTGTGTGTGCGCGCGCTCCCATGCGGAGAGTGTTAAAGAGAGAAAGGGAGAGAGAGTGAGGGGAGAAACAAAATTAAACTCTTCTGTGTGGTAGCCATGTTAACGGCACAGCCTATCTTCTATATGTATGTAATGTTATGCTTTTTGTGTCTGTGTTGTTGTATCCCATATAGGGCACGGCGGTGTGAACCAGCTAGGAGGGGTGTTTGTGAATGGCAGACCCCTACCTGACGTGGTCAGGCAAAGAATCGTGGAGCTCGCGCACCAAGGAGTAAGACCTTGTGACATCTCAAGACAACTACGGGTCAGCCATGGCTGTGTCAGCAAAATTCTCGGAAGGTACGAAAAATTACAGATGTAGCAAATTTGTCCAGTTATATAGAGAACTAATACTAATCAAATGTTATTGCTTCATGTAAATAAACATCTTATCATTAACATTGTTGTACTGTAATGTGTCGTATTAGTAAGTTATTTTTCCTTTTAGTGAAAAGGTATAATATTAAATTCATTGTGAAGAAGGAAGGATATGTTTTCTAGGAAACTGTTATAGATTTTTGAATTTTGTGAAATATTTTTCAGCTATCAAAAGGATCTTATAAGGTATTCTGCACTTTAAATGTTCCTTAGAAATTATGAGATGTGTTGGTGGCATGTATTAATCGTGGGGTGCATGGGACATATATCAGTCGCTGAGGAAACCGTTTGATAAATGAATGATTGCGATTTTAGATCGCAGCCTACGAATGTTAATAATTGAAGACGCAAAACCTATTGAATGTACGTGTTAAAATAGAAATTACACATTTTCCCGTCGCAGGGGTTGGAAAAAAATTACATCTGATAATTAAAAAGTCAAAATATAATTAAATCTCATACAAGTATGGGCCGTATTCATAACTCACTGTTTATAAATAATGCTCAATGCCACACGCTAGAAAAAAAAATCGCCATTGCTATGACGTGAGGAAAATTTTAAATAACGAATATCGTTCATCTTTTTCAGATATTATGAAACCGGCAGTATTAAACCTGGAGTTATTGGGGGGTCCAAACCAAAAGTGGCGACGCCCAAAGTTGTGGATAAAATCGCAGAATACAAGCGGCAGAATCCCACAATGTTCGCCTGGGAGATCCGAGACCGACTCCTGGCCGAGGGCGTTTGTGACAACGACACAGTACCAAGTGTTTCATCTATAAACAGGTAAAGCGCTTTGAAATTCCATTTTCAATTTCAAATGTATTTGTAAAGCGTGATGTCATTGACAGAACAGAACTTTTTGCTCATTCCGTTCTACTGACCTTCAGCAGCTACTGTTATTAAAACGACGATTCCAAACACTAACGGCCAAATTATCTTCAGCTAATTTAAAATCCTTTACAGGCCTTGTACTGAAAAGTACGTATCGTTTCTAATTTACAATGCTTATTCCATGAGTGATGTTTTTGCTTTTTTAAATTCTTGCTCTCGGGGTGGTCTCAAACGTGCAATTCAATCCCAAATCTGTCCACAGCCTGCAGAGGATCTATAGTTGAGGTCGCGAAAATCACATCTGTCTCGATGAAAACCAATCAATACTCTGTAACCAGATCCAGTGGCACTGGGAAATACGCGACCAGACCTCACTGCTTTATACGGAATCATAGTTCGAAGAAAAAAAACATCTTATATTTAAAGTGTTGAAAAAAAGAGATATTAATTTAACTAACAATATTAATAATAACATTTACAAAAAAATAATAAATCAAAATTATTATTAATATTATTAAATAAGAATAGTGCAAAAAATATTTTTGAATGCAGTGGATGTGTAACTGGGCTTCAGCTATTTTAGTAAGTTATTAACTTACCAAGGAATAACAAACAGGCCCTGCAGTCCTTATGTTATCGTAAATAATGCAAAGGAGATTATATCCAGTCCTACTTTACTTCTATGCCTACCTACAATAAATCAGTCAGTTGAAAATAAATAGACTTAAGTTACCACTCTCATTCTTATTAAAATACAAAGGCTAGCAAGACTATCCCAAGTGAGATGGAGACATGGTGGTGGGAGGGGGTTTCAGAGTGGAAGAACAAGGTGAAAAAGGCCTACCTGCAAGCAGGAGTAATGAACTTTGGTTAGAAGGCACTGTTCCATAGAGCTGGCCAGAAGCATTACATTTTAATGAGCTGAAGAGAGATCATGGGCCGACTCGCACAAGACATTTCCTCGGAAAAAGAAAAAAAAAAAACGGGGGAGAGAGGCTGAAAAAATTCATTTCATGCACTATGGCTGCTTAAAAAGGGCAATTTGAACAGGTCTCAACACATGTATGTGGTAAATTTTTAATCTGCATTAATGACATGAAAGAAGAGCCACTAAATCTTTGTCTCCAATGATGTTCAAGTTATCACCTCAGAGGAGGGCATTGTAAGGACCTCTGTTTATGTATGAAATTAATACATGTTACTGAAATTTATTTGGACTGTTATCCTGAATCATACAAAGATGGGTTTTCTACGATCCACAAATCGAATAAAACCATACCTGAGCTAATTATTTCAAAACTCGCCTGTATTATTTAATAAATTAGATGTTGCTACAGTAAACATCAGTGTGGGCTGTTTTTAAGTGAACTGGATTGTACTGCACCAGAACACTGTCCTTTAACTCTGAGACTGCTTAAAGCGGTCAACTACAAAAAAAAAAAAATGCAAAATACAATATTTTAACATTTTATAGCAGGCTGTTGTCGTCCAGTTAAAATGTAAGCCTTGTGCCATTTCAAACAGGTGTTCTTGTGCCCTGTCTAAAAGTATTCCCTCACCAGTGAGCAGACTTCAGAGGCAGGACCCTCATGCACTGAGCGCTTAAGAGGTTGACCTCTGCTCTGTTGACATTAGAAGATGTCCCAGCTTTAAGCACATTTTCTCTGCATGAATTATTAAAGATTACACACTGTCTGGGGTGTTCTCTGTGTCCTCCTCACAGCATGAAGCCACTGGCACACAACCAGTTCTGAGCCCTTCTATCGCCTGAATCCTAAGCGTCCTTTCAATAGCATCGATTCATATTTTAATATTTCTACAGGGAATTCTCAGCACCCTGGCAAGTCATTAATTCACACCTTCCAAATAGCTCATTCGATAGTGAGAACATGGATCCAAGCTATTGAATTTGTGTTGCTAACGCTAGACACAGGGTTAAATCATTGCTTTTGGATGGATGTTAAAAAAAATAAATAAATAAATAAAATCACCAAATACTGTTATAGTCTTTGTTCAGAAAGATAGATTTTGCTCTTTTGGCTGCAGGACAATTTAAATGTAAAATAATTATTTTATTGCCATTCAATTAAATTTATAATACTATATATATATATATATATATATATATATATATATATATATATATATATATATATATATATATATATATATATATATATGTATATATATATATATATATATATATATATATATATATATATATATATATATATATATATATATATATATATAATAGTTTGTGTGTGGATGTGTGTGTGTGTGTATCAGTTCACTGAATCAAGCCTTAGACATTAGAACTGATTTTCTGAGAACATACAGAATGAGGATTTCCTTAATAATTAAATTATAGTTTATACAAATGTGAAATTGTGTAGCCAACGAGAATAAATGCATTCCTAGAAAAAGGTGACAGCTTCTTCTCTCAAAAGTGTGTCCCAGATTAAAGACATCAGATGCTGCAGTGGGCTTTGGTGAAGCAATAAGACACTATTGCTTTCCTGTCACATATAATTTATAGCCCTCTATTTGCATCTGTTCTTCTCTGCCTCTAATTCCCAACTATTTTTTTTATCCCCAAGTCCCAATCAATAGGCCCTCATCCATGCTGGCACTCCTGAATGTTTGTGCTAGGGAAAAAATGTTGGATCTGGAAAGTCAGTATCCACACTCTACAAGCAATCTCCACTTGCTTCAGTGAGGAGGAGGATAGAGGGAGAGATTGAGATAGATAAAGAAGGAGAGGGAGAGAGAGAGAGAGAGAGAGAGAGAGAGAGAGAGGGAGAGAGAGATTATTAAAGCTGAGGCCAGTTCGGGGCAGTGAAGCTCATCATTGAGGTGAATTGATGTGATTTCATGCTTTGTTTGCAAGATCATTCAGACCAAAGTGCAATGAAGACTTTCCCCCATATCACACCTTCAAGGTAGTGGGACTTTATCATATTTCTAAAGATGGGATCCCATTTGATTGAATCCACTCTCTCCGCAGTAGCTCCCACTCTGCCTCGCACATCTACTCCATGATTGGCCCTAATACCCCAAGATTGGTTATTTGTGACAGAATCAGTGCATCTATATAGGAAGGCCCCAAAACAACACTGGAGTTTTACACACGCAATGGGTTGCATCAGGCTATGTGAAAGCTTACCGTAAAATGATCCAGCGAATCTCAACTCATCGTGTTCTTTTAACTGTCATTTCGTAGGATAATTCGAACCAAAGTTCAGCAGCCTTTCCATCCATCCTCCGACGGCACAGGAACGCCTCTCAGCACAGCGGGACACACTATAGGTGAGACAGCATACATTTTGCATATAAACATAAAAATCATAATGACATCAATTATGCCTGTGACCTAATGTTAATTCATTCTCTTTTAAGGTGATCTTGAGAGCACTCCATATACGTTAACCTATTCCTGTGCTCTTTCAGTGCCCAGCACAGCCTCCCCACCTGTGTCAAGCGCTTCCAATGACCCCGTGGGGTCCTACTCTATTAATGGCATCCTAGGAATCCCTCGCTCCAACGGCGAAAAGAGAAAACGCGATGATGGTAAGAGACTGGATTTCTCTCCATCGCTTTTATTCCCCTCTCACTCCTTTTCTAGGCCTCTCTACAGCCCCCTGTAATTTCCAATTTGTGTGGGGAGATGAAGATGGCATTTTGATAGCACTGGACAAAGCATTTTGTAGAAGAAAAAAAAAAAGCGCTCTCAAGTGACTTGTTATGTAGTAAAGCAGATTGGACTGTTACATTCAGCCGTTTGATACTATGGTGTTTGTACGGCTCTAGCACATTTTATTTGATGATACAGTAGCTCTGTGCAAACAAGAATATGCCTACATGCTATCATTCGGTCCGAATCATGACAGCATAGCGCTTAGGTAGTGCATCAGGGATACGGCTTAATGCTTTTGTAAATAATACAGGTCAATGGAAATGAAGACAAAGAAATGGCAAAAGACTGGAAATGCAGAATATAATGCAAAAACTACCTGATATGCGATTTATAATTGACATATTCTGACATTTTAATTTATCTCAATTTTCTGGCTGTGTATTTTTTGCTTTTGAAGAACTGTAATAGCAGCAAAATGGGAACTGCCAACCTGCTCATGCCAACATTCTCTCTCCTTTTATAAATGAGAGGGCACATACCGCCTAAGGCCTAATGGCTGATCAGCTCTTCATACAATCGCCTTTTGAATGCTAGTGAATAAACATCCATGTGGCACGGGGCCGAACGGGAACACAGAAAGTGCTGTAGTCAAAGGGAGGGAGGTTGAAGTGGTTGGAAATGATCTCTTAAAACATTTATCAAAGCAGGGATACTTGCTTCTTTTATGTTTCCATCTCTTTAGTTCTCTGGAGTGGCAACCACTTGGATGGGAGGAAAATAGGATATTGTAAGTTCTGTTAGCCCACCTTTCTCTTGCTTGCTCAATCACGAGCCACTCGAGTCTTATCAAGTGCTCTGTGAGGGTGTGTGTGAGTGTGTGCACGTGTACGTGTAGGGTTGTGTGTCGAGGGGAGGGGGGTGAAACGGAGCGCACTGACGCTTAATGATATCTTTATGGAGAGAGCTCTGGATCATATATAAACACTGCGAGAAAGCGACTGTGGCAAATCACATTTGCTACAGCGTGGCATGCTCTTACCGAGACCATCGTGTGGCTTTTCCTCTGCCTCTGTCATAGACCGTTTGCTTCTAAAAACAGAGAAAGGACATAACATGACGAGAGGGGATTACCCAGCCAAACGCCAGCGCCGGTAGTTATTCCTACTTTGATTAGAACTGACACAACATGAAGAGTGGATGAAGAGCTTGAGTGTAATTGCATCATAAAACACTAGGCGGGAAAACATGAGTTTACTTGCGTGCGCAATATCAAATTTAATACCGCTTCAGCGAGGATTACCTTTCATTATAGCAACTAGAGTAAATATTCCTGTTGTTGCCAATGTGTTTCCCCTTCTCTGGCATCATACAACCTTATGCAGGTCGCTCAAGGTGTACCGAGACATTTGTAGGGCATATGTCATGCCGTGTCCCTGATGAAGAGCTCATGGCTGGTAATTTGATGCAGTGCCAAATGTCTAAAAAGCATTGTGTTATTTAAACTTAGCCCTTATTTCACACCGAGACATCAGGGAGGCAGAGCGACAGCCAGTGTATGGTTTCAATTTCATAGCAGCCCAGCAGCCTTGGGCTACCTGAGCCTTATTTGGCTGGGCGCAGCCAATCTTCCCTTCATTAGATGATGACATAACAGAAATATGCTAATCCGATTTTAGGAAGAGCTGAGCAAATGCACTTTGAAACACGTAACGTGTAAAATGAGGTGGAGAACAGCCAGTTTGGGAAGGAGAAAAAGTCATGTGTAATGAGTTAGCGTTCATTCAGTGCTTGATTTAAGAGACGTAGGCATCCACAGTCTTTATATTTGATGATGCTAGTGCCCTTTAAAAAAAAAAGGTCCCCATTACAAGAGGGATATGGAGATAATGTAGTGTGACACGCGTTATGTACACCAGGTCTTTGCAAGAGGAGATTCAGGGACACAGGTGTCATAAGAGTCATTAATCTGTCATTTTCATGTGTTACTGCAAATTAAAAGTAGCGTGTTGCTCGCCGGCTACGGGTGACGTTCGACGTGGTGCGGACCTTCGGCGGGAGAGAGGGAGGGGTTGGGGGGAGCCTCCCAAGATTAGTTCTTTGGTGGCAATAGCTCCCTGCAAGTTGAACATAGTGACATTTAAGAGAATTTGCAATTCTGCAGAGAAAAGCTATTAATTCACAAATTAGCACCCCCTTCCTCTATCGTGGATGTGCAAGCTATTGAGGAGACAAAAGAAATAGCCTAAAGGGGAAGAGAGAGACACAGCCCTATCTGTGTAAAGATTGGTTTATATGTCTGCAAGCAGTGATACCAATTATGCCAGCACAGAGAATGCGCCTCAACCTTATTGCTGCCTTCACAGGCCCTTCAATCCATTGCCAGATTTATTTGTGTATCTCATTATGGAAAATAGAATGCCTCTCTTGCCAAATGCATTAATGGCAAAAGAGGGAAATTAAGCCTGTTTGGGATTTCTCATTTGTCAGAGTTAATACTTTGTTACAAAATGACACAAATGAATGAACTGAGTTAATTACTAGCGTACATGCACGAGTCGCGTATTTCCACGCTGTTTCGTTCTCACCTGTCCTTGCGTCGGCTGATTAGCAGGTTGGTGTGACCCAGCTCTCTTCCATCTGTATGAGTCCAAACATAACCTACATAGGGAGTAGGCCGGTTGTAATAAATTAGATGCAAAAACACAGATTGACGCTTGAATCAGCTGTGGGAGCGTGCGTTCACATGAAAGAGGGTTGATTTATAAAGCCTAGTGGCATATTTATTTGACGTTAGCATGATAAAGAGATTACATCGGTGCCATCATGGTACAAGTACGCAAAAGTTTTACTTTGTAGCTTGTTTGTTCATCTAAAAGTATTGCTTTGAGAGTGAGCGACAACACACTTCAAATCCCCATGCTAAAATAGTTTGGCCCGCAGCTAGAATGCTTTAACCTGTGCTTCCATTTCATGGCTTGTGAGATTCTATTGTGTCAATATGGATTCTACTTTAAAAAAGAATAGAAATGAAATACATCCAAACCAAGAAATGGATTGGCCTCAGTCTAAATCGAATAAGAACATCCCACCGATCTCATCATGATGATGGCCTCTGTATGAAAGAGAAAGCCCAGATTTGAGCGAGGCTGCAGAGCGTAACCGGCAGAGAAGAAGGTGCCGGGCTCCTTATCAAAGGACACAAAAGGTCTATGCCCCCGCTTGGCTGATACATCTGCATTCAAGCAGACCCGCCGCCCTGGCCTGGCCGATAGTGCAAACACGAAAATCTGCAGCACGAAAACATCTAAGGACAGGGTGGTTCGCTCTAAGAGGCATCATGTCAGAGAAAAGTCAATTATGAACGTTGATGCTGAGAATTAATGGTGCGCCGCATTACGCAGATTTTAAAAGGAAAGAGAGTGAGAGCGAGGGAGATATGCATTCATTAATTGCGTTCCAGAACGCTGCGTCACATGAGGCCGATGTGCTAAATGACGGACCGGGTGTGAGTACAGTAAAGAAATGTGTTATGGGTGAGAGTAGAAATCCATGCTGACAGCGGTAGCCTGAGAAAAGAAAAAAGGAAAAGGAGAGAAAGCGCAGCTCCTACTGGCAGCCTGCACACTGTTCAGCGACGCTAGATTGAATTAATAAAGCCTTTAAACACGCTGTAACATAACAGGAAATTAACAGCCCCGGTTGTGCTGCTGCTGCTACTGCTGCTACCTCGCCCTTTCTCTCCCTCCCTCCATCTCTCTCTTGTTCTTTCTCTTATTGTCTTGTCTTCTTCTGATTTAGTTATTTGCTGTGCAGTCTTGCTGCACTGTATATTTCATAAACAGGACTGGCAAACCTTTTTCTATTAGTTTCTTCAGCCTATATAATTAGTGTAAACCCACATACAAATAATTGTCACTTTTTATTAGGACAAAAGCTAAAAAAAACAACAACAAAAAACAGGACGGAACACAACATCAGGCTTAAAGGAATCAACCAAATTGAAAATTTACATAAAATTTAAATGACATAATTTATTTGCCCACATTTTGTTTAAAACCGAAAATTTTTGTCTTTCAAAAAAAAAAATCTATACGTTAAACCTTAAACAACTTTGGACCCTATTGACTTTCACTGTATGAAAAAAAACAAACTCTACAATTCTTCAAAACTGTTTTGTTTTCAACAAAAAGAAGTCAGAGCTTTAGAACAACATGAGGTCGAGTAAATGATAATAAAAGTTACATTTTTGTGTGAATTATCCCTATAACAGTAAAAGTAATGCATAAAAACAAGGGATGTGTGATATCAGGTCAAGGGTCATAGGGGTCACGAGACCCTAATTTGCTTTTCAAAAAGCTCTCTCATCCAAGCCAGCCTTATCTGATGAGATGAAAGCAGGAAACTCAGCACTGTTCTCTTAAAAGAATGTCACACCTACCCGGTCAACCCTAAACACATACTTCCTAAAACCTAATATATTCTCTCAGAGTTCATATCACAAATTTAGGAAATTTTACTTCAAAATATTAAAATGCACTTACACGCACAGACATTGACTACGTACTGTGCATCTATTAAAATGACAAGTTCACCATGATAAGCCCTTGACTGTCTCTTGTTCTTAGTTTTATTTGAACTGGGCTCTCCAGAGGAGGAAGCCCATGGGAGGCCTGTTTTATGGACTCTGGTTATCTGATCTGACAGAGCTCTAGTCCCATAGCACCAAAGTGCTAATGCAGTGGGATGTCAAAACAAACACACTCAAGTGTTCCGATGAAATCAATATAGCACGAGCACTGATGTAAACAGGAGCGGAGCTATATACATAGTCTAGACAACATTACTGCATTCACAGTGAATCCCTGTGAAATGTCAAAAAATCCACTGTGAAACGCCGATCTAACCTTGATCTAACCTAAATCTCCCATAATTGTAACTTCACAGAGAACCGCCCAGCCCCCCACAGCTCAAACCGCAGGTCCGTCCCCTGTGTCAACCAGCGGACCTGCTCGCTTTGGGCTTTTGAGTATGGCAAACATGCTGCAACTAAGCAAATGACAAACGCCTGCTTATTGATCGCAGTTTGCACTTAGACCAGCTGATAGAAAGTAATTAATGACTCTATTTTCTTCTGTACCAAAGAGAACAATTGAGGTTTATACGGCAACAACACGCAGCCTTATAGAAGGCCCCCAAGGGAGCTGTCTATAAAAAATGCCTGCTCTCAGATATG
This sequence comes from Gobiocypris rarus, assembly GCA_023029165.1. NCBI lineage: Eukaryota > Metazoa > Chordata > Actinopteri > Cypriniformes > Gobionidae > Gobiocypris > Gobiocypris rarus. Next base: position 21,873,680 of record CM040927.1, on the reverse strand, counting down.
GAATGACTCAGATAATGCAAGCAGAAAAAACACACAAAAAACAACAACAACCACAACTTAATAGGAAGAGAAAAAATGTCACCTCTGTGTAGCTTAAATACACACACACACACACACACACACACACACACACACACACACACACACACACACACACACACACACAATATCTCCCAGTCTCTTATCAGACCTCTCTGTGGATCCATTTCTCCTGAAAGTCAGTTCATCCTGTGGCCTCAGCCATTGAAAAAAGGTCAAGCTGGCGGGTAGAATGGCAATAAAGCCCCTGAAATGGTACTATCAGTGGAACATGATTGATCAATTGAATTCCATAGCACAGAAAAATGTGGGATTAAGTAGAGTATTATACGCACAATGAGTTGAGGCATGATGTTCATTTCAAGTTCATTTCGCCTCTCTCCTGCCACCAGATCAGGCAATCAATAGGGGCCTTGCATATCATATATCACTACGCTCTCGCCGAGGAGAGAACATAATCTGCTGCAAATTTAGAATGACAGATTTGTAAGGGAGCAAAAAAGCCCCTCCACCACCAGAGGCGGGAGGCTGCAAGTATGGCTGCCGAGGTTGCACGGACGTTTGCCGAATGTTTGCGAAGGGGTTTCCGGATGAGCAAAATGAGGCACTGGGGAAGGAAGGCTACCTGCTTCGGCAGGGTGATGAGGTCACGGTCTGAGGGGAAACTGTTCATTTGTTTATAGAGAGCGAGATGGAGGGAAATACATAAGCTGGCAGTCAAGCTGCGTAATTGTATTCAAGCCGGGACTGGCCTCCCATTTTTCCAGGGAAAAGCAATCTGAAAGTGAAAGCAGCATTACATTCTAAAGGAAATTGTGCCTTTTAAATAATAGCTCTCCATTTTCCACCGGCCCACTGACGGAAAAGAGAACAAGGTGGCTCACACTAAAACACATGACGCTCCCAACAAGTATATGTTTGCTCTGAAGGCAATCCATCAATTACTGCAGGCCTATCAGATGATGACGGTGCTGATGCTGATCTGGGATGGGGGAGGTGTGGGTCCTCTCTCCCCCACTTTGCACCGTCCACATCTTTCCCTCCCTCTCTTTCTCTCTCAGCCTCATGTGCTCTATCTTTCCACAGCTATTAGGATCAGTTTGAGGCTAGCGCTGACTGAATTTGAGCTGATATACTCCAATCTTTCATCTAGCGGTGCTGAGAGGTGCACTACAGTGCTAGACGTAGCGGTTATGTGGGGTGCGGGGGGAGGGATGGGGTGCCTGCCCCAGGGAGAAATGGGACCATAACGACTGGTACTAGCATGTGGCCTTGTCCCTCTCTCCTCTCATAGATGGTTCAGATGGCTCTGGCCCAAACAGTGATTCTCAGGGTAGTGTGGAGAGTTTACGGAAGCACCTGAGGGCCGATGCCTTCACTCAACAGCAGCTGGAGGCTCTGGATCGGGTGTTTGAGCGGCCATCATACCCCGACGTCTTCCCTACGTCAGAACACATCAAGCCAGAGCAGGTCAGTAATATTGAGGCAAATGGACGAATACTAACAGACTAATACATTAACAAAAAACTGGAGATTGTCAGACAGTCTGCAGTACTAATTTTAAAGCGGAGTGTGAGCGGACAGCAGAGTTCATTTGAACCGACAGATACTTATTTTTCTGAATAAAATCCCTAAGATAAACTAGTAAAATCAAGTCACCATACGATTTAATCCCAGACAAATGTTAAATGATGCATCTTGCCCAAGCATCACTAATATATGCATTAAATAGTGTAAGGTGCATTAAAGCCAGATTAATTTAGTTTTAATAAATGCACATCAACATGAATCCACTGATACGAATATGAAAAATAATTGACAAATCTTCGGTCTGAATTCACGGAAATTTATGCTGCGGAAAACAATCCAAAAAAACTAAAACACCACCTTGTATATACAAGCTCTTATTTAAAGCTTTTGGCTTATTACAAGAGATAAGCTTTATTTACTTTCATTATACTATCAAACAACCAGTGACTATTAATTTTTCCCTTGAAACTCCAAGTAGAGGCCCATAAAGCAAAAGCAGTGGCCTAATTGAGTTCATTTTAATTTCTCTCCGATCGCAGAGAATTACACTGGTGATAAATCAGGGGGACAGCCCTCACCCCTAGTAGAGGGCCTAATTTGCAGCTAATTACAAAACTGATTTCTACTGGAAGATCAATACTAAAACGAATTGGAAATGACTTGCAATCACAAAGAGAAGCCAAGAAGGTATTAAAAAAGGCAAGGAAAGAGGCTAAACGTGAGGGAAAAAACAGCCCTGGAACAGTCCAGAAAAATCACTTTTAATTTAATGTAATATTAATCAGACTACATTCCCATTTATTGGTCCGTTTTTGTGCCCCCTTTTTAACTCCTGAAAGAGCGGACCTATTAGCCATGTCTGGTGTGTGAGGCCGGGCATTAAAAAGCCATTTTGGAAATGCTAAACTCAATGGGCTCACCCCTCCCACACTTCTGCCAGCCATTTGGTCATCCTTTTCAGATGGCTCTTCAGTTGCCCCACGCCCAACTTGCCCCTATCTGCATGATAAAATAGCTGTTGTGCATCTGAGGCCAGACCAAATAGAGAGGAACATCCGCTACTGGCCAACTGAACATTTGTAGCAGACAATTAGAGTTTATCTGGAATAGAGACAGACAAGTCTGGGGTCACAGCATTTCCCATTGGGACACAGGCCTATTGTGATGCGCAAATGCACGAACGCACACACGCACGCAGACGTATACGCATAAGAGCGGACATATGTATGCTCGCCCTTTAATACGCAAGGAACAATGGGAGCCGGAAATCTATTCTCATTTGTTGAATTAGTTACAAAGAAATCTATTTGAAGGAAGTCGTTGTACCTCAAATGCAGCGTACAAATCCAGACAACGTAAACGTCAATGTTTTAGCATTTCGAAATAATAATAGAGAGCTGTTTTGGGGCTTATGTTCGTGTCATCATTTTCTCATCCTAAAGAAAACTATTTCAAATGGTCTCGAAACGAGGCCATGTTGGTAATCTAACAAAGCGGGCCCGTCTCCTCCCTTGGCTGGTCAGGGGAATGACTGCAGTCAAGCACAAAGAGACAGCTGACACCCCTTCCTTTCAGTCTGTTCCAAATCCTTCTCTCTGTCCCGCTCACAACCTTAATGTATGCACACACAGTTCACATTAACTCCACCAAAACACACATGCACATCTCTCTGACTGGGGGAAAATAGAAATAATGTGCAAGTTTAGTAGAACTGGATTTCAGGTGCCCATTTACAAAGCCACAGTAACTGATCTGCCACTATATTAAATCCCTGGTACTTTGTGTAAAACACTTTCCCTTCCTTAAATCATAAGAAATTGTTTTAAAATAGCATAGGACTGGCAGCTCACAGGCAGAAAGCTTTCTAATTGGACACCTGAAAGTGATGCTTGGATCCCAAGATATATCTACTTAAAGTGTCCCCCCTCCCCTCATTGGCAGGCTAATGAATACTCGCTACCAGCACTGAACCCTGGACTGGACGAAGTCAAGCCCAGTCTGTCAACCAGCGTCAGCTCAGATTTGGGCTCCAGCGTGTCACAGAGCTACCCGGTAGTGACAGGTAAGAGCGCTGGATCGACTGTCCCAGCTGACCATTAGAATACTGGCAGGATATTCATATTCTAGTCTATGTGACTGTTTTATGTGGTAAAGTGAGCTTTATAAGTTGAGCGGACAGGTGAGAGTGGAATGTGACATGTTGATCTAAAGTGGATGGATTAGTGCTGCCTGCTCTGAGGGGCTGTGTAAGAGAGAGGCGATTGAAACAGACAGGTGCCGTTACTTGCATGCAAGACCCAATCATTCAAAGTGATTATGGAAAATTGTCGGCCAGTGTCACTGTGCAAAAACCAATGGATTTTTTTACGACTTTACCATTGTGTATTGAAAAGTTTTTCAGCTCATAGTTCTCAGAAAGAAATATGGCGGTCTAGCATGGTTTGGCCTTCATTGTTGCATCGTTTTTGTTTTTTTCTTGTGGTATGCGGTGGTTAATGTCAGCCTGGCTAATTGAAAGATTGTTTCATTGTTGCGGCTGTTATTACCTCAGAGAAGGTTAAGTTTACTGATAGCCAACTGTCGGGCTGAGATTAATATGCTGAGCTTTTAATAAAATTCACATAATTATGCAGGAGCCATCAAAGCCAATGAGTTCTGTGTGGGCGGAGGACAGGATGATTGAAAATTGCTGTGCCCCCTTCTCAAATGATAGCTGGATAATGTTATGTGAAAGAAAGGGCTCCCCCTCGGTAATATGTGGGAGGTAGAGTTCCCTCCAGAAAGTTGGGCCTCTGGAGAAGAAAGGTGTGTTTTTGTCCTTTGTATGAAAGCAGTCTCGGTCTAGGGAGCACCCTCATGGCAGGTGGCCTTTCTTGCACCTGGGATGGGACACACTGGGGGTCTTAGTGTAGACCACCTCTTGCTTCTGGAACTGGAACGGCTAGAGAGATTTTCAATGGTTGTTTAAGTTTTTATTGTTGTTAATGATTTTTAAAACAGTGCTGGTTTATGCATGCATGATGAGAATACCTACCCCTGGCATCCTAAATTCAGCATTTTCTGAAAAACAAAACAAAATAAACAATTGTAATTATGTTAAAAGCTCTTTCAGAATGTCTAGGATCAAATGACATTTCTTGAGAGTCTTATATATTAACTGTTCCATGTCGTATCCTAAATGACTTTTGGCAGTAATAACTTCATTTATTAAAAAAAAGAAGCAAGAAAAGCAGTTCAAAGACGCAATAACGTAATGTTATGGTGTACTCGCATGTGATAAACTGGAAATAAGAATAAGGACAGAGTTAAAGGAGGTGCTAAATTACCCTACGCATTTACACTGAGAGCCAATTCTGAATAAATTACTCCCTCTCATTGGATAGAGCTGGAGATTATGCTCATTCCCAGCAATGTTTTCCTGAGCCAGTTAAAATTCACACTGCCATTGATCTTGTTGATTTTATGTCGTGCGATTTGCATAATCTATTAAAGATGAATGATTAATGAACTCTTCATTACAAAACAGAAATTGGAATTTTAAGGGCACTACGAGGCATAGGAGACGTGTTTTTTGTGTTAACTGTTTACCCAATTAGTTTTAGGGGTTACTGCTCTATACCAAAAGGAAAAGTTTAAAATAGCTTATGTAATAGATTGAAATTTATGACATTGGATGAAATGTAATAAAAATTATAACAAATAACTACAACTTGGAGTAAAGTACATTTCTTTAGGAAATGGAATAGATGCATACATGAAATATTAATAATCATTTATAAATTTATAAATACAATTAAAAATATATATATATATTATTCATTCATAAAATAGCAGAAAGTATGATGATGGAGTTATTTGAGGGACTAATCTGACCTTCTGTTGTCATCAGGGCCAGTACTTGCCCCAATGAGTCATGCACATTCCACACTTTCATGTATTAACTGTAGTAGAGGGGGGGGGGGAACAATGGCATGATTTATTCAAACTGCAGTAAAAAAGTCTGGATGCTGTCCAGATATGGCTAGCCTTTTAAAAAGGTTGTTTGCACATACCTTCACAATGAATGACTAGTGCGGATTCTTAAGCACTGTTCCTGCCGAGGCATATAATGGAAGTCTTCCTGGTGCCAGTAGGATGGTACCGTGTAAATGGGCACCCCTCCGACCCGCTGAAAACCTGAGCAGGTGCTGAAGGGATCCCCCTTGTTCCAAATCTCTTCAGAGAGATGGAAGGAGAGGAGGGGGGAAGGAGAAAAAAAATACTGAGAGTCCGGGCCTGAAAGCAACAGAGCTCCATGTCTGTAAAAAAAAAAAAAAAACAAGCAAGAAAAGTAAGAAAGAAAAGCAGCATACGCAGGCAGAGTGAAAGAAAAGACTGCTTTGTGTCGGCTTATGCGGCTGATGAACTCCGGCTGAAATATATCCGACAGAGAGCCATTTTTTAAGTGTGGCCCGCTATTCTCCAGTGAGCAGCAAACAACACGCTGCTGGCTAGACTGAGGTACCTGATGTGTGGCCCGGTGACAAACTGCCTCTGTCTTGAGTCACCAGAAGCCCCGGCAGGCCCTAGAGCCCAAATTAATGTTTATTTCAGCCTCACAATAGCACACTAACCTTTGAGCACACATTTGATAATGAATGACTTTAGGAACTTATATCGGGGATTCAAGCAATTTGGCCGTCCAAACATTACATTGCTGTAATTGATCGGGGGGAAGCAGTTCGTTTTTCCTGTGAGCTTGTGAGAAAATGTTGAAAATTGAGGTCAAAGATTTCAGTTCTGTTACAAAACATAGACAGGTGACTTTGCTGGAACTGCTGGGTACTTTTTTTTTTTTTTAAGGAAGTCATTCCTCGCTCTCTTACTGCACCCATGTGAAACCACGCATTCGTGAGAGCAAGACAGACATAGAGAACTCTATAGCTCTGGTTCATGTTGAGATGGGATGCGCCTCCACATAGACCAGTGTTCATCTTCTATCTCTTTAATCAGGAGGTTGACAGCCTTCCTTTTTGCAGGTCTTGCTTGTTTCCAGGACAATAAGCAACAGCACCTCTGATTAGTTTCAGAGTTCAGTGATCTTGAACACTGGGCTTCGGTCAGTGTAGCGAACGCCCTTGTCTGCTTTACAGCGGCAAAGCAGAGGCCGTGAAAACGCAAGGCCTAATTCCTCCGACAGCCTCTCTTCCTTTTCTCCTTTATTGGCCTCTAAGGTTAGTTTTATTTTTGAAGTTAGGCTTTATGGCCATCATCTTCCTCTTTGAGATATAGTCATCTAACAGCCTCGTTTCTGTATTGTGTCTCTCGATTAAAAAAAACGTCATGTTTATCCTGCTTCTACTGTATGAAGATTCGGCTGCGAGTCCCAGAGAAAAATCTGCCATTGATTTGTGTGGGAAAGAGGCCAGTTAAGTTGCCTGATTTCCTGGCGTTAGGTCAGAATGGGTTGTCAGGGTTGCATCTGACAACAAGGAGGCCTTATCTTAATGAGCGACTCTCCGTACATAGCTCGGTTGTAAAACAACAATAGTTGGGAAACAGCTAATGAGGCTATCATGAAGCTGTGAGAGCCCTCCCCACAGACCATGTTAACAGCAGAGGATGTTAAAGAGGATGAGTGGAGAGAGAGATGAAGACAGAACTCACATTGATTGCTTGAGCTGCAGTGGCAAACCCGCTAAGATGAAAAATGCCAAACCTCATCAGCCAAATGATATTAAGGCTGGCGATGCAAAGGGGCCGTGTCGCGATTTGCAGGCTTTTTTGTTTGGAGATGCGACACTTAGCTCCGAACCTTAGGGAAATTTCCCTGTATTTGAGCTTGATTGATCTGCGAGCCATGCTGCTGTTTGCTGATGCTATTCAAGAGATATTGTATGAAAGTGATTTACCTGTTTATATTTGCTCATTTTTTGCTCATTTGACGGATAAATAATTCTAATCAGGTTTGTATAAAAATTTAGCTTTATTTAGATTCGGATATAAATTTTAAGTTGATAAAAGACTTTGAAAGTCTCTTCTGTTATGGAGCAAAGTATATGTTGCTTTCCATTCTGAGAAAAAAATAGATCAACCAAAGATTTCTCTTATCAGTTTATGGAGAAAAGAATTAACTTCTAATCTATTCTGTTCGTGGAAGTTAGCAGGGCCCAAAACTAAGACTCACAAAGCAGGTAAAATTCAAGACAAATGTAGTTTTGTCAAATAAATAAAACTGGCCAGCTGGCCATTGTGAGCAAATCACAATCAAAGAGATTCAAATGGTCTAATAAAGATATAAATCAGTGAACATTTTTACATCTACAAAAATGCCCACAATAAAATGGATCTATTTTTTGATCAAATGTTGCAATTCTTGAATTTGTAGAGAGATATTTCAGGCACCAAGCCACCATAAGGAATAAAACATCATTCCTAATGTTTTTGTAAGAGGCAGTGTTTCACTGAGAGTTGCTGGGAGTACTAATGCCAGTTGTAAATATACTAAGAAAAATAAATAAATCATTATTGTGTCAAATAGTTTTACAGAAATAATGCATCTAATTATAAAAAAATATAGCCCACAAATATGTGTGGCAAAAGTTTTAAAGCATCTTTGATGTAATTATTTGTGGATCGGTCTTTGCACATAAAACCCACACATAGCACGGTAACATTTCCTGGCTTACCATGACCAAATCCCCTCGTGCGTGTAGAAATGCCTCTGGAGGCTCTGTTAAAACTCCTGAACACACCCGAGGAACTGAATCAGAACACCACGGCAGTCGGAACTTCACATAAATCCTTCTTTTCCTCCTAAACGCAATGTAGCATCACAACAACACCAAACACTGTCAGCCAAACTTCATTTTCCTTTTCTTTTACTGCTCCCATTCAGTACTTCCATCTGTCATGATTCATTTTTTTTTTTTTTGCTGAGTGCGAGCGTTTGTGCATTGTCTGATTGTGTGTGTGTGGCTTTTTTTTGTTGTTTTCTCCACCTGGCAGAGTCACATTCATCCTCCACGTGCGTTAAGCAGGAGCCGCATGAGGCTTCCCTGGCTCCTTTCACCCCTTCCTCACTGGCAGTCTCGGGTCTAGCGGAACTGTTGCCCCTCCAGCCCAGCGTGTCAGTAGATGCCTCCACCCCCTGCTACGGTGCCTATGCCCATCATGTCCACAGCTACAGCCAGTATGCAAGCCAACCTATTATAGCAGGTACAGCCCTACAAAAAAAAAAAGGGAAAAAGAAAAAGAATAGAAACTTACCCTGCGCTGGTAAATGGGGGAAACAGCCAGAGGCATCATGCATCTGTTTCTTTTTGAGAGGGCACCAATAGCAGTCCAAGGTCATTTGGTGCCCTACACTCTTTAACTAATTTTTAATTTAAGTGTTACACTACCCTTATACATTTGGGGAGAGTAAGATATTTTTTTAAATAAATTAATACTACAGATATGCATAAGATTAATTAAAAAGTAAGTATTTTACATTGTTACAAAAAAAAGCTATTTAAATAAATGTTGTTCTTTTGAACTTTTCAATCATTAAAATAGTTCATAATTTTCCCCAAAAAATATTAATCAGCACAAATATTTTCAACAGTGATCATAATAAATGTTTCTTGAGCACCAAATCAGCATATTTGAATGATTTCCGAAGGATCATGTGACACTGAAGGCTGGAGTAATGATGCGGAAAATCCAGCTGTGCCATCGTGTGAATGAATTACATTTTAAAATATATTACAATTAAAAAATAGTTAATTCAAGTTGTAATAATATTTCAAACTATTACTATTTTACTGTATTTGATTAAATAAAATGTAGCCTTGGTGAGCATAAGAGACCTCTTTCAAAAACCGGTTAAAAAGCAAAAATGAATGAATGAGGTATACATTTATGTATAAAACTGCAACTACATTTATTAAATCTACTGGGGCACATTCCATGGCATTTCTGGTGACAGCTCATGTCCTGTACCATCCTGAGAAGTACTCATAACACTTTTCTAGTCTCCAGTTCTGTGATTTTACTTTTTTTATGATTGAAGTCTGTGCACTAGTATTTTTTAACATGTTTGTCAACGTATGAGTGTGATTGGGTCTTATGTGGTACTCTATAAGTGCATTTCGTTCCTGTGCTTTAGATAATAACCACAAACAATATGGCTATAATTTGCCTTCAGTTCCTGTTAATTAAAAAAAAAGTACAACATCACAGTAAAATACAGGTTTTCATATTGCTTACCATCCTGGTGTGTCTGTTTGACTGGCAGCTCTCTTGTTAGTAGATAGACCGGGGTAATGCTTCCCCCCCTCCGACACTTAATGGTCCCCTTTCAAACAATGATGCGGAACCTTACAAGGGTGCAGTCGGGACTGACGAAGGCCTACGTGCTTTAAAGTTTGAGCCAGAACATCCAGCAGGATTGCTAGCCGTCACCTCAAATTACAGAGCTGAATTTGGAGGCAATGTGCGCTCTGCAGTCTCGTGATGGTTTGGGCTTTTTAGCAGCAGCAATGCCACCAGCAGGCCGAGGGCATTCTGTGCTTCTCCCTGTCGAGCAATTTCAAACACTTCAGTCAAAACAGGCCAGCAGCGCCACTCTGTGTAATAGAGGAAGTTAAAAGTCAGAGCGACCTAGAAGAGAAAAAGGCAGTTGAGGTGTTTTTTGCTTCTGCAGGGTCAACAGTTTCTCAGGTTGTGAATTTAAGGAGAGGTGAACTTTACCCAATGCATGCTTGGCATGTGGGTTTTCTAGTTTTTTTGTCAACAACAAATAAGCTTGAGCTGACTTCTCAGATTTTCAGAGAAGATGGTTTCAGGGTTATGCTTGAAAAACAAATATGTTTGAGTATTATTTTTATTGATGTGCATGATGTAACACTTTCAGTAGTTTAATGCTTAGAGCACTATTCTATGCATCATACATTTTAATGTGCCAAAATATGTGATGTTCACTTTATCTTCTTTACAGCATATGAAAAAGTAATACTTATATTTTGGTATTAATATTTTTTTTTTCATTATTTTTATTTTAAAGATTTTAGTATAATCATATATCCAGCACCCTTTCATCAATTATAGCCTTTGGAATTTTTTTTTGTGTGTGTGTGTGTGTGCTTACAAATGTTACTTTCTTTACAGGTCGAGACATGGCAAGCACAACCCTACCAGGGTACCCACCTCACGTTCCCCCCACTGGGCAGGGCAGCTACCCCACCTCTACACTTGCTGGAATGGTTCCTGGTAAGTGTAATTACTATTTTTACGAGGACGTTAATTTTAAGAGAGCTCGTAATATTTTCAGGGAACAGTCCTCTGCAATTGATAATTTTTCAGGAAACCTGAGGTCATGCAAAGCTAACCTAAATTTGCACTTCTGCATCTGGAAAACAAAACAAAATTGTGCATTAATATTCAATTATCACTGGTCCAAAGCTTCCTTTTTTATGTTTCAAAAGGCTGACTATATTAGTGTAGAATACTAGGTAACATTTGATTAGAGAAGTGACAAAAGCTACAAGCCCATGACATTTCTGGTGATGCTAATGTTTATTAAACAGGATAATATTAATGAGGAGCATAATATTAATGAAGATAAGATTAATGAGGAGGACGAGGTGCCAGAATTGCAGTCTAACTAAAGACAATGACAGGCAGTGTGAATCTCGATCTTGACTCGTCAATAACCCGAGTAGGAGCCTCAGTTTATCGGCTGCTGAGAAGAAAATTAGCGCCTCTCAATAAGTGATCAGGGACATAAGTGCGGGATATAGGACAGTTCCTCTCAGTTCCACTCGGGTTCCAGCGCTCATTACGCCCCTCCCTTTCTTCTCCCCAACTGTTCGACGCTCTCACAGGCCATCGATAAACACAGCTTTCTCCAGACCTGCCTCCAGAGCTGCAGAGCGTATCTCTTTTCCCCTCTACTTAACCTGCAGTTCAGGTTCACAGCAAACAGTTAAGGGTCACAAAACAGCGGGCGGGAAGGCCTGTAAATATTTAAATCACTATCTCTCAGAGGGACCTGACTTGAGTTTCACTGCCAGGACAGGATGCAATCTGGCAGCAAGAACGGTGCCCTCTCCCCAAACAGCACAAACACACACATACGTATGCAAACGGACAGCATGAGAGATGGCGCAGAGAAGTTGAAAAAGTGTAAATGCAATTGTACGCAGAGCCAGGGGATAACATCAGCGCTCACAAAGTCGGACTCGTAGAGCCCGAGCACAAACATGCAGTGTGCGAAAATTGGAAAACAAATATTTTACATCAGGCACAGAGAGGGATTCTTCTCTCGGTCACCGTTGAGTGCCTCAGATAGATTCAAGTCTGTCTTGGGCTTCCACGGCCCACAAACATGAATGGCTCGCAGGGGCAAATTTAATTCAGTGACAGGATTCATTTGCTGGGCAAACATATCTTTACAGGTACATCAAATATGTTTTCATCAAAGATTCATTTTCATTGGTCACACAGGCTGAGAAATCCTCTTAAATCCTAGAGCCATGGGTTTTGTGTGCACTTCCATTCATCTGGCCCTCGAACGACTAAGATTTAGTGACAGACCCCAAACACTGTTAAAGCAAAAGCCATTCCTCACCAGCTTCATATAAAACCCAGCCTTTATTGTCTCATAAAAGAAAGAAACGTGGGGGACCAACAGCATTGCTCACTGACATGGACAGGGCCGCTTCCTGAAAGTCGAATTCGGCCGTATAAAAAGGGGCGAGTGTGTGCGAGAACGAATCCATTGGGGAGGTTTTTTGAAGCCAGGCTTTGGTGCGGCCAAAGAAAAGAGAATCTTAAGAGCGCAACAGCAGAATCAAAGAAAAGAAACTTCAAAACCCAGCTCAGGATTAATGTAACAAATTCAGCCAAAATGGCCGAGCACCAGGGCGTAGGAAAGAGGACAGGGCGAGCCATCTGCCATCTAGAGCGGCGAAACAATGCCAGTTCCTTTAGTTCTGATGTGCTGAACTAATGTGATGCAATATTTCAAGTACAGCATTACTGTAAGTCAGTAAAGCTCAATCGAAAGCATTTGTGGAATAATGTTGAACATAACAAAATTTTAAATATGAAAATACTCTTTCAGTCTTTTGAATTTTCCCTTTAATTCAATGTTGCTGTTTCTTTGTGAAATTTACAAGCAATTTCAGGTAGCACGTTATTTTACAGTCCTGTACTTATGATAGTAGCCTAATACAATAACTAGGTACTAACCCTGAACCTACCCCTAAGCCTAACCTTAACCCACGCGGTTCTTTTATATTACCAAGTACTTTCTTAGGTAAGTACACTGTAAGTACACATAAGTGCACATACTGTAAAATAAAGCGAAATCCAATTTCAGATTACATGTTTTTTTATTGTACAGTGAGGCATATATAAGGAGGGAAGTCTGTGTAAACGTTAAAATACTCACTGTTTCTATAGAAAAGCACAGAGATTTTGATGCTAAACAACTTTTTTGCCAACTTCATCATAATCTCTAAATCTCTAAAACCCTTAAACAACAACATAATAAAAGATTTGAACAGCTTTAGAGCTCAAATAACACATTTTAACAGAATAAAGTGCTTTTATGAAATTAGAAAAATTTCAAATTTACCATAAATTGGCACCATTTACTTTCAATATAAATTCCTCAGTGTAACCTCAGTGATAAAAGATGGCTCCTTACCACAAATGCTGACAGTTGAGCTTAACTTCAACTGAACCCAGGAAAATGCTTTTAAGATACACCGTTTGCTTTATTGCTAACCTGTCATTTGTGTTTGATTTTAGGAAGCGACTTTTCAGGAAATCCCTACTCTCACCCACAGTACACAACTTACAATGAAGCTTGGCGGTTCAGCAACCCAGCGTTATTAAGTGAGTATTAACCCTTTTTGCTTATCCCTTATGGGATTAGTCGCTTTAAAGTGGGATTAATATAATCACATTTTACAATGACATTATTTGCATACAGCTTTACTAAACTAGCTACAGTTTTATTTCTCTTTTTGATTAGCAAGGTCATAACACACTGCATCTCTAAATTAAGACGCGAATAAGCCCTTGGCAAGTGTTTTTATGTGTGCCGAGGTTTCAGAAACGTAATAGAATAGTTTGATTGTATTTTACATAAGCAAAATCATTAGGGGTGGGCGTAGGTGTTGCTCTTGCTGTGGTTTCAAACGCTCCGCTCTTCTGTTAACTTCCAGGTTCCCCTTATTATTATAGTGCCGCATCCCGGGGCTCCGCCCCTCCCACTGCTGCCACTGCCTATGACCGCCACTAGTTACCATGGCAACCCAATCAAACTGCAGGACCATGGCCGCAGCCTCCATATCATACCAGTCTGAATGGCGCTAAGGTCAGAGGGATTGAAGATGGCTACGCGGTCTTCAGTTTCATGGGGCCGAGATCGGATTAGGAGGGTCAAGCAACAGCGGGTTCCCCCACCCCCAGACACCGACTATACCCCCACCCCCTCACGCAACATCAACACTAAGGCTCTCATTCTCTAAATCGCTGAACAATGACTGAACTATTTCCTGAAAGACTTTGAAAGATTCTACAAAAATATATATATTATACAAGATATAAAACAAGACGAACCGTGTGAAGAACTACGAAGTAACAATTGATGTGTTGTTGTTTTTTTTTTGTTTTTTTTCTCTCTTTAAATCAATCAATACATTCCTTTACATACTGTATTTAGTATCACTAACAGATCACACACACAAGGTTGCCTGAGGCCTTTAAAGTAATTTGCCCATGTCCTACACCATTTCACTAGTGTCTTACCTCTCACGGACAGAACAGCGACGTGTCAGAAAACTGCAGTATTGCTCCATTTTCTGTCAAACAGACAAGTGTAACAGTCTTAGAAGCCATCTCTGACTCGTGGTATGAAATTACCAACTTGATTTAACATTTTCTGTGATACACAATCAAAATGGGGGAAAAGAAAACAGAAAAAAAAAAAAGATAAAACAGGTCAGACACTGAAGAAGAAGTTAACTGTTGCTGTAAATGACCTGAAAAGAAAACCGTATATTAAATTATTGTTTTGGTTTAGCTGATGGTTTGTGTGCGTGTGTGCATTTGTGTGTGTCATACCTTTTCAGGATATTCCATTTTATCATCATGTGTAATCTCCAATATCACGATCGGTGCCGCTCTTTTCTCGTTTGCACTATTTTGCATTACTGGATTTATAAGTACAAATGAATTGCAATTATCTTCGAAAGTTTGCCAGATTGCGTTATATTCAAGAAAAAAGGTCTACTCCAATTGACAAAGTAACAGCAACATTGGGCAAAACTTCACTTGCTATATGTTAGAAACTAGTTTTGTCCTTCCGTGTGGATCATAAATGATTCCTTAAACTTAAAAGAACCATTTTTTTGTACCGTGTAACTGAGACAGAACGACTCTTAACTGACTCAGTACCAAAGTAATCATTAGCAGTCAATTGTACAACAAGTTCAACAAATGCCTTACAGCTTTTTTAATTTCATTTTTCATTTTTTTATGGTTTGGCTATGGTCCTGAGAGGTAGACATGCATGTAATTCCTCTGTGTGGTCGAACAGACGTTTCACCAAATGTTAACTGAGGATAGAAATGGAAAGGGTCCATACATACGCTCCTGGAAATGTAAAGTGAATGTACTTTATACCACGTTTGCCAAAGACTTAGTTTGATATTTAATATTTTATTTGCTGTATCTGTCAATAAAACAGTATTATGTTTTAATAGTAGTCAAAACTGATTGTATGTGGTAATGTTGAACAAAAAGGAAAAGATCCATCTTAGGCCCACAGCAATGTACACAGAAAAGGTGAATTCTGTTCCTTAAAGGTATGTCATTTGCAACAAACTGCTGCTTTGTAGAATGATTTGTGTATAATGTGAAAACAATTCTTCTATGTATATAAGATCATCTACATTTCACCATTGCAGTATCGTACTAATTTACTGATTCCATTTGTAGATATGAGAATTGAAAAAAAAAAGAAAAAAAGATTGACATTACATTTGTGTCTTCAATGTGTTGTGCTTTGCAGAGACGCACAACAAAAAAGTTTGAAACCCGACCTGTGTCGTCCGGTGGGTTTCAGATGCGGTCACCACATGTGCGGCTGTTTGTATGTTTTGTTTTTCGGTTCACATTTACTTAACTTGTTCATACTGTTTAAGTCTCTATGCAAATCAAGTAAAATGGTATTCTGTATTCTGATTTATTGCTGCGTTCAATTTTAACCTTCATTTTAAATGATCCCTGGTTTTGTGGATTGTTTTTGTACTTTGAACCTTCCTGTACAATTCAAGATCTTTTTTTGCAAATATTAATTTAAAGTTATTTTGCTACCAGACCAGATTATTCAAAATTCATACCATGCAAATGAAAAGAGAAAAAAAAAAAAAATCACAATAAATACAACTGTACATAAATGTACACACAGAACCACCACAAGTTCTATTTCACACTATACAGAAAAAAAAAATGTCATTTAGCATTTCAGCTATTAAGTTAAACTACTGTCCCGCATTGAACGAAGCGATTCAAACTCACTCACTGCAATCCACATTTGTTTGTGGCTTTTGGAAACATGCTCTTGACAGAATTCTTCATTTTAAAACAAGCCCACGGCAGCAGAGCAAGAAGGGGAGATTTTTCTCCTGTCATTAAAATAATGCAAAATGTGTACAACAAAATTTGTTGCAAGCATAAAAATAATTTCTGATGAAAATATGTAACAAAAAGCGACATGGCCTTAGCCATCACTTTATTCCACCTCTGTCCAGTTCTTTTTTTTTTGTGCATATGAGAAATAAATTTTTTGTATGTCAGCCTGTGACTGTAGTGGTGATTATTAACCCCTCCATGAAAGAGTCATTCAAGGATACTCCAAACAGTGATACATTCAGTTTGTATAAATGCTAGTAATGAAAATATCGCATCTGTTGGTGTCCAGTAAATAAAAGTACACACTGACTGAGTGTTTAAACAAGTGAGGCTAAAAGACTGAGCTAGAATAAATAAATATTTTACGGACAACATAAATTGCAATATAAAATTATACCCATTTTTTTAATTATAAAAAATGACATTAAAAAAATACCTATTTTTAAAACAATAGTACTTGAAAATGTGCTGATATATGTAATATTGTTTTAAAAATATGTACTCAAAAATATTTTTTAATTAAAATCAACATATACATCTGTATATATATATATATATATATATATATATATATATATATATACACATACATACATATTATATATACACACAGATACACACACACATATATATATATATATATATATATATATATATATATATATATATATATATAATATTTATATATATATATATATTCCTCCATATTATTCAATCAATATGGCCTTTCATGCCATTCTAAAAAGGACACAAGAGGACATTTAAGGCTGGAAGAGACAGTGAGATGCAAACATAAAAGAAGTTCATGCGAGGAAGAATGAGAGCAAAGAGAGTCTTAGCGAGAGCGAAAGTGTAAGCAAGTAAAAGGAACAGTAGAGGAACGGAAGCAGAGAGGAGTCGTCACAGTGAGGGTGTAAAACAGAGTGTGGACTATTTAATGATGCATTGGGTTCCCTCCGCAGCTGACTGCTGCCTGCAGCAGCTCTCCTCCAGCCCGAGCAGACAATCCTACCATGCTGTAATTCAATTTTTCTGCCTATTGTTTATTTCATGGCTCCCCTGTGAAGCATCAAAAGCTGCTGTTCTGTCAGCCTCTTACTGTCGTATATGTTTGTCATTCAGCCCTTGTTAAAATAACGAAAAAGGCCTGCCTCTGTTCTTCCCCCAGCTGAGAATTCCCAGTGGTAAAATTATTCCATTTAGATGGAAACTTTTTTGTCACTCCCCTGTCTAAATTGGCATATCTGCTTCTTTTGCTGGAACCAATAAACTGTGAACCCGGATGCATCTGTCAATCAGGCTCATCTTTACTTTAGCATGCCAGATGACAACAGGGGAGATGGGGAAAAAAGCAGCAGAATGGAATCAGCTGATTGGCTCTCATCAGCAAGGCATTACAAAAAGCACCTGTCATCCTCTCGGCTCCTCAAACACTGCGAGGGGCCCGAGCTCAGTACTGGAGACAAGTATACAAACAAATGCATGGCGGTTCGAGGTTATGTGAACTCATTTTGGAAAGTAAACTTTACAATGCAGTTTATAGATTCTGGACATTTAAATGTTTATACTTGAATTGATATTAATGCACTTTTGTGGGAACATGAAATTATAAGATAAACATTCTCACAGTATAAACTTTTAACTCTGAGTAAAATGTGCAGCTATAAGTCCTAAATAAAAACTAAATTGTTAAGAGACAGAAACACTTTATTTTACAATGTCATTGTAACATATGTTACATAGTTACTATAGTAATAACTATACAATTTTGCATAATTACATGC
This sequence comes from Gobiocypris rarus, assembly GCA_023029165.1. NCBI lineage: Eukaryota > Metazoa > Chordata > Actinopteri > Cypriniformes > Gobionidae > Gobiocypris > Gobiocypris rarus. The sequence goes on along the minus strand of CM040927.1, from coordinate 21,855,657 downwards.
AACTAACCCTAAACCAAACCAGGTAACACTTTATTTTCCAGTGTCATTCTTACATATGTTACATGTAGTTACTAGTAATAACTATAAATTATGCATAATTATATACAGCTAACCTTAAGCCAACCCCTATTCCTAATCCTAACCCTATAGTAAGTACATATAGTTACTTAATATCGCTCCGTATTTAAATACATAATTACACTGTAACACGGACACCTTAAGATAAAGTGTAACCCCAAATCAAACCTTAATCCCATATAGTAAGTACATGTACTTAATATCACTCAGTATTTAAATACATATTTACACTGTAAGAATGGCACCTTAAAATAAAGTGGAATCCCTATACATAACAATATTACTTAAATGTATAATTACAGTGTAACACAGACACCTTAAAATAAAGAAACTTTATGTAAAGAAACTTTATGTATGCTAAAGAAACGCATGTCGTGTGAGCACTATTCCAATTATCTGACAACCCAGAACTGCAGAATGACTGTATTACACTGGTTTTACAAGAATAACCTGATCACTGACATAGAAACATCCACGTTACCACGAAACAGGCCAGCGTGACATCGCCTGCATCTCATCAAGCATTAGTCACATTGGTAATCGCACGGAAAATGTGTCCATGTAGTTCTATGTAAATTTCCTACAAACAATAAAGATTTGTAGACACATTATTCATATGAAATGGGAAAATGTCGGTTGTTTTCTGAGGCTTGAATGGGGAGAAAACGGCATCATCTGTCATGGGGTGTCACACTGGAGAGAGAAAGAGCACCAGAGGAGTTGCACTGGACAGCACTCACTGTTAAGTCCTGTCAGCCGTCTATGTGCTCGTCATCATCACTGCTGTCATATTTGATGCTGGGGAGGGGAAAGGCCAACCTGGGGCTGTCAATCAAATCCACCTCATTAGGGACAACGCTAATTATGAAATTTTCTACGATATCTGGGAATGGAGTATTTCATAGGTACTGTTTATCATTAAGACAGTGTAGATGACAAGAGCTAATTTTGCATGCTACTTAAGAACGGGGTGAATTTAAATATCTATGAAATGAACACACACAGGACCGCAATGAGTCTGAGCACGCAAAACTCTAGGAAGAAATACTTTGGGCTGCCAGTAATTTCTCCGGACTTTAAATTCACCTTCTGGAAAAATTTGGATAAAATCAGGCTGCAAATCTTTTGCCATTAAGAACACACAATAATTTTAAAAAGCAAATCCTCGCAAACAAATTACACCAAAGATCCAATGTCTGGGACCTACATTTGCTGTATTTAATTGTATTTATTTATTTTTTTACATGCCCTGTTCCTATGTGAAACATCTGTGAGTGTCTTCTGGATAGTTGTGCATCTTGTCATGAGAGCCTTGTACCATATCTGTATAATTGGGAATAAAAGCCTACTGCTTATATCTGTTCGGAAGGTCTTCCGGGTTTGTCTTTCAAACACAAATTCACATATTTCATATTTACATGCAATGCAGAGATTCCCAAACTTTTTTGTCAGCTCTTTGACCTCATATGCTTACTTGAAGTAAGCCCTTAGATTTTAAGTTAATAAATTAGGTAAATTATAATAAATTTAAGTTCATGGATCTCTGATGTACATTAATGGTCACATGACATGCAGGTTAACATTTTATTTTTTTATAATTATTTAATTACTTAATAGCTTTTCATTAAACTCACTCCCAACCTGCAGTTCCATGACGCATCCCACTGTGGGAAACCCTGAAGTATAATGTAACATTTAATGCACTTCATGTCATTAATAACAAAGAATCAATGTGATAAACGAGTTCGATCAAAAGTCTAAAAAGTAATAAAAAAGTAGCTGTTTTAATTCAAGACGTATGGCGTGCTCAATCCTTTTCCAGTTTGGTTTGGGTGCTCTTCGGTCCAAGATGAAATATCTTAAGAGGCAGTGTAGAGAAAAAAATCTCTGATAGCCGAGGCACTCCTTAATTAAAATGTCTTTATTAAAGAAATGACATGTCCTAAAAGGACAACTTTAAAATGCCAAAAATGGCATTTTAAAGTTGTCCTTTTAGGACATGTCATTTCTTTAATAAAGACATTTTAATTAAGGAGTGCCTCGGCTATCAGAGATTTTTTTCTCTACACTGCCTCTTGTAATAAAAAAGTAGTCAGAATACATTTTTTTAATCGAAAATGAGTCATTTAGATTACATTACTAACTACAATTTGGAATCAGTAACTAACTACAATTTGTAAGTAATCTACCCAGCACTGAATTAGTGTTTATAATATCTTAGTATCTTAATATGCTTTATAGTCACATTTATCAGATTATCATACGATATCTTCATTTGAAGAACAGAGTTGATCTTAATGTTTTAATCGTTGAAATGATGATCCAATCCGCCGCTCCATGTGAACACCCGCCACTCGTTCATATTTCCTTCAAATAATACTCTTAACTCTTGAGCGTGACGCAGTCGGTCACGAGACACACAAGAGCCAATGGCATTTTACAATCAAAGCTGACGTAATGACACAATTAGTCACGAGAAATACGACAGCCAATGGCAATTTTTTATGACAGACAGGCAATTTTCAAATATGATATTCGGCAGGTGGACTGAACACTGATCGCTTTTGGGGATTTTCTTCACAAAAATCAATCGTTTGGCTTCGAAACACTTGGAATATTTGTACTTTTTAAATAAATTGTGCCTGCAGTCGTATCTGCCTGTTATATCCGAATGAACAGACTTTCCTTAAAGGTTTTTAAATGTATGTAGCAGGTATATAGGACATACTAAATATATCCAACTTTTAATCAACCTTTCCTTTTAATATGCATTTAACGCTGGATTTCTTTACTGTGGTAATAACAGGAATTAAATAAAAAACGTTTCCCAGCATATTCTCTGTTGTGTGGCACATAGGCTTTGGCGCCCATACGCTGTCTTGATGGCTGCGCTGTGATTATGAGGTCATTTTTACCCAAGCTGTGTGAGCTCATCCAAGAGACGGTTACATAAGTTGGTGAGCGTCCTAATGAGCAAGCACTGATTGATTTAGCTTTGTAAAAAGCGCCGTGTGGGTGGCGCTGAGAGCTACCAGGTTCGGCCTTTGCACCAAACAACGGGGTGGTTTTATTAGTTGTATTATTACCACAGGAATCTTACAGAAGCCCATCTGATCGGAGACCCTCTGCCTCCAAATCTGGCCACTTCCATTGGCAGCCAAATCTCATTTTCTTTCAACGGCTAAATGATCGCTTCTAATGGCCATTGTGTGCCACATTATGTAATTAAGCACTAACGCAATCTGCTTCTCAGAGCGATTATGTCACCTAGCCTGTAAGGAAATGTGAAATCAGAGCGCCTAGAGCAGAGTTTTCCTTTGACCTGACCATCCAATCAAGTGGAGATCTTCTGAAAGCCGACAAAGACCCTACCTAAGGGGGTTTGTGTGTTTGCAACCCCAGGGCACCCTTAATGTTCGAGACAGAGGCTAAAACAACACACAATCCCCCCTTTACAGTCCTCAAGACTCCACGCCGAGGCTCATCTCGCCCGTTAAGTGTCTGAGTAGAGAAAGAGAGCAAGACAGAGACAGAGAAAGACAGAAAAAGGAGAGAAAGTGAAGAAGCACCAACCCCCATCGTCCCTCCTAACCCCAACCTCCCCCTGGCTCAGTGTTCCTCTCTATACCACCACCCCCTCCCCAACACCCAGTCACTGTCAGGCCAAACACATGATGAATTGCCCTGTCAACAGAATTCATTCAGGGACCAATTAATTCAGCAGAAATGAACTAGAGCCATCAGTCGCTGAAAAACTCAGTGCAAAGAGAGCAAAGTAGCTTACTTTGGAGAAGAGAGAGAGAGCCGGAGGAGGAAGCGTACGGAGAGAAGGGAGAAAAAGAGCAAGCGAGAGAGGGAGAAAGAAAGAGAGAGTGCATGGTGGAAGTTAGTCTGACAGAAATTGGTCATTTAATGCTTTAGCGCACTGGAGACAGCCCCTGTCATAGAGAAAGGCATGGCAGGGCTCCCCTGGTGCTTTATTTATTAATTATCCAAAGCAGCGAGGGGCATTTAACTGTCTCACTCCAGGCCTGTCAACCCCATTTCTTGTCATTTCCTCTCCATAAACAGATCCTTTAACACTGCACCCAGGTTAATAGAATAGAATCCCACCCCATCATTTTGTATACTATAAATACTCTTTTATTGGAAAATAGCCTCTGATTCGTTTTATGTATGACCACTTCCATATGGACTGAAAAAGTCCTAATGGAGGATACATGCTGATCTGGTAAAACAGCAGGACATATACACGTATTGGGGTAACACTTTAGTTTAAAGTCCAATTCTCACCATTAACCAGTTGCTTATCTAGTATATATTGGCTGTTTATTAGTTCTTATAAAGCACATATTAATGCCTTATTCTGCATGACCTTGTTCTACATCCCTAATCGTACCCAATACCTAAACTTAACAACTACCTGATTCAAATCTTGTCAACATTAGTTAATGCGCCGTGAACTAACATAAACAACCCATGAACAGCTGTATTTGTATTAACTAATGTTAACAAAGATTAACAAATACAGTAACAAATGTACTGTTCATGGTTAGTTCATGATAGTTAATGCATTAACTAATGTTAACTAATGAAACCTTATTGTAAAGTGTTACCCCTACCTTACTATTAATAAACAGTATTTTTTTTAATAATTCAGTAATTCAGTTTATTTAGGGAAAAGTTGTAGTTAATAGCTAGTTAATAGTGAGAAGTGGACCCTAAACTAAAGTGTGACCCATAGCGGTATGCACAACTCTCTGCTATGTGAAAAGCATTAAGTCAAATGAGAAGTATGTCTGAGTATACAGTATTCGTGAAACAAATGGCGAAAAATATGCTGTATTACCTACTGTATAGCCTGACGTCATCATACTCATATTCTAGTCATTGGGCTTCATTATGGGGCGTGTTTCAACCGAACAAGGAAAGAAAATGCCTCTGCACTCAATTGGATAGACTTACAACCAATCAGAGCAACGGAGTAAGTGACGTACGTTGACTCGAGCGACGCAGAACTCAAATGCGCACACGCTGGAAGAAGTAGAAGAAGATGAGTTTAAACGATCTTTGCCGGTGTTGTAAAAAGTACATACCAACACGATCATCATTTTTGACCATCATCATATAAAGCCCGCCCTGACAATTTGATTGGTCCGAACAGCTCTGGTTTGAGCATAGTTCCACAATGGATCATGTCCAGACCAAACTTCCCGACTTCAAATGTTGTGGGCGGGGAGTAAGTTCGGCTGGCATCCAGGATTTACTGCACTGCTTCCACTGAGAAACTTCAGTATTCCATGAGGCCATGGAAGCGGAGGGGCTGTCGGATTCAAAAAGTTGCAAAGCAAAGCAGAAAACTGAGCTGAGTGGCTCTTTAAATATATGCACCTTGTGGTTAAATTCTAAAATCTTACTAGTTCAAATCTGATGCTCCAAAATGATCCCAAATTGTGCCATATATAAATATTAATCTTTTTGGTCAAGAATATTTTTGCCTTTGTGAAAACAAACATGACATGTCATGTTGTGTCAACCTTAAAGGAATAGTTCACCCAAAAATGGAAATTGTGTCATTAATTAATTACTCACCATCAAGTTGTTACAAACCCATAATACTTTCATTTATCTTCCGAACACAGACGAAGATCTTTTGATGAAATCTGAGAGCTTTCCGTCCCTCCGTTTACAGTCTATGCAACAACCACTTTGACTCGAATTAATTGAGCGGTTTAGTTCAAAGTTTCTGAAGAGACTTGATTGCTTTATATGATGAACAGATTTCATTTATTGTTTTAATCACATTTAAACATTGAACAGCGAACATAAACAGAAGCTCATCTGAACCTGCGAGAATGCGCACATGCTTGAGCTTCCGTTTACCACAACTGATGTGTGAGATGATGAATGTTTATATATGAATAAAAGCCTAAATTCAATCTGTTGGTCATATAAAGCAATAGTCTCCTCTGAAGATTTGGACTAAACCGCTCAATTCATATGGATTAGTTTTATGATTTATTTATAAACTTTATGAAATGTGAAAGTGGTTGTTGCATAGACTGTCAACAGAGGGACGGAAAGTTCTCAGATTTAATCTTCATTTGTGATCCAAAGATGAATGAAAGTCTTGCAGGTTTGGAATTGACATGAGGGTGAGTAATTAATGACAGAATTAAATATTTGAATGTTTATACTATTTATGAATAAACTACAACAAAACTCTGTGAATGCATCTTTAATTACACATTGTTATATATGTACATCAGAATAATAGTTCAAAGCTCACTTCAAATCTGACAAATAGTTATGGAGTGAACGATTCACTTACTGAGTGATTCTGATTCAAACCGCTAACTTGAGCACAACTGAAGCTGTTTAGCAAATCTTTATTTTAATTTTTTTTACTAACTTGTTAAAAAGAATACGATCATAAGAGTAAATTGTTTGCATGATCACACCTGTGTTCATGTTTGCATGCAGAAAACACTGGTGCGTTCTCAAACTACATGATATCTGATTTAAACACTTACACAAGCACAAAACGTTTTACTGACTGACACCAATGCTGACTAGATTTTTTTATTTTATGTCGCATTGGCGATCATTAAAAGCCCTGGAATGTATTCATTCTATTCACCTGCATATATGCACTTCAAGAACAGTAAAGAAAGTACATCTCATAATTGGTAGAAATGTCAAATATTGCTATTAGATATTCATATATGAGAGCTAAATTGCATATTGACTGTCAAATCACACATAAAATGCTAAATCCATAACATCCAAAGCAGATCACAGTTTGACAGTCCACCTTTAATTTCTCCTCTCACGTTTTCTTTTTTTTTCCCAAAATTCGATTAGAAATAATTAGTACCTATGGTATCTTGCCTATCAGAAAACATCATTACAGCACCAGATTAGTCCAGGATGGGCTCTGAAGCAGCCCAAACTAATTAAGGTTGTTGTGTGATTTTTGGCCTAGTGATCAAGAGACTGTTGCCTCATCCCATTGGTAATTATGATGTCCATATGGTCAATGCAAAGCTATCTAAGCATGGGAAATACTATCAGTGTGACGTGGTTGCCGGCAAGCCAAAAGTTTGTTCTTCCCCATTGTGGAAAGTCTGATCAGAGGCTGAATTATTGATGGGGCCCTTTCTCTAGCCGAAGGCACTGGGACTCAGGCATCTGTGGAACACCCCATCTCAACCAGCAGGAAGTGAAATTTGACGCTTTTTCCATCGCCAGAATGAAAGCCCAAGTACCTTGGATGGTCTTCCATAGCCGTCTCTTAGATGAAAAGATTGAAGACTGATCTGCCAAACAGTGGAGTCTATTTATTGCAGGTGTCCAATATGGAAGCACCCCATGAGACTGTCTTATGGTTTATATATGCCATATGCAGAAGACGTTATTATAGTCGACTACATAGAGATTATCAGGAAAACAACAGCACGGGATCAAGTCATTTATGATGTTTAATGCAGTAATTTGAGCAATTGCTTTTCCAGCAGAGTTCTCATCACAGAGAGTCTGATCTTGAGATCTGTCTGAACTCTAACTTTACTGGAACTTAACCAAAATTCCTTATCGCCGATCAAATGATGAGTGATCACCCGCGGCCTCTCCAATCTTAGTCTCAAGTCAGCACATTAGGCCCAGTTGAATTCTGGCTGCTCTATAGTCCACTCTGCTGAAGAAGAAAAAAACGCTATTTATCACACCTTCAGTAAACCTGATAGACAACAGAGGCATGCAAGCTGAGTGAACCTGACAAATGAAATAGAGAAACTAACCGAGAAGAAAGAAGGTGCTTAGGTAAACTGTCTTTGCTGAAGCGCACTCCTGACTGCGGCTCACTTGCCGTGTTTAAAGTTGACTTGTTTTCTTAGGTAAGGTAAAGAGCCGGCGGATGAGTGTGTCAGTAACTAAATGCGAAGCACTGAGGCCTTGAGCGTGGGGATTTGCTGACGGAGGGCGCATATCAGATTGACTCTAAGTGACTGGTAAATGGACGAACAAATAAACTGGCATGGGAAATTTGGAAGACACAAAAGATAAAGGCAATATGGTGTGTACTGTATGGATGTGGGCTAGATTACATAATCCAATCTGCATGTCACTCTTTGCTATAACATTTATTATTTTTCAAATATTTAGCACAATGCTTGGCAAACAAGAAAACAAGACGCATGGCTTAGCATTAATTATTAACCCTTTGATGCATGCTGGCTATACCTATAATTCTTCTATTTTATATTGCAGTGGACAGAAAACTCTTAAAATATATAAATTTGATAAATAAAATAAAATGCGAAATAAAATGTATTTATATATTATGATCCATAATACTATTTAAAATAAACATAATTTGAAAAATATATTGTGTAATGTAATATTGTATTGTATTGTTTGAAATAAAATAAAAAACATTAAGATATTTTATTCACATGTGCTTTAATAATTCATGCATCAGAGGGTTGCGGCCGAAAAGTAACCATAGCCACTAGAATTCGTACTATTTTAAGTGGTGTTACAACGGGGCTACATTTCTTTAAATTCATTAGACAAAGCTGAGCAGCTCATTTCTCAGCATAATGTAAATGGTAAAAAAACTGAACCGAGAGGAAGATAAGGAGATGTGCAGCAGAATATAATTAATTAAATGAGACTAATTAGGAACATGAGAGCAGGTGCCAGGCTATGGGCTGACAGCACAGACAGCAAGACAACATGAGAGACAGAGAGAGAGAGAGAGAGAGAGACAGAGAGAGGATGAGAGAGAGAGGGGGAAAAATACTCCGGTTAAGGGGTGTAACATGACAGGGAGAGGGACAAAACAACTTTCTGCATTTTGTCATGTGAAACCCCACAGGAATAGGTATGACAGAAACCATAGACCCCAGCACCATAGGGGTCTTTCCTTTGTTTGAGACAGATTATTTTTTTGGCAATTGGAAGTTTGCATAAGCGCAAGATTTTCCCCCCTAATTATTCCAGCATATGCTCAGCACTGGTGGCGGCATAAATTTATCTTGCTCTCTCTGCCTCTCTCTCTTCTGCTGTAGCAGAGAATGGGTGAAGCATGTTTCCCCTCTGGAGAACTTAAGTGAGATTTCATATTTAAAAATCAAGATGACAAGACTTTCTGCCTTCTTTACATGCCCACCTGTACTCACTGAAACACAGCGTGCTTCCAACGCACCTGCATATGGATATTAACCTTATACAATATTTAAATATTTTATTTGGAAAATATTTAAGATATCTTATATTACAATTACCATATATATATATATATATATATATATATATATATATATATATATATATATATATATATATATATACACATACATGCATACACTCACCTAAAGGATTATTAGGAACACTATACTAATACTGTGTTTGACCCCCTTTCGCCTTCAGAACTGCCTTAATTCTACATGGCATTGATTCAACAAGGTGCTGAAAGCATTCTTTAGAAATGTTGGCCCATATTGATAGGATAGCATCTTGCAGTTGATGGAGATTTGTGGGATGCACATCCAGGGCACGAAGCTTCTTTTCCACCACATCCCAAAGATGCTCTATTGGGTTGAGATCTGGTGACAGTGGGGGTCAGAAACAATGCTCAGGTAGGCCATTGCATTTAAACAATGCCCAATTGGCACTAAGGGACCTAAAGTGTGCCAAGAAAACATCCCCCACACCATTACACCACCACCAGCAGCCTGCACAGTGGTAACAAGGCATGATGGATCCATGTTCTCATTCTGTTTACGCCAAATTCTGACTCTACCATCTGAATTTCTCAACAGAAATCGAGACTCATCAGACCAGGCAACATATTTCCAGTCTTCAACTGTCCGATTTTGGTGAGCTTGTGCAAATTGTAGCCTCTTTTTCCTATTTGTAGTGGAGATGAGTGGTACCCGGTGGGATCTTCTGCTGTTGTTGCCCATCCGCATCAAGGTTGTGCGTGTTGTGGCTTCACAAATGCTTTGCTGCATACCTTGGTTGTAACGAGTGGTTATTTCAGTCAAAATTGCTCTTCTATCAGCTTGAATCAGTCGGCCCATTCTCCTCTGACCTCTAGCATCAACAAAGCGTTTTCTCCCACAGGACTGCCGCATACTGGATGTTTTTCCCTTTTCATACCATTCTTTGTAAACCCTAGAAATGGTTGTGCATGAAAATACCAGTAATTGAGCAGATTGTGAAATCCTCAGACCGGCCCGTCTGGCACCAACAACCATGCCACGCTCAAAATTGCTTAAATCACCTTTCTTTCCCATTCTGACATTGAGTTTGGAGTTCAGGAGATTGTCTTGACCAGGACCACACCCCTAAATGCATTGAAGCAACTGCCATGTGATTGGTTGATTAGATAATTGCATTAATGAGAAATTAACCAGGTGTTCCTAATAATCCTTTATAGGTGAGTGTATATATATACACTGCATATTGTTTATATATTATATATTATAATTATATATATATATATATATATATATATATATATATATATATATATATATATATATATATATACTCACCTAAAGTGCTATATATATATATATATATATATATAGCACTTATTACGACTTGTTTTCAGTGCCTGTCATATTTTTTAGGTGTAATATAAATTTTTTTTACATGTTATTTCTAAAAATGTGTGTATGTGTGCGTATGCATTTATTTATTTATACACTATATTTTAGCCATTAGAATATGAAATACATTTGCAGATTTAGTCTATGAAAATCAATCTTAATATTTTACGATTTGGACTTTTTTCCTTTAAAAGATGTTTCAATTTTTACTGCTTAGCAAGGCAAAAATGCTAATGATGTAAAGTATTTGTGGTAGCACTTTACTTAAAAGCCTTTATGTAAAATGCATTATAAAAGGTTTTCAAATTGTACAAATATAATGCATTATATCTATTCATAAATAATTGTAACCAAAGTTAAAATGCATTATAATATTCACAGATTCCTTGTTACATCTGAAATTGGTGGTTTGTCGTGTTTTAATGCATTATACTTTCTAACGGTGTATTATAATGTATTATAACTGTGGTTACATTTATTCATGAGATCACACAATTCATTTTCAAGTGCATTACAAGGCATACTTAATGCATTACACATAAAGGCTTTATAAAGTGTTACCATAGCAGTTTGTATTTTATGTGCAGTAAAATGTGTCATTTGTAGCTGTTTACTGGACCATGTACATAATACAGTTTGGTAAAGACTAGTGCATTTAGTGTATTTCATCTAGATCTGTAATTATGGCCTTTATTTCTCTTGACACAAAGATTAACAGCACTGCACAATGTGATATAGGTTAAAACAACAAGAGAAGACGTGATAGCAGAAGATGTATCCCTGAATTCTTGCTGAGAACAACTCTAGAGAATGCAGGTTAAAAAGTCATTTCTGCTGGAAACCAAATGAGTTCATTAAACAGACTCATCCGTTCATGTTATCCGTTTACAACAGATGAGGTTCAGCACCTCCGACCACCCTCTCCAAATAAATGTCATATTCCTCATTTTGCTGCAAAGAAGATCAGCGAACTGCAGTTTTCATCCAGACACAATGTATTCTGGTGTCAGGCTTTGAAATGTGTTAGATATGGCATCATGGCAGAAACGGCAGAGAATATAACAGGGCCAAAGCCACCCAATTAACCCTGTACTGCACTTCTCATAGCGGAGAACATTTTCTCTGCGAGAGTGGGGATAGAGACGGGGCATCAGCTGATTTTAGCACAATTTACTCCCCTAACAGGTTACAAATGTGGCATGTGATGAATATAATGAGGCTTGATGTCATTTAGCCCGTGGTCATGTGTGGAATAGCAAAATACTTGCTGCAACAGAGAGAGAGAAGATCAAGAGAGATTTCACAAAGGTCTTCAGGAAAGAAAATTCTTCTTCTCCTCCCTCTCTAGTTTGTCCCTAAAACTGTAAAATGCTGCCTGACAATCTCCCAAATCCCATCCTATTCTACAGGTCTTTCTCAAAAAATGTGCATATTGTGATAAAAGTTCATTATTTTCAATGCTGTATCTTCATCTCCATAAAGCTTTTCAGCAGATGGAAGCATGAAGTGCTCCAAAATCTCCTGATAGCTAGCTGCATTGACCCAGCCCTTGATAAAACACAGTGGACCAACACCAGCAGCTGACATGGCACCCCAGACCATCACTGACTGTGGGTACTTGAAACTGGACTTCAGGCATTTTGGCATTTCCTTCTCTCCAGTCTTCCTCCAGACTCTGGCACCTTGATTTCCGAATGACATGCACAATTTGAGCGACAGTCCAGTGCTGCTTCTCTGTAGCCCAGGTCAGGCGCTTCTGCCGCTGTTTCTGGTTCAAAAGTGGCTTGACCTGGGGAATGCGGCACCTGTAGCCCATTTCCTGCACACGCCTGTGCACGGTGGCTCTGGATGTTTCTACTCCAGACTCAGTCCACTGCTTCCGCAGGTCCCCCAAGGTCTGGAATCGGTCCTTCTCCACAATCTTCCTCAGGGTCCGGTCACCTCTTCTCGTTGTGCAGCGTTTTTTTGTCATACTTTTTCCTTCCCACAGACTTCTCACTGAGGTGCCTTGATACAGCACTCTGGGAACAGCCTATTCGTTCAGAAATGTCTTTCTGTGTCTTACCCTCTCGCTTGAGGGTGTCAATTATGGCCTTCTGGACAGCAGTCAGGTGGGCAGTCTTACCCATGATTGCGGTTTTGAGTAATGAACCAGGCTGGGAGTTTTTAAAAGCCTCAGGAATCTTTTGCAGGTGTTTAGAGTTAATTAGTTGATTCATATGATTAGGTTAATAGTTTAGAGAACCTTTTCATGATATGCTAATTTTTTGAGATAGGAATTTTGGGTTTTCATGAGCTGTATGCCAAAATTATCAGTATTAAAACAATAAAAGACCTGAAATATTTCAGTTGGTGTGCAATGAATCTAAAATATATGAAAGTTTAATTTTTATCATTACATTATGGAAAATAATGAACTTTTATCACAATATGCAATGTTGACGACTCCAAAAATGAAAAAGTGTTATTGTGGACTGCAGTGGATTCAATGTAGTTAATGAAAAGTACAAAAGTTAATGTTGTGTTTTGGGAAAAAAAGGCATACTCAAAACTTTGAAAACTGTCACAGTTTTGAAAGAGAAGCCCACAGCCTAACACCAGAGCGCTTTTAAAAACTTCTGTCAGTCATGAGCAGAAGACCAATACGTTTTTTTAGATCTTGAAATAGCACAAGAGACCATTTGAAGAACTCGATGCTGGCATTCAGGATGCTGCCAAGAGGACAGCTCAATATTTCGTTTGTGCTCAGCTGTCAATGGGCCAAAAGTAAAGGCTGAGAGAGAAAGGCCGAGCTTCTTTTTTTTTTTTTTTATTATCTCAGACCCAAGCCCACTGTGCATCATCATTAGAGAAACTAAATAGCACTGGTCACTTACTCAGGTAGTGGTAAACGGCACAATTAATGGGCTGAGAGGGGAAAACTGTATTCAATTTGAAAGCCTTCTCTCCTAATCCATCTCCCCTGATCATGGCCTGTGCTGAGCTACACGCTTTTACATTCAATTACAATAATCAGGTTAATTCTGAGTAAAAAGTCAACGTTTTAATCAAGGGCTGACAATCTATGGTTATAGTGCTGAGACAAAGAAGGTGATGGTAAATGAAGATACTGTGTAATGAGTTCTGTTTAAACGTGAATTAAAACCACAACAACCACAAACTATATAGAGAGAGAGTATATAAGAGAGAAAATATTATTTAAATAAAAAAAGTGTTCTTGTTTTATATCACTGCACAGAACAAAATACTAAACAGATATTTGCATATATTCCACAAGACAAAAATAATAACTACAAACAGTTTTGACATACATGAATGTTATGAACCTAAATATGTAACCTTTCGAACAGAATAAATTGTGTAAATTGGATTACTCATTTTTAATAATAAAAAAAAGCAAATCAATGGTTACCTTTTTATTACAAACATCTTGCAGATTCTGCAAGGGCTACGTAAAACACACACACACACAAACACACACAAACACACACACACACACACACACACACACAATTCTTGTTTAATGGGGACATTCAGACATAATGACTTTTAACTAGGGCTGGGCGATATGGCCAAAAAATCTTATCTCAGTATTTTTTTGGTTGAATGGCGTTACACGGTATATATCCCGGTATTTTCTACATTTTTGTATTTGGATTAAAAAATAATAATAATAATCTGTATTTATTTTAATTTTATTTCACATCCTGCCCAATGATGTCCTAAAAACAATGTGGATATTGAAGACTATAAACAAATACAGTGAATGTAATCTAGGCATGTATTGATAATTTTGTTTATAAAATTCACTAAACTAAAGATGAAAATTAAAAACAAACGCATATAAGCCTATATTTGATTACCCCATTTGTGGTAATTTTTATTAAAATATACTTACATGTAGGCAGTAGGTTTAACATTCCACATATGGAACATTTATTGACCAACAATAAATATTTTAGAACTATGTATACTTTAGTCAGAATTATTGCGTTCCTATTCTACACTCTAAAAAAAATGCTTGGTAAAAAAACAACCCAATGTTGGGTCAAATATGGACTAACCCAGCAGTTGGTTTTTTTTTAACCCAACGATTGGGTTGTCTTAAGCAAACATTAAACCCAAACGCAGGGTTAAAACAACCCAACTGCTGGGTTAGTCTACATTTGACCCAATATTGGATTAAAACAACCCAGCATTGTTTAGAGTGTATTGCGCTCAGTCTGTTTGGTGCACGCGACGGCGCTCATTCACGGAAGCCTGAATTTAAGCGGAGATTCACATGGAGAAGGCTCCAAATTTACCATATTACAGTTTTTACTGTATTTTTGATCAAATAAATGCAGTGTTGGTGAGCAAGGACTTTCAAACCGACCCCAAACATTTGAATTGTATAAATAAAGGATGGAAAAAAGTGCAGCATCTTTTGTCAACACTTTTGCAATGCTGTATTTTTTAAAGTTAGCCAAGTGCAACTGGAGCTCAAAAAGATATCTAGAGCACTGCTTGAAAACCCTCTACCTCTTCCCATAAATAAATAAATGAAAATCCAATACATGTAAGAGTAACAAAAGTTCACAACATCACAAGAGTGTTATTGCAAAGCATTCTAATTAAAACAAAACAGTAACCCCAAAAGTCCACCTTTAATAGAAATGCCAACCCTTACGCTTGAAGCAAAACTTTGGAAGGACTAATATTTGTTTTAACATGCGTACTGTCTTTTACTGGCCTGTGCATTTTTGTTTTCAACAGTAAGTGACCCTGAAACCTGGTCCTGAATAACAAGAAAATTCACAGAGGTCTGTTTAATCAGACCAGACAGAGGTTAGAACAGCTCAATATAAGAGATAACCACTCTTTGATTCAAACAGCCATGCAGAACCTAAAAGGTAGCAGTGTCAGAAAATGTACTGTCAGGAATTTCGTATTTAAATTTGACCTTATTAGCACCACAGGGATAAATGGAGAAGTAAGGGACTGCAGGATAAAACCGACCGGACATCTTATCGCTACTAAACAACTACTCTAAAGACATGACGTTGAATTCAGTGTTTACTGTAAACCCTAATGCTCAAAATAATGAATTAGTTTGAGTAGAGCCAACTCAAATGAAACAAATGAGTTCAATCAAATTAACTTTTATGAGTATTTAGAACTTTCTTTTTCTTTTGAGTTCACAAAACGGATTTAAGTAATCTGAATTGTTTCATTGTTTTGAGTTATGAACTTGTTTCTTTTAATTCAAAAGACTTAAATTTAACTGAAACTGGGTTGGGATTTGTATTTCCCATAATGCTTTGCCATGACACTCAAAAGGAAGAGTAAATGCTAACATTAAGCGTTATATACTTAATTTGTTATACTTATTTGTTTTGTTGGGGTTTGGGGGTGGGGGTAACCATCATGGTGACAAGTGGAGCATGCTCTTAGTTTGAGAACAGATATGCAGAATGTTAAATGTTTTATATTGCTGTACTCATTTAACAAGTGCTACGCTACGCTAATGCTATCAAACAATTGTGTTACCAATTAGCAAGGTGGCATTTATTGAATTAGTTAGACAAGTTTCCACATTTCTTACCATGTTCTTATCATGCAGTTCTTACTGCTTACTGTGAAATATTTCTGTGCAATATTGACTATTCGCCTCGCTGCACTGGTTTTTTTTTTTTGTATATTGCGTTATATTGTTTATGGCATATAGATGTTTTAGTTGCACTAAGTATATGTGACAGCACTGGAAGGATTGCTCTAAATTTCGCTGTACTTGTATAGTGACAATAAAGAATCGTGAACTACTAAAAATATTTAAGTTGATAAATTAAATTTAAATATATGAATTAACTTACTTAAATATTTAAAGTTAAGTGCAATTAAAATGTATCAGTCTGCAAGTCTGTAAAAATCTGCAATTTCTGCTTACTTAAATTTTACATTTACATTACATTTACATTTCTTGCCTACATTTTTCAGGTTTACAGTGTATACGTTTACTTCAAGCAAATTAAATAAAAATGTATAGTGTTTGTTGAGGAAAACAAAACAATATTGTTAACTTATCTTGTCCATATGTTATCTATATAGAACCCCAGTGAACCAAAACAGAACCGTATAGAGTTCAATTTTCCAGGTGCAATTTTAAAGAACTCTTTATACCAGAAAGGATAAATATTGCATAACTTTTATGTTTAGCAGGTTATTTTTTTGTTCTAGTGATTAAAATGAATTAATTAAAACTAAATAATCCCAATGATGGGAAGCACAAACAGGTTCTATATCAAGCCTTTTCTTCTAAGATTGTAGCAAACAATGTTCACAGCTGTGATCTAAGCTAAAAAGCTGGATATTTCAAAAAATGGCAAGATCTTTGTTGTGAATTTTACAACAGTAACATTTTTTGGGGAGTATAAGAACCTATTTCCCACTAGACCTAAATGTAAAACATAATTCATAGACATGATATGATAATCATTGTATTATAAAGAAGCAACATGTCTCTATAATTAATATATGGCTTTTAATCATACTGGCATTCGAGAGACTGTCAGGTTTCCTCCTTCTCGTACAGTCTCTGTTAATTGCTCGGATGTCGTTAGCTGTCCAAATCCCCCTGGTTCCTTCCGTTTATCCTCAGGCGACCAGTGTGAGGTTTTCCCTGCCTTCTCACCACTATGCCGAAACAGGTCTTCACTAGTCATCTCCTTCTCAAGCACAGCGTCCTCCACTAACACGCACCTCAGGGGCAGTCGTCAGACTCTGCTGTTGATTTTCATTAATTCACAGACACTAAATTTGCCAGTTTGGGGCTCACCCTACTCCACCCCACGTGCACCTGTGCTCCAGGGCAGGTAGAGAGCAGAGCGCACCCCATTGTCCCCTGGCAGTCGAATTAAATGAAAGCCGCCTGATTGTTGGATATCACAGGCCGGGTGATAAAGCAATTAAGGTTCTCTAATTCTTTTGCCAGGAAAGGGTTGGCCCGGGCCTGGGAGGTAATTAACTATATGTAATGAAATCCTTTTATTACTTCTTTTTTGATTCGATTTTTGTTTCTGACGCCGCTCGCTGCATGGGAGCAGAGGTCTGTGTGGCAGGGGTCTCTCCTGTCCTAAGTTGTCCAGCAGATGAAAACAGATCTTTAGTTAATAGGCTCTCCATGGACAGATGAGGTCTATTAGGAGGTTAATTTGAAAATGAATGGGGGGAACGAAAGAGAGAGACCACGGACAGAGACAGCACAGGAGGCTCATAAACAGTGTCCACTACAATCATCCTCTTGCTCTAAACTGAACAAATACTATAAATTGAAAATAAATCAGAACATATTTCAGTAATTCTTTTCAGATTGATGCTATTTTGAATACAATTATGAATGGAAAAAAAAGAAAATCATACTTGATTTGATTTTTTTGAGAAATAAACCTGGTAAATCTTTATGAAAGTATTTAGTATCAAGTCTGCTAACATAAGACACAATATTATATTTTACTTTGCATAATCAGAGCCAGTTTTCACTTTTTTCTATGCTTTAAGATTGGGGGGCATAAAAACACTCCAAAAATACCAAAAAATGCAAATGGGAATTGTCTGTACGGTAACATTGGATCTGAACTTCTCCATGGAGTCATTTTAAAAAACAGCAAAGCATTGTTCAAATGCATGGCACCACCCTCCCTCCCATTTCCATTTTTTCCCACTGCCCAGGAAAATATGATCCGAGTTCATTGGTGTGTGTATAATGAGGAGGTTACGGTGAGCTGAGAGAGGTCGTGTAATTCCCCGTACCGAGGGACAGGCTTTTTGGGGGAGTTGGCTGAGCACTCCTGCTCTCTGATGCATGCACTCATGTGTGCCAGCGACGACCCCTCCAAATCCAAGGTTCTTCTTAGGCATCGCCTGCATAAAACTCGTACAGTTGGACTGTATCAATATCCGCTGCTACACAATTTTTCAAACCAAAAACCCAAAGTGAAACTAAAATAAATGATGTATGAATCCAAGAAAATCAATGTAGTATCTAGAACAGCATAGGCAAGGGTCCTCTCAATGACTGCCTTTGTTTCAGATTGCGGTTTCATTTTTGTATAATTTATAGCCTATATACAGCATATATTGCAATATTTTATATACACCACTCAACATCAAAAAAATATTATAAATATATAAATATAAAATACAATTTTTATATGATATTATTTATTAGCCATTCTAGATTTGAACTTGGATCTGGGAGGATTTAATAAACAAAAAACAGATCCCGAACTACACAAAGTTAGCTAATAAGTAGGCCTAAACTTTCTTTCAGTATACAGTATAGTCAGTGATAAAATCCTACTGTTAGCTTTCATTTTCCATATTAGACAAATTCACCACAAAAATAATGAAAAGATATCCTAAACTTCATTAAGTAGGCTCAGTTCATAAGAGTAACCTCTCAGATGTGGGAATAGCCCCTCCGAACCAGGGGTCACAGCCATTAGCATATCATTTGACAATATGGCCGGCTATTGTGGGACAGCTTCCCTGAGGAGGCCTGCTCGTGCCTCCCAATGGACAAGAGGAACCACATCATTCCAGGGTTAAGTATCCCCACTTAATTATGATAAAGACATACGGCACCGTGCTATTCAGTCTCTGCGGCCTGTGTCAATACCCCGTATGGTCAATGCTCTTTTTCCTTTGACCGCCTGACCTCTTAAGAAAGCTTCATCCATCATCAAACTCCTCACCCCCGATCATTGCAAATCATTACGCCCAGACACGGCTGGCCTCTGGTGGTCGCGGCTGGGATTCGAGGGTGTGTGTGGGGATTATCTGCCGGGGGTGATCAATCATGCCTGTGGCACCCTTACATCAGGACCTTGATGAAATCTTATTGGGCTCTAAAAGCAGGGGAGAAGTGAGCCATTCAACTCAACACATGCCAACACCGTTATACTTCAACTCAAGTCATTGATCTCACATTAAAACCTATTTAATCACTGCAATCTGCCAGGATGGAGTCTCCATTGTGTATTTGAATCATTTCAGATGATTACAAACAACAAAAGACACTTCACTGTATACTGTCAGAATTTTTTTTTGCAGAAATCTTACCTGTATAACAACTTGTTAGGTACCCTCAAAGCAAAACAATGGGAAAATCAATGGGGTCCATAAACAACACTGAACACCATTGAATTTCATTGCATAGACAAAAAACGCTGAGAAGTCTTTTGTTCCACATATGAAAGTTAATATTTGGAATGACATGACATAAACAATGACTTTTTTGGGTGGACTATCCCTTTAAAAAGACACTTTGTATCTGCTCATTTATCAATGCAAGAAGGACGCCATCCTTCATCCTCTCTTCTGTCTGTGGAGGAACCCCTCCTCCTCATCCTCCCCCTCGCGCCGAAGATGTTCTCCTGACCCCGCTTGCTTTGCAAAACTAGCGCAGTGCTCTAACCCGAGGGTATGTGTTGTCATGCAAGCAAGATAAGTTTATTCGGCGTGCGGCCGGCATTTGTTCCGTCAGGCGGTGTGGGCTCTGGACCCTGAGTGCTAGCAGTGGGGAGCCCAGCTAAGCACCTGCAGTGCTAGCGAGGTGGCTATGGAGATGCATTGGCCACAACCCAAATATCTGCCTCTACCTTCTGCGCCGAGCCCAGCCTAGGGAAAGCAGGAGGCAGCAATATTGTGGAACAAATGTCCTCTAATGTGAGCCTGCTGGTCTGAGGCTCCAGTGGGGCCCGCCGCCGCACGGCCTGAATTTACCCTTCACGCAGGCCGGCCGGCAGCATGACGGAGGAGGTGCTAAAGGCAGGTTAACGCTGTGGGGACTTCCAGATGCTCCACGGCCCAGGCACTTTGGCCCAGCAACAAACAGGTGCCGATAGGCAGAGCTAGGCTCGGAGTTCAGGCATGCCAACGACAACCGGGGGTAACTGAAGACCTATAAATTGCCAGAATGATGTCCACTTGCTCTATTTACGTCTGCAGTGGGACAGGTTTGGAATGTACTTTTGAGACCTGAGATCAAAGTAACCCACATCTAACCTATCAGTTTAAAAACGTATCTAGTCAAGAAGCGACTGTAATTGAGAAAGCGGAGCGCTTTGGGATCGGAATGGTTCTCCTTTAGTTTAAAGCACTAAACCAAGTCTTTGAAGTTCATCTTTACGACTCTCTGAAGAAAAAACACAATTACAAGCACAGCTGCATACGGAGCTGTTAATGTTCGCCCTGCAAGAGACGAGCCTCTCACTGGAGGAAATGTTTTTGTTTGTCTGCTTGTGTTGCTCTGTGATTTGAGAAGATTCTGAGATAAGGAGTGCCGTCTCTCTCAGGGTTTCTAACAAAGGGAGGGTGGATGTACTAATTTGGAGCTAAAAGTGACAGCGGTGACAAAAATTAATCCATATATGTGCCTGTCCCCCTATTAGCAAAAAAACAGTGTTTCTAGAAATAAACTGCCAGAACCAGTTAATATCTACACATTTATTCATAGATCACAGTAGAGAGCTCAGCACAGACTGGATTTTCATTACGCAAAACGTGGAGTTTACACATTGAGCTTGTGAAAAAATTAAACGTTATAAAACATATATATATAAAACAAACCAATATATTCAATATAAACCAGTATTATTCATATTATAAATTCCAAATTGTATTTTATATATTATATTATTTATGTTAAATAATGCATACAAAATCTAATTTAATATTACACATTTTTATCATTATTATTATTTAGGATATTATTATTATTATTATTATTATAAGGCTAAATATGCCTACATTTACAATTATCAATAAATTCCCTTCGCAGAATATCCATAAACATGCTCACTATTCCTGCGCCACTGCTGTGGGGAGGGTAGTGGTGAAAACTATTTGAAATAATTTTCCTGATCAGTGGCCTCACTATCAATTGGAAAGCTTCCATCTGCAATACTGTGCTCTGTAAGAGAGAGCAATATAAACTGGAGGAAGGATGTCTCGAGTGAATGGAATTTACTTTTAGTGTTCCAAAAATGAATTTCCATTTTTATGCCGATTGCTTTAATTTGTGTGCAATTAAAAGTTGCAAACGCGTGAAAACAAAGCATGTACAGTTACAGCCAAATGCCATAAGCAAAGCAGAGAGAGAGAGAGAGAGAGAGAGAGAGAGAGAGAGAGAGAGAGAGAGAGGGATATGGCAAGAAATCTGCCTGTCTGGAAGTTTACGGATCTGCGGATCGCTGTTTCGTGTCTGGGTGGTGGACTGCTTCTGTCTCAAATGAGCAGTCTGGGGCACAGCAATGCAACAGAAGGAATGATAACCATAGCAACGGCCTAGTCCCCAGCTGTCACGCAGGAGTGGAGATGGGTGCTGCGAGCACGGAGACCACTTAACCTCGGCCGCACTTCAACTTAGGGGAGTCAAGATGCTGTTCAAATCTTCACAGAACCCCACTTAATATGGAGACAATAAGCCCCGTGTGTAGACAAAGGATGCTTTTGAAACAGCCAATGAATAAATGAGCTATGCAAGGGCTCTTCATGTACATTAAGTGCCTTATCAGAACATTGGATGTCACCTTTCAGAGCGACGGAGAGAAAGGAATCCGAGGCTGTGCTTGGTTAAGCCCTCAAAAATGTGCACATCACATGTTCATTATGATTCATGAAATCACCAACATCCTTTTATTTGTCCCAGCCAAGAATAACCTTCATTCAGACGTGCTGTAACCTATTCATTGGACGGCAATGACAGTACAGCTCATTCAGCAGCTGAGCTCGCTAAGAAAAAGCAGCACGTCTGCTGTGGGTATTCAATTACTGACCTGCATCCAGTATGGGTAACTAGGTAACTAAGGTCAAGCCGTCCCATAATCGACAGCATGCATAATGTCAGCAATAATAATGTTCATTTAAAAAAAGCACATAGAGAACAGATCATGAAAAAAAAATTGTCTCTTTTTTTAAAAACCTTACAGGAGACATTTTCTCTGAACTTTTAGAGCCTTTGAGAACTATGAGCACTGATTTAGGCTGTTATGATGGATTTTTACTGTTTTATATCTACAGGCAGCCACCATGAACGCAGACAAACATAAAAAAAAGCCTCATGGGAAGATTAAAGAGACAAATTTTCATCACACTTTGCACTATTTTATACTTACAGCTGGCTGATGGGTCTTTCACAAAGCTTGTCTTACACATGTTTGTGTCAGCAAAGCATGAAGCAGTTTCTAGCAAAATAAAGTCTGTAAAATGAAATCGAATCAAAAATAAAGTGCCTACACAGCGTATGAGACATTCCACGGCCGCGTCTTCTTTATCCTCGCCGTGTATTGAGCAAGCGATACCAGCGCCAGACCTTTTTGAATCATTTCCAAAAAACACACAAGCCATTTGTTTTCCAAATGCATGTTTGCATGATTAATGCAGCGTAAACAATGCCACCAACCCAAATTCATAACATATGACTTTTTAGGGATCGCAAGGTTACGGGCACCAATTTGAATATGACACTATGATGCATAAGTATTTTGCGGCATATCATACATAGCAATTGGTATTCATCATAATTTGCGGCTAAGCAAAGCCAGCCCCCTCCTGAGAAGGTCATCTCCATATTAATACGAGAGAACAATACTCAGATGAGTAACGATCCATTCCAAATGACAATGTTTGTTTCTAATGACCACTTCACCCAGGCCTGACTTGTGGAAACTTGCCATATTGCGGCACATCAGCAGGGTTAGTGAAGCAATCGGCTCAGCCATCAGTTGAATCTGATAAATGTACAAATGCTTTTTTGGGGGGGGTTTTGGTTGTTTCATTTCATCTACATGTTCTCGGTTTAAATGAATAATAAAATAAATCTTCCATCCTCACCTTATAAGGTGGATTTTTGTGTGGCTAAAGCCCACACAGAGTGTGCATTAGTATTCTGTTAGGTTGAGATGAAGGCTCATGGTTCTATCAGATATTTTGCTGGGGGCTGAATACAGAGCGTCACTCCAAGACTCTCAGCCCCCAAAAGCCTCTTCAGCAGCGCTATCTCTACCCAGCTCAGTGATATACTGCACACACCATGGATATTGAATTCCATGCACATCTGTACAGAAGAGCTTTTAAGATGAACTCAGGCTGAAGCTTTTCCCTGCACTGCCGCAAAACATTTCCCTCTGGTTGCTACATGTATAAAAATTCAGCTTCGATGCATATTGGGAGCTATCAAAATCTGACTGGAGTGGGAAAGGGTTTTTATAACTGTGGCAACAGGAAAAAAAATGTAGTTAAAAAACTTCATTTGGTAACACTTTATTTTAAGGTGACTAAAAATATTTAGTCATGTTACTATATGCACTCACTCTAATAACAGTAAATCATGGATAAGTATAAGTATATAACCCTAAACCTAACCGTAACTCTCTAGTAAGTACATGTAGTTAAAGGGATAGTTAACCCAAAAATGTTTATTCTGTCAAAAATTACTCACCTTCATGTCATTACAAACTCGTAAGACCGTCATTAATCTTCGGAACACAAAGTAAGATATTTTTGATGAAATCCGAGAGCTTTCTGACCCTCTGATTGACTGCAAAGTTATTACCACTTTCAGAAAGGTAGTAAAGACATCGTTAAAATAGTCCATGTGACTACATTGGTCAACCTTAATCTTACGAAGTGATGAGATTACCTTTTGTGCGCAAAAAAATAAAATAGCGGCTTTAATTTTTTCTGTTCTGTGACAGTCTCTGACGCTGTTCACTTGAGCACCACGTGCGCATGCGTGTTGCCCTGGCGCAGGAGCTGGCAAATACTGAGCCGGCATTCTGATGTAGAACCCGGAAGCCATAGGCGTAGATTACGCGGGGGACGTGTCCCCCCACTTTATATAAAATGTAAATTCGTCCCCCTCACTTTTGCATTCTGCAAACTGTGTTCAGTTGATGTTTTCATGAGGCAATGTGTATAAAACCAGATTTGAAATTAAAAATTCATAGAGACAAGATCTATCTACATACGTGTGCCTTTCACGTTTCCACGGAAATCAGTCCCTCAGGTGTCACGGCCGCCGCACGCCCATGCTCGCACCCGCGCTGTGATCATCATTTTCATAGAGGTCGCGATGAGTTCAAAACGGCAAAAAACGATTCACTCCTTTTTTACAAAAAAGTCAAGCACAGTAAGTTGGCATGTATCCGAATTGTGTTGCACAACGATGAATAACTGCCTTTTTCTCTTGTTTAATAATTACGTTAGCAGGTTTTGCTGGAAATTGAAAATATTTGCTCTCTGTGTATTTTCTTTTGTAACGTCTTTTATTTTCACATATATGTTATCAAAGCTCTTAAAATTAGAATATAGATGTGATTTTTCATGTTGAATTGAGGTTTTCACGCATTAACAGCCACTAAATATCTGTCTGAATCAGGCAGCTTTGTGACATGTTTAACCCTTTTATTATATTATACAATTCATTAGCAATGCAGTATTCAATTGTATGCATTAACGTTCTAACTTATATCTTAATTTATAGTTTTCTCTTTCTTTTATTGTTTAAAATGCAATTTTGAAAGTAATTTAACTTTCTTTCTGTGTTGTCAAGATTGAACAAGACACAGGCAGTTTAGGGTTATCAGGTCAGAAACAGGATGACACACAAACAAAAGAAACGTCACAGGTGAGAAGTGATAGAGTGGCTTTTAAAAAATGTTTTATATACATTGTACAATTTTTCTATACATCTATGCTTAATGTTCAACCAATATTTGTAGTACCATATAGACCAATCATAAAATTGTCATTAGGAAAATATAGGAAAGATAATTTAGGATACAAATGATTGGCTATTGTCTAGCAGTGTACATCATTTCTTCTTTATGTCATAATTCCCTGTATGTACGTAGTTCAAACACTTCTTTATTGTCAATAGACAGAGCCAGAAGTTAATTCAAAGTTGAGAGAGGATGAGGCAGAAAGTTTTGAGGAGGCTTCAGAGGTGAGGAAAAACAAACGACTGGAATAAGATAATTAATGGAATAAGTTTAGTTTTTTTCCATTAAACAATCATTATGTGTTTTATGTCTACACTGCCTTGCATAAGCAAAACAAAGTAACTACTCCGTTTGTGAAAAGTTATTACTAAAGTTATAACTAAAATCAAGTCTCTTAGGATTTGGCTTAGATTTGCGAACCAAAAAATGGGTCTTTTGTTGTTGTGTACCCTTTATCGTATGTATTTGCAAACTGAATGGAATGTACAAAATATTTAGCAACAATGTACATTTAAATATTTCTGCTACTAATCAGACTAATATGTAATTTTTTATAGACAGAACCGAGAGCATCAGACTTAGGGTTGACTGTTGTAGAAGGAGGCTTATTGCTTTAACATAAATAGCATATTAAGCCAATTAAGTAAAAAGGTATAACATTAAAAATAAAACCAGTCAATTAGACGAAAGTCAGAAAAAACTGATATCGCTTGACATTCTGTCCCCCTCACTTTTGAAATGATGGCTACGCCCCTGCCGGAAGCTCTGCACTGTGTTTACAACGTGAACAGCATCAGAGACTGACACGGAAGAGAAGAAATTGTTTAATAAAGTCGTTATTTCTGTGGGGGGTTTTTTGCACACAAAAAGTATACTTGTCTTGGCCTTGAAAGTGGTAATAACATTGCAGTCTATGTGGGGTCAGAAATCTCTTGAATTTCATCAAAAATATCTTAATTTGTGTTCCAGAGATGAACGAAGGTCCCGCAGGTTTGGAACAACATTAAACGGTTAGTTCACCCAAAAATGTCTGACATAAATGACTTAACCTCATGTCGTTCGACAACCGTAAGACCTCCGGAACATCTTCGGAACACAAATTAGGATATTTTTGTTGAAATCCAATGGCTCAGAAAGGCTTCCATTGGCAGCAATGTCATTTCCTCTCTCAAGACCCATAAAAGCTACTAAAGGCATCATTACAAAGTCCTTCTCTCTACAGTGCTTCTACAATAATTTTATGAAGCGACGAGAATAGTTTTCGTGCGCAAAAAACCCCCAAATAACGACTTATTTAGTGATGGGCTGATTTCAAAGCGCTATGAATCAGTGTTTCGAATCAGCGGTTCGGATCGCCAAAGAATCATGATTCGATACACTGATTTATAAAGCTCCGAAGCTTCAGGAAGCAGTGTTTTGAAATCGGCCATCTTTTTTTTTGCGTACAAAATCTAATTCTCGTCGCTTCATAAAATTATTGTAGAACCACTGTAGTGAGATGGACTTTGTAACGATGTCTTTAGTAGCTTTTATGGGTCTTGAGAGAGGAAATGACATTGTTGTCAATTACTGACCTGCATCCAATATGGGTAACTAGGTAACTAAGGTCAAGCCATCCCATAATCCATCGGATTTCAACAAAAATATCTTCATTTGTGTTCCGGAGATGAAAGGAGGCCTTACAGGAGTCAAATGACATTACGGTAAATAATTAATCACATAATTTTCATTTTTGAGGGAATTAACCCTTTAATTAATATTACTCAGTACTTATTTGAGTAAGTACAATGTAACTACGTCACCTTGAAATAAAGTCTAAACCTTCATTTTGCTGCTTGTGTTTTTAATGATGTGAAGGAACAATAGAAATGCCACTTTTTTAAACATGATGGAACTTCATTAACTTTCTAGCAGCTGCCCATTTAAACTTTTAGAGGTGAGAATAAGACCACAATACCAGTCATTTTCTACCACAGTAACAACAGACAACACAATATAGTAATACGAAATGTGGTTTGTTTCTAAAACAAGAAGTTACTAAATAAAATCCATACCATATATTTCTCAGCATCGTCACTTAAATGGCTGCTGATTAAATTTGAAAAATGTTAAGCTCACATCAGACTTTGATAAAGGTTTACATTGACTTATATTGGCAATTGATAGTGAGAGAAAGCCGTTCTCAAAGTATTAATGAAAATAGACTAACATGTATATGTCTTAATTACATTCGAACACTCAGGAATGTGTCCCCGAGATCTAGCTAACAAAAAAATAAATCCAATATAGCTTGATCTAAATCTGGAGCATTATTTATACCATCGTTATACATCACCAAGAAAATATGCTCTATGTTAAAGCATTAAGGCATTATAGACATATTAGCATGACTTTCTATCCAAGCTATACAAATAAAACTAAATACATTTGACTTGACTTGACAATGCAATTTATTAAAAAGCAAAAATATAAAGGTGAAATATTATAACATATTATAGATGCCAGAAATGAACATGTAGTCCAAAATGAACATTTGCCAAGTATAAATTACATTAGTATACATTAGCTTTGGTGAGTAACTAAAACTTACCAACTGAGTTATTCACTAACCGGCCAGTAACTTTATGAGCTGCAACATAATATAAGACTAAAGTCAAATTTTACCTTTAAATTTACTTTAAATTACATGTAGTTACACACATGGGATATTATTCCCAAGCAAACCAAAAAGTGAACAAAGATGAAACCTTATGAGGTGCCTACATAGTTTCAATATGCAAGGGAAAAAAACTCTTTTTTCCAAAGGACAAAGAGGACATTATGTGTAAACCTTCAGGCTGAGAGCTTCGAAAAAACAATCAAACACTGTATCATGCAGTGAATGCAAAGTTAAATGTGCATAGTATACTCAGGAAACACATTTACATAATACAAAACGAGTGAAGTCTTGATCTGCTCTGTTGTTCCTGACTGTGTGTGTGCATGTGTCATCTTCACAGTGACACATTGGCGGTGACAGAGGTCAGACGGGATGGCCTGTTGTTTTGAAAGGGAAAATGCGGCATTGTCCTGCTGTAGTCTCCTCTGGCTGGGAGGCATGCTCTAATCAGGACTCTCCCCTTTTCACTTCGGCTACAGAGGAGTGAGAGGCGGCCTGCGGTCTCCGAAGGGACCTGCCTTCACCCATCCTCTGGGACCCCTCAATGGGCTTTAGAGGCCAAATGAGGTGTAAGTCTATTAAAAGGGGGTTTGTCTGCAGATTTCAAGCCCATTGAGGGTGTTTGGTGTGTCAGTCAGGTGCAGTTAATTCAAATTGCATCGACTTTACCTTCACAGAGGAAAAGTGAAAAACAATGCATTGACAGACTGAATCAAGGGGGAAAATTTATAATTTTGGTCGCTTGTTGAAACTTATAGTCTTGTAGTTAAATGATTATGAGTATAATTAAACAAAAAAGAAACTGAATTTATGAACACTTCAACGATTGTAGTGTCTGGACCATATGCCCTACAAACAGATGAAGGAAAGATAGATTAAACAGGCTCTGTTTATTCATATGGAGTATCGAGATGAAGAATGGTCTCCAGCAAGCAGAGCATTTTGGAGGACGCTGTCGTCACACTATTCATTATATAGGAGTGCCTGTGGGTCATCATGCTTTATCTAAATCAGGTTCTAGCCCATTTTACCCCAATACCGGCAGGCAAGAGCCATGTGTTCTCTGATTAACCTACTTCAGGTAGAGTCTTCAAGACCTGCCCTTCCAATGCGATCTCCTTGAGAATATAGAGCTAGCGTGATCATTCTAGGTCATGTGATATATCGGTGAGAACAATCTGACACTTCAGTTCATTAAATCTCGAAGACATGCAGAGAAGCTCGTAATTTGATGTGCGGATACTTCTGACAGACGCATTTCACCAAATGTAAGTCGAATCTAAAGATCTCTATGGCAAATAAGCTGGCTTAGTGGGAGTACATTTCCATTTTCCTGTAATTAAGAGTCTACAGTATGCTGATAGTTGATGTCAGTTTTCTCTTGGTTAATGCCTTACATTGGGACAGATGTTCTAGCCTTGAAGCTATGATAAACAAACCAGCCACGCCACTGTTTTTGTCGCGAGGCATTGAAATGCACCATAAAGCGTTGACGTGCCCCCATCCAAAGTAGACTTAAAAAACGGGTTACGTGACAAGAGGCAGCAATCTAATTCAGCCCGGGATGGACTGTCAGGGCTAATTACACGTGATTGTGAAAGTGTGCCTCAGAGCCGAAAAATTTAATTTGCTATTGATTTGCTACTTAAATGCCTCACGTCCATTCTTATCATTATTACATGGAAGCCACATTGCCAATATGCAGAGACCCAACACATCAAAGAACAAGTCCAGGCTCAAGGTGCTTTCCTTAGTAAAGGGGGGAAACAACATGAAACAAAGGATTAATTCCTTTATATCAACTTGCTCCCAGAATATGAGACCTCAGTCTGTCAGTCACATGTGTGACAAGAAAACAAGCTGATTAATATTCATGTAAATTAATTTGACTACATACGCTCTGATCCTGTTTCTCAGGGACCCCTCACAACCCTGCCATACCCAATTGAACACAGCATATACAAAGACAAAACGAGTTAGATAAACTGTTGCAAGAGCTGAAGAATAAATGATTTATTCAGGCCTTTTAATACTCTGTATGTATACTATGGTCACTGTGATTTTGCCAAGTAAGATACATATTCTGTTGAACCTGGAACAAATTACTACTTAGTACAACTTAGTAAGATTAGTACTAACCCTATCCCTACCCCTAAACCTAACCTTAACTTATTGTTAAAATCAGAGGGAAATGATAGTTGAATAAGAAAGCAGAAGCCCCTTAACCCTTGTTCACAAGCCTAAACTTGACATAAACTATAAATTTGTCCCTCAAACCTGATTGTTTGGTTTGAATGTTGTACTTGGTTGGTGTAATTACAATATAGGTAAGCCTAGCAAGCATTAGATTTCCCCAAAAAATGTAAACACTGTGCCTCTGTGGTGTTATCCAAACTGTATGTTACAGTATCCTGTGCTCAACAGAGCAGCAACACCAAAACTGGCTCAACCAATGACATGACTTTGGGTGTGGGGCAGTACAACCAATGGCAGACAGGAAGACTGTCAAGTAAACCAACTTAAAAACAGTCATTATTTTTGCACCATATGTTTGATGATGGAGTTTGAAGAACTGAAACTACAGTTAATTCCACAACTGGGTTTTGAAATGAGCTTAAATACAAACTAACAGTTTCTAATCACACTCAATGTTGCAGGTTGCTCTTAAATAATAGTTTCTTCAATTCTTCATCTCGCCTTTAAGAATTACTAACTTCTTGGTAAGTTAATTACTCCTCCTACCAACCATACTTGCTGAGGTTAAACTTTTGAACAAAAAAAGGATGCTATCGCCAACAATTGGGATTTGTTGGACTAGCATCATTGCTAACTTGACAAGATGAGTAGTGTTAATTGAACAGCACTGGAGAGGACACAAGCAAGCATGTGAGAGAAGGGGATGTGTTTAGAGAAAAGATGAGGTGGTGGGTGACGCTTGGGTGGCTGTGAATTAGAATTAGTGGCATACATTGACTAGTATAAGAGCACTGGAATGATGTTTTACCTGTTACTGAGCCTTAAAGATTTCCCTTCAGCAGGAATCTACCACAGAGTCAACCCTTCCCTGGTAAAAAAGAAAAAAAAAAGAAAAAAAAAAACATTTCCTTAAAGCAGTGGTCACCAACCTTTTCAAGCCAAAAATCCCTGACCTCAGCCTTGATGAATGGCAAGATCTACCTATAGATTTTTCATGGCCGATTCAGAGTTTTTTCGACGCCATCTGTCGATTTTTATTTTATTTTACTTTTTTAAGCAAAATTATTTTTGTTTATTTGCTCTATAACTGGCCAAACCTGCCTTAAAAAATAGCTATTTGAAATGCGAGGCAACCACTGCATTTTAATCACGATCCAAACGAAGATAGACATATGTAGCATGATCAGTTGTCTTTGATTTAAATTACATTGCATAATTTCAAGACTTAGAGCAAATACAGGGTCTGACTTTAGCTTTGTGCAAGTGTTACATAATACACACCTGCACAAAACAAAAACAGATGGACTAAATAAAAATGCTAATTCACTCTCTGACAGTAGGTGGTGCTTATGAAAAAAGGGTGTTTCTTTTGGTAACGCTGTTAAAATGCCAGCGAAACTATTCTGAAGACAGTCAGTTTCGTTCAGAGATACATTCCATGTAACCCCCCTCCCCAATTCAATATTTATATTTTTCTTTCTAAATTTCAAGCATTCCCAACAGTTATCTTGCTGGGCCTATTTATACCTGCATGGTCCACTTCATGTGTCTTTACAGATAAGATATCTATCTGATTTATCATTATCTCGATTTAATTTACACTTAGTCACGTGTCTCGGCAAAACGGATATAAATCCGATCTTCAATTCCCAAGCTACCAATTTTTAAGTTCACATAACCGAAATCAACAAATATTAGCTGCATTTTATTGATCAACTGCTCATTTCAAAATCAAGGACTGCAATAGGAGAGAGTGGCATAAGCATCTGCAACTTTTACTTTCATTTGCGTCAGTTTTCTGAAGAGATACTCAGATGTTCGCCTGCAGCGATGCATGCTGCACTAGCGCTGTCATATAACCATATAACATCGGTCAATTTGTGCTGTGCAAATTTTAAAGATGCAGAGAACACATTTTGGGAGTATATGGAGCGATTTCGAGCCTTGATAAAGTGTTTGTAACGCTTTACACATAGAGGCCGGATAGCTGGCCTGAATGGTTGTAGCCAAGTGTAAGCAAAACTCACGTTTCTGATATTTCACAGGGGGTTATTATCTGCGTCGTCGATCCCACGCACACATGGGGCAGTTTGCAAAACACTCCACTACAGACAGCGTTACTGAACAGAAAATAAACAGTGCATAGAGCAACAGAAATATTAAACGCATACATGCGATGTTCATACAGCTCGCGCATCCACGGACTGCCCACTCATCAGCGAGTGAAAGTGTGTGCGTTCTGCCTTAAAGGAGCAGTACCTAATTCTACTTGTTACATGTTGTTTATTGGGAGCTACCGGGACAGTGATAAAGATCGACGGGTTGGCACTACTGCCTTAAAGGGATAGTTCACCCAAAAATGAAAATGTGATGTTTATCTGCTTACCCCCAGTGCATCCTACATGTAGGTGTCTTTGTTTCTTCAGTAGAACACAAATGAAGATCCAACCGTTGCAACTCCAACCGTTGCAGTCTGACAGTCATAATGCATGTGAATGGGTAATATTTCTATGAGAGTAAAAAAAAAACATGCTTAGACAACATGCACAAAGAGCCCTGTGGCTCATGACGACACTGATATCTTAAGACATAAAACGATCAGTTTGTGTGAGAA
Organism: Gobiocypris rarus; assembly: GCA_023029165.1. Lineage (NCBI taxonomy): Eukaryota > Metazoa > Chordata > Actinopteri > Cypriniformes > Gobionidae > Gobiocypris > Gobiocypris rarus. The sequence goes on along the minus strand of CM040927.1, from coordinate 21,822,729 downwards.
ATCAAGCCATATTTATATCATTTTTACCTCAAATACAACGCTATATCCAACAGCCTGGAACACGCTTCACTTCCGGCAAGGAAGGTCAATATACACGCTCTGGCGTCGTGTACATGTAAAGACATCACTTCCGGTATACACGATCTGGCATAGTTTACGCCAACGCCAGAAGTGATCTTGTGTATTGACCTTCCTTGCCGGAAGTGAAGCGCGTTCCATTCACATTTATGACTGGCAGTCTGGCACACAGCAACAGTTGGAGTTAAAAATCTTCATTTGTGTTCTACTGAAGAAACAAAGACACATACATGTTCGATGCACTGGGGGTATGCAGATACACATAAAAAAATATATTTTTTGGGTGAACTATCCCTTTAAAAGGTCATCAGAATGTCTTCTGAGAACAAAAAATAAGATATTTTAAAGAATCCTGGTAAACAATTTGGGTGGCCAATGACTTTCATTGTATTGACAAAAATATGTCAAATATCTTCTATATATGTTCCACAGAAAAGTCATCATACAATTAATTGAAAAATAGAATATTCATAAATAAACATTAACTTAGAATAATAAATGCTATAATAAAATAATAGTTCATTGTTAGGTCATGATACATTAACTCCTAAAACATTAACTCATGTCACACTAAAATTATTTTATATTACTTAAATTATCTGTGTAAAAAATAAATCTGTAAAATAAAGCGTTTTTGCTAGTCTCCAGACACAGCTACTACTACAATCAACATTCATTCAAGACACTTTCTTCTCTTTTAGACAGAAGCATAAAAGAATATAACTACATTAAGTTTTAATTTGACATGGTGTCTCCAAATGTGGCACTCATGACGAAAGATTCTGAAAATAGCAAGAAGTGACGATTAATAGTGATTCATTTGTTTAATGAATCTGTATATGATTTTTTTTTAAATGACAGCCTTAAAATGTCAACATAGTGTAATACATTTGAATATGTGCTGCAGTGTACATGAGTGAATTTTTCCACTAAAACATTGAGCTATTTTTGTTTGTGTGTGGCTCTGTTTGCCCCTGGAGACTGTGACTGCAAGTGTAAAACCACTCCAGTCTTTGTAGTTGGGGCTGAGGTCACCAGACCAACATTGACCTTTGCAGTCCTATTTCAGTGATGGGCATTTGTCACTCTGTGGAGGCCGATGTGTGGTAATAGATTATTGACCATCGCACAAGTCTCATCTCACCGTGCGGCCAGAGCCCCGCTGTTTTCTTTATCACCAGAACGGAAGCCTGCAGCCATGAAGAGAAGCACCTAATCCACATTTTACACTTCAAATGCCGAATTACACACACAATGCAGAGTAGCTACAACATACAGAGAACTCTGCAGAAACACGGACATCGTGTTTAGTTATCAGGTAACGCTTCTTCTAGCATCACTGGCAATATTTACTTGCTGCATTTGACTAATTTAACCTCACGTTCTCTTGGCAATGTCTTTTTTATGTAAACGCAGCCAATCGTATTAATGTTATTCAAACACAGTAAGTAATAACAAATTTCTCATTACATTCTATAAGTAGAATTACGCTACTTATGCTCTCTGAGTAGTATTTTTTGTTTTTGTTTGAGAAAATAAAAGAATAATGAAACAAATAAATTAAAAAGATGAACAACAAATCATCATTCAGAATGTTCGGAGCACCTAAAGGGACATGGAAGTGAAAAAAAAAAATAATAATAATAATTTTTGCAGTCTTTCGCAAATGTTTTGTGTTCCCTTGAGAAACTTTGCATTCTCTTGCTAAACCTTTTGAGCACAAGCGAAAGCAAAGTTTCTCGGGGAACAATATTTTTGCCTCCATCTCATATTTTTTTCCTTCACCATGTCCCTTCAGGGGTTCTGTAAGAATGTACAGACAAAAGGAATTAATTTATTACAAATATTGTGAGACAGCAAACATAATATTTCAGCAACATTTCTGTCTATATAATCCAATGAAACTTTTCAAAATGTCCACTCTCTTCTAAGAATGCATAAGTATGGAAAATTAGCCAATGCCAATAATAATTATTAGTGCTTTAAAGCGATAATCCTTGGCCTATATTTGATTATCAATCTACTTTAGGACTGGTTACAAAAGGAAAACGCTCACATTAAAAGTCCAGATCGCTATACACTTCAAATGACAGCAAACATCTACTATGAACCAATAAATATCTATCTATAACAAAGAATAATAAAACTAGGGCTGCGCAATATATTGAAATTATCGAAATATCGCAAATGTACGCAATATCTGAATGATTTTAGTAGGCTACTTCAACATTATGAAATGTGTACGTTTTGTGTCGACGCATATAGCAGAGAATAGACTGGGCACACGACTGTTCCTTATGTGACTTGCTTGACGTTAAAAAGAGTTATTAAGTGCAATAACTTGCGAAATACAACTTCTTGCAGTCTTGCGCTGTCTGCTGTCTGATACACACACCGAAACGTGCGCACAAGCCGCCTCTCTGAAAGCGTGATCCCTTTAGTTCTGTTTCGTGCCTTGTTACACACTCGGACTGTCAAATACACACACAGTTATGTCAAAATGGCTGTCATGATGAGTATTCATGTAAACACAGTCAGTTGCTTTAAGTAAACGCTATCAGTTGGGGAAAGAAACCGAATGTGTGTCAATAGGATCCGTGCATTAGGTCTATTTGTGACATTAATTCTTGCTAAAACACTGCTGGTCACTTTCAGAAGTTGTAGTGATGCTTTCTTTTCCTAGAAAGAATGTGAAACACATAAATGGTATCATTATCAGTTTTTAAATATTTTTTAAAATATCATTTTAAATCGATTTTACACACAAATAGCAATATTGTATCGCATATTGAATATCGCATTATTTAACAAGGTATCGCATACCGCATTTTTCTTCAATATCGCACAGCCCTAAATAAAACAAAGAATAAAGCAAAGTGCCGGTGTTCAGTGATCAATTACATTTTTACTAGAAATGATGTGGGATTGCATAGTTAATTGTCTGTAAATGTGTCATTTTAAATATATCTGCCTATTTTACTAATACCATAAGAAAAATAAAGACAGAAAAATTCACATTTATCCGTCAATACCAGTCTCATTTCTATAGCTTTTTCAACTTCTGTACGCATGCACACTGGCAACATGAAAGCGAGCTGCCGCAATCAAGCTTTTGATGGGTTGTGATGTCTGTGTTTTTATTCACTCAATTGTAACTTAGCAACAGTGCTACAAGATTAACAAGATTACTGAAAAACAGCAATTCTGAGTGTAAATCACTCAGATTTTCTATGTAAATAAATACAACAAACAGAAAAATGTTTTAAAAAAAATCAACTTACAATCTAAAAGTGATGAACAGAGCAATGAAACAGCGATGTGATTCGCTCTATGTTGTGTATTTTGTTTTTGGCGCAGTCTGGAATTTTGATTATATGATAATTCATCTCTGAGCTCCAATTTACCCCCTGCTGCTCGCTTTCTATGTTGGACCATTTTGTGAACGGTCCCCCAGAATGCTAAATGAGCAACTCGTTAAAAAAAGCCTGTCTTCCAGCTAAACCACATATTTATGGACATATTTGTTAGCTTTTTGTCAACATTAAACCTTTGGGCAAATGAGTATCCATATGTGTTATTTTACGCTCAAAGAAAAGTTCCGCTCTGAACTTTGTCTTGGAGTTCTTTCACAATTTGGGTTTGCATTGTATCTAATGACTGTGTCGGACAGTACAAACGATTACACACTGAAGGCTTTGACTTTGGCCTGGGCCCTCTATAAGCGACCCCCTGCATTGTAATGGGTTTGACGTGGGACCTGAGGTCTGCAATATGTCCCTCTCTGAACACTGTATAATAACTACCCGCTGTTCTGAGTCTCCGGCCCTGTCTGTCAAACAATCTGGGGACATTTAGTGTTATTTCACCACTGCTTATTTAGCCACAGGAAGCCTATTAATGTCAGCAGGCTCCATCCTCTCTGGAAGATATCAAAAAGAGAGCGCGTGTCCCATTGTTTTAATATACTGTGCATTTGTGGCCACTAAACACTGACATGCCAATAAGTCATATTACATACATTTCAAGATTTCAACCACGGATCCCCAATGCAAATACACAATAATATAGCACATGACATCTAAATTGGCTCGTTTGCTTCTTCAGGGGTATTTCTGGCACTATCCCAAGCATTTCTTACCCTTTAAGTGAACCGCATCCTTGACTATAGTTTGCAGGTAATAGAAGACTATATTCTATTGGATGATACAATATGCTGGCACAGAACAAAACACTTTGACTGGTTGTGGCGGCAGTGCCAACACAAAACATCATAGAATATTAACCCTTTTTGTTGTCTGGCATCAGTAGCAGATGGTGCCGCACATTGGAGCGAGATAACAGCTGTCAATTTCAAGGTACTGCCTCTAGTGGAGCATTTTTTTTTCTTCTTTTTGTTGCCTCATAGGGAGCTGGAGATCATTTTTAAAAACATAATAACCAAAACCGATACACTTCTTCACCCTGATGAATTCCCTTCCCTGAAAAACCTCAGATGTTTCAGTGTATAGTACACAAAAAATGGACCGGAGGTGGTGCACTATGGGGAGAAGCCAGTAGTGGCTGCCCTTGTTTTCTTGAACATCACATAAGCTACGACTGTTCCCTTGAGTCGCTGGCTCCTTTTAAATTAAAACTGAATTCTCTAAATAAATTCCTTATTGTGGGTTCTCAAAGCACAGGAAAGTTGCATTTCACCCAAGTGGCGGCTTGGGAATTGTCCTCCTAACCCACTCCCGTTCTTCTGATTTACATGAGAAAGGCACAGGGGCTCGGAGAACTGGCCCCAGAGCTGAACTGCTCCTCATTTATTCATTTCTTTACCAACATCACTCGCTTTCCATCAGGGGCTACTGAGGAAATCATAGTAGCAATTTAGATTTAGCTTTACATACTCCTGGGGAAAGAGGACAGGGAATTGCCTCTGTGTAGCGTGTCTGCTTCCCCGCATTCAGCACAAGCGATATCAGTCGAAAAGGCTAGAGATCAGAGCGGTGTTCAGCCTCAGGTAAACAGAGAAAAACTGCATTTTTGCTGCTTTACAGCTAGATTTAACTCCTCAAGGTACCTCAATAGCCACGTAATGACTTTGAAATCGAGTGACAACGTAGTTAGGCACATTGGCTGATAGCCGATCATACACGCTACGTGGCTCAATTGCACACCTGGTTTGGGAGCGCTTCGACACACCATAGTCAATTCTAATACAAGCTCCTGAAGCAGATATTCAATCGCAATGGCAAAGTTTCATGATCAAATGGAATGCATCAATTCAGCACTTGAAGGAAATCAATTTGGAATTGACCTCAGCTCTCTCATCATCCAGGGTGACATTCCCTCTTTATATGCCTGTCTGCTTTTGCACTCATCAGCACAGCTCAGTACTGGAGTCAGGCTGGCCTCAAGATCATGCAGAATCAGTGTTTGTTACGCAATGGCTCTCTTACAAAACCCAGTGAGCTGCCTTGCTGTCTCCTGCCAACATGGGGAGGTGCCTTTTGAGACCACATCCTAACTGAAATGGAACCTCAAGCGATTTGGAACGCTCTACATTTAAGCACATATACTGTACACCCCATAAAATACATTACGCACAAATGACTCAACTTATCATTGAATGTATGTACATGCATGTTCTTATCCTGATTATGCATTCTTAGAAACTGAACAAGAGCAGAATAATGCTGATTTATCAACATAATAAATGGAATACTGAGTCAGATACACATATTACATTTTGAAATCAATAATGGGGAATTAACCTATATGTTATTTTTTTATGTAAATTGGTAAAACAGGTTATTTCAGTAAGCAGATTTTTGGTAGTTCTCAGCATATTGGTGTGCATGTAAACATGCTTATTGATTTCAGTAGATGGTGCTAAGCTAATAATAGCTGATTCCATCACCATGTTTTTATGCGCGTTTTGAAGTAATCGCATCAGAAACGAGTGATGCAAAAAGCACATTTTGCAAAACTTCACCAAATTCGCAAAAAAGTTTTTACGTTCGCTTGAGGCGGTTTTTGACTTGTGCCAAAGAGTTAATGCTAATAATGGGAGATGGAAGCATATTTGCCAAATACATTTTGATGTAGAAAATATGACTAATCGGCTGTTTCCACTGATGGTGTAGCCTATTATTTACTGTTGGTTACTAGGTTACAAATACCACTGTCATCCGCATGAACAACTTGATGGAAACGCACCTAAATCACATTTGTTTGTTGTTATTTTTTTGTTTTTTTTGCGAAGATTCGAATGGTTATGAATCAGCGTATCGATTCAGAATTCGGATTGCCAATGTCAATGATTTCAGCAGTTTGGCAATTTGACACACGATCCAAATCACGAATCAATACGCTGATTCATAACCGTTCGAATCTTTGTTTGCGGATTGAAAACAAATACGGAAGAGAAGACAATGCTTGATAAAGTCGTAGTTTGTGTTCTTTTTGGACCAAAATGTATTTTCGAGATGTACTTCAAGAGATTCTAACTAACCAAATGATGTCACATATGGACTACTTTGATGATGTTTTTATTACCTTTCTGGAAAGGGACAGTATACCGTACATACATTCAATAGAGGAACAGAAAGCTCTCTGACTAAAATAAAATATCTAAAACTATGTTCCAAAGATGAACGGAGGTGGAACGACATTAGGCTGAGTTATTAATGACATAAATTTCATTTTTGGGTGAACTAACCCTTTAAACTAAAATCAGCCAACTGCTGAAAAGTTTTTGCGTTTTCTTTTCATACATTCAAAAGGTGGCAACATTAATTGGATTCATTACAGTTAAGTGACAAATCAACTATATCCAATGAACAGAGTATTTTGCTGCCTGTCTTGATTGGTGGACTAGAGCATATAGGGATGTTACAGTTATGACCGAGGCCCTAAGCAACTGCCTAATTTGCCAACAGATAGCGCTGGTGTCCAGGCATTTCATCCTACACGTCATGTAACACAAAAAAACTCAAACTAAAGTCACATAAAAGCCATTCTGAAAAAAATGGGATTTAAGAGCGGATTAAAAAACACTTGGCCTGTTCACAATGGGAAGTGAATTCCATAGTTTAGGTGCACAAGTGGAGAAGGCCCACAGGTAGGAGGTACAACTAAAAGACCAGAATCAGTGCTCTCCAACTGCGCATCATCATATTAAATATTGCAGACTGTACTACAACGTTTATCCTTATTTAACATTCTAACACTTTCACATGTTTCACACTGTACAGCTTTTACACCACAATGAAGGGTTAACACTACAAAAGCAGAGCTAACCTTTCTCCGGAACAGGGTTTCATATACCCTGGGTAAAAAGCATTGCTAATCACACTTCTAAATTACAAGTGTGAAACATTAACCGAAGGTTAAAAAGTGGGGTTTAGAATAATGATAATTAACCCAGGGTTATAAACAGTGTGAAAAGCCCTGATTCTTACATGCATCATGTATACAGTCTTCATCTTGTTCAAGTGCACCATTCAAATGAGTCTTCACAAAAACACAATTTATGTCTTAAATGTGTACTTTTTAATTAGCACCAAACTAATGCACCATTATAATGCATTCTATAAACAGGAACCTCACTAGGTTTTGTAACTGCTAATACTGTAAGTCACTGAATATAACATGTCTCCTCGTGAACCTAAATGTAGTTTAAATGTTTGAATACTGGCCACTATTAACTTGCTGAATGTTCAGGAAGTTGTCTAGCAATGTGACCAGACAGTACAAGAGAGTACAATATTATATACATACATTAGCATAAGCTGACCTGGGTATAAATACTCCCTATGCTGGGGAGGGCTTTGGGCTACAAATATTTATTTGCTGCATAACAATGGGGAAAAAAAATCTCCCTCTCTTTCTCTTGTACTTAGATGCACAGTACAGCTTAAAAGAAAAAACATTTAATTTACATAAAAAAGGTTTTCATTTTCATAATTAGCATACTTTACTGTTCAGTTCCTCAATACATCCTCCTTAGCTCCCCCTGTTATTTATCTTAAATGGTATCCTCCCCCAGAAAGATTAATTGAAGCTGGGATAAAACAAAATGGCTCCCAGGGGGTGGACGACTGTTTGTTATTCATGTTGGTCTGAAAACGGCAACAGTAAATCCTCTAAGTTGTTGTTAAGCTGGGGTATTACCATATGTGTGCCATTTCCACAGAGTGACAGCCCCCTTGGATCAACTGGGGACTATTGATCCTACAGCACTCCATTTCAAGTTAATTGTGCTTGAAATGAGGTGCGCACTCTCGAGCATACCTTTGTTTGAAAGGTGGTTATTTATTTTTATTTGGCCGGATGTTGATATCTGGGAAACAGGAAATATTCTTTTCTCTCTCTCTTTTTTTAACCATGCTATGGCGGAGCTGTGATTATCCTACTTCAATCTGTCAATACCTGAAATGCATCTGAAGCTCTTTGTTGTGCACATGTGTAATAACATAATTGGCAAAACACTTGTCATAGCTAAATATTCACCCTCCAGCGAAGGCAAAATGAAAGACATTGTCTAAACTACCTCACTCATGTATATAATTAAGTTAATTAAGCATCTATTTTAAAAGAACTGATTCAACTCATTTAACTTCCAAACTTTTACTGCTTTATTCAATTTTGTGAAAGTAAATGGATAAATTAAAGCTTAAACGGCATTTTAGGAAAAACATCCCTTTACTTTGTGATGCTGATAAAACATAAGAAATCATTTTCCAGCCATAAGCAACAAATAAATTGCTAGTAAACCAGGCATTTCACTAAGAGGAAGATAATGTGCAGCCATTTATTGCATACCGTTTCTGGGGATTTTCCTTCTCCAGCCGAGTTAAACTTTAATTTCTGATCAGAGTATAATGTGTCTGCAGCTCAAAACCCCATGCAGGTGGGTCTGGGACACCACCCAGAGACTAAAAGTCAAAGCTCTATACGCTGTATAATCTCCGTCATCATTAAGACCAAAGCCGATTAACGTATGCTCCGCATGTGAGGCTGCGTACCTTTGACTCCTAACAAGGAGTACAGTAACAGGATGCAAAGAAATAAGGCAAAGTACACTCTCATTAGTTAAAAAAAGGAGAAGAGGAAGGGGGGGGAGGACAGGATAAGCTCAGTTACAGAGCAAACAGTGGCACTTGCTTGGATTAGAGTCCTAAGTGGCTGGCGTTTCCTAATCCCCACTGAGAGATGGTGGGGAATAGAAGGAAAATGAGAGTGGATCTAAGAAATAGAAATGACAAAATATGACTCGCCGCTATATGATGATCAGGGCTCGTCCTCAGGCGTCTTGAGCCCCAAAACACACTTCATTTTCCTGAGCAATTACTGCTGTTCCTCGGGTTGGCTGAAGCTATGGGGGCCGTATCTGAAACAATATTACATCTAAACAAATAAAGGGGAAGTAACAGACTACATTAAATAGACAAGCATATTGTGGAAGGATTTAATTTGCATGCTAGATTATCGTGATACTGGTGGCAGAGTGTCCTCAGGGGCGGCACCGTTATTAATAGGATCTAGTCTCTTAAAATCCATTAAGGCAATTGAGCGGACCCATATATAATCTGATTTCAAATCCACCATGAAAATGCTTAACCAGTAGCCTCTGCCCCAGGCTGGCCTTCTCGCCAGCTGAATTCCGAATTCCATGCCAAGCAAAGACGGGTGAGGCAAACCTCCCACAGACACAAGCCCACACAGAAATCATCCTCATTCTCATAAAGTCACCAGATTAGTTTAGATTACAGATTAGATGATTAGATGATTAGATAGATAGATAGATAGATAGATAGATAGATAGATAGATAGATAGATAGATAGATAGATAGATAGATAGATAGATAGATAGATAGATAGATAGATAGATAGATAGATAGATAGATAGATAGATAGATAGATAGATAGATAGATAGATAGATAGATAGATAGATAGATAGATAGATAGATAGATAGATATCAGTTAAAAAAATGGTTAAGAGAGATACTGGATTTACAAAAGGCTCTGTTGCTGTCGTTCACATCCCAAAGGCAAGAGATGCAAAGCTGTGTGAGAGATGAGCAGATCTCTCAGGGCTGTATATGAAAGAAGGTGGAGAGGTTTCTGCTGGCAACTAAATCCCTGTTTGTGAGCTTGGTAAAACACCGCTGGAGGCACTCAGTTCTATGCCCCCAGCACACACGGCCTGACATGGTCAGGGTCATGCCTGAGTGCCTCGGCCTGCCGTCCTTTTCCAGCCACTCTCCTCTCTCACAGCTGGGGTGGCAGGGGGATAGACAGCTAGAGAGCAGAGCTTCACACCGGCCAGCTGCACAGGGCAGGAGGATGCACCCGCTTTGGGGAAAATTCATGTTGTTTATAATTGGGGGCACAACCAGAGGGGGATGAGGAAAAGGGGCAATGAACGTCAACAAGACAAGACAGTGAACATTAAAGCATTGTATATATTCAGCCTACACTGTAAAAACATATATTGTTGGTTTAACTTAAAAAAGCAAGTAACCTGGTTGCTTTAAAATTTTGAGTTCGTTTAAATTAAACATTTGAGTTAACACAATGAAGGCAATTTGTATAATAAATAGAAACTCAAAATATTATTGTATCTGAACCACATAAATAAAATAAAAAATTAAATAGCACAATTTGGCATGTTTCACTGCATTAAAACAAAAACACACAATTACACAATATGTTTACAAAATCTTTAAATAATATTTGAATAAAGGGTGATGTCGATTCTGAAAAATGTTCATTGTATTAACAAAAAAAATGTATTTCAATGAACTCAAAATTAAGGCAACCAGGTAACTTACTTTAAAAAAAATGTTTTTTTTACAGTGTAGACTAAACTGTTTTTATTATACATTTTTATGTATTATTATTATTATTATTATATAATATAAATGTATTGTATTTCATACGTTTTGAATATTAAGTTAAGTAAAACATTTAAATGAAATATAAACATGCATACATGCATACATTAGATAGATAGATAGATAGATAGATAGATAGATAGATAGATAGATAGATAGATAGATAGATAGATAGATAGATAGATAGATAGATAGATAGATAGATAGATAGATAGATAGATAGATAGATAGATAGATAGATAGATAGATAGATAGATAGATAGATAGATAGATAGATAGATAGATAGATAGATAGACTGCAAGAACATGGTTTGCAAACAGTCAATGGAGGGACAGCGCGTAACAGCATTATAAACACAAACACTCCCGAGTGCCATGTTGTAGCAACAGTATGTTGAAAAATAAGAGACGTTTTGTCTGCTTCCTGAAGGAAGCCCCCGGCCGACCCTCCCTCCTGACAGCTAACCGTGTTGCAGTTTGCCCATCACTGATTAATAAAATCTCCATTCTCTCGGCCGGCACCCAACCGGCACATACCTCGTCTGTGGATGTTGACAACAACATCACTGAGTGAACCGTTCAGCGTGGATACAATAGCATTAAGTACCGAACAAGGCTCAACGGTGAACACAAGCGCAGATTTCATTTGTAAAACACAGACCACAAAAAAAAAACTTAATCGGACGAGGCAATTAGCAGCGTTCTTCCTGAGGACTTTGCTTTACCCCTAACCTTTACACAACAGTTTATGTCAAAGGATTTGTCACCTCCACTGAGAGGCCGTCTTGGCTTTTCAAAAATACATAATAGGAGGAAAGAAAGGGGGGGAAAAAACTCTTCCAAGCCTCCGCTGAGGATTTGTGCACTTATATAACTCCCAATTATCAAAACTTCTCCAGGCAGCCTCACAGTCCTCTGCACTGTTTATATGACTCACAAAATATCTAATACTCAACTGTGTATAATGCCACTGTGGCCACATGACTGCAGAAAAGGCTCTTGCGCTTTCTGCCCCACTGAGTCAGGCATAATAGGTGTCTTGAAGGCTCCAGGCTCAGGCCAGCAATGCTAACAAAGCCTGGGTGGCTTGCAGGGAAGAGCATGTCTTCAAGCAACTTGCCAAAAACTCATTTTCAGGAGCACTCAGGGATTTCCTCAGGATGCTTTGGTGGTGCTACTACATGGCAGGCTTTAGATATCATGGCGCATGAGGGATCTAGGGATGCATTGCGTGGAAATGACCAAAATAAAGGCTGAAAAGTGGAAATTTAACAAAAGAATCATAAATGTTAAGAATGAAATGAAAATTTACTTTCTAAAATTTTCAAATTAGTTTTCTGTGAATTCACCACAATATAAACTGCATTTTGGCGAATTGGTGTCTAATTCGTATGATCTCATTATACGCTTCCATAATAGTCTCTCTGGATTAAAATATTCCGTAGAAATCAATAGGAAAAATAATTGGTATTAACTTTAGATATAATTGCACATGAGGGATCTAGGAGTAGAAATGACCAAACTAAAAGCTGCAAAGCTAAATATTAACAAAAAGAAAAGATCCAAAATGCATAAATGTCTACAATTTAATAAATAAAACTGACTTTTCTAAAAATGTTTTGTGTGAATTCTACAAATCACTTGCACCTGCCTCTACAGGTCAAATAACACGGTCCCTCTGGATTAAAAACATTCTGTGGAAATCAACAGAAAAAATGGGTATTATCCTCAGTAGAGACCGCCCACCTATCAATGACCGAATCTTTCACTTTTCCTCTCTCTATCACTCTCTTTCCCCTTGACTCTTGCTCTCTCTCTCTCTCTTTAGGCCCACGTTAATGTACCTGTTTACCTGATGGGTGGTCTTGAGCCAGGCTCAAATAAAGCCCCTTTCCCTGCAGATCTAAGTGTAGAGTAGCTGCTAATCCGATTTCAGGAAACAACCAAGCCGCCCTCTAGCTTCCCAGCTTTTTCTACACCGCCAGGGGGAGGAGGTGAGGCGGGGGGCGAGGGGGGTGCATCATTCAGCAAATATTCCGAGCCAGACTTCAGGACCACCTAACCTGTGGCTTTTATTGCCGACCCCGTAATGAGGAGGGGAATATTACCTTTTCACTGCCTGTGCTTTCTTAACTACGCTCTGCCCTCGTGGGGACATTACAGTGGCCAAATATAAAGCCGGGTTTCATGGAGCCCGGGCTTATCTGGCCTCAGAAAGTATGTGAGACATGCCAGTGAACAAAGGCCCGTCTCTCTGCCAGCAAGCAGGGTGAGGGGATCTCTTTCAGTGGCCACAGATTGCCCTGTGTTCCCTTAATTGACAGACCCTGGCTGGCTGGGACAAAAATGACATGCAGCTGCCCCTGGCCCGGCCTGCACAGGTAGACCACCTTTCAGCAGGGAAATTGTCTCCTATCCTCTATTCTGCATGGGGGTCCTCTATACCTAAGCCTGAAAACCATGGCTGAGAATTTATGACTTACCGAAAAGCAAAAAAAAAAAAAACCTTTCTAAACATTAACATAAAATTATATATATATATATATATATATATATATATATATATATATATATATATATATATATATATATATATATATATATATATATATATATATATATATATATATACATATATATATATATATATATATATATATATATACATATATGCATGACTGACCAAAAGGCATTTACTTCAACATCAAAAAATAAGTAAAAAATAATGATAATAACAATAATTCATGACTGAACAAAAAGCAAAACATAGTAATTAATTAAACGATCAACAATAAAAAAATATATAGTTTCTTTACCTAATTATTTTAATAATAAAATAAAGTGTGTTTTCAATTTGGTATTTTCATGTGCACAAATAATGTGACTGTCCAGGCTTACAGGGACACCGTGACTATCACAATGAGAAGGAGGGCCAAATGGGGCTTTCTCTGAGAAGAACAGACTATCAGTCCTGCTGCCGAATCTGCCCAGTTTGGGGAAAGCATGGCCTCAACTGGTCAAACACAGGCAATGCAGTTCCTTAAGCAATCCCCTCTAAAGCATTTCAATTTATATCAAGCTATATTTATGCCTAAACATTATTTTAGATTTCACTGAAAGGTTTTACACCTTGGTTTGTTTACTCAAACATTAAAATAAAAGGCATTTTCACACTTGAAATAAGAACTCCATTTGTAAACTGCCATGAAATCATTAAATCATACATGTCGTCATGCCTTAATATAATGTACTATTGTGTTTCTATTCTGGCTGGAATCAATCAATCTCTGCTGCTGACACATTACAGGTTTCAATCCCCACCTCACAGCTCCAGAACAACACATCTTCAATGTGCAGTAAACAGTGAAGAGCTGAACACATCAGCAGACAGATGACACCACCTCACGTGTGTTCCAGCATGGGCCGGTACATGTGATCACTGACATACTGTATACGATGGCATCAGAACACGAGAGTGTCACTGCTGATCCCTGATGTACTGTCAGATGTCAACAGACCCCAGGGGCGTCTCTTTCTGTTGGGAATACCACCGACCATACGGCATCTGTCGCTGCCGCTCAAATCGCCGAGTCTCATCCACAGTCCACACCACGCCAGACCTGAGCTGCAACACACACCACTGACGGCCAGATTTAATAAGCTCTTCAGGCTCTTCCAACCTTTACTTATTTTTGCTGGATTTTTTAAATTGAACTTTTTTATTTTTATTTTATATCATAACTATTATAACTTTCTAAAAAAATTCTGTATTTAGCATATTATTTGAAATAAGATAATTATTATTAATTCATTATTAATCCTTGTTTTCTTTAGTGGTGATTTTTTATGTTGGTATTCAGGTTTTAAAATGGAACAATACGGTCATAAAATGAATTTTTCAAATTGAAATCATATTTTTGCTTTAGCTGTTGTTGGGTTAACAACTGAACAAAAATCACACTGACATACAAAAAGTACAAAAGTTGAAATTGTTTTTTTTATGTTTTTGAATTTGTTTTTATGCTCAAGGGTTATTTATTTGATCAAAAACACAGTAAAACACCATCACGGTAAAAAAAAAAAAAAAAAGATATATATATATATATATATATATATATATATATATATATATATATATATATATATATATATATTAAAATATAACTTTTTCCTGTGATGGCAAAGCAGAACTTTCTTCAGAGTCACATGATCCTTCAGAAATCATTCTAATAGGCTGATTTAGTAGTCAAGAAAGATTTTTTTTATTATTACCAGTATTATAATATTTTTCTGGAAACTGATTCATTTCTTTTTTTCCGGATTCTTTGATGAACAGAAAGTCCAAATGTATATTAGTGTTAATATCTTTACTGTCACTTTTGATCAATTTAATGTCCTTGGTGCATAAAAATATTATATATTATAATATTAGTATAGATTTGATAAGAAAGGTTGATATGCATTCTCAGGACAAGGGTATTTTTCATTAATATCTAGATTATGTAAGTTTTCGCATTTTAGGTCAATTTTTAGTACATTTATAATTGGCTAATTCTATTTTTCTAGAATAGCTTTTATCTTTTATCTTTCTTATTTTTTTGTTTCATATATTTTTTTCGATTGTATCAACTTGCCCATAGTATGACAACAAAATTCACATTTACATTTAATAATTTAACAGATGCTTTTATCCAAAGCAACTTACAAACGAGGATAGCAATAGAAGTAATCAACAAGAGGGCAACAATATAAGTGCTGTGAAAGGTCTAGCACGGTACACAGCAAGGTTTTTTTTTTAAATAATATCAATAAAATAGAATAGTAATGGTTAGTATAACAGGTGAAGTGTTGACGAAAAAGATGCCTTTAGCCGTTTCTTGAAAATGGCTAAAGACTCAGCTGCTCGTGTTGAGTCTGACAACAAGCCCTACTACTGGAGTATGTTGTCACAAAAGGTCAATGTGTTTTTTTTTGTTGTTGTTGTTGTTGTTGTTTTGTCAGGGGCAATGCTGGAAATAGCTTTTGTAGTCTTTATGATATGCGTCTGTAACTGACTTTCAGAAATAAATCTGCCATGAGAAATACTCATTGTGTAAAAAGTGTGACAACCTACCCCAGTTTCCCCAATGCTAAAACGAATGGTATTTTTTTAGTTCAACAATCGTCCAAATTCAGGCAAACACATGTGCATATCTTGTATATGCGGGACCAGTGAGGGTAAAGAGGCCCACACAGCATAGGTAACTCCAGATGGAGAGAGAGAGAGAGGGAGAGAGATAAAGGACTCCCATCTCGGCCCTGCCTCAGTTACCTGAGGAACACCACCGAAGTCAATAAAAGCCCTCTTGTGTCTGTCAGAGCTCTTTCACTTCTCTCTTTGATGGCCCATCACTCCACCGTTGCTCAGAGATGACCTTGATCCCACACTTACTCCACGGCTGGGGGAGAGTCTGTAAACACTTGCTATGCAGTCCCGCTCTCAGACGCTAAACAAACAACGGTAAATAACACATGGCTTTGAATGTGAACGGCCCATTTTCTCTGGTACCAGGGTGTCTGCATGGTCCCTTTGGGTGGGAGTCGTCTTTACCGGTGTCTGGAAATTACAGCACTCTGTAAATCAATAATTAACCATTTTACACAGTGGTCAGATGAGAAAACAAAACATTATATTGAATCTTGGAGAATATGCTGGTGTTTGTTTGTGCACTTCTTAGATACATCGGCTTCCAATGACCAAAATGCTACTATTTGTCTTGGGAAATTTTCAATAAAATCCTTCATTCAAAATTCAAAATGTAATGAAAAATGAAAAACTCACCCAAAAAAAACAAAAAAACTATTATATAAAATGTTACTATATTATCGCATTGTAACTATATTAATATTATAACCCTCTTTATATAAAGTTGGATGTACAAGTGTATGTATATATGTATACACACATATACATACACACATACACACATACACATACACACACACACACACATACACATTTTGATTGCAAAATGACTATATCATCGCCCAGCTCCAATTTGCTAAATGCGACTATAAGGAATAAAGATATTATGAACATCAACATAATGATTTTATACATAAAGCTGCTTTGAACTTGTATTGTGAAAAGTGCTATACAAATAAATTTGACTTGACTTGACAAACAAACAAAAAAAACAAGAATAAAAATCTAAACTGCTTCATTCCCATGACCAAGCCTTCAGCTTAAGATATTGTCTGAGGACCATGTCTATTTTAAAATAACTTGTTTTCTTTGCCTTTGTCTGTCAGAATGCTCAGGTAGGCTGAGATGGAGAGGCACAGATCTCCAGAGTGAGCACTGGGTATAAATGACCTCTCCACTGGCTCCTGTGGAACACTCAAAGAAGCGAGTCTCGTCTCAAGCACATAAAATGTTATTGCGTGCTCAGTGGAGCTCTAACCAGGGCACCAACAATAGCCATCACCACTAAAGAGCTTTTTGGCTCCAGTGGGGAGCTAATGAAACTAAAAGAAAACAGCACTAATACTGGCGCTTGCACCCAATGGCCTTGACAATTAGGAGACGTCTTGACGTTTCAGGGCAAATTCTGCTTTGTAGGTATAATAAATTTTGATTGTAGGATGACAAATTTGCAATCCAAATGACATACTCTGCTGAAATACAACTTTATGACATATGTCCAACACAAACCTGTTTAGAAATTTCACAGACTGTAAAATATTTAATATATAATGTAGCCTATACACATGTATACACAAAATACTGAGCGGTTTCATCCCATGTTTGGGTCAAATATGGACAAACCCAAACATTGGTTTCAATTTTTAAATTACAATTTTGGCCACACTTTTTATATTGAGTGTGTTTAACTACTATGTACTTACGTCAACAAATAAGTACAATGTACTTATTGTGTTCATATTGTATTAAAACACACTTTTGCTACTATTGAGGTGGGATACGGGTAAGGTTAGGGACAGGTTTGGTGGTATGGGTAAGTTTAAGGGTGGGTCAAGATGTAAGGGAACGGTCAACAGTGTAACTAGATGTAATAACAGTATCAGTATAGTTTTTTTAATGCTATGTCAACATCTGTGGCTATCTTCATGGCAACAATACAAGAGTTACATATATACAATAAAATACAGCAATCAATATCATACAAGATTTTTAACATATGCTACAATTTTTAAAACCTTTTCTTGTAAAATATTACTAAATAAGTCCTTAAGTGAGCTTACTTCAAAAAACGTTTTCTACTTGCATTAAAAGCAGACAGTCCAATAAAATAAGTTTAATAGAAAGGGGGGTCTTGCAACAGATGTAATAACAAAGTAATAACAGATGTAATTACATGCAGGTGTTTTTAAATATATATATAAATATCTTTCATCTTTACACATATAATTCTTAAATTAAAGCTCTATAGCAATCCCCTAAAGGACACAAAAACATTGAGAGAACAAAAAGCTCAATATATCATGCATTAAAAACAAATATAGAGTCAATGTGCTTGGCTGGCTTTGCAATTTTCACACAAAAGCTTAAAACACAGCAAGTGTTTCACACTTCTCATTTACACTCCCAATTCACTCCAAGTTTTGTGACAAGCAACATACTGACAGTCCATACACACGGAACTATGTCCAAACTCAAATGCAAACATCCAAAATCATTATTAAAAACATATTTCTCATAAAATGGTGCATTTATACCCATTATTGAGTTTTATCACGCCCAGAAATAAAAACCATGAAGCGCAAGAACTCATTCACAGTATATCTAAGAATAAGTACATGACTTATAAAACAAGCATCCACACACTCAAGCGTTACAGAGCGTTATTGCTGCGCTCATCGCTGTAATTTCCCAACTGCTGGCCACTGATTGCCTTTCAGCCCAGAGGTGAATATTACATGCTCACTTAGCACCTGAGATCAGACAGGCCGCCGTGTGTCTTCCCCTCCACTGGGTGCTTGGCAAAGCAAACCTCTGTGAACATAGTACAAACTACCTCTCAGACATCCACATCTGTGAACAGGACAGGTAAACATGTATGTTGGTGCAGTATGTCTGAGTGTATGTGTGTACCTTGCATACCTTACATTTTAATTGTGTTTAGTAAAATTATACATAACTTTAATTTCTATGTAATCAGAGCTTTCAAACTATTTTAATGTATTATTTACACTTCCGATCAAAGGTTTGGGGTAAGTAATATTTTTGTAAGAAAGAAATGAATAGCTTTATTTAGCAAGGATGCATTAAATTGATCAAAAGTTAAATTGAACAAAGACTTCTAATGTTACAAAAGATTTCTATTTCAAACAAATGCTTTCTAATCATCAAATAATCATGAAACAAGTATTACAGTTTCCACAAAAATTTAAAGCCGTACAACTGTTTTCAATATAAGAAATGTTTCTTGAGCAGCCAATCAGCATATTAGAATGATTTCTGAAGGATCATGTGACACTGAAGACTAATGATGAGTAATGATGCTGAAAATTCAGCTTTGCCATCAAAGTCAATTACATTTTAAAATATATATTAAAATATATATTTCAATAGAAAGAGTTGCAATAAATTGCGATAATATTTCACAATATTACCGTTTTACTGTATATAAAATGTTTGATCAAACAGCCTTGGTGAGTATATGAGACTTCTTTTAATCAAATTTATCTCATATCAATATTTACTGAGAGAAGCCCCCAAATTAAAATTATTCATAGATTAATGCCAGATGAAAGAATTAAAGAGAGAATTTCATGTTATTAGTTTTATTTCTATACAATTAATTTCTGGTTGAAAAAACATACAGATTGACAAATTTGGCAATTGCATCTCATCATTTTGCTTTATGAGCCATGTCAAGTTAAAGGTAGGGTAGGTAATTTTCGGAGAGGCTAGCAATAGCGAGCTAGCTTTGAAAGCATAAGATCCCACCCTCCCTTCAGAGCGCTCTCCAAAGCAACGCCTCCTTCAAAACACATGAACGCGTACAGCAGGGAGCAAACAAAAGCGTCATGAGACGCGATATTTACAATAATGCAGATTCATTTTGGGGTTGATACTGTTGCCATTGAAAAGCGTGACCAGTGTCACAGGTTTCCATCTCTTCGAAATGACAGTAGTTATTGTGTGAACACAGCATAAGCTCGTTGTATTGGTTGAGGAGGAACTGTAACAGGTGGCTGATGTTTCGGTTGCTGCATGTGCTCAGTGACTTGGGATCGAATGCAATGATAGGACGAACATTTTAAGGTCCTACGCCTTCCACAGATTATATATATATATATATACACACACACAAACACATTTAGACAACTTAACTGAGTGATTGCTATCAGGATGTGAAGAGACTTTCAACCAGCATAACAAAAAATGTTCCTGGAACAAATCCCCTACCCTGACTTAAAAAGAACCACAGAAATTTTGACAGCTTAACAAATAATTGTGTATATTTCTTGAACACGTTATTTCTTATAACTCTAAACAACCCTATATTCAACGGACCTCATTGACCATCAACATTTGTAAAAAATATTTTGAAATGACCACAAAAGGAGACCAATATGAAGACTTCCATTTATGTCATTTAACTCCAGGACAAATAAGAGCAACAATCACTTCGCCTTCAATGTGAGTTGAATGCATTAGAATGCAGTCAATGTGGCTGAGAGGTGTTTTGTGTATTCACAAGCAGCGCAGGACTTAACCCTGCTATAGAGGGGTGAGAATACAATAGCTAAGGCACCAGGGGTCTGAAACTATACACTTTAATAAAGTCACCAACGGCTAAATGAGGAGCTGCTATCGCACTCACGTTACCAACAACAAGGGCCGCACTATGCCTCAAGGGGTTTTGTTTTCCACAAATATGCTAAGCTAATGCAGACCCAAAAACACAGAAACCTGATCACAACTCAAGGCTAAGTTTGTTCGGGTTTTAGCTGGTGTAAAGGGGTTTTGTACAAGCAACACCAAGAGCTTAGTTGTGGTCCGAAGTTGTGGAACTTGAGCCTTTTAAAAAAATATCTCAGTATGCTAAAACATGAAACAAAGCTAGCCGCTCGGCTCTGCTCTTAGCTCTGTATCGATGGCCTTCTTGCTCCGTGTTGGCGCTGGGTGGCACGCTACCTGATGGCTATCCCCAGGCCTGTGTTTGAGTGCTAAATAAATTATCTAGTGTGTTTTTTGTCATTTCTGGTTTGGTGCCAGGAACATCCCTCCCAGCCACCTGTCTTTAGATAGAGAGAAACAGAGGGAGAGAGAGCAGGGTGAGGGAGAGAGGCAAACTTTGGAGAGACTCTCTTTTGGGCCTCCCATTTGGACACGGGAGAGGTCGTAACCTCCCTCTTTATTTTTCCCAAGGCTGTTGGGCTAATGAAGTAACAACAAACTGGGCCGGCGGCTAATTTGGAGTGGCATTTCCTGGCCCCTCTTGGCCCACGGAGATGTGTTTCATTTTCTCTTATCAGTGCTTCAGTCATGTGGCTTTCCGCATGGACGCCCCTGTCTCCCCCCATCGCTGGCCTAATGGAAACTTCGTTAATGTCATTAATCTGCCGACTAGGACATGCACTAAACACACATCAGCCTGTTTGTACCAGAAAGCACCAGAGGGCTGTTTAGACTTGAGCTTCACACAGAAAAATGACAAGAAGAGAATTGCATCATCTTTATTTGTTTTTTAGAGATGAGTGGGTTCACAAGTCACATTTGGTGCACTGTGTGTGTAATATTTCCAAAAGCATGCAGTGCAGCCTGAGAAAAATCCTCAGAGATGCTAAAACACACACTAAATTGAATGTATAAACACATATTTAGCTTGATTTACAAATTAAGAGTTGCTTAAAGGGATAGTTCATCCAAAAATTCCAGTTCCGTCATCATTCATTCACCCTCATGATGTTCCAAACCTGTATGAGAACACAGAAGATATTGTATAGACTCATGAAAAAAAGTACCATTACCAATTAGGTAATAATATGTACATTTGTGGTACTAATATGCACCATTTAGGGGTAAATAAGCCTCCTTTTTTTCTGGAGTGTTTGTTTCACAGAAAAAAAAAGTCATACAGCAACATGAATGCAAAAACATGAAAGAATTGGGTGCACTACCCCTTTACCCCTATGCCCGACTCATGCACAAAGAGACGCTCCCTCCCCTGGTCGTATTAAAACAGAGGGCTCGCTTAATACCACCTTAATGATGAGTCAGGTGACTCGTCGAGGCCGCTCTAATTAAGAGGCTTCATTCACACATTCCCTCAACTCCATGAATGGACACTCTAAGACTGACATGTCATATAGTTCCATTCATCGCGAGCAAAAACACAAGGGGGAGCAGAGCTCAGCTGGGAGGGATGGGTAACCGAGGGGACATTTTCTTTTGTGTGGCTCTAAGCTTCTGGGGCCAAATGCCAGCGGGCTAACCCCTGCGCTGGCTGCCCATGTGTTTCTCCTTCCTCCCAAACGGAGTAATTAGGAAGATCTTAATGGGTTTCCAGGTTTATTAGTGTCCAAGAAAAGCTTCAAATGTCACTTTAATTAAAGGGGATTCCACAGACAGCTTGTGTGGCAATGTCAACCGCTCGAAAAAATCCTTGTTTGGGCAGGAGGAGTAGAACGGGCCAAGTCTTGAATGCACACAAAGAAACGTGAAGTTCTAAATGGCAGCTGTCTAGACGTGTGGTCAGAGACAAAATAGATCATTTGACCTCGACCAAACATTAAACTGACAGCGATTATCTGCTTATAAATGCCACACATGCGTATACGAGTCCCTTCCTTTCATATCAGCGGCGGCAATCCGACTCCCCAAAAACCGTCCCATTGAAAACGCGCCCTCCCAAATTATTTTGGGGGATGAATTTATTCCTGGCATATCCTATGCTCGTTCATGCAGGATATAAAATCCTAGATTATTTCTTGCTTGGTTAACCTGCATCCGGTTGCCTCGTTCACAAAACCACTCTAATGTTGCCATTAGTTATGCTTCTATGGTGGCCAAAAGATGAATCCTGAGGTCTCCACATTCAATAAATGTGTACATGAATGGTGGAGGAAGATAAAATATATCTCTGAGATAGAGAAGGGGCCAGTTCATTGCTGGAACGTCAGAGGGGGAGATAATTAATCAATATGAAAATGACATGGGCTCCACTGAAAATCGGAACCATGTAAAAGCCTCTCTGATCTGCCTTTTTCACCTTGAGGAAGCTTCAATATTAATTATCTTGAGAAAAACAACATAAAATGGCATCCTGCCAAGTGTTATGCACTACACATCAATATTATACAAATTATAAAAAGATATACATAAATAATATTTAAATATCTATAATAAATACAAACATTTATATTATATTACTATTATTTAAAAGATCCATTCAAGTATATCCCAGATACAATACAAAAAATATATATTTTAAAAATAAAATAGCCTATAAAAATATACCTCTAACCAAAACCTGCAAATAACAATAAAAACTATAAAGGTTAGTGTCAATAAAAGGGAGGCTAAAACAACTATGCCTCTTAAAACAGCTTGTAGGACAAACACACTTTAACCTTTAAGCTACAGCTGCTTTTGTGGAAGGGGAAGCTAAGTTCAATAACTGTTGTTGTCTCACTGAGGGAAGAGACAACATTTCTGTGTTTTATAGCACAGGTGTGGAATCGTACAGACCAGGAGCATGGAAAGTTGATCTGGTAATTGGCCATGGGAAAAAGACTGTGTGTCAAGGGATTGTCTGTGGTAGATAAGAGACAGGAACTTACAACTAAGGAACTTTTTTTTTTTTAATTATTATTAGCATCAGTAGTATTATGTGTAAATCTGCAACAACAATGCACTTCAACAGATGCGAGTAATCTTCAGAACACCCCAAAGACGCAGCATCATCTTCAAGGAGCTAAAATGACTAATACATTCTATATTTGGATGACAAAATCCATTATATCTTTAATTATGGGAGCACAATGTTGGGATGAAAAATTTTTTTTTTAAATGTGTTAACATTTTAAAATCTGACACTTACATATGATAAATTCATGAAATCAGATTATCTGTACCTCTGAAAAAAGTACAGTCTGGTCTTCACAATGAGAACGAGTTAAAGACAAATAAAAAAAGAAAAGAAAAATGACTACAGCGTTGTATCATTTGAAAATGAAAATGGTGGGTTTTGAGTTGAAAGCACCCTGCAATTTTTTTTTTTGCACAAAGCGCAGAGACCAGAGACTACCGCCCGTATTTCATGCTGCGAATTGCATCTGGTGGCAGCAAAGCGAAACAGCAAAGCTTTATTTTCTTCAGACAGTAATGCTAGCGTACCTTTGGCACAGAAAGCCAGCGTCTCTCATAGCTCACTCGGGGCAACTCAGTCAATGGAACAAAGTTAGAAGAATGGAATACAGTCTCTGAACAAAACACACACATTGGCGAGAGAGCGGGGCAGACCGGGGCTGGAATTCCACTCGCTGTGCAAGATGAGCAATATGGTGACAGGCAAGAGTGGCACGGGGCCCTTACGCTGAAGCCAAGCATGTTTTCGTCCTGAAATAACCTGTATTTTCATAAGCAAGACAATCTTTCAGAGGGCAGGTGAACTCAGTAACCACCTGTGCATCCAACTGCAAAGGCCTGGCTGAGCTTGCCCCGAGTTAATCTAAATGTGAAAGGTGTATTTTGCCATGCACTTCTTGCACTGAAAAAACCAAAGCCGCATTTACAATGACAATAAACAAAGGAGCAAAAAATCAAATCCAATTATAGCCACTCAAACTACTCAAACTGTGCAGCGATAGCCATGAGCTGTTAATAAAGTAACTGTTAAAGTGTCAATAATAGTTGTACCAATGAAATCCTTGTCAATACCTTATTGAAGAGAAAAAAATGTTCCCAACAGAAATCAGATGACTGTTTGAGCTATAATGTAGAAATACATACGGCTTGTTAGAGATATCATACAGCCTCGACAAACTATGGAAACCCGCTTGTGTAAAAAAAAGGTGATAATGAGATCAATCATAAAATAATAAATTGTTACATTGTGAGAAATAAAGTCACAATTATGATAAACAGTTGCAATTGTGATACATAAACTTATATTTAAGAGAAATCATTTTGCAATATAAAGTTGCAATCGCAATATCAAGTCCCATTAATAAAAAATAAAATTACAACTGCAACTAAGATTTTACATTTACAGTTAGAAGTTACAGTTAGAAATAGTCACAACTGTGAGATATAAAGTTGGAATTTAAATAGTCACAATTGTGAATGTCACATTTACAAAAAATGAATTATAATTGTGAGATCGCAACTGTGCTATAAAATCACAATTACAAGAAACTCATTTTGCAACTGTGAGATAAAAAGGAAACAATACCAGGAAAAAAAAGTTACTTCCATAACTAACAGTGGGCAACCTTACCTTATACAAAACTTGTTCAGTACCTAGCTCCGAAAATAGGGATGCAGAGGGATGATTTCCATTCCACAGCTAATTATTCATGGATGAACTATCCAAAAACATCCTTAAACTTAAATCGCTTTACCGTACACAGCAATGACAGCACCTAAATATTTGAATAAATGTTTGTTTGCACAGGTTGCATTTTCACCTTTATTTATGGATTCCCTCCAGTGGCATAGACATCATGTTTTGACGCGGCTCTAATGTCAAGATAAGATGAAGAATCACTTCAAGGTGCTCTCTGACACAAGATAAATGGCAGTTGACCTGAAGACACCAGGAGGTGAGGAGCCTTGTGGCACTGTTGTGGTCCTGCTCTGAAAACATTTCCTGTCTGCCTTGAGAGACGCCACACCTTTGGGCCATTTTAGACATGAGTATATCTCATCTATGAAAACTTTGAGATAAGGCTGAATGAATGAGCCTGCCTGTCTGTCTGTGCAAATAGCTTAAGTCTATATATTATTTTTCAAGTTAATGCCAGAACATAAAAACCATGACGTATAAATAATGCATGCAACTAAAAAGTAAGAAGGATTCAATTTAAACTTGTTGGCTTCTCCAAGTCATTACAAACACAAACATATAAAGTCTAATGTTAAAAAGGAAAAAAAAACATTATTTTCATTTTGTCTCGCTCTTCAAATTTTTACTCTCGAAACAGAATCTGAAGGAGAAAAAACGTATACGCAGAGAGTTACTCAACTGCATGAACGCATGCCCAATTCTGCTACATTATTCTCTGAGCCGCGTAAATGATCAAACCTGATGACAGTCTCAGTCTGAGGAAGAGACAGAGCCTACAAAAGGGAAAGTGACAGGCCCTTCTACAACAGATGTTTCTACCGAGGGGAGTCTACTCTCCACTGAGCAGTCTCACACATGAGAGACACCCAAAAGCTCTGGAAACAGTCCTGAAAATGTATGTTCACTGGTAAAAACGCTTTCCCCCCATACAGACTACCCACCACTGAATATTCAAGGCTTGTTCAAAAACACAGAGGGGTATTAACACATAAAAAGCAAAGTACCATTGCCAAAGTTTGTACAAAAGGCAATCTTAAAGGGATAGTTTACCCCAAAATTCTGTCATTCACGCGCATTCAAGTCATTCCAGCCCTGTATGACTTTCTTTCTTCCGTGGAAAACAAAAGATGTTAATTAGGAAGACATTTTTCGCCCTAGAAAAAACCAAGGTCATCATTCACTTTCACTATGGGAAAATAGAAGCTTGAACATTCTGCTAAATCACTCTTTTTGTGGTCCACATACAAAAGAAAGCCACACAGGTTTAAAAACAACATGAGGTGAGTAAATAATGAAAGTATTTTACTTTTGGCTGAACTATCCCTTTAAATTCTACCACACAGAGCGTTTGCCTCTATTGATCCACGATCCAGAGAAGAGCCACACTATTGACGGAAAACAAAACACATTAGAAAGGCCATTTGTCAGAAATGTTGCTCTCCAGATCTATCACAGAAAGAAAAATTTTCCCACTGTAAACGATAACACACGTCTGTTCTTCATTTCCAACAGATCAATGTTAATATGCAGGGGGTCCTGAAGATGGATTGCGGACACGCTTTAACCAGTTAAGCGCCAGGGTCATATCGCAGACAGGCTTGATACAAAGTATGAGCCAGAAACAAGGTCTTCATTTGATATGAAGCTCTTCATTCATCATATGCCACAAGATCTGTCATAGACGGTATAGTATGCATTTATATTGTATGCACTATTTGTGTGGAGATTTTCAGAAGAAAAAAAGACGAGTTTATGGTAGGACAAGCTGACTTTTCAAGTGATTTACATCATAACTAAACCTCTCATATTGGTTTAAGCATGTTAGCCAAAAAACTGCCATTGATTTGCAGCATATAGACATTAAAAACATGGAGAGCTAGAAAATATGCTGTTTTACACATGCTACATGGCTGCTAAATATAATTTTAGAATCAACAGATTCCGTCTGGTATATTTACCATAAGTTCAGCGGTCTATTCAAGCATTAAAACTCATCTACATTAGAGTAGGACGGCGTCCACTGCACAAAACCGCATTATGCCTCTTGTTCGCAGTGGGTCTTAGGGAGCAGTGGCCAGTCTGGTGCCTATTTCCTTGAGACAGGATCTAAGCAGGAGCCAGACGGGAAGGCAAGCATTGCCTTGCAGGAGTCCGGATAAGCCAGCTCTGATGGCTTGATACAGCTCCAGACCCCCAAGCCTGATACCCTGGCCACAGAAGCGGGTCTAAATAATGTTTGTCATGCCTGCAGAATACATGCTACAGTCTGACATTGCGTTTCCTGCTACTAGTCTTTCATAACAGATAAGAGTCACAGATCACCAGCTGGCAATGAAAAAGTACAAAAAATGCACAACAAAAATAAAATGAAAAAACATAACATTTTAGGGTAGCATTTAGTCTAAATGGCATATATTGTCTCAGAATATAGATAAGTTAAGTGAAATGTTTTTAAAATTAAAAAGTAAAAAGTAAAAAATACATTAAACTGCATGTTTTTCTAAACACTGCATGAAATTGTGCTTTAAAGTTCATCATCACTTATATGAGTGGAAAATTATTTCGATTTAGGCTTTTTAATATATATATATATATTAAAAAGCCTAAATCGAAATAATTTTCCACTCATATAAGTGATGATGAACTTTAAAGCACAATTTCATGCAGTGTGCCTGCGTGATTCAATTCTATTCATTTATTTCACCATTTGAGGCTTAGGAAACAAATTGTGAAAGCTTGAAAAATCTCATTAATAAAACTTGGTGGCTTCAATTACACAATAGATTTGTTCAATTTTGAACAATATCTGTGAGACGAAAACAAAAATCTGTTGATTTGATTTTGGCACTTGGGTAATTCAATTCAAGATCATTTAATATATAATAATACACATTCACTTCAAAGTATAATAAAGTTAATAAAAAATGTGAAATCGCTGTACCTGAACTGTGAATCAAACATTAATAAAATAATTAGAGATGTGTTCCGACAGACAGCTTCTGGTATTATTGTCTAAAGTTGGGGAAAAGGTAATTAATTTGGCAGTAAATTTATTCGCACCGTGTTTGGCTCCTCTAACGAAGGAGAGGAAATTGCAAAACGGAGATCAAGTCTTCCTCCATTGTGTCTGATCAAATGGAAATCTTTCTCTTTTAACACATTATGCATATTGTGGATCCTGGCCTTCCATTGCTGAAAGACATGCTTGAGCATAACCAGTAACAAGATGTGAAAAGCCCTTTAATTACTTTTTAATGTTTTAAATGCAAAATGTTTTAGATGTAGTTATTCATTTATAACAGATAAATAAAAAAATGATAATTGTATCAAATAAATTAATAGATTAAAGTTAGAAGATAAGCTAAAATAGATACTGATATACAATACACAATATAGGTGTCATCAAATTGTAATTTAAAGGTTTATCTGGAATGCATGAAAAAATTTAATTAGGATTTTTTTCTATTTGATCTACAATAATGACATTTATCTATCTATCAGTAATGACATCTATTTATCTACAGTAGTAACAAACATAATTAAAGATCAAATAAATGTCATGGGAAACTCTATACTAAATTATTCTTGAGACTATTTTTTAACTACTTTTAAAGGAAACTTAAATTAAACTTTCGATACTAAATGTACATCACATATTATCACGATATGTCTGTAAGATCTTGACTTCTCATCTGGTTTCTAAATGCACAGAGCAACAGCCGGGTGTGTAAAACAAACATCAGGGCTGTTAATAACATTTTAACATATGTAAGTGCATTGTTTCTCGTACAGTATGTTAAAGCTCTGTTACGGGATGTGCTTCATGACACAGTGGTCCCTGCAGGTTCAGTACAGGGTCTCAGTGGCCCACCTTGAGCTCAAGAGTTCTGGCACACTGGCAGATGGGACACGTCGAGCCTTCAACTGGAAAATAGTTCTCTTGTGTCAGTAATGGCAAATAAGAGAATGCAAGGCAAGACTGGGCGAACTTTAACAGTGCCTCCACTTGCAGTATAATAAACACATACTGTTTTGTCTTATCGTTTTAGAAAATTGAACGTTTTATATAACTTTACATCCATAGCGCAAACAGTATTAGCATATTAAAAGCTAATGAGTAATATTATGTTAAATAGCTACATTTCCTTAAATACTTCCTGAATGTGTTCTATAATACTCAAACAGCAAAACTATATTTCTAGAAATAACCATAAACAAGATAAATACTACATACTACTACTTTTTTCACAACAAATGCTGCAACGTTTTTGTTGAAGTCAACATTAGGATGAAAAGGCGTAACATGACTCAATGCAGCCACCTAGTGTTCACACCGTGAATCTCACCAAACATTATCAGCATATCTCCAAAAACATCTCACAATTTATCCTACATACTTAAATTCATGGACCATCTTTAACTGTTGGGTTACAACAGACCACAATAAAACTAAGTGGAATTTAACTAAAAAGTGAACTGCTCTTAATGACAAAATTTCCATAGGCCTACAGGTCAGAATCAAACTCTGTTTTATAGACAACATTATTGACAAGTGAAGCATTAAGCTTAAATGAACACACTGTTATTCTTAACAAACCGTATGCACAGTGCTATACCTACTGTATAAGGAATAGGGATGGGTTTCATTCATGCATTCAATCAATCAATCTGTAAGACAATTCTACATGCAACTGACCCAAGAGGGTTAAACAGAGTCCAGCCAAGATGAGACGTCCTCTCCTAGACTCATTATCAGCCTCATGTACTGTATTTCCCGTACTAATAATGAAACAGTGCAGCTGGATAAAACACACACGCATGATGAAGCATTAATTATGCAGCGCTAAACATCTATGAAACCAATTTGTAATCAGGAGGCGTGACAGCATACACAAGTGTAATAACACTGAACCACCGGAAACCGCTGGATCTCTCTTTATGCTAACAGATGCTGACCTGACGTATGTGAGGGCATTATACAAGATCAGAAAAACATCACACCCACTGCTTGCTATTGGAGACAGACCAATAACTGTTTATATTGGTCTAAGTAACTTTCCTTGCTAGATCACTAAAAATACCACCCAACCATTTCCATTGCCATTTCACCACTAAGCATTAAGCAGAAAACAACTACATTTCACAGATAAATTCAATGTATTGTTTGCAACTTTGCATAAATTATTCAATTCAAAATAACAGCCATACATTGTCAATAATATTTTTGTTATTTTTTATTATAGTTTTTCAGCAATCAAAACAAATGTAAAAATTAACATTGCACATTTTATGTACAATAATAACATTATTACAAAATTATAAAAAATATATATTATAAAATTATTTACATTGGTTTTTCATTGCTATAGGCGAATTGTTATTTATTATTGTAACAGATGTACAAAAATAAACTGTATCTTTAAACCTAAACTGAATCAGTATCGTTGTACAAAAAAAAAATGCAATCTCTAACTTGTTGGAGAGAAAAAATGCTATAGGTGAATTTGGCCTTTGTTTGTGAATTAAGAGGATGACATTTAACATTGTTCTATCAAAAAACATATCACATTTACAACTTATCATAGGCATTGCAAGCAACCATAGTCAAACATAAAACAACAGAAACAATGCAAAGCACATAACAGTTACAAGTTAAGCATCAGCAGGTAACTAGCCTAGTCACATTCATTTGAACTCCAAGCATACTTTTTTGACTATTATTGGTCAACTCTATACACGTAAAGCTCAATATTCTTTATCATACAGCAGAATCTTGTATAAAGAGAACAAAATGCGTTTGCGCAAGTCTGTAAATGCAATCAAAACAGTGACACGAGGGTGTGTTTACATTAAAGCGGACGTGACGTGTTATGTTTTGAACCTCAGCGACCGCGCGCAGGGCTAATGAAATAGCTAAACGTTTTACGATTTATTGCAAACTTGCCAACAGACGTAGTCATTTTTTACGAAAAGATTTTTTTCTTTTTTTTCTTTCAGCTGTGATCCAAAGGTGAGATGGACATCTAAAGGCCGGCCTTTGCGCAGGTTATAGGACAATGCTAGTTAGCCATCGGCTACCCCACTGAGCGCAGATAAACAAATCATGATATCGGTATCAAATGTCTCTATTTCACAGCTAAAGGATGCATTATTTGTCCGCAGTATTTCTAAAATGTTAACCAGAAGACTGATTCTTTAAATGTGTAATTACCGTCGGCTGCCAAAACAGTTTATGGAAATCGCGTCCAAAAATGTTTTCCAACGTAACGTTAACACTTTTTGTTTAAAGTGCATGAAAACTACTGAATCTGTATCCACGTCGAAGCCCATACACAATCTTTTTTCGACTATTTATACTTTGCATAAGAAAATAGTTTGTTGCGACTTTTGCTGTATTTGAAACAGTCATTTATGCAAACAGTCATTTATGCATTTATTTGTTTAACCTTCACTTTGCTATCAGTTGTGTCTTAACATATTGAGCACAATCTCTTAACACGCTGCCACAGAAATGTCCTTTTTGTTTTCTGCAACATACTTGCCTTACAACTTCTTTGACAACGTGTTTTTGCTTCTTCCATCTTCTTATTTTTTATCCGTTTGCACATAGGATGGATCTCCAAAAAATAATCCACGACGCGCTGTACGACTTCATTTTGTCGTATATTCCTCACGCGGACCTGAGGTGAGGGCGTGTCAGTTCATTCGTTTGATTAAAGTGTTTTCCTCTCAGTCGTGCAAATCTGCCAATGAAGTATTTTTATTTTGATCAGTACGCTAGATGACGTGCTTCTGTCCTATATCACTGGTGTGCTAGAAGATTTGGGATCTCAAGAAAGTGTGGAGGAAAACTTTGATGTAGAGGTGTTTGTTGAAATGTTGGAGGCCTACATTCCTGGTTTCTCAGATATCGACAGGTAATTTGGGGGCAGATGTCTGACTTCCAAGTTAAATCTAGTTTTTTTGTAATATTTGAATGCCTTTTTGACGTATGTATTTTTTTTTTTTATCTTGCAGTGTCAAAGTTTGTGAGATGATGTTTAATCTGGCATCAAAGTTGGCCTCAGCCCGGGACACAGGTAATTTTCCTTTCATAACATATTTTGTCATTTAAAATTAACAAAAGTCCTCACACCTGAATGACTAATAGCAGGAGTACAGGACAAAGGCATGTTATGAAACAAGAAAATATCACACACAGACACACTGAACTGTGATTTTTGTGTGTGTGTCTCTTTAAGAATCTGGGGAGATAAAATTAGAGGAAGATAAATTTCCTCTCTCAGAAAGTTCTGTTTTAACCCACGGAGGTTCAAGAGAGAAGACACACAACCTCACATTACAAGCAGAGGGAGCCACAGCTCAGGTATTGGGCCGTTCAGGCACATTCATAATGTTCCAGATGCTGGTAAACTGGTTTACAAATGTCTGTAAATGTGTTTTCAGGTTAGTGAATCTTCGTGGGATAACCAGGAGCAACATCTTCTCGAGATGTTTCCCAAATGCAGCGTGACTGAGGCCAGAAGTGCATTGTCGATTGCTAAAGGAGACATGGAGGAAGCTGTTCGTCTCATTATTGAGGGAGATGTCCAGCTTGCATGTCCAACATCTCTCAACGTGAGTTCATTTGAAAAGTAACATTCACATTGATTCAAATTTGATTCAAGATGGATGTTTTGGATGTAAAGATGTTAGTGTTATTTTGTTGTTTGTATAAATCCTTTCAGTGTTCTTATTGTTAACTATAACTAAGCAATTCAATTATTTGTGTTAATTGAAATAAGGCTGAAATTAAATATAACTATTAGATGAAAAGCTTAAACTTTAAAAACATAAACAAACATTAGAAATGTTGCCCTCACAACTAACTTAATAATAAGAATAATGATAATAATAAGTTTAAGGTGAAGTACCAAAATTACTAAAACTAAAAGAAAAAAAAATCACATAAATCAAAATATGAATGACAGGATTCCTACGCAGTTTGGAAAAGTATGGGGGGAAGAAATAAAACAGAGTATGGAAAAATGTTAGCGTTTCCAGGCTATTGCCCTATTCAGTTTTCCGAAACAAAAAAATTTAATTTAAAAAAATAAAATAATAATAATAATAATTTCATACAAGCAGTTTTCATGACAAGTTTAGTGATTGTCGAACACCTCGGAATGAATTCCATGCGCACATTTTCATTTAGCAAAAGCAAGTCTTTTTTGAACTTCACTAAACGAATGATTGTGTGTTACTCAAACCAGCAACAAATCGATTAAATCAGACTGTACTTTATTTTTTGGTGATCATACCGTATTTACAGTATCAAACCGATGTGTCAGAGGTGAGTATATGCAGGTTATATAGCATTTTAGGTTATTCCCTTCATTTAAGTGCATGTTATAACTTCAAGAAAATGAAAAATATTTACAGATGACGACTGTCCAATACCAAATATAATGCTATATGGACCATTTATGTTAAATATTTTCTGAAAAATCTACAGATGAGTTTGGAAATGTAAGTCATGTATGCAAATAATGGAATTTTGAAATGGGAAAAAATGTGTAGGAACCCAATCCTGTAATAAATACTATAATAGTATTTACATTATACTAAAATAACACTGATGCCTTTAACATTTAATATTGTCAGGCTAACCAAGGGAAGAACATTTCTGCTGAAGTTGATCAGAAACTGAAAGCAAGCATCTTAGAAAAGTGAGTTATCTTGATCTCAAATTCTTTCAAACTAATGCACAAACCTGTTATATTGCATGTCATGGCAAGTAGAAAAAAACCTGTCTTATTTAAATGTTTGGACCGCCCACCAGGTACATGCTGGTTGATAATGAAGAAGACAAGAAAGTACACAGACCAGTCACTCCAAAAGATGTGAGTTTTTGCTGTCATTTTTTAGTGACTGCATTGCGTAACATTGATGGATTTTGATCAATGAGTTTTTCCACTTGCTACTTCATCTGCAGGCTCCTAAGAAAATGGTGCGCTATCACGGCAGTCAGGTGGTCACTACAAAGGGAGAGCGCTACCATCTAGTCAAGAAAGAAGAACCAGATGACATGAAGAAGACTTATGTTAGTCTGAAACCAGCACGCAAATATCGCTTTCATTGATGGAAGGCATCTTGTTGATGGACCATTCAGAGTCAACTCCTCTTGTTTTTGATATTTGTGCCTGGTTATCTTTGACTGGAAACACATGATTTAGTTTTTATTTAAATGTACCTTGGTCTAAATGTGTGTCCATTTACATATATGGTGCTGGAGATTTGGTTTCTTGGGAGTTTTATGGGTTTGAATTGGATGCTGTTCTGAATAATCTCTCAACAGGTCTCTTTTATTCGAGTCCTAAGTTACGGTATTTATTTTTTTAACTACTTTTTACTAAAACCTTAAGCTATACCTAAACCTAAAACATGAAGGTGTTTACATTGGATTGTTTTCTGTAAGCCAAACCATGTTTTACACATCATTTCAATGAAACTCATTGAAATGTTCCGCTAAGTGGTTGTTTTGTTATAAAATCAGCCATTTTAGCTCATTTTCAGTGGCAGGAACATCAGTGTTTGTATTTTGCACTGTTTATTTTAATAGGTGGAAATAAAAAAGACTACATATGATCCTACAGAGACAAAATAATAGCAGGGTCCGTGACGGTTGAATTTTGTTACAGTTTACAAAATGAGGTCTGCCTGTTAATTCGGGATTCAACTGAAGGGGAATGTCCCCAAACACTGGACACGCTTTGGATAGACCAAACCTTCACCTGCATATTTACTAGAGTTAGTTTCTCTTTGTTGTGTAGTTTGCTGGCTTTGCATAGTTTTAGTAATCAATGTGCTTTTTGTTTACTATTAACAATTGTATTGTCATATCCATATTATCACACCAGTATTTTTCGTGATTGTTTGTTTGTGCTTGATGTACTCTGTTTACATGTAGACCATGTTGTCTTTGGCATAAAACTGCAGTGTCAACATTACCATTCAACTCCACCGTGGCCCTGAAACTTAAGTGCAGTGATTAGATTGAAGTATATTAACAGTATTTTTTAAGGACTGATGATGTTTTTGAGAGTAACTAGTAAAGAATTAATGTTTTATGAATGTTGTGTCTTTCCTCAGTTCTGAACTTAAATACCTAAATACTTCTTAAAACTGGTTAAAAAAAATTGGGTAAAATTTTACAAAAAGGTTTCAGTTAAAGGCACAATAAGATTTTTGGATTAAAATATCCAAGAACCACTGGTGCAATGTTATATATTTAGTTGCCTTTTGTACATACATTATCCCAAATGTTTCCAAGAATGCTTAAATCCTGAGAAATAAGCTATTTTAACCAGGACACAGACCGTGTCCATGCATTGCCAGTCAATTAAATAATACCCTCGTTTCCTGTTTTATTTTGTAGAAACACCAAAGACGCTTTAATATATTATGTTTTACTAGACAGGTGAGCAACTGTTACATTCTGGACACATTACAACTGGATACATTCCTTGACAGACAACTAATCTAAACTCATTATATAGCTCAATACATTATTGTTTAAATCTTGTTTTACCATGCCTAATATCAATCTGGTTTACTGCAGCGTGCAACAGGTGTCTCATAGTAGCCGCCGAGCTAACGCACTGAGTATAACAACTTTCAATACACTGCATTACCCCACATAATCATGACCGGAAGAAGTTTGAGCGGCCACCGGCGGCAGAATAATAAGCTCCGCGAAATCCAGGCATCATCAATCTACGCATTTGTTTTGAAGCGACCTCTAGTGGTGAAAAATTACATAGTGCGGCTTTAATGCATTAACTAACATGAACTGACGTTAACAAAAACAACTTCTGATTTGAATAATGTATTAGTAAATGTTGGAATTAACATTAACAAAGATTATTAAATGCTGAAACCTTATTGTAAAGTGTTACCAAAACGTATTGTTCGACTTCGAGCTTTACTTTGAAGAGTTGTGTCCAAATAATAAAGGAATTTTAGAGTGGAGGAATATAGTTACATCTAAAGACACAGGAGAGAAAATGAAGCAGTTTAATTTAAAGACTAGACGAATAACAGAGGAAACCACTTTAAGCCACTCAGAAATCAGTGCTAACAATTAGGCCTAGATCAGAAGAGCATGCAGAAATTTTGAAGTAACAGGTTTTGTTCTCTTACATTTTTACAAAATATCATGCTCAGAAGCACTAAGTTAGTTATGCTCGAACACCTGACCTGTGCAATAATTCTTTATAGAGACAATAAGATGTGAAACACTTCAAACTATCTTTTCAGAATTTCTCCTGTATATTTTATTCCTGCATATTCTTTGTAAGAATGATTAACAAGACAAATGTTTCCAGAGTTGATTTATTTTATATTCTTTTTTTGTAATGATACGGGTTTTATATGATAGCTGACTGCTATCATTGACGGTACAGTGTTCAACATCAACATTGAGTTTTGGCAACATATGAAGTCAGCTGAGACAAACCTATGATACACCTACAACTTTATGATACGCAAATTGTAAACATTGCATACATTTAAAAGATTAAAGTGGCCAATTGGGTTCTTGCATATTTTCTTTCCAGAACATACACTATACCTTTTAGAATGTTTGGCTCAGAAATTTTTGGGTCAGTATAATATTTTAAGAAATGAATACTTTTATTTAGCAACGGAGATTAAATGGATTTAAACTCACAGTGAAGATATGTTACAAAAGATGTGTTTCAAATAAATGCTGATCTTTTCATCTTTCTAATAATCAAAGAAAAAAAATTAATCACGGTTTCCAAAAAATAATAAACAGCACAACTGGTTTCAGCTCTGATAATGAGAAATGTTTGAGCACCAAATCAGCATTAAAATGATTTCTGAAGGATCATGTGACACTAAAGACTGAGGTAATGCTGAGAATTCAGTTTTGCCATCACCTGAATAAATTACATTTAAAATATATTAAAATAGAAAAGTTATTTTTAATTGTAATAACATTTCACAATATTAATGTATTTTTGATCACACAAATGCAGCTTTGGTAAGCATAAGAGACAGCGTTCTACATTTTACAAAATCTTGGTGACCACAAACTTTTGAATGGTAGTAGATGATAATAATGTAGGTCAATGTCAGCTTTTAACACACTCACATTTTGTATGATAAATTGAAGGGGTGGATTCTGAAATCCACTGCTGTTTCAATATACATATATAAATCCTAAGTAAATTTACAATCAATGCCTTAATTAATATCTATCCTCCTACATATTAAGATGATTTTAATGATGATTTGAATGTTCTCTTAAACATTTGGTTTCATTCCTTTTGACTGAACTATATGCTTTTATTCATATTTATTTTATATTATTTCCTTTTACTGACTAAATAATAATGATGAATATTGCCTGTGCTTCTTCTCTCTGAGGAGAACATGTTATCTTTATGTCTTGGAGAACCATGTTGTTTTCAGTTGACGCGTCACCAACTCCAACCTTAGAGAAACTGTGTATCTGTGTATGTGTGCAGTATTCTGTGTTACAGATCAGTATTGGAGGTGGATTACAGCATCCTAGGAGATGGGTGGCACCTGCTCCATACCTGGAAGGTCATTACGTGCCTAATGCCGGTGTAAAATCGGCAACAAGTCATCCATGGAGACGTGCATCTGATTAAATGACAATGTGTGGAAATCTATGACTATCTATTTTCTCTTAGCCAATCAGAATCATTCAACCTGCAGTTATGATGTAGCTACCTTGGAAAGAGTATAATTGTGTTGAGAAATTGTATGTACAAATATTGGGTCCTAAACCGTTATCCCCTAAAAAAAATTGACCCACACTATTTGCAATAAAAAAAAAATTAAGTCAAACCATTCAAAATCTTTTATTTCCTTACAATTCATGGAGACAGTTAACACTTGGCAAGTGTAGTTTGTTCTGAATTACAATCCTTACTGAAATGGTACCATGTAATGTTACATTAAAAAAATATAACACCAAGAAACTAAAACATTTGCCTTAATATACACATAGCTAAAAAAGAAGAACGAAAATGCATATACAAATGCAAAATTGAATTCAGTGAGTCGGCTACAAAAGGAAATCCCTTGTTTTAAAAACATTGTGGCTGAAACATTGAAACATCATTGTCATGAGATCAAATTCAAAAGCAAACGCACAAAACACCATCAATAATGATAACATCAACAGTTTAAACCCGTCAATGAACCGATGGTAGGTTTCAAGTTGTAAATCATCCTCCTTTGTGGATATGCTCGAGGCACTCTGCCAGTTTTACTATGCAGACTCAGAACCGCAGGACTCATGACATATGGCACCTTCTTTGTCCCAACATGGGACAAAACCTGACAACAAGCGCTCTGAGCAGTGTAAAAGTGCTTTACAGGCTCTGCTAATGCTAATAGAGTCGATTTTTTAGCATGTAATGCTGAACAAATATGGATTTAAGGACTCTTTTTAAGGAGATCAAATCGATCCATTTCTCACCAGTGGTTTTCTTCTTACACCAACACAGATCTAGCAATAATGGGTCCAGTAATGGAAGCAGAAAAAAGGCGGAAGTCTTTATACTGCCAAAATATTGCCATGCACTGGCATTTCAACAGTCCAAATGTACACACAAGCATATACTCAAATCCACACATACATAAAAACAGACCGTCTTAGCAGCACACTAAAGAGGCTTCTGCTCAGGCCATTAACTCAGTCCATGATCATATCTGCCCTTGATCATCATGTTCAGCAACGGACCAACCTGTTGAGAACAGAGAATAATCCATATAAAATGCATTCTGTGAACAATGCTGAACCATTAATTCAATACTGGAAGGAGGAAAAAGGTTATTCTTTTTTTGCTCTAGTCACAGTCAAAAGTAGGCATGTACAATTTGATTCAGGTTTAAAGCAGGTTAGCCACAAATATACTTGTAATTAGGTTATTGTCAAGGTCAAAATACACAGGGAATTCCTAATGCATTATTCATATCTGTGGACCTAAAAACGGAAATGGCTATGATTGACTGTTCTACTTTTCTGTACCTCGTGTGGGTCCCCCAAGGCCTCTCCCAACATCTTCTCTATGTTCCTCATTATGGCCACCTTCTGATGAGCTTTTAAAGGGTACTCTATCCTCTTTGGAGTAGGTGTCCCCTTGAAATATTTTTGTTCAGTATTGGTTGATTCATGCAAAGATATATCATGTATGTAAACAAGACTGAGATGGTGCTGAAAATGCATACCTTGTACCAGAAGTTTACTGTGATGGTCACTCCTCCACTTAACAGGGACTCGATGTGATGCCACCTTTACAAAATAGAAAATGTAAACATTTATTTAGCATAATTCAATAAATGTATACATTACCATGTAAAAGTAAAAAGTGACAGTAAATGCTGTTCGTTAGAACTTTCCACTGATCAAAGAATCCTGAAAAAATAGTTTCCACGAAAATATTAGGCAATGTTTTACTTATTTGATCATTAAATATATGGCTCATTAATTCTCTCAGACACGAGAGCTGAATCTACCTCGACATATGCTGATAACATAATTTCAACTATCTTTTTTATTGACTTAATATTTCTCTTGTGGACCATTTGCATTGAATCATTTAGCACAAGTCCCAGTCTCAGTTCAGTTAGAACAGTACACTTGGCAAGTTTAAAAAAATAAAATGCCGTGTAATGTAATGCATTAATGGGAAAATTAGCCAATTATTGTCTTGATATCGTCAAAGGCATCAGCTATCTGCGATATTTCAGACTATCGTCACAACCCTAATCTCTACTTTAAAGATATCCTAAAACGAATGAACACATAATTCTTCCACATAGCTTTTAGATATAATAACATTCAATAGCTATTTATGACAGACAATGGAGATAAGAGCACCCTGCCTGGAGGAAAGTCAAACTAATCTCAATGCAAACATTCTCAGACACACCTGCCACTTTACCCTTAGGTAAAATCATTTATGCAAATCACAGTGTAAGACTAAAACTTGTTGCCCTGCACACATTTAAAGACTCTTGTCTTCTGCAGTGCCAATGTGCACTTCACACAAATAAACCGCACTTTACAGAGCTGATAAAAACCTTTACAGCTCAACTTTTGTAGCATGTGCTTGATTTTAAACCCTTATTTGCAGCACAACGCCACAGTGCACCGCTCTTTGCCCATGTGCGGGATCAAAGTACAGATATACAGAAATTCTCAACAACACATTTTTTTTTTTACAACATTCTTTTTTTTCTCTAATTCAAATGGAGGCCCTTCTGTGACACTAGGTTAAAAGAAAAGGAGAGATGTTCACATTCAGGCAGCCATGAGGAAAAAGTATGGACTGTAGAATTACACAGCTGGTTGGCAATCATTTTGCCCTCCAGTGACTAGGGGGAGCAAGGAGTTGGAAGAGGAAGCCGTCATGGCTGATTCACTCTCACAGACTTGAAACTAAGTCAGCAGCCCATGGAAGCAAAGGCCTGCCGAACGAGCTACGCAACTGAGAGAGCCAACACTAGATGGGTTACTACTGTACTGTATATACTATATAAATATAGTAAAACTAAACCTCATTTATTAATTCATTTATATTTAAAAGTGAGATCAAAATCATTATTGTACAAAAATAAAACTGTTAAGTAATGAAAACTTAAGTGTGTAATTTCTGCACCACTAGCGTCACTAAACAGAACCCCCACAAAAAAACAATTCCTAACAGAGTTTTCAAGCACTATCTCCCCTTCTGCCTTTGTTTGGACAAATGCATAGTCCCAGCCTTGTGTATAGCACACTTCGGTATAAAGTAATAATGCTAATCAAACTTTTCTGTGTATTTGAAAACAATCTTACCAATACATTGGGATGTATAAGACATCACCTGGTCCCACAACAGCCTCATATCCAACAGCATTTTTGAAATTAGGAAACTTGTCATAATCAGGATTTTCAAAATCAACCTATGAATGCAAAAAAACAAAAACATTTTTTTAACATTTTGTTTATTTGTTATCGTTACAGCCTTAAAGAATCTGAAAACCACCATTCAGCAAGTGATTAACGAACTTTTTAGGCCAGGAGTGGGGAACGTTGATCCAGAAGGGCCACTCTCTTGCAGAGTTTAGCTCCAACCCTAATCAAACACACCTGAAGCTAATCAAGGTCTTCTGGATTACTGATGTCACAGGCAGGTGAGGTTTTTTTCAGGGTTGGAGCTAAACTCTGCAAGAGAGTGGCCCTTCTGGATAAACGTTCCCCACCCCTGTTTTAGGCCAAGTACAACATTTGATATACAATCAAGGTGGGTAGACTCTAAAAAATTCTGGGTTGTTCATATTTGACACAACATTGGGTTGTTTTTTACCTAGAATTTTTTAGAGTGTATGGACAAAGATTGTGGATTAAATATACATGTCAGTAAATGTTACATTTGGTATGGTTTGTGCTAACTTAACATGGATTTAATCATATGACCAACATATTTTTTTTTTCTTGAAACCTGTTTATATGTTTAATGTTTCTGTTTTCACCACCATGACTTCACACCGTTGATGGTCATAAATATGGTGGATGAGTGGAAAATGTCATGTGACTAAAACAGATGAATACAATAGTTTGCATTTTTTGTATTAACAAGATATAATGGCCACACCAGTGTGCAACTTGAACATTAGTTTACATGCTGTTTTGCTGAAGTACAATGTGGGCTATGCAATAGAGTAGTAGACACAAATATATATTTTGTATAATTTATGCAAACTCATAAGGCGACATCAAACATATAATACCTGACTCTGTCTGTCACATGGATGATGAACTGGGTATGGATAGAGACAGTCAAACTGATCCGGAGGAAAGAGGATGCATCTCTTATGCCCTTTGATTTGTGCAAAGAAATTCTGTTGCTCATCATAGTGTGCTGGTGTCACATTGCCTAGCATGATATTTTAAGAGGATAAAAGAAACAAAACAAATTATATGATGGTCATGTCACCACCAATATTCCAACTTAAAAGTAGGACAAAACAAAATTGTATTTTTTTATACTATTTTAAATAATAATCCTAATAATTTGGATACCTTCCATGCCTATGAGCAGCAAATTTGAGGTAAGTGGTCCCCAGTTTCGTTTAGCTTGCTGTTTGTTAATCCAGTTCCAATTGAATCCAAGGAAATCCACCACAATTTTTCGGCCTACTGTATCATTCAGTGTTTGTTGTAAGTACACTCTACAAAAAAACAAAGTCATTTCACATCTTAAAGTGTCAAATTAAATCAAGTGATACTTTAGAATGCATCCTATCCTTTTTAGAAATAAAATTGTATCTAAAAATATATGTAAATATCAACTTGAACTTGCTTAAGATATATATCTGGTAAGGTCAAGAGTTAAAGGTCTAGAACCAGAATCAAGATGAAAAAGATGATTGCTATATCACAAATGATATAGCAATAAAGCCACCAAAGCAGAGTATCAAATGGTCAGCGATATGGACTGGACACCAGTTGGCAGAATTAACTGCTTAGTCATACAGCAGAAGTTCATTTCCGGGATTGGATTTCATGCATCTCAACACTTTTCCACAGTATCACACATCAACTCTTCATGTTATTATAAATAGATCAAAACTTTATAGTCAAAGTAAATTTGAAATATACACTATGGGTAAATGTACACAAACATACACCTTTTTAATGCCAAAAGCATGTTTTCACTGTGAAAGGATAAAGAAAGAAAATGCTATCTTTTTTTAATCTATTAATAAATCAACCTCAGCCAACAGTTATGAACATGCATATATCAAGTACATTAATGTAAATCACATTGACATACCTTTCTGTTCCACCTTGTTCTTCTGTTTGATGCATCTTGTCCACAAACTCAGAAAATTTCATCTCTATTCGACTAGATTTGGGCACAAAGTCTTGAAAGTTAGCCATTTTCTTCTCATCATAATACAAGAATTTGTGCTGTTCTGCTGTGTAAACAGAGAAGTCCCCATCTCCAATGTTCTCTTGCAAGTAGGGTATGTCCCATTTTAGAGCTGGGTATACTAAACTGGTGTCTGTTAATACAACAGGCTCCTACAAAAGAAAAAAAAATCATAAGTTTAAATATTTACTATATAAATCATATTTAAACAAATTCTTTACAACAACAGATCAATGGAGTGCTATTCTCAGTTGGGTGGGTCATTAGTAGTAGTTTTAACATTCTGTAGGCACAATCACCTTTAACTATGCTGCATGTTTCCTGTAGCACCAAACACACTTCCACGGTCATGTTTACATCGACAGGCAAATATTTAGTCTAGCGCTTAAATAATAATTTAAACAGAACTGAAAAAACCCTGTCCGAGTCGTGAAGTGACCCCGCCAACGCTCGGCGTTTATTTGACAGAATTACTGATGCTGCAGCAT
Source organism: Gobiocypris rarus (assembly GCA_023029165.1). Lineage (NCBI taxonomy): Eukaryota > Metazoa > Chordata > Actinopteri > Cypriniformes > Gobionidae > Gobiocypris > Gobiocypris rarus. The sequence goes on along the minus strand of CM040927.1, from coordinate 21,778,794 downwards.
AAAAAAAAAAAAGTGGCAAGTGCTACGTGACTAGAAGAACGTACGCTGTTCCAGCACGCGCGGGGGTAGGCTGCTCTCGCGCTCCGCTGCAACTACACCAGACGACCGCTACAGGAACAAACCACCATGTATCGACATCCACTTTTAGGTGCAAACTGCTATCTATTATGTACATGATATGAAATATTATTACATAACTTATTATAGGACTAATGATTCATTCAGAAACGTACCTGATCTGATTAAAAATGTATTTATGCATATATATATATATATATATATATACATATATAGCTAGCTTCTTAAGATAATATTAATTTAATTCAATCATTATAAACGTGTCAAAATGTACGGACTCTTGTAGGCTACAGCTAATAGCCCAAAGTCACTGTTTACACGAGACAACGTCAACACAAGAACAACGTGCTTTGCTGTTCTCATTTTAACTGCCACAGTCGTTCTTAGTGTACTTTGATTATGCTATAATTTATTTTGTACATCATTTATTTATTTCATACTTTTTCTTTCTGTTTGGTGCAAGGCCATGTAAAAACACTATGAAAAACTATTACATCTTATGATAATCTATAAAATGGAATATCACCAAGTCATTGGAATAACGGTTATGGTCACAACTGTAATATTATAATATAGTTAACTTGAAACATTTCTAGGAAATGTAGGCTACACATTTACCAGATCTTACTGCAACAAATACATTCAACTTCTCACTTTTTGCAGAAATTATATATAAAACTTAATTTATCATTGCAGTAACAAAATCACCAATTCCATATCTAAAGAATAAAACTTGTCTGATTAGTCGGCTTACTGGGTGGGATCTGACAGGATCTAGCAAACTCATCAATGAGTTTTAGTACAAAGTACGATTTTATGTTAAACAATGACGTTTAATAGTCTACTGCTTGAATTTGGGAAAATCATCCTTTCGTTTGAGTGCACCTTGCACCCACATAAATGAGTTGCAGCTTTTCGCAACTAACATCTGTCGCATTCTAACTCAGAGCAGGGTGAATCTGCCAGCATACCTCGTTATTGATGAGGACCTCGGCACGCGGATCCGTATGGGATAGTCGCGGTATCGGTCGGGTTGGGAAAGTATATTGTCGAAGCTGCGATTCATTCCAGGCTGGGTCCCGTAGATCCGTAAAGGAGGCGGCGGCAGCTCCATCGGTCTCCGCTGGGTCCGCTTCAGCCACGGTCGCGGCTGCCATGTCCTCTGAGTGCGCCAGAGGATTGCTGTTACTTACTTCAAAATGGAGCTGCGCGAGGTTAAACGGCACAGCCGTTGAGCTGAACGAGGAGCAGCGAGCGCGAGAACCGCTCCTGGGCTTTCACACACCCCGCCGAAGCACGAACAAACGAGAGCGACCAGAGCAGTCATACAAGCAGCGTGAAAACAGAAATATTGGTGATGTTTCCATAACACCCACCGGAAGTGTTTTTTTTTTTTTTCAAAGTAAAAGTTGCTAACTGTTGGACGCCGTGAATGAGTGAGCAATAAGGAAACATGTAACAAAATGTCAAACATTACAAAAATTATACCATGGTAACTACCATAACTACCAAATACGGTAAATTTTCGACAAAATAACAGTAATTTCCTAAAGTTGCAACTGATATAATTTGTAAACGTGCATTAAAGATCAGTGTACCAAACTTTTTTTTTTTCTTATTCTTTTTTTTTTTACCTGAAGTATTGCCTTCAGAAACATTTGACATCTGAAACCGCGATTGACCAACCAGAATCAAGTAGGCCTAGCCTGTTCCAGAAAGCAGACTAATAGAAATAGAAGCTCTGAGTAAAAATGTCTTTTCAATCAATTTATCCTTTAAATAAATAAATACAATTTCATACTGTCCCTTATAACCTATATAAAAGTGGTTAAATCAAAGATTACATTAATCTCTCGTGCGCACACACCTATGGGGAAAGAAAAATGCAGAGCTGCAAATCGAACAGTAGATGGGGATATTTGACAGCTGCTATTCGTGATGATCGGTAGCCTACTTAAATGTGTTATATGGGGGCGATGGATAGCCTAGAATCATTCTGGTTAGCTGTGTTTTTTTGTTTTTTAATCTCAACAGATGCATCACATAAATAGAAACACTTTATTATAAAGCTACAGAGAAATCCGTCTAGATGACTCAGTGAAACTTGAACATTAGACTACATGACTTATAACTTGGATAACTGAGAGCCTTTTCAGGCCTAAATAGGCTAACATGCAAAACTTTGAATCCTGAGGGGGTTTTTTTTCATAGCCTTACAAAGATAATTTGGCAATATATTTTAACTCTCATCCCTATAAGGAGACAATGAAAAAAAAATATTTTTATTGAACATATAAAAAATGACCTCAGGCTTTGTTTTTAACTAAAAAAATATAAAACTATCATATGGTTGAATGTCAGTTTATGGTAAATTGTGCTTTTTACAGTAGTTTATGAGTTTAAAAAAAATAAACATACCTGTAACAATGTGAGTACAGTATACATTTATTGTAATATACATATACACAGATCGGGCATAACATTATGACCTATTTTGTGTTGGTCCCCATTTTGCTGCCAAAACAGCCTTGATCTGTCAAAGCATGGACTCCCCTGAAGGTGTGCTGTGGTATCTGTCACCAAGATGTTATCTGAAAATCATGTAAGTTGCGAGGAGATACCTCTATGGATCAGATTTGTTTGTTCAGCACATCCCACAGAGGTTCGATTGGATTGATATCTGGGAAATTTGGAGGCCAAGTCAACACCTCAAACTATTGCTCCTCAAACCATTCCTGAACCATTTTTGCTTTGTGGCAGGGTGCATTATCCTGCTGAAAGAGGCCACAGCCACCAGGGAATACCGTTTCCATGAAAGGGTGTACATGGTCTGCAATAATAATGCTTAGGTGGTACATGTCAAAGTAACATCCATGTGGATGGCAGGACCCAAGGTTTCCTAGCAGAAAATTGCCCAAAGCATCACTCTGCCATGGCCGGCTTGCCTTCTTCCCATTGTGCATCCTGGTACCATGTGTTCCCCAGGTAAGTGACGAACACTCACCTGATATAAAAGAAAACGGGATTCATCAGACCTTCTTCCATTGCTCCGTGGTCCAGTTCTGATGGTCAAGTTCCCACTGTTGGCACTATCGGCTGTGGACAGGGGTCAGCATTGGAACCCTGACTGGTCTGTTGTAGCCCCATACGCAACAAACTGCAATGCACTCTGTATTCTGACACATTCTATCAGAACCAGCATTAAATTCTTGAGCAATTTGACCTACAGTAGCTCGTCTTTTGATTACAGTCTTTGCTCCCCACATGCATCATTGAGCCTTGGCTGTCCATTACCCTGTTGCTGGTTCACCACTGTTCCTTCCTTGGACCACTTTTGATAGATACTGACCACTGCAGACCAGGACCCCACAAGAGATGCAGTTTGGGAGATGTTCTAACCCGGTGGTCTAGCCATCACAACCTGGCCCTGTCAAACTCTCTCAAATCCTTATGCTTGCTACATATTCCATTTTTCCTGCTTCTAAAACATCAACTTTGAGGACAAAATGTTCACTTGCTGTCTTATATTTCCAACCCACTAACAGGTGGGTAGAGATAATCAGTGTTATTAATTTCACCTGTCAGTGGTCATAATGTTATGTCTGATCGGTGTATGTGTGAGTAAAATTATTGAAAATGTATGAGAAAACCTGAAAGAGGACTTTTTTTGGTCCACTTTAGTAGGAATGTGGTCTCAGACCCCATTGTGTTCAGACTGTTGCTTTCTAGTCTAGTCCAGTTTTGTGTTTGATGGCTGACCCATATGGCCATCAACATTTGATCCCATTCATTTTCATTGTTTGTTCCTCAGTAACCAAATAAAGATTTTTTATGACATTTCCACAAATGCTGTTGAATTAAGTTGTTTTTCTTTTTACACAAATAGGCCTACGACATATTCTTGCACTAGCTATATCACACATCCACCTTTGTGGAAAAAAAAACAATTATTTTGAATTGTTTTCCTTGATTCATGTTTATTTTATTGCAGAAGGTAATGATAACATCAGCATACAAAAAATAAACATATAGGGCCTACAATAAAATAATAAAATAAAGATGCACGTTAAATAAACTGCTTTAAATTTTTTAGGTAAATACGTATAAGTATGCCTAAAAGCAGCATTCAAGTAAGATTTTGAATAATCACATGAAAAAATAAAATTGCATATTCTTCCCTGTATGACGTAGGGTAACTCGACTGATTATTATATTAGGCAGGGGCGTAGCCATCATTTCAAAAGTGAGGGGGACAGAATGTCAAGCGATATCAGTTTTTTCTGACTTTCGTCTAATTGACTGGTTTTATTTTTAATGTTATATCTTTTTGCTTAATTGGCTTAATATGCTATTTATGTTAAAGCAATAAGCCTCCTTCTACAACAGTCAACCCTAAGTCTGATGCTCTCTGTTCTGTCTATAAAAAATTACAAATTAGTCTGATTAGTAGCAGAAATATTTAAATGTACACTGTAAAAATAAAATTCAGGTCTCCAGTTGAAAATTTTCTAGTGAACGATCACATCTAAATTTTTCAGTTGGCCAAATTGAATTTCTGTGAATTGATGCAATTTAATTCAATTAAAATTCAAGAAATTCAATTTGGCCAACTGAAAAATTTAGATGTGATCGGTCACTAGAAAATTTTCAATTGAGACCGGAATTTTTTTTACAGTGTAGACATTGTTGCTAAATATTTTGTACATTCCATTCAGTTTGCAAATGCATACGATAAAAGGTACACAACAACAAAAGACCCATTTTTTGGTTCGCAAATCTAAGCCAAATCCTAAGAGACTTGATTTTAGTTATAACTTTAGTAATAACTTTTCACAAACGGAGTAGTTACTTTGTTTTGCTTATGCAAGGCAGTGTAGACATAAAACACATAATGATTGTTTAATGGAAAAAAACTAAACTTATTCCATTAATTATCTTATTCCAGTCATTTGTTTTTCCTCACCTCTGAAGCCTCCTCAAAACTTTCTGCCTCATCCTCTCTTCCCCTCATCAAACTTTGAATTAACTTCTGGCTCTGTCTATTGACAATAAAGAAGTGTTTGAACTACGTACACAGGGAATTATGACATACAGAAGAAATTATGTACACTGCTAGACAATAGCCAATCATTTGTATCCTAAATTATCTTTCCTATATTTTCCTAATGACAATTTTATGATTGGTCTATATGGTACTACAAATATTGGTTGAACATTAAGCATAGATGTATAGAAAAATTGTACAATGTATATAAAACATTTTTTAAAAGCCACTCTATCACTTCGTTGTCCCCTGTGACATTTCTTTTGTTTGTGTGTCATCCTGTTTCTGACCTGATAACCCTAAACTGCCTGTGTCTTGTTCAATCTTGACAACACAGAAAGAAAGTTAAATTACTTTCAAAATTGCATTTTAAACAATAAAAGAAAGAGAAAACTATAAATTAAGACCTATGTTAGAACGTTAATGCATACAATTGAATACTGAATTGCTAATGAATTGTATAATTCTTTCTTGCAAGAAAATGATATCTATGAAAAATTTCAATCCGGATTCAGACCACACCATAGCACAGAAACTGCGCTCGTTAAAATCACAAATGATTTACTTCTAGCTTCTGACCAAGGCTGTATCTCAATACTAGTTCTACTCGATCTTAGTGCTGCGTTCGATACTATAGATCATAAAATACTCTTAGATCGACTTCAAAATTACACTGGTGTTCAGGGAAAGGCATTAAACTGGTTTAGATCGACTTATCAGACCGCTACCATTTTGTCTGTCTAAATGGGGAAAAATCAAAGATAACGTCAGTAGACTATGGGGTGCCGCAAGGATCTGTGTTAGGCCCTCTGCTATTCTCAATATATATGCTGCCACTTGGTAATATTATAAGAAAACATGGAATTAATTTCCACTGTTATGCTGATGACACTCAATTATATATCTCATCACGACCAGATGAAAACGCTAAATTATCTAAACTGACAGCGTGTGTTGAAGATATTAAATACTGGATGACGTGTAATTTTCTGCTATTAAATTCAGATAAAACAGAGGTATTACTTATTGGTCCAAAAACGCCCACAAAACCTCTCACAATACAACTTTAACTTGGAAGGACGTCCTGTCACTTTATCCACTACAGTAAAAGACCTGGGTGTTATATTAGACCGCAACTTGTCTTTCGAAAATCATATTTCATATGTTACAAGAACAGCATTTTTCCACCTTAGAAACATTGCTAAGCTACGTAACATGCTATCTATTTCTGATGCAGAAAAGTTAGTTCATGCATTCATGACCTCAAGACTAGATTACTGTAATGCTTTATTAGCTGGTTGTCCTGCATCCTCAATAAACAAGCTACAGTTAGTCCAAAACGCAGCTGCTAGAGTTCTTACTAGGTCAAGAAAATATGATCATATAACACCAATTTTATCATCTCTACACTGGTTACCTATTAAGTTCCGTATCAATTACAAAGTATTGCTACTGACCTATAAAGCCCTAAATGGTTTAGCTCCAGTGTATTTAACGGATCTTCTATCGCCCTACAATCTATCGCGCTTTAAGATCACTAAACTCGAGGCTTCTGGTCATTCCTAGGATATCTAAGTCCACTAAAGGAGGGAGGGCATTTTCACATTTAGCTCCTAAACTCTGGAATAGTCTTCCTGATATTGTTCGAGGTTCAGACTCGCTGTCCCAGTTTAAAACTAGATTAAAGACGCATCTCTTTAGCCAAGCATTCACATTATAATTACCTTTTATACTACAGTTAAATCGGATCAAAAGAATTAATATTCTGAACAGCAGCTATGCTAATTATTTCCCATCTGCTTTTCTGTTATTATTTGGGACACTAGTCCCGAGGTAAATAGTTGGTCAGCTCCAGTTTGTATCCAGCCTCTCATGGAGACTTCAGATGCCCCAACGCCTGTGATGAGACGACTCGACGCCTGTGAAGAGACGACTCAACGCCAGCGCTGTTATAGCGGCCTAAAATAATACATGATTGATTAACTTTTTCTAACATTTTTCAATGTACATTTATAAAATGCACTTTCTGTAAAGCTGCTTTGAAACAATGTGTATTGTGAAAAGCGCTATACAAATAAATTTGAATTGAATTGAATTGAATATAATAAAAAATATAAATAAAATAAAATATAATAAAAAAACCTGAATTCAACATTAAAAATCACATCTATATTCTAATTTTAAGAGCTTTGATAACATATATGTGAAAATAAAAGACGTTACAAAAGAAAATACACTGAAAATAAGTGCACGTTTGTGCGGAGAGCAAATATTTTCAATTTCCAGCAAAACCTGCTAACGTAATTATTCAACAAGAGAAAAGGGCAGTTGTTCATCGTTGTGCAACACAATTCGGATACATGCCAACTTACTGTGCTTGACTTTTTCGTAAAAAAGGAGTGAATCGTTTTTTGCCGTTTTGAACTCATCGCGACCTCTATGAAAATGATGATCACAGCGCGGGTGCGAGCATGGGCGTGCGGCGGCCATGACACGTGAGGGACTGATTACCATGGAAACGTGAAAGACACACGTATGTAGATAGATCTCGTCTCTTTGAATTTTTACTTTTAAATCTGGATTTATACACATTGCCTCGTGAAAACATCAACTGAACACAGTTTGCCGAATGCAAAAGTGAGGGGGACGAATTTACATTTTATATAAAGTGGGGGGGGGACACGTCCCCCGCGTAATCTACGCCTATGATATTAGGCAAGTAATGCAGGTGTTTACATTCACGTAGGACAAAACCACCTGTTTATGTGAAACCTGTGTGTTTTGACATTTTAAAATAAATGCAGTAAGACCCTAAAGATTCCGTTTAGTACACGCACTTTGAGTCAGCTAACTTATGTGCATGCGCTTTAGGTGCGCTCATAACACCATTTTAAACTGGCAAGGCGCGCAGCGTCTCAGTTCGGAAGCGGTTGAAATTGCAATAAACACGTGTATGTTTTGAACGAATAATTTGTAAAGATTTTCCCAGAAGAAGCAGCCATGACGAACAGCCGATTTGTACGGAGGCATCTGATGACCAAACTACATTGGAATTCGCGAACAGAAAAATCAAGTAAGCCCAGAGCGGTTTGTGTTCAGACTGCGTGTTTTTTTAGCCAACCGTATCATAAATTGAGATTGAACCATACCCAGACCATCTCCCAGTTCACTCCCGGATCGTTTGGAGTGTTCACATATGGGGCAAAATTACGCAAACCGCACTCAGACCCCTGAAAAGGACAGATTATGAAAACATCCATAATCCACTCTCAGAAGGCCCTATTGTCACACTTCAGTATGTCCTACTATCTGGCTATTTTATCCCTTTACAGACATATCAACAGCACATTTTTGTTTTTATTGTTTAGACTCCACTTGTACTAAATACAACATTATGGTTTGATTCTCTACTTAACTGTTATCATGTTTGATCCTATTATTTGATGACCGATCAGCAACTTCATTCTTTTGTATGACCGACTGAAGTGTGCAAACTGATGCTGTCACCTGAAAACTGAAAAGCCCCATCCCTCCATGCCAAAAGCAGACAGGGTGATGGAGCAATACAACTGTAGGAGACTTCCTTCTTTTGATTGAATTTTTTCACGCTTAAGGTCTACAGTATGGTTGAGAAATCATTTTAACAGGTTAATACTGGGTTGCGCAGAGTGTCTGTTGCTTCCTCTGAGTTTTTTTTTTTCCGAATAGATCTGAATTCACCATATGAGCAGTGTCGAATACACCTTATTCAGTGAGGGTGAATTAAATTAATAGTTTTCAGTCATGTGACTGTCGCGGAGCCCGAGGACAAAACAGCCATAGAACTCCAGCACAAGCCTGTCAATTAAAACAAATATGTGAACAAGATCCACTTGTGATCCAAAACAGTTTTTTTTAACTCCTATCTGAAAAACACTCATAGGATGAGTTGCACCAATAAGGATTAAATCAAGCAAAGTTTAACGCTAATCAAGGATTTTTTGATCTGGGTTTTATTTTACATTGAGCTGTGTTGCATTACTTCATTTTAAAAACAGATTAACAATGTAGAAAGACTTTTACGGGCTGATTAGGATGAACCGACGCCATGCAGGTTAAAGAATTCTTATTAGTGCAACCCACAAAACTGATATTAAAAGATTAAATTCAGTATACACCTTTTTGATGATGCATATACACTCACCTAATGGATTATTAGGAACACCTGTTCAATTTCTCATTAATGCAATTATCTAATCAACCAATCACATGGCAGTTGCTTCAATGCATTTAGGGGTGTGGTCCTGGTCAAGACAATCTCCTGAACTCCAAACTGAATGTCAGAATGGAAAAGAAAGGTGATTTAAGCAATTTTGAGCATGGTATGGTTGTTGGTGCCAGGCGGTCCGGTCTGAGTATTTCACAATTTACTCAGTTACTGGGATTTTCACACACAACCATTTCTAAGGTTTACAAAGAATGGTGTGAAAAGGGAAAAACATCCAGTATGCTGCAGTCCTGAGAGAGGTCAGAGGAGAATGGGCCGACTGATTCAAGCTGATAGAAGAGCAACTTTGACTGAAATAACCACTCGTTACAACCGAGGTATGCAGCAAAGCATTTGTGAAGCCACAAGACGCATAACCTTGAGGCGGATGGGCTACAACAGCAGAAGACCCCCCAGTGTGTGCCAATTTGGCATCGTTTAAATGCCAAAGCCTACCTGAGCATTGTTTTTGACCATGTCCATCCCTTTCTGACCACCATGTACCCATCCGCTGATGGCTACTTCCAGCAGGATAGTGTACCATGTCACAAAGCTCGAATCATTTCAAATTGGTTTCTTGAACATGACAATGAGTTCAATGTACTAAAATGGCCCCCACAGTCACCAGATCTCAACCCAATAGAGAATCTTTGGGATGTGGTGGAAAGGGAGTGTCATGCCCTGAATGTGCATCTCCATCAACTGCAAGATGCTATCCTATCAATATGGGCCAACATTTCTAAAGAATGCTTTAAGCACCTTGTTGAATCAATGCCACGTATAGAATTAAGGCAGTTCTGAAGGCGAAAGGGGGTCAAAAACAGTATTAGTATGGTGTTCCTAATAATCCTTTAGCTGAATTTATACAGGCGAGTAGATGAGCCAAGAATATGAACGCAACGTGTTTTCTTTATAATGGTTTTCGATGAGAAAAACACTCGAGAAACCTTGTGTTGCAACATTCTGTGTTCATTTGCTTGACTGTACAAAGTATGTAACATGGTGTATATTGAATTTGGAATCATTGTCTTACTACGTTGATACTGACTACAAACCTGGGCTGAATCCGAAATCGCCCCCTATACCCTTAAGCAAATGACCGATCAACCTGCCGATGCTGAGATGTTGAGGATCTGCAAAAAAGCAATGTTGAGGAGCTAGGCCTGGATTGGTCAGCTCCCAAGGAACCATCAAAGAACCACCTGGATGAGTAGTTTCTGCAGTTGGGCCACCGAGCTGTTGCCCCCCTAGAGACCGACACCCTTATCCTCAGAGGTGCATGATGAGATCTCTGTGTCATTGCACCCGCCATTCAACCCGGACCCATGTCAGAAGGACCACATTTTTTTCAGCTGACTGCTGAGGCTATGAAAAAGCTGCCGCCCATCAAGGAAACCTTTGCGGTCTACCTCTGCCCTTCAGCTTACTTCCAAACCATGTTGGACTACAGCCAACATAACAGAGATATGACATAACATGTGCCGCAACATGGGCAACTTAGTGGTTTTAAACCGCCAACTATGGCTCACCCTCACTGAGATGAAAGACTCAGAGAAGACAGCTGGAGTCCCCTGTAAGTCCCCAATGTCTCTTTGGCGATGCCATGGGGATGTTCTCTGAGAGGTTCATGGAGGCTCAGATGCACCGGAGCTACTCAGTCGGGGCATTCTAGGTCTTTGTCCACCCAGCCAAGTGTTTGAATGTTGTGTTATTGCCTGAAATAAACATTTCAACAAAAATAACCGTGCATCATTATCAGAGCTCTTTTCCTCCTCTCATTCCTCCATGTTATATGTGAGTCCCTGCACTTTAAGTGGTGCTATGCAAATTGTAAGTCCTGTGCTTTCTTAAGTTTACAGTGCTAGCAAGTCATATATTTCCCACTCAGTTTAGAATCAACAGCGGCTCCACACCCCAAAGCCATCTTGAGGGAACACGAGCCATTGCAGCACTTTTAGCGTTTTGTAAATGCTTGGCGTGCACTGCTGCCCACCCTGGGTGCTGAATACGACAGAAAAAGGCTATATGTTCCAGTCCACTTTGCTGGACCAGGAGGAGCTGGTGCTTTGGACGTAGATACATTCACTTCTTGCCAAACATGCGATAGAGGTGGTACCCCCAAGTTAAAGGAGAGTGGTGGTCTGCGTCCCATTCTAGACCCTTGACCCTTGCTGTCAAAGCACTCTTTCAAGATAACCATGGTGAAGATCCTCGCATATGTTCAGCCTGGGAGTTAATATTGGTGGATCTAAAGGAAGCTTATTTTCATATACATCATACTCATCACAGGTGATCTCTGAGGTTTGCCTTCGAGGGTGTGGCTTATCAGTTCAAAGTCCTACCCTTCGGGTTAGTATTGGCTCCTCGTACTATCACAAAGTGTGTGAATGCAGCGTTATCTCCTCTATTGTTTGCCACCTTGACCTCATATATGAGACTATTTCAGATGTAGCTAAAAGCCTAGTTACCACCCAGGGCGTGGCGGAGCGGCTGGATGCACGCCCTGGGGACTCTCAATTTGCACAGTGTTAGAGAGGATGGTGGTCACAATGGATGCATCATCAACCAGTTAGGGAGCCCTATGTGATGACAGGCCAGGCTTCAGCACATGGACTGGTATGCAGATGGCATGGCATATAAACCGCTTGGAGCTGAAAGCAGTTTATCTAGCCCTGCTCTATTTTCTCCTGTATGTTCTGGATCTTGTTTCCATCAGAAGAGAACACACACTGTCCGCTCTTCTTTTCCCTAACACATTCTTCCTTGGAAGGGGACATGCTGTCTAGCTGCTGCACCATACAGCGCAAATATGATTTTTCTTCAGTCAGAGCCCTGTCGCGTTTGCTGAACAAGGTCAGGATGGAGCGGGAGATGTTGCTGTTAAATGCACAAAAAAATGGTCCAACCAGCCATGGTTCCTGGAGCTTATGAAGCTCTTGACACACGGCCAGTTCCACTTCAGAGAAACTTCTTGTTTTGGGAGAAGAGCAGGTGATGTATACTATAGTAAAGGCTAGGGCCCCTTCTACTAGGCACCTGCATGCTCATAAATTTAAAGTTTTCATGCATTGGTGTGAGATGCAAAATGAGGACCCATTTAGTAATTTTTGCAGGACTGCTTAGTGTAAGTGTAGTGTAAGTGGCCATATTGCATCATTTAATGCTCTGGTGGACCAATGCTTGGTTTGGAAGCATAAGTGAGTGACGAGATTTTTGAGGTAGCGAGGCGGTTAAACCCCCTTTGCCCTTATATGATGTCTGTTTGGGACTCCCTGAACCACCGTTTAAGTTGTTTTCTCTGCCCAGCTGCAAGTGCTCTCATTAAAGACAGCACTCTTGCTAGCTTTAGTGAGTGGAAAGCTAGTGGGAGACCTGCAAGCTCTGTCCCTTAACCCCACTTTGTTTGGAGTTCAGAGGGAATGACTGTGTAGTTAGGCTAAAGCCTAGGAATGGCTATGTCTAAGGTGCTTACAACGTATTTCATGGTCCAAGTAATAACACTGCAGGCTTTTCCCCCCGGTGGGGTTAGTAACAGAGGCTGCAAATGCATGACTGCTGTATCCTGTACATGCGTTATGCATTTATATTGAATGCTCCAGCCAGTTTCGTCTGTCGGAGCAGCTCTTTATTTGTTTCGGAGACCTCACTAAGGATCAGTTTTAAAATAGAGACTATCTCACTAGATTGTGGAGGTCATTGCTTTAGCTTATGCTTCACAAGGTAAGAATTTCCCATTTGGGTTCCGGGCCCACTCTACTAGAGGCTTGCAGCTACTGATGTTGAGAGAACCGATCTTAAAGGAAATGTCTCTAGTTACCTAACATTTTAATCAAAGATTCTAAGGTAATGATGACCCAGCAGTGTGTTATACAGTGTATGGCTCATTGGTCAGTAATTTTTACTCGCTCTAGCGCTTCAGTATTGTAGGACAAAGACGTTTTCCCATAGTGTCAACTACTGACACAATGTCTCATTCCTTATCCTCATGTCTCAGCTCCACCCCCTTAGGATGTGAGGGAAGGATGCAAGGAAAGAAAATGAGGATGGAGGAATCAAAGGAAATCTTATTTGTATTTTGGAACATTCTTGATCACTCGTCCTTTGGAAGAGACGTTAAACCGAGGTCATGAATCTCTGTGGTCATTAAAAATCCCATGGTACTTCTCGTAAAAAGAGTAGGGGTCTAACCCCAGTGTCCTGGCCAAATTCCCTCCATTGGCCCTTATCAATCATGGCCTCCTGATAATCCCCATCCATTGAATTGGCTCTATCACTCTCTTTCCTCTCAACCGATAGCTGGTGTGTGGTGAACGCACTGGCGCCGTTGTACTGTGGCTGCCGTTGCATCATCCAAGTGGATGCTGCACACTGGTGGTGGTTGAGGAGAGATCCTGATATGTTTGTGAAGCGCTTTGGAAGTACAGATGTACATATGAAAGCGCTATATAGATGCCTCATTCTTTCATTCACTCGAGTGTCACTTCAAAGTGTCATCAGCTGGGCTCAAGGGAAACGCCATTATGTTGTTGAAATTTGGTCATTTAAGAAATTCATAATAAATAACAATAAAGGAAGATGTCCTGTTAAAAAAAAGTGAGATGTAAGGTTTATTTAAACTGCATAGATAAAATAAAAATTAAAATTATCGTGTTAGATTTGAAGGAGGAAGAGAATTTATGTGTGTTAGGTTTTTCGACAAGAAAGAATTCCGCACAGGATTCACCTGCGCATCCTCACTCATAGCTCCTCTGGAAGCTTTCTCACTCCTCTTTCCTTGCCTCTTCACGGTGCAATTACAGAATTGAGATGTTCTTCAAGACAGCTTTCTTTAAACAGGTTCCGGGTCACAGGCTGGAGGATGGAGGAGCATCAATTTGAGTTTCACGAGTTCACACTTAAAAATAAGTCATACAATAAGTTATATGCGTATTTGGCGTGCTGTCCAAGGAGAGGGCTCCGAGTTCGTAGTCCTGGCTGTGGTAGGAACAAGCCAAGAGTGAGGAGTCGGGTTGGTGGAGGGATGCTGAAAACTGTTGAGAAATGTCGGCAGGTCGACTGTGTATACGTTTCCTCTCTTGTTTATAGGATAGGAGTGGTAATTGCTGATGACGAGTTGTTTTGGATAGATAATTTTAACATGCGCCTCCCGAACTTTGTTAAGAAAACATCATATTGAAAGCACTACGCAAATGTTTAGGGTGCCTTTTAGGACAGGGCCTATATGAACTAGCAATCTTGTCAGTGGCAATAATTAGTTCACCAGCAGATGGAACTATTATGCAAAACTCAAATATTTCTCAAAATGCACCTGTTAATGCAATTAAATGTTTTCATGCGTCTTCAAAGACAGATATTTAAAAACAACAACAACTGTGCTTTCCTTGAATAGCTGACAACTTTAGAAATAGGTAGGCCTATCAAATGACTGGCCATGATAAAGCTTTAAATATTTTATCTGTGATTTTGGAGTATAACCTTTAATCTGAAAGTCATGTGAACCAACTGGTGTACAAAACTAGGGGAATGTCAAAGGGAGAAGACAAATAGTGCTTTCCCACCCACCACCACACTCACACCCATGCTGACCTTAGCCACCTTTTGGTGTTCTTCCCCCAGATGTCTTAAGTCTTAAATCCTATTAGTCAAGGTTTCTCAGAGCCATTAAATGTAATTTTCCCAATTTCTGTGGATTGTTTCATCATTTAAGTGAGCTGAGAGAGTATATGGCCAAAAGTCACTCTGCTATACATCTCAAAATATACAAATGTAAAGAAAAGAAAACTGCAATATTGTAATTATAACAGAATTCTTTTTCATAAAATCGTGAGTTCCAATATAAAACATATATTTTTGTAATATATCTTTCTGAGCACATCTCAGAATTCCTATCAGACAACCAAGCTGACATAGTGCATGCCAAACATGACAAAGTCTTATCTTGTTTTCTTCCAGTGTGTCAGCTCACTCTCAGCCACCTCAAACTCAAGCCTCACTGCAAATCATCCATGTCAAGACCAGCCTTCCAGTCGTGACCCTGCTTTCATGTGAACAAATATAAAACGGAAGTTTAGCAGAAGGGTTTAAGGTTGAATCAACTGGGGCTTGATTTTTCAACCATGCCTTTGGGGCCGATTTAACACTTTACTAGTCCTACCTCTTGTTTTGTATTTGATATCATAGCTTGACAAGATTGAATTCATAATATGCATATAATTTTTCTATATTCTTTCTAAGGGGACATATCTAAACAAAGAGAACATATCAAATCCTGAAGGAATTTGTAAGACATTTTCCAGTCCTTGGTTATTTGATGCTATACTTTGCTTTAATTCATTTAAAGATAAAGTGAAATTTGGAATGTGAATATAAAAATACACATTTCAATTTAACATCTCCATAACAGTGAGTCTAATGGAATTTACTTTAACTCACAATTGGTAAATTGAAAACACAGCAAAGAGGAGCGCATCAGAAAAGCTATCCCAATAAATGGACTTTTAATTAGTTGGGGGGTGGGTTGGTCAAATTTTAAAGGGCCAGTTTTGTCACTGTGTTTTACTGTAGGGTTGGCACTTCTGCAGATGGGACGGTAGCTGGCAAGTATTTGTTTATAAACCCTACTTGTTTGGGTACAATACTTGAACTAACTTCTATTCAGCAAACAGTGTGAATCCATGCAAAGCCTTTTCCCAAAGTCCTTTTGAAGGCGACAGCCCATTGAAGGAGGAGGAGAGAGGGATTAGCGTCTTCAGCAGCAGTGCATTTCCGAGGGAGCTGATTAGCTCGCCATTCATTGTTAAATCGAGCAAAGGAAGGCCCTAGAGGACTGAAAAGAGCCAAATAGGTGGGCCTGGAATAAAACATCCACAGGAAGCCCAACACAGGCTACATGAAATTTTCCCAACATTTTTTTTTTCTCCCGAGATGGCGGCATGAAAAAGGAGATTAGCATACAAAATTAGATGCTAGATGATTTGTGGGGCGACTTGGTTCATGTTTTCCCTCTGTCTCAACAAAGTTAATTAAACTAGTCTTAAACAGTAAAGAAACATCCAAGCGCAAAAACATTGGGAGTGCTTTGAGGATTACCAAGACTGAAAAGGAGGCATTTGTGAAGAAGAAATTGAGAGAGGCGTGAAGGAAGGAAGACTATAATTAAATGCTCTCTCTCATTGTCTCTCTGCCCCAGGGTTATGTGACATCAAGCTAAAGAATACAGAAAGAAAATGGTTATATATGCCCAAGACAAAGAAATCATTAGGTCTGACCAACAGTCTACGGTAAATAATTTAATTTTACAATGTGTGGGACTGGGTGATATGATATTTATGATATGGTCTTTCATTTTTTTTATGCTTAAAATGTCATCATTATTATTATTATTATTAAGCACATTTATTTCAGAGCGAAAGCAGAGGATTAGCAGAGGATGTTTGCTACACAAACAACATGTGGCTTCATCAAACCTAAATGAATGAAAACATTAAAACATGATACCTATTACATCATTTTAATTATGAAAGCAAAGTAGAAAAAACACATAGAAAGAAACTATCATAGAAAAACAGCACTATAGTATCTGTGCAATAAATTAACAATATACAAAGTGCTTCCTCTTATTTACAGTTCATATACAGTATCAGGGTAATACTATTATCAGAATGCTAAAAACAGGCAAGAAAACATTAGGCAAGAAATGATTCTGATGGCAGCTGGAGAAGTTGGCCCGAATCGTGAATTCAAAACTCCTTTAAAAATGACCATTCCAATAAATTATCCATCAAAGTACATCACTGTTGGCGAATGAAAAGGTTATTCACAGTCTATTGTGCTATATATTGGTTAGATGCGGTGTTCAGTGCTATCTTACAATGTATACAGGAGTCATTTTGAATTGCTTATGTGAAATAATACAGATCAAATATGTGTTTAAAGTATCAGCTCTGGAGATCTAGGTGTCCATTAAAGCATTCGGATCACTTTATTCTCAAGCTCAGGGTGTATTCTGAGATAATATCATCTGCTTAGCTTCTAGACCACCGTAGCAAAACAGTTCAGGACATCTCTAGTGCTTCTTCTTCAAGCGATAGCTTTTCCTGCGGCTGGCACTGTCGTTCGTGACCCGTTTGGTCCTCTTCACACAGTAGTACTTTGTGACAGTTTTGCGGCACTGCTCGCATTTCACAGCGCAACACCAGTGGAACTTGCAGTTGCAGCTGGACACGGTCTCCGCCCTGCGTTCCTCCACAGCCAGACCGCACTCTCCGCACAGCCGCTTGCAGCTACGCTTCTCCCATTTGCTCAGATTCTTGCCCTTCCTCAAGCACTCGCGGCCCTCCGTACCCGGCAAGCCCAGAGTGCGGTTCTCCAAGCAGTAGTCGGGGGAATCCTCCAAGTGCACCAGCTCTTTACGAGAGATGGAGCTGAAGGTCTCCGCGATCGCTCCTCGGCCGGCTGCGCTGTTCCCCACGCCACGCAGCAGGTCCACCTTCACGGCCCTGTGATATTTCTCCTTTAGGTAGTTGCCCACCTCGCGGAACTCCGGCAACTGAAGCCAGCAGGTCTGAGTGGTGCAGCTGCCAGACACTCCATGGCACTTGCACGTCCTCTGCATGGTTCCTTTCACTGCCTGGTTGAAGAGAGGATCTCATGTTAAAGAACGCACTCATTCATGCATTCTAGAGGAAAATGTTCATGTTTCAAAACATTCTAATTAGGATTGAACTCATCAGTCGAAATATACAATGCGCTCTTTAGTAGGCACCCTATACATCCACTTTAAACAAGCAGAAGGAAACTGTGAGTTAAGAGGAAGCGGTTCAAGGTTCAAGTCTGGGGATTTCTCTTTTCTTGGTGGTCGTACAAGAATTCCTGACTTCGGCTGAAACAAACAGCTGTCCTCTAAAAAGGAACGCCTCTTTTCTCATTCACTCGGCGTAAGACGTAGAATCAGGGTTTCACATCGAGCTAGATTGTTAAGCGCAGGAAAGGGGTGTATTTATTTTGCATAGCCATTGTCAACATGTTTTCTGTCATAGGCAGACCCAGTGGCAAGTCCATTGAGGAGGAAGTGAAAAAGAATTCTTTCACATTTTTTCAGTTACAATGATGCTCCAGGTGCCAATGAATTGACAAAACCTGCAGACGGGGCACAGACAGGATAAACAAAGAGCACTTGAGCCACATGGCTGTGATCCCCGTGGCTCTCTCAAGTACAACAAAGACCAACATAAACGTAAGATCCTTATTGCAAGAATAAAACTAAACACTTATTTGGGAAGCAACAGAATACAGAACTTTTGCAATGTGCGGACCCCTAGGTCGTCTAATTAAGCTTGCACCACTGATCCCAAGAATCTCAAGTTAAGGCCTCGTCATAAAGGACATTCACAGGCTGTAAATAGGCCCTTCTGGTACAGCGCACACTCTATTGGGAGAACGAGTGGCACCTTGCTTATGGGGCCGTGAATGAAACTCTTGGGTGGTAAGCTATCATTAGAAGCACTGAAAAATGATTCAAAAGCCACTCTGAGAGCTGTTGGTGGCCAACAGACATGCCTGAATTTTAGGCCCCAACCAGCCCAGATGACTTCATATACCTTGCGTCCTACTTCGTTGTTGTGCAGGTTCATGGCGGCTCGTGCGTCCTGTCCGGTTTCCAGTGCATCCACAAACTGCTTGGAGATCGCCTCTCCGAATCCTACGTTATCGCTGCAACCTCCCCATAGCCATCCCTGACCACCTGAGATGACAACAGAATGATGTGTTTGCTGGACTAAATTGAAAATGTATTGTCGCCTGAACAATGCACGGGCCAATTATTAGAGAATTTAAGAGCAATTTTTTTTGCCTATCTATAATTATATAGGGATAATATCCATGTTTGACGCAAAGCGGAGGGGTCTTGGACCACCCTGATGGGGTTTATTCTGCGTTAACAACTGGCTAGATGTACATTATCCAGCTTATTACACGGCTACTTGCCACATAATTAAATAATTAAGACATTAGACATATTGATCTGAGTCTAAATATTTTATCAGCTCTTTAAACGCAAAACTTTCACAGAGAAAGCAGTTGCTCACAAGTGTCAAGTGTACAGTCATACCACTTATTACACGGAATATGGCATCGCAATATCATCGCAAAATGGCAGCAGCAGCATTTTTATGAAACAAGAGAGAGCGCGAGTGTGTGATACCAGATGACATAATTAAATAACTGTACACAAAATATTGATTTGAGTTTTAATATTTTATTAGCTAATCAAACGCAAACTTCAGTTACCCGGATGCGCCTGTGTTACCAGTTTTTACCGGTTATCGGGGCATAACATACCGCTGGATGGTGTGATTGACCAATAAGAATCAAGTATTCCACAGAGCAATAACTACTATTTATACACTTTAGTTCAAAAGTTTGGGTTTAGTAAGATTTTTCTTTTTTTAACAAATCAGTACTTTCATTCAGCAAGGATGCATTCAATTATTGAAAAGTAACAGTTAAAGACATTTAAAATGTTACAAAATATATCTATTTCAAATAAATGCTGTTCTTGTGAAATTTATATTCATCAAAGAATTCTGGAAAAGATACATTGTGGTTTCCACAATTCTATTATTAAGCATTAATTTTATATAATATATTCATACTTATAATAAGAAATAAAATGCTTCTTGTGCACCAAATCAGCATATTAGAATAATTTCTGAAGGATCATGACACTGAGGACAGGAGTAATGAAAATGATGAAAATTCAGCTTTGCTATCATAGAAATAAACTACATTTTAAAACGCCATAAGAAAACAGATACACAATATATTACATGTATTTATTTGTATTAAATAAATGCAGCCATAGTGAGCATAAGAGAATCCTTCTGACAGCAAACTTTCCAATGGTGTTGTATACATAAAAGCACTTACATTAATTCTTCTGTTAAAACGTGTTTTATTTAAGCTGTAATGTTGTTCTCATTATTCCTATGGTTTTTTTAGGCTTTAGATTTTCATGGGAACAAAGTTATAAAACTGAATATAACTTCACACAAAAAAGGTTAGTAAGTAATGTACTTAATTAAAATTACGTTAACCTGCTTAGCCTATTTTGAACCCAGAATCTTCCTTTTAATGTGAATTGACTTTCCATCTATGTTGAGATTTAGTTTTTCACCTCGCTGGCCGTTCCTGGTGTCATCACATCCGCAGTTGTCAAAGTCACCGAGGCTGCAGTTCCTGGTGAGGGTATACATGACTCCAGCAGAGCTGATGGCATGGAAGAACGCTGTTTCTCTGTTTGCTGTGATTAGAAACAAAACTGAAATTAATATTCTGTGGAAATGCCATTTTATTAATTTATTGTGTAGGCGGGTAAAATACTAGAGCATGTATTTTTTTACTAACATCTTGAGTAAATCATGCTCATCTCAGTAGGGATGGCTTTTGACTCTTATTCCCCCTGCATCAAACAGAGAATTGCCCTGTTGGTCTACTCTCATATACACGTATTGTCGGTTTGGGGTCGGCACTGGACTGCGACAGGTCCCCTCTTTGGCACTTTAGGAATGCCTAATGAAAGGAGTCTGAAGCAAACCTTTGACCCACACCCTTTGACTTGAGAGGGCGTCCATTTCACTCACTCATTCTGACGCACAATATCCCCTTGGTGGCTTTTCTACTTGCCTATTAACAGACCAGGTTTAATTGACTCAAGAATGCAGTGTTTTCAGGCACATCAACATTTTAAACAGGATCATTGTGTTTGTTTTAAGAGCTGTTTCTATGATTGATACAGATGGGCTTTAAGTCACTAAACACATAATATACATAACTCACACTCTTGCACTTTTATTCTATTCAAATGGGTGCATTTTAGAGATCTGAAAGCACAATATATAAAACATCATCAACAGAGGTCATAGTTCTCACCGCTTCTGAGTCCACTGTGGGTGGAGAGCTGAAGAGCCCTCTCTGGGCAGTTCCAGCGGTCCCACGCAAACTGATACTTGCACTCTTCAATCCCACTTTGAGCTCCTGCGGCCACACTGCTGGAGTAGATCAAGTAGGCCTGAAACAATGCAAACCACAGCAAAAGACTTGGGATGAAATACACACTCACTATGAAGTGGTTGCAAAAAAACTGCAAAACCCCATTCTTAGCATGCACAATTCATATATAAATGCACCTGTATGTTAATTTATCAAATTATGATATTTAAAAATTGCACTGGAACAATAGTGAAATATTTGAATTTAATATTTTATTTATTAAAAACTTTAATACAATTTGTAAAAGTATTATTATAGAGTCATTTTCATGCTTTTTAATTATCTAGGTAACACTTTAAAATAAGGTTTCATTTGTTAACATAAGTTAATTTTATCCGTCAACATGAACTAATGCTAAACAGTTCTTCTACGTGCATTTATTCATCTTAGTTAATGTTAACATTTACTAATACATTATTAAAATCAAAAGTTGTATCTGTTAACATTAGTTAATGCACTGTGAAATAACATGAACAATTAATTTTAATAACTAACATTAACAAATAATAAATGGAGTACAACATATTTCTCATCGTTAGTTACCTAATGCATTAATTTTATTGTTAACAAATGAGTACTTTAGTGGAAAAGTGTTACCTAAACATTTAAAAAGCACACAAAAGGCCTCATCATGTCTATAATTAGTAAAGTAATAATTAAATAATAATAATAAAATAATAATAAAGTTTTAAACATGTTAAATATTAAATGTAAATATTCCTTATGGTTCCACAGTGGTCTAAAATGTATGTTTGCTGGATATTTAAATTATATATTTAAAAAAGAGCACCAAAACAACAACTTAGAGAAGGGTAATTGTTTTTTTTCATTTCTTTTTTCTATTTTTGTTTTCTTGCAGTTCCACAATGGTACAAACTCAGAGATTGGAGATCTCAGTGCACACAAAAAGTAAACAAAAAGGGTCTATGTGGCTGTGAAACTGTGGTTTATACAATCTAATATGTCTCAAGTGGTTTAGAAGAGACAGCACCACAAGTGCTCTCACGGGCGGCTGGGTTGCTAATGATGACCACCCACCAAAGGCCCCTTCCCTTGCCACTCAGTAAAAAGTCCTCACAACTTCACATTGTGAATGAGCTGAAGTGTGTGAAAGCTATATGGTCCATTCCACCCCAAGCAGCAAGTAATACCTAATCCACAAAGAAGATACACCATGTTCGAGAAATACAGCACCTGTGGTGTGCGAATCTTTTAATTTGCCATTTGCTTGCATTGTGATCACAGGGTCCCCGTCAAACATTAACTTCTCAAAACTATAAATGATTTTGACTTTTTGAAGTTTCTCTCTGCTGATAAAGATCACCAAAGCAGATCAAAAGATGTTGGCTTACCTTTGGGCCAGTCATCAGGAAATTATTCACTGACCTGGAAGATAGAAGAGCCTATTAAGTCAGCTGACCCATAACTTGTATTATGTTCCCTTTGAAATTACAAGTAGCCTAAAGCTTCACATTGACAAAACATAATTTTTATACATTTTAAAACAAGTTTATCTAAATACAAATAGGCAACTGATCTCAAAAGTACATTTTCAAGTGGAAATTATATATAGCACAACGTTTAAGTTAACGCAAACATAGAACATAGCTTATTCTCCTCATGCTAACCAATGAAACGAGTCTTACAGCATCTTTATCACGGAACGGAACAGAAAACCGATTAGTTGAAGTGTCCGTTTCACCCCAATTTTTTAATCCAAAGATTAGCACTGGATATAAACGGTCGACATAAATACACTCATTGGGTAAATTAATCAGAATCGACAGACTAAAATAGAATAAAACGCGGAACTCACCAACTGCAGCAAGACTTCATGTGAGCCATCAGGATGAAAGCGTAATAATAAAACTCCAAATGCATGAACATCCTGAGAGAGGGAGAGAGAGAGGGAGAGAGAGAGGGGACTGGCAGACTTTTCTTCACCTTGGAAAGCAGAGGGGTCTGCAAGAGCTCTATATAACCTACATCCAGAATTCGGAGGCTGGGGGTCTCATGTGTGAGCCAAGGGGGTTCTGAAATGGAGCTCCTCTCATCCCAACAAGAGATTATCTACTTAATTAAAGATTTTCCCTTTTCTTACTCGTTCAGCCAATCAGAACTATTGTACCAGAGAGAGATTGAAATGATCAAAAGGGCACCCTGGGCTCCTCCAGGACAAATAGCTGGGAAGAGCTCCCTGTGTGCTAACAGTTGGAGTGAATTAATATGAAATCAGGATGGCATCTCTAAGGTTGTGCCTTAAAACTCAATTTCAAGAGCAGCATGAAAGGAGCTGATACAGTAGTGGCTGATAACGCTTAGGGATTACTGACATTATCAGCTGGATCAAAAGACAATGTTATTTGTAGCTTTAAGAGGAATTTATAGGCTCATAAGCATGTTCAATTCAATTTATAAATATATTTAGCCTAGTCAAGATCATCTGAAATCCGGTTAAATGCACAGAAAGGCTGATAAATTAAATTTAAGTAAAATAGTTTAAACATCATTTTTTAAACAAAAAATAATGCGCAGGAATGGAACTAACTTTTTTTTTTACTGACGCAAAAATAACCAATTTCCACTCGTTGGTAAAATTTTCTTTAAAAAAATGTGTTTGAGGTTTCATGACCCTTTAAAATTTCAAAACGGCGCAATGCTCAATGAATCCATGAGCGCGAGGAGTTGAATTAAAATATTCAAATAAATTGCTGGGATTAACATAGATAAGGAGGACAATCTACTTCTGTGTGTTTCAGGAGGACTTCATAACTATTTTTAATGTGTTGTTTTACCTTCTCTCTCAGT
Organism: Gobiocypris rarus; assembly: GCA_023029165.1. Lineage (NCBI taxonomy): Eukaryota > Metazoa > Chordata > Actinopteri > Cypriniformes > Gobionidae > Gobiocypris > Gobiocypris rarus. The sequence continues at coordinate 21,754,570 of CM040927.1, read as the reverse complement.
TTGGTCCTTAGCTGACGCTTCGTGACCTTTCTGCTTCTTTGACGTCCTATCTTCTCTTGTGCAAATTAGGATTAAGAAAGTTATTTGGGAGATTCCAGAGGGATGTTTTTGGATTAGGCTTTGAAAGGCTTTCATATGAAGTAAAGCGAATTTGCCACTATTCTAAACCCACTGTTTGGCCCATTTGAATGTGAGTAGATTAAAAATATAGAAAACGTCCCCCAAAATGTTAAACACAAAATATATAAGCTCATGAATGTAACATGTGCAATGGACGTTTTACCTAAAATGTAGGCTTGTTGGTTTTAGCATGTGCTCGCAAAAGTTTATACTTTTTTCATAGATGAAATATAAATAAAACTACCAACCAACAGGCTATAATTCATTTTTCAGGTTTAAATTTCAATAGGCGAACTAGTTAGTTATTTTGTAATTTAGGGCTCCATAGAATTTTTTTGTTTCATGACGCTGTATATACGCTTATGTTCGCGCACATGTGAATATTTAATTCATCGGATGAATCACATTGACTATTATTTTTTTCTAAAAAAAAAAATGAAAAAAAAAAAGACTTAACCTATGAATATAGGCTACACTTGATCGGCGCGACAAAAAGTTTTTTGAGACTATGCACGTTGAGATGTACACACTTTATTCAATTAAGAAAAGATTAATATTGATTCATAACAAAACACACGGTACAACTCGCAAAACTCTCCCACTTATAGAAATTTTGGTTTATGGTACATGAAACAACATTCCTTGAAAATGTGCCCATTAAGGCTCCCAGACATTAAAGGTCAACACTGTATAAATAATTGAGCAGTAAAATATAGTGTTAATTTGTATCTCCTTCCTAAACATGGGTGTCTGTTTTAAATATAGCATTTGGTAAGAATATTTTTCTTATAGTTGGAGAAATCAAACAACCAATCAAACATGAATGAGAAAGAACATTTGTAGGGAGCTACAGGTTGTCATTCATTCATCACAGAAGAGTCAAGAAAAGAGCCCACCCCGAATGATACGTCAGATTTAAAACTTCTTAAGTTTATAACAAATCTTCTGATGCTATACATCATTTTTGCATGTTCAATTTTGAGTCTAACCCAAAACATCCCTTTTGTATAAGGCAAAGGGCAAGATACTATCTGATGAAGACAATTAAATATTCCAATCCTTGGATTATATAATAAGGACAAATAAATGTCCTGGAATAAATCTGATAGAATAAATGTAAATCTTAATACATTTACCGCAACAGATACCTTTCTTCTAAAATATTTTCTGGTTAAATATTTTTCAGAATACTTGAAATAATCATTTGATGCTTCAATGTATTTAATTGGAAAAGAAGTAACAATATACCTGGTCACCACATTTGCCAGATACTCTTTTACAGGACCACAAGAGGCCATGGAAACCAGAAAGAGAGCTATGCAATATGGAAAATGAAATGCAAATTGCTCAATTCATCATTATAAGCACCACAGATCTGAAGACATTTGCATTGGCATGTAGAATAATTTATTTAAATAATAATATAATCAATAAATATGATAAATAATAATAAAGATGTATTTCCACATATAGGCCTACTGTCAGTACTAACAAAACTATTCTAAACAGAACTTATCACTGATGTTTCAGAAACTTTCATCCAAAAAAATGTAGCGCCGGTATATTAATAGCATGTCATCTTAATTTTACAGCTTGCATAGCTCTCTGGAAGGGTATTTTTTAATCATAACTGTAACTTAGCCAGAGAAACCTATTCATGAGAGAGGGCTGTAATGAGGCACATGGCTGTTTAACTAGTGAAATACCACCTCTTGCCTCTTGAGGCAGACTGAGACATAATCATCCTCCCAATCTATGGCCTTTACCATCTCCAAAAATAATCCCCCACAGTCATGAAAAGGAAAGAATTCTTAAGAACACATATTAGTCCGACACACTCTAGAGTTTCTTATTTCATATGAGAGTGTATACAGATCAATCTTCACTGCACACTAAGAAATGCTTTTGTATATGTTGGCTTACAACTTTTTTTTGTTTGTTTGTTTGTTTGTTTATGTACTGATCAAATCAACCACTTTTGTGGCTGCCGTCACCGGTGCGTTGAACACGGGCCAAGATGGTATCACGAGTTACCCTCCTGCAATCGTTGGCCAGTCCAAAGAAGCACATAACATCGATAAATGCTTTGGTCAAGTTCAGCCGACTGCCAAACTCACTTGTAGCATAATCATGGGGGAATGTGTGATGATAGTTGTGAAATCCTTCACCTGAAATTAAATTGCATTTCCAATCAGTACATATAAAACAAGGTTATTTCAAATAAATGCTGTTCTTTCTATTAATCAAGAATCCAGACAAATGTATCACAAACTGTTTTCAACATTTATAATAAGAAGAAATGTTTTCGAGCACCAAATCAGCTTATTAGAATGATTTCTGAAGCATCATGTGCAGTGTTGGGGGTAATGCATTACAAGTAACTTCAGTTACATAATTAGATTACTTTTTAAGGTAACAAGTTATGCATTACCTTTACATTTACAAAATATCTTGAGTTTCTTTTTTCAAATAAGTAATGCAAGTTACCTTGTTTTCCCAATTATTGACCTCTACTGTATAGACGTGAATTTGCATTTCATGGGGATTATTCATTTAACTTCTGGTGTGAAAGGACCTTTACATTTGCCAAAAATATAACTTTTTTTGTATTAAAAAAGTAAGCACAGCCTTGGTGAGAAAAGGTAACGCAAAAGTAACTTTCCGTACAAAGTAATTAGTTACCTTCCCAGGAAGTAACGGAATATTGTAACGCATTACTTTTAAAAGTAACTTTTCCCAACACTGATCATGTGACAATGAATACTAGAGTGATGGCTGCTGAAAAATCAGCTTTGCCATGACAGGAATACATTACATTTTAATACATTCAAATAGAAAAGTTATTTTAAATTGCAATTATATTTCACAATAAAGTTTTTACTGTTATTTTGATTGAATAAAATCAGCCTTGGTGAGCATAAGAGACTTCTTCAAATTTTAAATTACTGACCCCCAACTTTTGAATGGTGCATACTGTTGATCTGTTTGGGTTACTTGTGCATTCAAGTACAATATTAAAAGTCAAGCAAGGAAGATAAAGGAAGATATTTGGAATAATGTTTATAACTAAGCAGATCTCGGCCCGCATTAACTACCTTAGTAGGGGGGGGGAATACTACGGTAGTCAATGGGGGCAGAGAGCTGCTTGGTTACAAACATTCTTCCAAATAGCTTCCTTTGTGAACAGCAGAACAAATAAATGTATACAGGTTTGGAACAACTTGAGGGTGAGTAAATGATGACAGAATTTTCATTTTTAGGTTAACTATCCCTTTAAGCTGGAAAAGAAAAGACATTGTTCTTACCAATGGCACTAAAGGCAACAAACTTGTTCTCTCTAGGATTGATGCTGTTGTCATAGGGCCTCATTCCCCACATGTGAGCTGCACTGTTCACCAGCCAGGTCGCATTAAGGACCACAGTGTATCGCAACAGACAAGGGACAAAGTAACTGGTCAAAAGACTCTCTTCCCAAAAGTACCAAGGTACAAGCGTGGGGATGAGAAAGCACATCACCAGCACAGATAACTTGTAATGCCTACGGACAGAGAAATGTAAGATATTCAAAACAAACATTCCGATTGCTGTTCTTCTATTGTATGTAACAGAGTTTCTGAATTAACAAAAGCTGTTAAACATCACCTAGACCACAACACAGAGTTTGAAATGCTGACTAACCAGCTATTCTCCCATTATCTGATCTGGCAGTTCTATAAGACATGTTCTTAAACCCTTGTCAAAAAGCTCAGCACTTTTGTTGGACGTCATTCAAAGTGATGGAAAGGGATATTGATTAATCCACGCTAGCTAGTGCCAAATATGTGGCCTGGTTCAGATGGGCACTCCTAAATGACAGGGTGGCAGAGCTGTAATGAATATTTTAACTAAAAATCTTTTTAGCTCACAAGAACTGATAAAACCTGGATCAAAGTTTTTCCTGTTATGTACATTCACACAATTTCATCCACTGATTCAAATATTCAGCGCTATTGTTCAAGAGAGTGTTCATCAATTGTACCAGTTTTGAGTTTATCCAAATATATAAATCCAAAGATTTTTAATAGCCAAAATAAAGCAACATTAATTTGTTATTTTAAAGAGGAAAACATTTTATGAAGTAAAAGTAGCGTGTTCAAAAGTTTGAGGTCGTGAGAAGACGTAGTGTTTCAACAAGGCTACATTTACGGGATCAAAAATACATTAAAACAGTAATTGAGAAATGTTATTTCGGTACTGTAAAGTACTGACCCCAAACTTTCGAACTTAAGTGTAGCTGAGAAGATTTATAAAACTGAATTGGAGCCGTCACGTATTCTTACTGACCTCCTCTGAAACATGACAACCCCATCTGCTTTAAGGTCAGTGAGCTCCAGTTTACGTCCTTTCTCAATCACTTCTGGGTGTTTGCGGACCAGCAACCAGCCGATGTGAGAAAAGAAGAAACCTCTGCGGGCATTGTGTGGGTCCGCATCAGTCTCGGAAAACTTGTGGTGGACGCGATGATCTCTGGCCCACTCATAGATATCATTCTAAAAGGATATATATATACACATCAGTGGCAATTATAAGTAGTCATTTGGCAAATGCTTTTATCCAAAGTGATTTACAGTACACTTATTACAGGGACAATCTCAAGTGAATGTCCTGGGGTTAATTGCTTTGCTTGAAGGGCACAATGGTGATAGTTCGGCTCTTGTGGGGTTTAAACCCATTAGCCCAGATCTTTGACCATTCTAACTGCCAACTCTATCTGAGCTGCATTCACATTGCATAATTTAATGTGGAAGATTGTTTCATCCACTTAAAAAAAATGTTTTACCTGAAAAGCCATAGAGTTTGCAACCGCTAGGAAGATTCGTAATGGCAATGAGGCTTTGAAGGACCTGTGGCTCCAAAGGCGATGGGCGCCGGCGGTTATTCCAAGAGCACTTACCATGAAACACACTCCCGCTGTCACATTAAGAGAGAAAACAGAAACGAATGTTTAAAAACAAATTAGTCTGAACTACACACAGCTTCTATATTGTTTAACGGTGTGTGCGCCCTTAATTCGTTCTATGAGAGGACAGAATGTCTCGCTGTGTGTTGTCAGACCAGGCTGCAAGGGATGTGGGATAACAGGCCAAAGACTGTGAAGAAGGCCACACTGTTATGACCCCGCTCAATTTACAATGGAGAGCCTATTTCAACAGCAATTGTTCTTTGTTCATCAGGGTGCAATATTATGCGTTGCTGTGATGCCAAAAATGTACACAACAGTGCAGCCCAGTTTAGATTTTGGTAGGATTTCAAGTTATTCACGGGACTGTCTCGCTATCACTCACGCATACTTACAAAACGTTTTAAACATTGTTCTACATAACGAACTTAGCTGAGACAAAGTGGCCTGACATATTTTACATGTTGACACATTAATGATAATATCTGAGAACAGTATTCTCAACTTTGAATCTGTAACAACACAACAAGAAGGGGAAATCATGGAAGTGTTTTTCAGTTTAACCAATTATGAGTTATAGGTGTTAAATCACTTGATCCCCAGCCTCATGAGGTGACAGCAGACATTGTAAGGCTGTATGAAATAGAAGATTTACAGGACTATTCTGAGATAAGTAAGATTTCATGTCTGATTTGTGATCATGATAATGGATGTTAAAAGACATATCAGAAGATTTTCCTGTTTAATTTGACAAAAAATCCGATTTCCAAAAAACATCTAGGCTACTGTACACAGATAACACAAAATAGAATTTCACTTAACATAATTGTGAAAGTCACTATTTTTTATGCATTCCTAAAATGATCAGCCTATGTGGTTTATTTCTAGGTTTCTAGATTATGTTTATTTTTTATTCAGTTTTGAATTAAATATGTTTAAATGAGGGTTATGGTGGTGGTGGTGGTGGTGGTAAATATTTACAAGTAGCTCTACTTATATTAGTAGCCTACATTTGATTTTCACAATAAATTAATGCACACAATTTAAAATATCCATATTTGCTACTGTTACAACTCACCTTAATAGGCTGCAGATCATAACAATAGCACTATCTTTGCATTGGTTTAAAGAATTTAGAAATAGAGGATTTTTTTAGCAACCAAAGATAGGAATATCATAAATAGACGAGATGCATAAAAACACGGGTTTACACATTACAACATTCCCCAGTCTCTCTACACATTACCATTAGGCCATAAAAATCGAAACCTAGGCTAATAAACACATGAACAGGTTGCTACACAGAGTCAGAATAAGCGCCACATACTCACTCCACATGAGTGTTAAGAAAGAGACAGATGGAAGAAGCGTCAATCCATAAAGAGCTGCTAGGTGCAATAGAGTCATTAATAAAACGTTTCTCCATACGATCTGTAGTGGTATCGGGCCCTGTTTCTCCTCGTAAGCATCATCATAAACATCCTCCGTCGTCGTCGTCGTTTCGGCCATTGCTTTCATGCTCGTTACAGTCTCCTGTAAAGAGAACGAGTCGATTATATTTGAACGTCCGTCGACAAAGAAGACCCTACCATTTCAGTTATTAATATTTTAAAAGACAAAGCCTGGCTTAAACCATGCATACAATGAATAGGCTCCATTAAATTCTGCACAAAATGGGTGTGACTTCTGCCACAAGAAAAAGCACGCGCTGAAATAAACGCGCATTCGAGCAACTGCTACGCGCTTACCTCGTCTGCGATACAACCATAAAGAATTATCGCAATTTGATTGATGCGAGCACGCAGGTTCTCGCGTCGAGTGGTTTAATTTTTTTCCGTGTCTAAGCTTCTGATTTCGTTTAAAATGATGCAATTGGGCGCGGCTGAAGGGATGCCATCCTGCCCTTCCAGTTTCATTGGTCGCCCGGTTATCTGATGCTCATGTTGTGGACGCCATGAACGCTGGTTTTTGATAGGCAACATTTCAGCTGTTAATTCTCACTGTGTTATACAGATCAGGTCACAACAAAGCCCATGAGTAAATTAGGAAATGCATGCCTTTCTAGCACAAACGTAGGCTATATTTCCTTAATCAATATGGCTCAAAATAATGAGACATAAAAATAATGTTATGGGCATCTGTTCGAGTTAGAATTGATCATGTGTAGGCTATGCACACACGTTTCAATTTAAAACTGAAATAATTCTGCATATGAATGTATCTGTAAATGTGATGGCTACACGCTTAAAAAGAAAGGTTCTTAATTGATGGTTCCATGAAGAACTTTAACATCCATGAAACTTTTTCATTGCATAAAAGGGTCTTTATTTTGGAAAATGTTTCTTTAGATTATTTAGATTAGATTAAAATGTTCTTCACACTAAAAAAAAGGAAGAAAAAAAAAAGGTTATTTTAAGACCTGTTCACTGAAAGGATCTCTGGGGAATATCTGGTTCTTCTATTGCACCACTATTTTTTTTTACAGTGAGTCTTACGAAAATACAAATAGGTGTGTGTCTAAACAGGATTTAAATGCAAATGCAAACATTTAAATGCAAACATGTAAATATTCTCAAAGAATAAGAGATTATTTTGTTGTTAGTTCATTCCTACTGGTGAACACAAGCCATTTTGCAACATGTTGCTCCTCTAAAGAAAAGCTACTTGTGCTAAAACAGTTACAAAAGAGAAACTATGGATCCTTATGTGCTAAAATTACTACAACTCTATAGTTCATCAAACAAGCATCAGTTCCTGCAGTGGGCTATCATTTTCCATAACCAGATAATCTCCAATTTTAAAATGTACTGCTGAGCAAATTACTGTAATTGAATGGGATTGTATTTTGCACTCATATTAACTGTGACATAGGCTAGCCTACTGCACAAAACGGCTCAGTCTTGTGAATATGTTCAAAAAGTAAACCATTTACAAAATGTTTGCTCGATCGGTGCACTTACTATTTTGTCTAATTCAGTAGGTGATTTTGTTGCTTCATTAAAATCATCAGCCCTTCTCAGTCACACGTAACTGTGCCATACTCCATGTCCAAATTAAAAAAGAAAGAGCATGGCACATGAAAATGGCTACAGCACATACATGTGCTAGTCATGATTGGATTATTCTGTGGTGCACTGTAGATATTTTCATCTGTGAACTTTCTTTTTAGGCTTAAGGAATGTGTCCTATGTCACAACCAACTTAATCATATTTACCATCAGACTTCAAAAAAGTATACATAAATACACAAGCTGTCTTTACATTTACAAGTGTAAGCACTAAACATGATGGAGGGATGACGCAATAGTACCCCCTAGTGATAATGTAAAGGGTCTGCTAGTATTTAAAAATAAATAAACAAACAAACATAAATAATATTATAAATACACACACTACACACATAATGTAAAATATTTTTAAAAGCAATACAAATTGAACAGCTTTTTCTTACACTTCATGAGTAAATTAAATAAGCTTTAATTGAACATTTCAATTGATAAATAAAAAAATGATTTGAACTGCAATAAGATTGGGTGATGTATCAGATATAAACGGATCAAGCATAACATTATATTCCTAATATTATGTTGGTCCCCTTTTGCTGTCAAAATAGCCCTGACCCGTCGACGCATGGACTCAACTAGACCCCTAAAGGTGTGCTCTGGCACCAAGATGTTAGCAGCAGATCCTTTAAGTCCTGTAAGTTGGGAGGTGGGGCCTCTATAGATCTGACATCCCACAGATGCTCGATTGGACTGAGATCTGGGAAATTTGGAGGCCAAGTCAACACCTCAAACTCATTGTGCTCCTCAAATCATTCCTGAACCATTTTTGCTTTGTGGCAGGGCACATTATCCTGCTGAAAGAGGCCACATCCACCAGGGAATACTGTTTTCATGAAAGGGTGTACATGGTCTGGAACAATGCTTAGGTACTTGGTAGTACATGTCAAAGTAACATCCACATGGATGGCAGGACCCAAGGTTTCCCAGCAAAACATTGCCCAAAGCATCACACGGCGTCCGCCGGCTTGTCTTCTTCCCATATTGCATCCTGGTGCCATGTGTTCCCCAGGTAAGTGACGCACACGCACCCGGCCATCCACGTGATTTAAAGGAAAAATGACCACCTTCTTCTGTTGCTCCGTGGTCCAGTTCTGATGCTCACATGCCGACTGTTGGTGCTTTCGGAGATGGACAGGGGTCAACATGGGCACCCTGACTGGTCTGCGGCTATGCAGCCCCATACACAACAAACTGCGATGCAGTGTGAACCAGCATTAACTTCTTTAGCAATTTGAGCTACAGTAGCTCATCTGTTTGATCGGACCACACAGGCCAGCCTTCGTTTCCCACATGCATCAATGAGCCTTGCCGCCCATGACCCTGTCGCCAGTTCACCACTGTTCCTTCCTTGGACCACTTTTGATAGATACTGACAAGATTCAAGAGTTTTATTTGTCACATACACAATTATATACAGAATATATAACTGGCAGTGAAATGTAAACAGGTCCGCTCCATAGACAGTGCAAATAACAGTTATAAGAAACACAAGGAGGAAATTAAAAATAGAATAGAATAAAAAGTACTCAACATAGAATTATAAGTAATCAAGTAAAAGATAAAATAAATAACTGGTTAACATAAAAATATATATATATGTAAGTAAAATCTGCAAACAATGGGTATAATGTAATGTGCAAACAGAAGTATAATGTGCAAACAGGTTTAATTACTGGTTGTTACACAGTAACAATAAGAACACAGTGCAGTGCAATGACACTATGTGGATGTAATGTTAAAACCGGATGTTTATGTGTATGCGGGGTGAAGTGCAGTCACGTGACTGAGTTCAGGAGTCTTATGGCCTGGGGAAAGAAACTCCTCCTTAGTCTTTCAGTTTTTTCCATCAGGCTTCGGAAGCGCTTACCAGATGGCAGCAGGGTGAAATGAGAGTTCGCAGGGTGGGTAATGTCTTTGATGATTTTAGTAGCTCTCCCTCTGCAGCGTTTGGTGTAAATGTCCTGCAGAGACGGGAGAGCTGACCCTGAGATGCGCCCGGATAAGCGCACCACTCTTTGCAGGGCTATGCAGTCATGACTGGTGCTGTTCCCGTACCACGCTGTGATGCACTGAGTCAGGACACTTTCTATCGCCCCTCGATAGAAAGTTTTCAGGATAGTTGGTGAAACCCTAAATTTCCTCAGCTGGCGCAGGTGGTACAGTCTTTGCCTGGCTTTTTTCACCTGTGTCAGGATATGTGCAGTCCAGGTCAGGTCCTCGAAGATGTTCACACCCAGGTATTTGAAGCTGTTCACTCTCTCTACCGGTGTCCCGCTGATCATGAGAGGGGAGTATGACCGTTGCTGTCTCTTCCTGAAGTCCACAATCAGTTCTTTGGTCTTGCTAACATTCAGAGAGAGACAGTTGTCCTGGCACCATGATGTCAGTTGCTCCACCTCGTCCAAGTATGCCGTCTCATTGTTGTTGGAAATGAGACCCAGGACAACAGTATCATCAGCAAACTTGATGATAGAGGTGGAGCTGTGTGTGGACAAACAGTCATGGGTGTAGAGAGAGTAGAGCAGGGGACTCAGCACACAGCCCTGTGGAGCTCCCACACTCAGGGTGATGGAGGTGGAGGTGAACTGGCCTACTCTCACCGCCTGGGGTCTGCCAGTGAGGAAATCTTCAATCCAGAGGCAGAGAGACCACTGCAGACCGGGAACACCCCACAAGAGCTGCAGTTTTGGAGATGCTCTGACCCAGTCATCTAGCCATCACAATTTGACCCTTGTTAAACTCTCTCAAATTTTTGCCCATTTTTCCTGCTTCTTGGATTATTTTTGCAGTGATTATTATGTTTCTAGAATGTTGTTTGGCAACAGTTCTTCTAATCCCAATTGATGGAGTGTGTAGCTTCTCATTTCTTAAACAACCATATAGGAAGACACATCATGGCCATATTCCAGGATGACAATGTCAACCTTCATCATCTCAAACTCTGAAAGAATAGTTAGGGGGGAGGGAGGGAGCATAAAGAATCATTTTCAGACATGAACTTGCACCTCTGAGTCCAGACCTTAAATTCATTGAAAGTCTTTGGGATGTGCTGGATAGACTGCATTAATTTTTGGGCAAGATCTTGTATTCATCCTGGATTATTGCCATGATGTGTCTTCCTATATGGTTGTTTAACGGCACAATATGTTAGATTTTTAGATTAAAATAACCACAAAAAAAAACACTAGAACAATGTTTTATATTTTGTTGACCCTCAATTTACAGTATCAGTTAGCCTATTTAATGTTAAAGACTGTGTCCTTGCTTCACCTGTCAATGACGTCATATCCGCGCTACTCTTGATTTCCATAGAAACCATGGAAACACCAAAGACACTCTAATATAGTATGTATTTTATTAGACAGTTGAGGTGGTTCGGGCATCTGGTAAGGATGCCCCCTGGGCACCTCCCTAGGGAGGTTTTCCAGGCACGTCCAGCTGGGAGGAGGCCTCGGGGAAGACCCAGGACTAGGTGGAGACATTATATCTCCATAATTCTTGTCACCAGTTCTTCTAAACCTAATTGATGGAGTTTGTAGCTTTTCATTTTTTAAAGTCACAGCATGTAAACTTATCTGCTAAAAGTCACTTATACAAACAGTTCTTCTAAACCTAATTCACTCTTTGACGGAAGTGTGATTGACAGGCGATCTGACCAATCATAATCCGCCATCCGCTATTTTTGTCCGACAAAGCAGTCAAGAGAGTTTGTAGAGTAACGTCGGTGGACTTATATTTGAAAAACAGTGTATGCATTCGTCTTTCTGCAACATGTTGAAACAACATTTCTTCTAAAGTTCATTCATGTTTATTTGATACTATAAATTAACTAGAAGAAAAAGATGATCGGTTCACAAGCAGCTTTAACTGAGGCACTACAGGGACCTTCCACCACACATTAAAGTGCCACAAAATAATATTTATTGTTTACATTTCTTTAAAAAAAAAAAAAAATTTAGAGTTGAGACTTAGTTTCATATTAAAAGTAACCTGCTCTGTCCTGTCTGTCAGTGCATTGTCAGTATCCTCTTTGTTCTGCGATGTGTTTTTCACTGCGTGAGAACATGTGTGGTGTGTGAGCGCGGCTTGTCGGACACAGCAACATTTACCAAAGGGGACGGGTCTTTCGAACAGTTAATTGATGGAGTGTGTAGCTTTTCATTTCTTAAAGGCACAGTATGTAAAGCTTAGCTTGATGACGCCATGAATGCGTGTGGAATCATGGGAGTTGTAGTCTTGTGTCCGAGTCTTGAGTCCATCCATCTATCCATCTTCAACCACCTTCTACCTTTCCCGAGCCACATTATAGCTCTGACTGGGGGATATGGAAGTTTGGGGTTCGTCAGGTCACAGGGGCAGCAGCAGAACAACTGTTTTGATACACATTTATCAACAGAAAAGAATAATTGTTATACAGCGCAACATAGTTAGTGTGATGTTTTATGTCTGAATCAAGTTTTCTTAATTCACCGCGAATAACATTTTTCCATGCCTCAGAGACAACACTATTTTGTCAAGTGACTAACATATCATAATCAGAGAGCGCTTTCTCCATCACACAATATATTTTACAATTATGTCCTTTAGAAACATCATTTAGACATCCTGTTTTTATTAAAATTATATTCTAATATCGAGATTACTGCAAAATGCCAAGTCTCTTATACCAGACACTGAGTGAGTGTACAGAGAAACATTATAGCATAAATTTCAACGCACTCAAATGTATTTAGTATGATTTTTTTAACTATGTACAACAGCACTGGGTTACCTCACATAAGCAGTGGAAAGAGCAGAAATCGCCGACTGCAGCATATTAAAAGCTCTGAGACGGGTGTTTTGCTCAGGTCTCTCTCATTAGCATTCGCTCCAAATTGCTCTTCCTGATTCATACAACCGTAATGTTAATAAACCTTTAATACATTCGCTCATTCATGAACATGAGAGACGTGGGAGGAGCGAGTGAGACCGGTGCGTGATTGAGACTACAACTCCCATGATTCCACTCATTCATGGCATCATCAAGGTAAGCCTTTGTTTTGTACAAGTGACCTCTAGTGGCAAAACTTACAAACTATGCCTTTAAGAAATGAAAAGCTAATTAGGTTTAGAAGAACCGTTGCCAAACATATAACATGCTCACATAACATAATCACTGCAATAATGATCCAATCATAGACTCTTAAGCATATTTAAATTCAAAAAGCAACTTTTTGGGCCCAGGCAGTGTGTATATTTAGGCCTATATACTGAAATTAAGTAAGAGTAACTGCACTGAAAATTTTGCATAGACATTTAATGGCATAGATATTCACTGAAGAAACAGACACTTTTACAATAGCAACCACTATCGCTCAAAAACAAGCACTAGTTCACAGTGAGGAGTGTGTGGAAACAGGTCCACAGGAACAGCCACAGTTGGAATGAAGGCTTTTCCAGTGAGTTTTCTCTTAAAACCTGAATCACAGCAAAGCTCTCTAAAGTTCCTCATTGCCTCCCCCTCAGGTTTGCATGATATATAGACAAGCCTTCTTATGACTGGGTGGTTCCTCAAAGCTCTGACAACTCGATAATGTAGTCCAGCTCTGGACGGATTCACAACGGCTGTCAGCCCGCCGTCAGAATTCAAAGAGGCCATCATATTTGGTAGAACAACTTCGGCTTTGCCTGAGACAAATTCACAGTTATGAACTCCATTTAGTGCTGCATTACACTTGGCGTCTTCGACCGCCTGCTCAATGAGCTCTATGCCAATGACTCTCTCCATCTGTGAGGATAACGAGATGCCAATGGCTCCAGTACCACAGCATACATCCAGCAGGGTTCCCCCAACACAAGCCCGATTCAGCTCCGCAACAGTTTTGTACAAAGCTTCCGCTGCTCCCCGATTCACCTGGAAGAAAGAATCAGCAGAAATACGGAACTTGAAGCCAAGCACCTCCTCAAAGATATGGGGCTGTCCGTACAGAAGCTGATAGGGGGATTGTTCATTACTGCAACGGGTCATTGTGCTCTCCTGGAAATAAAGAGAATCCAGCTGACAAACTGCTCCAGGACCATGTGTGAAGTACTCCACCAGAGCAGCTTTATGGATGCCAATCTCCTCAGGCCTTAGGTTTTGAGGATGGAAGTAGACTATGGCCATGGTGTGACCGGCAGAATTGGTTCTTATCGTGATTTCTCTCCAGTGACCACCATCATGAAACAAAATGCATGGTCTGAGTGGTGAGAGGCGTATAAACTCTTCATAGTACCTTGCAACCATGCTGTGTTTTGAAGGCATGTTCAGGAGATGGTCACCATGGACACAAACTATGTTACCTGTTTTTCCATTGCCGATATAAAATCCAACCGTTTTTGGATTTCCATCTACTCCTTTGTTGACAGAGAAGGTTGATTTATTGCGGTATCCATCACTCACTGGTGAGGCTACTATGGGAAGGAGTGGGAATCTTAAATCATTTGAAAAAGGGTGCATTGAATCCTGAGCTAGTTGCTTTGTCACCTCAAGCAAGATCTTGTGTTGCTGCTCTTGTTTCCATTGGAGCTGCTCCTCATAACTCTTTCTCCACAAAGGAGTCACAGTGTCAGCCAGTCTTTCTTCCCAGGAAAGAGAATGCCAGTTGGTCGCTAGTTTGGGTTTCCTTTCATGTCTTCTCTTTACAGGCTTACTGACAGTATTGACAGCACAGCGGCTAGGTATTGAATTACTGAAACATATTTTTGGTACAGTGACGATTTGTTTTAACAATGGCCAGATTAAATGTAAGCGCATTGTTTCATATGCACGCGACATTGATGCAGACTTCTAAGTTCTATAGTCAGTGATTGAGCTCGTGGGGTCACACGGTCAAACACACTACATTAAAATGACGTGTCTAGATATATTCTACCTCACAACATAAACGTGTAAACTGTCAATAGTCCGGTAAAACATATACTGTTCCTTCTACCTCTTTTTTCCCTTCCATGTGCCAACTTGATAACAATTTTATACGGCGCTCTAATGACGCTACTGTCTTTAGCCCACTAGTGAGCCCACTCTGCTTTCAGACCGCATGACAGTTGGTTTCCGGAAGAGCTACTTTTGTTTTAAAAGTGTTTTGCTGTTTCATTATTTTTCATTTATTTTATTATTTTACTGCTACTATTATCTTAAAAGTCTACTCTAGTCGGTTTAATTCCAGGTTTTCATTGTGACAACCTACACTGTAAAAAATGGATTGTGATACCATTGTTGATTTGTAAATACGAGTGTACAGTTTATGTATAGTTTCATTTACACATGTATGCAAGAGTGTATTATTATTATTACATCATCATCATTTTACTATCATAATCGTCGTCGTCATCATCATCTTCATTTTTATTAAAGAAACTGAAATTATATTGAACATAGTCAAACACCTTAAGGTGAACAAAGACCCATAGATAAGCAGAATAAAAAAAAATGAATGCTGTTTAAGTTCAAATTAAATAAAGAATTATAAATTAACATGAATTTAAAATATATTAAACAAATTAATGAATGAACAAATAAGTCAAATAAGTAGATCTAGAGGAAAGTAGATAGAACCTTACAATTAGTATTACCAAACATTTCTTATAGTTATTCAGGAATCTGTCACATTTATTATTAGTAGTAGTAATAGTAGTAATTGGCTAGTAGTAGTAGTAGTAGTAGGCTAGTTAAATAAAGAAAATATTTAAGAAGTCTTTAATTGCAGGTTTTTATTGTACAAGTTTAATTTAGCCTATTATTATTATTATTATTATTAGTTTAAGTAATTTTACAGTATGGGAAACCTTAGCTTATACAGAGTGGACGTTCTATCCACTAGTGAAAAACTCTTTACGTTGTTGCAAACGTCATCAAGTTGCGTCTGTTGGGTCAGGAAAGAGATCAGTCATCAGTTCCGCCGTCGCAATGGAATCAAACAAGGACGAAGCGGAACGCTGCATCGAAATAGCGATCGCAGCGCTGCGAGATAATGAGCCCGACAAAGCCAGACGGTTCCTCGAGAAGGCACAGAGACTGTTTCCCACGGACAAGGCGAGATGTGCGTGTAATATAAATAAGTGTATAACGGAGATCGTAAGAGTTCTGTTAAAGGGCCACTGGAAAACCTGAAGCCTGTAGTTAGATGGCAATTCAGGCCCTGAGATCTCGATCTCTTATAACAGTTAAATAACCGCATTTTCTACTTTGAAATGATCACACTGTATGTTATATAAACACGAACCATATATATTTTGTGCTCTTGGTTATATATCACTTCTGTTAGATGTCAATGTAGCTACTGTTTACATATGTTGGTAAAGTAATCTCACATAATATCAGGAAACGTTAAATTGTAATTTAATCTAAATTATTTTCACTGCCAGATAGAAAGATCGATAGAACCCCCTTTCAGTGGTTCTTATTAAAATGTAATGTAAGTTTTCTTGCTTCAGCATTACTAGAGTCTATTGCTGAGAATGGAGGACCTTCTACTAGTGAAGAAAACATTGGAGAACATGATGGTTTACGAAACCGAAGCCATAATGCTGAAGATCACTCCTCTGGACATGGTGCCACAGAATCTGCCAAACCATACACATCAGAGCAGCTGGATGCTGTCAAAAGGTCTGTTATTTGTGTCAGACTACTTGCTTGAAAGTCCAGGCTGTGGTCATTATTTCTGTGATGAATATTTTGATATATATGTTAAGGGTGTGGACCTACACTGGTCTCGCGGTTCGGTTCAATTCGATATCACGATGCATTGACGATGCACTGCATCCTCGTGTATAATTTTGTCAATAAATAAAAGCAGTCAGATATATGAACTGAACCTTTAATTTTACCTGCTCAAAGAAAACACACTTCTTGAATGTATCAAATAAAACTCAAGTCTGGGCACAGAAGACAAAGGGAGTATTTAAATACACAAAAGTAAATAGTAAAAGCCACTTTAGGAGGTGGTCTGGGCCGCATTACAGTCAAAACTAAAGTCTAATTGCATCTGGTTGATGAAACCACATATCTATCAATTTTACTCTCAAACATGCTAAAAAAAAAACATATGAGAGTGTGTCATAGGCTGTCATGTTATAGCCAGATATCACAGCGCTTCTGCAGCATACAATCATCTTCATTAAAAGTAAAGAAACGGAATGATCTTACCAGTGCTGTTGCCGCGCTCGCTCATTGCGGTCTTTGATTTTAAAACTAGCTGATGATCAATAAAATGCAGCTCATATCTTGATTTCAGTGATGGAAATCCATTAAATCTGCATATAGTGCAGGAATTGAAGATCGGATTTATATCCGTTTTGCGGAGATACATTTATGTGCCCAAGTGTAAATAAAATAGTTTTGATAAATCAGCTACCTTTGATTTATACACAGCGCGTGTGTTCTCCAGGTCGTGCTTACCAGGTTGTTCATAAAAGCCAAAATGTGTCTAGATGTCGACTTTTATAGTAGTTGGAGCATTTTTAATTACTCATACACGTCTCGCCTCCCTCTGCCATTGTGTGCTACCGCGACAAAGCACGTACACGACAAATGACGTCAGAAAAGAAGCAGTACATTATAACCGGTTATGGTCTATTACTGAACCGATACCGAATCGTCATCGTCTGCATCGCGATGGATCGAAGCAACAATTAATTTCGACACCCCTAATATATGTGTGCATAGTGGTTTCTTTACTAACTACGTTCTCCCTGTTATACTGTGATCTGTCTTCTCCTTGATGCAGAATTAAGAGGTGTAAGGACTATTATGAGACTCTTGGAGTCAGTAAAGAAGCCTCTGAGGAGGATCTGAAAAAAGCCTACCGAAAGTTGGCTCTAAAATTTCATCCAGATAAAAACCACGCACCTGGTGCCACCGAAGCATTTAAAGGTATAATACATGACGTAAACCAATGCATTCAGCCTTTCTACTCAGTATGGAGAAAGTTTGCATGTGGTCTTCTCATTTGTTCTGTTTCCTGGTCTTCAACAGCTATAGGTAATGCTTACGCGGTTCTCAGTAACCCTGAAAAAAGAAGGCAGTACGATGTCTACGGTGAAGAAAAAGCCCACCCGACTCACAGGCATAGGACACATCATAGAAATTTCGAGGCAGATATTTCTCCTGAGGACCTTTTCAATATGTTCTTTGGTGGTGGATTTCCAACCAGTGAGTAGGCTGACCTTTGAAATGTGGTTTTAGAAATGCAGCATGTCAGTGGTCCAATGCATTCAAAATCCGCAAATGTGTCATTGTGCCATTTCTGTTTCTAGGTAATGTGCATGTGTACAGCAATGGCAGGATGAGGTTTGGCCATCAGCAGCGACCAGAACGACGAGAACAACAGAGAGAAGTAAGAGCCTGATCATCTTCCAAGTTTAGCTTTTGTGCAGATTTTTACTAGTAGGGAAAGATGCCCACTTAAGAACAATGTGCATTTATTGATTGTAACATATTTTTTAGATATAAGTTTAGCATTTAAAGAATGATGATGCAGGTGTTAATAATGAGAATAAATAGAAACATTTGCTAATTTAGCAAGTACAATGTACTTTTGTAAAAGTGGGGTTTTAGCACTTACTAGCATGAAGAACAAATATAGGCATAGACTGTTCATAGAGATCGATATGAGACTCTCCGATACAAAAACATACCCTTTGTAAGTTGTTGTTTTTAATGTTGATAATAAGCAATAGCTATTGTACGAGCAAGAATGCAATTTATCCCGAATATCATCAACACAATTGCAAATGTGACTTTGATTTTGTTCAACAGTTCAACAAACAAAAAGGTAATATTAAGCAACGTACATTTTAGATAGTATTGTTTGCTGTATTTTGCAACAAAATAATAGTGTCTCCAACACAGCAGTGTTTCGTTAGTGAATGACTCTGCAGCTTTGAACGAATTGAGTTAATATTCATAAATACAGGCAGTTGCTTTGTTACCGAATGAATGACGTGATCACTCGCTCATTAAAACAGTGACTTACCGGGTTTACGTTTAATATTTAAAAGTATCTCTTCATCTTTACCACCACTTCGTATTTCTATATTGACATTTTTTAAATTTCAAACATTAGGCCTATCTCATAACATCATTTGTGCCATTGTAATTGCATTCATGCCACATCTGAGCAGGATTAAATGGTGTGTAAATGCATCTAGATGCAGCTTGTTGTATCACTGCAGTGCAAAGATGGCTTTAGTTGATAATGATTTTATTCAAATTATTGATTTAGCAACCTACATAACAATGTAACAAATTTTCATAAATCCACAAACATCACTTTGTCTTGCCTTTGAAGACTGTAGTTGTTGCTGAGTTAGAGACTGAATCTTTGAACAAACTTTTTGAAAAATTAGGTGATGCGCAATATATGTGTATTATGAGGAAAACATTGATTTAGTTTAATTTAATGCTTTATTACATTAACTCCCGGTTTCACAGACAAGGCTTAAGTGTACTCCCAGGCTAAAATGCATGTTTGAGCTGTTAAATGAAAGCAACTTGCACTGCCAGATCTTAAATTATGTCCGTACCATTGTTTGGTATCAAGATGCACACAAGTAATGTTCTTTTTTTCTTCTACGGCATGTTTATAAAAGGAACTTAAATGCCAACTAAGGCCTAAACCTGGCTTGATCTAAGCCCTGCCTGTGAAACCAGGCATATTTATATTAATGGAATTTAATTTATCATAAAACATGGCATACATTTAACAGGGTTAGAAAAACTTTGCCTTAATGAAGGTAAAAAATGCACCTGAAAATCAATTTAAGGGGGGCAGATATTGTCCCTTCATAGAAAAGGTGTGACTGCAGTCTAGATGCAGTATAGATGAAATTGTGCCATCTATGGGTAAGATAAAAAATGACTGTTGTTTATGGAGTGTTACAGCGCAATTATTATGCATTTAAAAGAATTATTCATACTGATGGAATATAACAGCAGCCTTTGCATTGTGTCACGATGTAACAGTTTTATTTTAATACATGATTTTCACTATCCAGGGTGGCCTTGCCTTGTTTGTACAGCTGATGCCCATACTCATTCTGATCATAGTCTCAGCTCTTAGCCAGATGATGGTTTCCAGTCCTCCGTACAGCCTCAGCCACAGACCGTAAGACTAAACATTTACCAAAATGTGCATTATCTTATAAATATTGAGCTGTCTGCTTGGCATTTTATTATACAGTATTATTTTAAACTGGTATGTGACTATACTTGCATAGTGTGTCGCTTTTTTATGCTTTTTCAAAGATTTTCTTTCATGTTGTGTGTAATATTTTGATTGTAATAGGTCTGCAAAGTTAAATGATCAAAGTGCACAACAAATCAAGTTGTCTCCTAAAAGAAAGAATCGATTATGAACTGCTTAAACGAGTCGTCAGCAATTCCAGTCTCACTTCCTGTTACAAATGTTACCGGTTCTACTCGACCAGCTCCAAGTGGGATTAGAACCAGCGCTAAAGACCTCAGTCTCTAGTGTCAGTCGCTAACGCGCCTCTTGATGTCAGGAGATTGAGGTTTTACTCGCACAGCTCTTACTCACTAGCCTCCGTAACAATAACCCCCCTTTCACTCCCATCCGGGTCACGGCACCAAATGTAACCTGTCCTATTCGCCTCATTCCGACTGGGATTCGCAGCGCCATCTTCAGCATTGGAGACGGGTGCTAAAAAGGATGTTAAAGACCGCAGTCGCTAGGATCATTTGCTAGCACGCCTCTTATGGCCAGGGGTGTGAGATTTACTTGCACAGCTCTTACTAGCTTGCTTCCATTACACTCACCCCCTAAACCTCACTCCCATATGGGTCATGGCACCAAATGTAACTGGTCCTAGTCGACTCGCTTCAAGCTGGATTTGAACCATCATCTCCAGCAAGGGAGGTGGGAGCTAACAAGTACGATAAGTCTGCAGTCTCTAGCGTCAGTCACTAGCATGCCTCTTGAGGCCAGGGGAGTGAGATGTACTCGCACACCTGTTGCTAGCTTGCCTCCGTTACACTTACCCCTCTCAACCTCACTCCCACCGGGTCACAGCACCAAATGTAACTGGTCCTACTCGACCCGCTCAGAGCGGGATTCGAATCAGCATCTCTGCCATTGGAGGCGGGTGCTAACAAGGACGCTAAAGACTGCAGTCTCTAGCATCAGTTGCTAGCGTGCTTCAGAGGAGTGAGGTTAAAAATCAAAGTATACTTCACTTTTTTTCCACACACAAGGGTCAGCGTATAGTGCGTGTTAAGCGGAATATCGTCATCAGAAGAGTATGCGCGTACTTTACGCGCACTACCAGATTTGTGTAACCGTGCATACTTTGTACGCACAGCTCGCACATGCGCATTTATTTTTTTTGCAGTATTTACATGGGTTGTAACTTGTGGCGAGAGATTGCTCAACTGCGTATGCGTCCAACGCCTGTGTATGCGCACGAGTCAAAAGAAGTCTACTTTTTCATGGCTGTGCATTTGACTCTGCGTACGCTCGCGTACTTGTTAAAAAACAAAGTGTACTTTGGGCTTTACTAGCACAGATTTTACTAGCTTGCCTCCATTTCACATACCTACATAACAATGTAACAAATTTTCATAAATCCACAAACATCACTTTGTCTTGCCTTTGAAGACTGTAGTTGTTGCTGAGTTAGAGACTGAATCTTTGAACAAACTTTTTGAAAAATTAGGTGATGCGCAATATATGTGTATTATGAGGAAAACATAAGTGATTTTTTTACATTGTATGCATTTAAACCTTTTGTTACCAAAATTAGGAACTTTTAAAATGGTATAATAGGAGCACTTTAAAAGTTATATGAAGGTCTTTCTCAATCCCACAGTGCGTTTTGAGCTTTATTTTTAGACCTCAATTTTACAGAGAAATGTTTAAAGTGAAAGCAAAAACATGTTTATTTTGAAGAAGGAGGGTTGTCTTGCGGGTGATAAATATCTCTGACCTTATTGTACATTCCACCTGCTTTAGATCCATGGGCCACACAAACAGGCGACACACTCCTACTCTGAAGGTGCCTTACTATGTTGGCGACCACTTCTCAGAAGAATATACGGGGATGAATCTTAAGAATGTTGAACAAAGTGTAGAGGAGGACTATATATCAAACCTGAGAAACAACTGCTGGAAGGAGAAACAACAAAGTATGTGACACATATGAAGCTGCTTAATAATGCATGTCTATATGTGATGTAAAAAAAAAAGTACTGCAATGTGTAATTTTGCATAATTTTCTGAAAACCTAGACTTCTATGCTCTTATTTGCAGAGGAAGGCTTGTTGTATCGGGCACGTTACTTTGGGGACACCGACTTGTACCAAAGAGCGCAGAAAATGGCAACACCCAGTTGCTCGAAACTTTCAGATATACAGGTTGTTTTACACGGACACTGAGTAGCAGAAAGTGAGTCGACGGTTTACTTTCCTTTTCTGAATTTTGGCTTATCTAGTGCATTCTTACCTGTGGCCGTTCTTTGACCGTTTGTTTGTTGCAGGTAGTGTCCTGATGTGACGTCATTTGAAAATGTTCATGTACAGGAATGTTCTGTTTTCTTTGCTAAAATGGAACGTTGCATTGCACCAGTTCAAGAGAAGCGAAGATAGCCCATCCTGGTGCCACAGGGCTCCACTCTCATCTCTCCTTCAAAATTTGCGGAAAATTACAAGTCGTGGAAGATCTTAACATCTGTGAAGTAGTTTTAAATATGGATTAAAAATGTAATGAATTAAGAATGAAAAATTAGATGATTTGCTGGTAGAGAGGAAAGTAAACAGCTGTTAAATGGTAATCAATGCTGCTAGCTTACTGCTTTTCCCTTTTTTATTTTATTTACACCTTGTTTTTTTCTTAAAGCCTTTTTTTCAACACCCATATTTGGGCTTTCTGAGCCAACTCTGAAATTTCTAGAACTGTTTAAGTCTGTCGATCTGACCACAGGAAGTCATATGATTATGTCGTTGTCATTCAGCATTTAATGAATTGTTTTGCCTGTTGGATTTTTAAGAAGAATGTTTGAGATTTATGCAAATGGAAAAAATTAATTATTTATTAAATGGTGTCATACTATGTTCTTCCATTTTAATTTATTTTTTAGAAAATGTATAAACATTCATTTAACCGCGTGTTTTCAAAGTGTAGATTGAAGGTTCTAAAAGCATAATCAAGTGCCTTGCCAGCTCCAGTCTTACTGTATACTGTCTCTGCATATATGTAATATAGGAAGGAAAAACATCACTGCTTGAAGTTAGTGCATAGACCAATTAGACACTGAAATTATAATTTTCATGATCTTGAGTTTCTTTTTTTTTATACACCTATATTATGTTCTGTCAGTTCAGTGCAACATTTTATGATTTTGTGTGTATGTATGTAATGTAACATAGTTACCCGAAAGGAAATAAACAATAAGAATACATTTTCTTTTTAACCCATTTAGATTTAAAATATAATTATGCTTCATTTTCACTTTCTAATAAGTCTTTAGAGGCAAATCATTTTGAACATAAATTTGTATTGTTTCAGAAATTAACTTAATTTTATTTGCATTTAAAAATGCAGTAAAATCAGTAATGTTGTGAAATATTAATATTTCAAATATACTTTTTCTATTTTAAAATGTAATTTATTCCTGTGATGGCAAAGCTGAATTTTCAGCATCATTGCTCCTGTCTTCAGTGTCACATGATCCTTCAGAAATCATTCTAATATGCTGATTTGCTGCTCAAGAAACATTTTTTTTTTCTATCAATGTTGAAAATGTTCCAATTATTTTCATGTGATACATTTTGGTCAAGATTATTTGATAAACAGAAAGTTACAAATAATTTAAAAACCATTTTGGTAACAATGCAAGTCTTAACTCACATTTAATGTGTCCTCGCTGAATGAAACTACAAGGAAAGAAGAAAAAAGAACCTTTGATTGGTAGTATAGATTTGGATCTGCAGTCGACATGTCAGTATTGGTATTGCACACCAGGAGGCAGTAGTGAGCTTTTCTTCTAGAAAGCAATAAAGAAATACCACATTACATATTTACTCATTAACATCTCTTCTGGGCATAACAGTACATACAAAACAAAAATGCACATTAAAAATCAATTATATTGTTGCTAACAGTTCATAATAGGTTGATCTTCCCACCCCATTCATAAACCCATTCCACATCTGAGTCGTTATTAATGTATGATCAACAACACACAGACATATGTTTATCCATATTAATGCCTAGAGAAGATATGCCTATACATAACTATCCTATCAAGACCCCCCAAAAAGCAATTTAATAGGATGAATTCCAGGCAGTCTAAAAGGCACTGAGTTTCTGAAATGATACAGGTGCGTTTGGTGTTGGTGGTCAGAGTTTCGTGAAATCATGAATTGAGCTGATTTCATGGCCAGCTCAAAGAAGGGAGGAGCAACAGAACAGTCCCTGGACTGCTTTGAGTAGTCAGTAACCATAGAAACACCATGCTTTTAGTAAAGAAGACAGACTCCTGTTTTGTCTGTGGTCACTGATGTTTAAAGTCTTGGAAACCATTATCTCCGTTAGAACTAGGAGCTGATTGTGCCTGCATATGGCATGATAATGGCGTCTGACTGCAAAATACTGGAGCGTGAAGTGTATTTGTTTTGTTTTTTCTAAAGAGTCTAACCCAGTATGCATCTAAATAATGTGTGTGTCTTCATCCAAAACACTGTTCCATTTAAGATTTGATTTATTGCAGGGGAGGACGAAAAGGATCCCAGCTCCCAGAGGGCCAGTAGAAACTCTGATGTTGGATAATTCTTGCTGAGATGTAGTGTTCTTTCATGCAGTTCCAATGCGCTGCACAGCAAGTTTAGGTGTAAAGTTACACTTAAGGTTAACATAAAGATCCAAGCAACTTATCTAGTGGACCATGAGGGGGTCGCTTTCCTTCAGTGACATTAATGCACAGATGAGTAATTTATTAAAATGTCATGCCATTTACAATTTGGCCCCCTTTTTGGGGAACCTAACCCTAAAACGACTCTAAAATCCTTCTGTCAGCAAAAGTGTGCAAAGATCATGTCTGCCAGTATTTCTGCATGCGGAGGAAGGCAATAATGGGCCGAGGCATTGTTTAACGCCTTCAGCGAAGATTAATTGAGCCACTTTAAAGATTATGCAGTGTGCTTCTGAGAAAGAGAACGCTGCTGATGACATTTTGAGTGCAGATTTATACTGGTAAGGAAGCATTACAAAATAACACCTTGCAACGCAGAATTGAGGATTACAGCTTTAAAAGCAGAGCAAAAAATAAAATAAAAAAACTCTAATCCAGAGAGAATGGATTATCAGATTTTATTATAACACAGCTCTCTGGAATACTTGATTCTGATAGGTCAATAGTGCCATCCAACGATTATTTTCTAATATTCACTATTATCCGAGTATACCCAGCTAACAGGGAAAATTCACAGAACTTTAGACCACATTGTGACAAGGTTTTCCAGTAACATTAATAGAATGCTCGCTCAAAGTTATCTGGGCTTTAATAATGTTCTCCAAACATTTGTATAAAAACATTATACATCATACATGATGAAACTGGTCGGATGTTCGTCTAACGTTTTTTAAATGTTAGTTTCAGAATGTTCAGAGAAAATTCAAAAGTAACAATCCCATAATGTTTGCAAACAGAATGTTCCCTTTATGTTCATATAAGAAAATATGACTTTTGGAACATTCAGAGATGGGACCTTAATGGGTACGTTAGCACAATGTTCTCAGAACATATTTTTGTTAGCTGGGTATCAGACCACTCATCTGGGTAACTGAACCATTGCTACTTTTGTGTTTCTCTTGTAAAAATGAAATCAGAGAACCTCCATATTACATTACTATAACATTGTTGCAGTGTTTGTTCATGTAAAAAAAAAATTTTTTTTATTCATTTGATTAGCAGCCTGTCAATATTACTAAACATCTTGATATATGTCCATATGTCTCCAGTTACCTCTGAAAAAAACTGCCACCTTGAATCAGCAAAGCCAAAATGTGACCAAAGGTGAAAAAATATATCAGTATCACCAAAAATCACTAAAGGGAAACATAGAAGAGTGTGACTTGCTGTGGTAATGGTAATGAAATCTTTGTGTTTTCAGACTCATTGCAGATGAAAGAATGAAACGAAGCAGGGTAAGTGGAGGGTTTGCCTTCACTGCAGCATATCAGTGGCAGAAGTGACACTGCGCTGCAGAGCTGGGATATGCTGAGAGCAGGGAAAAAGCTGAATCCCTGATCCATGTGGTACAACATCACCTCTAAACATTGATGTATCTTTTGCATGTGAGAGGAGGTGTAATCCAGAGTCAATGGGTCTCTTATGTCCTTTCTAGCTCGCATAGTGCTGGCCAAGACATATATATATATACAGTTACAAGAAAAAGTATGTGAACCGCTTACAGAATCTGGGAAAATGTGAATCATTTGAACAAAATACGAGAGATCATACAAAATGCATGTTATTTTTGATTTAGTACTGTCCTGAATATGATAAAAATGTTTACATATAGTCCACAAGACGAAAAAATTATCCAGCAGTGACTGAATGATTTTGAGATCCATCTTTTCACACTG
Organism: Gobiocypris rarus; assembly: GCA_023029165.1. Lineage (NCBI taxonomy): Eukaryota > Metazoa > Chordata > Actinopteri > Cypriniformes > Gobionidae > Gobiocypris > Gobiocypris rarus. The sequence goes on along the minus strand of CM040927.1, from coordinate 21,727,826 downwards.
AGTACAATTAAAAACTATTAAACTATTAAACTACTAAAACTATTAAAAAACTATTAAAAAATGTTTAAACATTCACTGATGCTCCAGAAGGAAACGCGATCCATTAAGACTCGAATTTGAAGATCAAGGTAAATTTGACTTAATTTGTCTTCCGGGAAACATGTAAGTATCTTTTGTTGCTTCCGAAGGGAAGCACTAAATGAAAAAATTTGATATTTAAACATTTTGTTCAAAAGTTTTCACCCCCGGCGCTTAATGGATCATGTTTCCTTCTGGAGCATCAGTGAATGTTTGAACCTTTTTTAATAGTAGTGTTTGAGTCCCTCAATCATCCTCAGTGTGAAAAGATGGATCTCAAAATCATACAGTCACTGCTGGAGAGGGTTCAAATATGCAAAAGGATCATGGATCATCCAGGTAACGACACAGTGCTAAGAATCAAGGGTTCATAAACTTTTAAACAGGCTCGTTTTAATAAATTCAGCTATTTTTCATGTAAAATATCAAATTCAGGACAGTACTAAATAAAAAAATAACATGCATTTTGTATGATCTTTTATTTTGTTAAAATTATTCAAAATATCACAGATTCTTTAAGCGGTTCACATACTTTTTCTTACAACTGTAAATATATAGGCAATATATATATTTAAGAAATTAAAAAGCCTTTTTATGAAAAAGTGTTTGCTTTGTGGAATTTACAATTTGTATACAAAAAATAAATACCCCTGTCTTAAACAGAGCCTGCATGTTGTATGTCAGGTATGTTGAGGTTTGCATTGCATGCCTGCAGCATATGTTCTTTCATATGAATCAGGTGTCACACACACATATGTATGTATGAAACTACAGCTAGTGACAACCATGGCCATGGTCAAAAATGACCACTTGAAACCCCCTGTGGGGCTTTCAGGGTTGAGTTACACTACACGCTGACATATTCACACACAGATAAACGATGTCATGTGTGCTCTTGTCAATTGTCCTGTCAGTCAGTGCTTTTTATGTCACATCATTTTGGTGTCAATATCAGGGTGCATGTTTCCGTCTAAGCACTTTAAGTTTCGTTCAAATAAAACACTGTATTTGGTCCATAATGATGCAACATTTCAAACCAAAACTGTATTAAATATCACAATGCACACTCATAAATGGCATCAATCCAAAGAACCACTCATGGTCCTCGTTTGTGAACTGGTTGTTTGCATTTGGCAAACACTCAGATTACTTAATATTTTGCTATTAGCAAAGAAATAATGAGATTTTGTGCACACACAATTAATAAAACTGAAGCCCTGCTGCAAATGAAGGTGGAGCGAACCATCATATTTCAGGTGAAGCCAAAACAAGCTATACATTTTCTTCAGATTATTTAAAACAAAATGCAATAAGCAAGAAATAGTATGAGTACACTCTAAAAAAAAGATGGTTCTTCAAAGGTTCTTTACACGTAGTATCAGTTCTATTCAGAACCGCATGGTCTTGAGGAACTCTTAAATGCTGAAAGGTTTTTTTGTGTTAAAGCTTAGGGTTCTTTATTCCCGCCTTTTTGTTTTTCCATCTGTAACTGTCAAAGAGTATGTTGACAGTCTGTGTAGTTGAGCTCCAGAAAATCAGTGATGAGGTGGCTCAACAGGTCAATTATTTCTTTATTAAAATGTCTATAAATTTTAACTTTCAAATTGGAACTGGTTTCCTACCAATCATATATTTTCCTCTTTTTAGTTTAACAGAACATTCTCTTCTCCACTAAGTACTGATGTTACATTTATGATCCATATTGTTAGATTTTTAAAAGTTACTTTATGCATAAACATACAGTCACAAAAAACATTAATGCTATATCTATAACACCAAGTGCTGCCTATACTGTAAGTCCTATATGGCAATTTCAAAGCATGTTTTTTCTATTTAGCACCAAGAATGGTTCTGCTATTGTTACAAGCCGAAGAACCATAATTTGGTACTATTTAGAACTATTTTTTCTTAAAGGGGTACTTCAGCGCTGGGAAGATGAATCTGTATTTAAACTGGGTCATTAATGTAGTAGAAATGTGAAATTATTTTTTAATTTGGTAAATTTCTAGACTGAGAAAACACAGAAAATTTATTTTTGTCTCATGGGGATGAAAGACAACAATTCCCAGTATACACTTCGCTGCCCGATGCTGCTCAAGGCATACTGGCTAGATCACTTGCCCACTGCGTTCGTTTTCATAAAATCAGTTCAGTTAGAGACACTACAATTAAAAACTAAACTTGTCTGTTCAACATAATGTGAGTGAGCCGATTGAGTGTCACCGCCGTCACGGCACAAACGCAGTAGGAGTCAGATTACATTCATCACATGAGCTGAGCTGAGGTAATCGCGGGATTCGCGGCTGCGGCTGCATTCACAGCGCGTGTTCAGTCTGGCGCATTTTCAGTCTTTGGAAGCTTAACTTTCATAGGAAGTTCATTTGAAAAGTTGAAACACTCACTTTGCTCTCCACCGCTCCATCTCCACAGCTGCCCGAGCCGAGTGCTGTGAGTGTAATGTTGAAAACATGCGGAAATAGCGCCCTCTGCTCTCTGCTAAAGAAGCCTCTGGCCAAAAACTCCTCCGATGACGCAAAATGACGATATTTGCATCATCGGAGGAATTTATCCAGAAATAAAATACATAATTATCTCATCTCAGGGTGATATGAGGGGGGAAAGTACGATAATTTGAATATACTCCCGGGTTTCTACTGATACAAAGCTTAATGCTAATCGCAGAAGTAACCCTTTAAGGTTGTAGTATAGTGTGCTATTCCGAATTCAGTCACTTGTTTCATTCATGAATGAACCATCTTTTGTATTGGTTGAGGAAATGATTCAATAACTCACTCATAAACACTTGCATATAGGCCACTCTTTTAAGAAGGTATTTATTTTCAATAAGTAATTACTTTGCAACTGCTAAAAAAGTATGTTCTATGAAAGTGTGTAGTAGCCTATGAATGAAATTTGTTCATACTATTTGCCATCAGTTGCACTTCACTGTCATTCATAAATCCTCTCTTGTGACCTCATGGGATAAAAAGAGTCCATTGTATTGGTGTGTTCAAGACAATTCCTCAGGTCACATAACCTGCTTGCTGGAATAACCCCCAGATGTGAGGCGGATCTGGGATCTGGGTGTATGACTAGTATAGGCCTATTTCCGGTGAGATTCTGAGGTGTGCAGGTGCTTTCGCACGAATGCCACCACAATGTTGTAAATACAGTGGGAAGCTCAGGATTTATCTTTTCCTTCGTTCACCGACTGACCCAGCAAGCACAAAACGTTCCCCTAACCGTTAAAAAAAAAATGTTTCGAACCAAGTAATAACGTTCTAGGAACGGTCTTTTTATGTTTTATTTTTTGCAACTATAAAGTTCCCAAAACATTGCAGGGTGGTTATTTTTAAACATCATAAAAATAAGTTAGGCCTACAGAACGCTTCCTATGGTTAGTTTTAGGGTCATTTTGTTTTACTGGCTGACTGACTAACATTCGTTTATATTGATCTCTTTATTGAATAATAGCAGGAGACCTGGATGGTTGTAACATTTTTGACCTTTCCTTCTATATCTTAGAGTCCTTTTAAGCCAGTGTGTTCAAAATGTGATTCAAACTAGTCACAAATGTCTGCTGTTAAATTAGATGGGTATTATCTTTGCAACACAAACAAAAAAAATGCATGGTTTAGTTTCAAACACGAGGAGTGAAATGTTACAATCCAAGTCTGGGTCAGTTGTAATATACCCTATGGGGTGAGATGTAACGTTATGATATCCACCGGGGTGATATGTAACCAAAAAAAATATTTTGTCTGCTTTTTATTCAACTCTGACTGACAATATAACTGTCAGTCATCTCAGTAGTAATTGACCATAATAAATTGAACTTGAACACAAACATTGTGTGTAAGTTTGTTACAGTCAGTCATAGAATTGCCCATAGTAAAATATTGAAATTGAACACTCGAACGTGTGTGTGTGTGTGTGTGGTGGGGTCATAGTAATTGACCATAATAAATTGAACTTGAACACAAACATGGTGTACTAACATTTCATTATTGTTACAACTAACCCAGAGTAATGTAGCCATGAACTATAGCTCACCTTACAGCTAACAACTAAAACATTAGCACTAACAACTTGCATGAAAAATATCTCCACAGACACACATTAAACATAATTTAAATGTGATGAGTTTAACTACAAAGCAGAAATTCCCATAACAAAAATAAACAATGTAAAAAAAGTTACTTTCTTACCTCAAAATTGTTTTTTTTTCACTCTAACATCTATGTTTGCCACAGAGCTCTACTTTATCACATGTGGAATAAGGACTAAACTTAGCATGTGCAAAGTGAATTAGGTGATCTGTAACATAGTTGGATAGATTGGAGTTGTTACAACTGACCCATGTTACAACCATCCCCGGTATCCCCCTAATTGATGTGACTGTGAGAGTAAATATGATTTCGGGTGTGCTGATCACTAGTAAGTGAGATAGTGGTATATTAACTGGGATTAGGCTACTGATTACATTACTGGTAATGAATGATATAGGAGTAAATAGGTTAAGGGGACGATCCAGGAAAGTTCAAATAAAGTTAGAAAACGCTAGAATAACGTTACAGCAATGATAAAATAACACTGGAACAGCGTTAGGGGAACGTTAAATAAACGTTAGAAAAATGTTCTACAAACAAAAAACTAACGTTATATTTCCTTTAAGAACTTTCCTGGCTAACCAAAAACAACCCTTAAAAAGAATGTTCTGGGAACCAAAAACTAATGTTCTGGGAACCTAAAATAGGCCCAGCTAATATTAAAGATTTGGCTGCACTGCACTAGATACGAATGAGCTGAGCTGGACGACGACATCACAGATTTCTGCATAACTGCTTTATTGATTAGCCCAAATGAACTAATTTAATCATCGATTATCTTTACAACGGAACTGAATCAACACTGAACTGACTTCAGCTGAACAATATACTTTACTTTTAGAACTGCTGCACAGCTGAAATGAACTATTTTAGCATCATTGAATCGTTTTCCTGTTATCATTGTAAAGCTGCTCTGAAGCAATATGTAGGCCTATTAACACTTTATAAAAAATAAAAGTGACTTGGCATTACAAATTGGGAGCGAGTCGGTAAGAGGTATTTAGCAATGACATTGTCAGGCTTTTCTATTTAGTAAGCTATTGAATATGATAGCATTATGCAGGGATGCATGAGATTTCGGATGTAACTTATCCTTGTTTCGTTTCTAAAAGCGCTCTGAAAGAATCAGTGCTATGAATGAGCAATGATTCACTCATAAAGAAAGTCTCTTGTCGCCACCTACTGGGGCAGCGATGTAACCTGCAGAAAGATGGTCCGTGTATCATCTGATCATTTAATTTCTTACTTGAAATGGAATAACTAGAAAAGAGAAGACGGCTTGTTTATTCGTTTTTTTCTTTAGATTATTGCACGGGAAATGAGATTTCGGCTAGATTTCTCGTTTTTCGATGGTGGTTTACAAATCGGTTTATGGCCTCGATATTTCATTTGCACATGTTTTGATAGTTTGTTTTCCATTTTGAAATTAAATGAGCAGAAAGCAACGTCCTTTATTCGTTTTTCAAAAACGAAAAAATTTCGGCTTGATTTGTGAAGAGTGAAGAGCAGGTGCCACAGTCGGGCTAAAGCACATGCTGTAAATACAGTCATAATAACCTTTCTTTACAATGCGACCAGTTTTGGACAAGGGATGATCATTGCAAATACCGTCATGAAAATCGACCGAGGGTGGGCACCGATGATGGTGAATTTAAATTTTACTGTAATTGTATTAAATTATATATATATATATATATATATATATATATATATATATATATATATATATATATATATATATATATATATATATTTTTTTTTTTTTTTTTTTTTTTTTTTAATACAAGGTATCTTGCGCTTTTGCCTCCGCTATCCTCCTGTCAATCATCATGTCTCACTCTCGCTGGCGGCTATGATGATTACTACAATTGCAGTACAATTTAAATTCACCATCATCGGTGCCCACCCTCAGCCGATTTTCATGACAGTATTTGCAATGATCATCCCTTGTCCAAAACTGAGCGTATTGTAAAGAAAGGTTATGACTGTATTTACAGCATGTGCTTTAGGCCGACTGTGGCACCTGCTCATCACTGTCTACGCAGCTTCACCACACAGGTTTAACTCCACACATCTAAATAAAACAGGCTCGGTGCAGATTAATATTTCATATTTCTGATATAATTTGTTTTGTGAAACGCGTTAAATTGCACAGAAGAAAGCCCGATCTTGGCCTGTTGAACAGACCTGCTGGCCTGGGGAACGACAGATGACGTCACACGCTCAGATTAGCTTGACCAATCGGCGGAAAGGGGCGTCTCATGACCGCCCACATGTGAAAAACAAATATTGAAGTCATTAATCTGTCTTTTTACCCCTGAACCAAAAAACGAAAAATCAAGCCAAAATCTCGCTTTTTCGTTTTTTGAAAAAACGAATAAAAGGGCCGTTTTTCGTTTCTGCTCATTTCATTTCAAATTGGAAAACAAACTATCAAAACATGTGCAAATGAAATATCGAGGCCATAAACCGATTTGTAAATCACAAACGAAAAACGAGAAATCTAGCCGAAATCTCATTTTCCGTACAATAATCTAAAGAAAAAAACGAATAAACAAGCCGTCTTCTCTTTTCTCGTTATTCCATTTCAAGTAAGAAATTAAATGATCAGATGATACACGGACCAAAGATCTCACCCACTGACAGTCTGTGCATTTCGCCCATGATTTCGCCCCACAAAATGTAAATAACTTGTTTGAGAGTTGCATAATTTTAATTAAATCCCATACAAACGGAATAGACTGTGCTATATAAAGACGACTGTGATCATATTTTTTCCCCAATTTTAGGCTATATATATATTTTTATATTTATTATATTAAAGGGTAGTTCACCCAAAAATGAAAATTATTTCATACTTACCCTCATGTAGTTTGACACCCATAAGACCTTTGTTCATCTTCGAAACACAAATTAAGTTATTTTTGTTGAAATCCGATGGCTCAGAAAGGCCTCCATTGGCAGCAATGACATTCCCTCTCTCAAGAAAAAGACCCATAAAAGGTAACTACTAAAAACGTCATTAAAAAGTCCATCTCTCTACAGTGGTTCTACAATAATTTTATGAACCGATAAGAATAGTTTAAAAAAAAACTAAACGACTTATATAGTGATGGGCCGATTTCAAAACATGGCTTCCTGAAGCTTCGGAGCTTTATGAATCAGTGTATCGAATCAGCGGTTCGTAGCGCCAAAGTCACGTGATTTCAGCAGTTTGGCGGTTTGACCATAGACTGTGGGTTTGACACGCGATCCGAAGTTCCGAACAGCTGATTCGATACACTGATTCATAAAGCCCCGAAGTGAACCAAAGATGAACGGTCTCGAACGTCTCGAACGTCATGAGGGTAAGTGAATTTTCATTGTTGGGTGAACTAACCCTTTAATATAGGCCTATAATATATTCGTACATATATTCGAAGTATTGAATTGTGGTCTGGACAGGTGGTTTTAGGAATTATGTAATGCGATTTTTCATTTAAAATTGAGAAGATCAAAATAAATATTATATTTGTGTTAAGAACACAGAGATGTTGCGTTCATTTACAAGTGGAAATACTTTTGTTTTAAAAAAGGATGGCTGGTAAAAGTGTGAGACATGTTTTGAATCATGGCTATTTTCGGTTCTCAGTGGTTATGGGCTAACTTAACTAACAACAAAAAATGATTCTATAATGTGACGATTCTGAATTTAATGAAATTCCTAACGTGCATTCACTGACAAGCTCGATAGCAGCAGCTCTTCGCGTCTCTCTCTCTCTCTCTCTCTCTCTCTCTCTCTCTCTCTCTCTCTCTCTCTCTCTATAGAGGGAAGACGCATCCTGTAATCAGGTCACACTTCACTGTAGTCTCAGCATCCGTCTCTCTTCCTTTAAAGCAGAGGAAACGAGACATCAGACAAAATGGTGTGGATGAATGAGCTGGGATATCTTCTTGTCCCGTTGCTGATGCTTGTACGGTTTTCCGTGCAGGTGGACGTTAAGAGCGGGAAAGAAGCGGAGAAAACGGGGAATTTCATGGAAGATGAACAGTGGCTGTCCACCATTTCCCAGTACAGTCGCAAGATCAAGCACTGGAACCGCTTCAGAGATGTGAGTTGTCTTTAAGACGATGAATGATGACATTATGACTTCATCTGTTTTAGCTCGTAACAATAACCGATGGTTTAGATTTGTTAGGAAGTGAATGATAAAGCTGGACAGTGTTATTCCTTAGACAACATTATTCCTTCAACATTCCCGAAGAAATCCTTGTGAAAGCAGCTGTATATAAGATGAAAAAGGCTCTTGGAATATAATAGGTTAAACTATTGAGTTCATGCTGTAAATGTAGTAAAATGGTTTAAATGTATTTATCTCCACAAGACTTTAGACACATCTTTGGATGTATTTTGCATAGGTAAAATGCTCTGAAGATGCTCAACTCTTCAGTCAAACTCTAAATATAGCCTAATTGGTAACAATGTACCATCTGTTGTTGTTGGTTTTAATTGACAATAGGTTTGATTACAGAATAAAGCAGATTGCATTAGAGTGTCATTCATTACCCAGCTGGTGGATGTGATGTAATAATAGGCAACTTTAATAATTGATTAGGACTTCACATGTATTCAGAGGAAGATTTATAGATTGATTAATCTCGCAAAGGTTATGTTGTAGCATGTGTTCCTGTACATGCATGTTATTTTATCCTGCATTCAATGGTATTCTTTATGAATATGCTTAAAAATCGTCCTAGGCATCGTAAGGGAGAATATCTTTTGTGATTGTTGGTCAAATATGATTACATTTAATATGCAACACTATCAAAATTAGGCTAGGTAAAGTGATGACTGATATTATGTTTATTCATAGTTGGTGGGTGACCTACCGTTCTTGAAAAGAAAAAGGTTCTCAGTTGTTTTCTGTTGAGTTTCGCTGCTCCAAATGAAACATTAAACCGGCCAACAGAAACTGTGATTTATCTCCATCAGTGTTTGGCTGGCAGCTATTTTTACCCTTCTAGAACTGGATTAAGTGTATAACCCTTTAAATGATTACGTGGAAAAACACATCTAAGAGAACCAGGAATTTATCAAAATATGGGAATGAAAAGATTAAGTGTGAATTAGACCAGGATTATAAATAGATGGACACAGCATTTCTACATCAGTGGCTTACATTCAAACTAGGCCCTGCAGCAGACTCTGTATTCTCCAATCAATGGATATTGATCACATCATCTCACACATATGAATAGCAGAAGAGTGATGCTTATCCGACACATGCAGTGGTTGTTTTGGTCGGAGAAAATATAACCAAATCAGCTTTTAGAGAAAAAAATAATCTCAGCCATTTTACTCTCTCTGGCTCAACCATCAAATTAAAATGCAGGTTGTTCCTACTGTTGTTTCTTGAACTGTACTTGAGGTGACAAACTTAAGTTGCACTGAATAGCACTGGTCCATGACATGCTGTCAGCTGCTTTGTTTGGGTTGTCATGTCATTGCATAGATGGGAAGTCCCTTATTGTGAATGATTTAATACAAATGAGCACTGTTTCCCCTTTAATTTTCAAAATGTGCAAGATGTGACAAGCAGGACCCATTGAACAAGAAGATACATCAGAAGATGCACACAGCACTGGTGCTACATTTTTTTTTAGCACAGGCTACACAATTGTAGCATAAAGTATAAAACATTACAATCTCTGAAAACAACCACCTGGAGTGCAGTTCATCAATTATACAGGCATGTGACTGACAATTTTTTTTGTCAATTTAAGTCAATTTTCTTTTTATATACCAATATCAGTAATCCAAATCACAATCCAAACATTTAAACACGATCCAAGTCAGCATCTAACGACTAGCTGAAGAAGTGACAGAGAGGCAACTGCATATAGGTTTGTTTGTTGGGCTGCTCAATTTGGCCAATTATGATTATTATTACTAAATAAAAAATGTAAACAAAATAAGAAATATTAGTACTGTAAAAATGTTTAGTTAATAACAGAGTATTTAAGAATAAATATAATATTAATAATAATAATAATTATTATATTTTACAGAAAACTACAGGGGGGCCTGTTAACATTCAGGTGGCTAATAACTATCTTTCGAAAGGTCTAAGGTTTTATTATAAATTATTCAATTATTATCATAGGGTGTTTTGAGCATTAGTGAGTACACACATGTAACGTAATGTTTGAAAGTTCAGAAGTGAGACTCCTAGAATTCATAAAAATTATGACAAAATCCTCCAGCTATCTGCAGCTGAAATAACATGCAGATAGAGACGTTTCGACTGATGAAACATCAAGACAATAAACACAAGACTGCGACAATATGGTTTACACTCTAAAAAAGGCTGGGTTAAAAACAATCCAAGTTGGGTTGAATATGGACAAACCCAGCAATTGGGTTGTTTTAACCCAGTGAATGGGTTGTTTTAACCCAGTGGTTGGGTTAAATGTTTGCTTAAAACAACCCAATTGCTGGGTCAAAACAACAAAATCGCTGGGTTAAAACAACCCATTTGCTTGGTTTGTCCATATTCAACCCAACTTAGATTGTTTTTAACCCAGCATTTTTTTAGGAGTGTATCTGTGTTCTTCTAGACATCTCAGGTATTTTCAGAATTAAGTATATTTGTAATGAAATACTAATTGACAACCTTTATCGCCACATAGAATACTGTTAAATATAATTTCCTTTTTAAATTGAATCATTTAGCAGACACTTTTATCCAAAGAGACTTACAAATGCGAAGAACAATAAAGCAATTAAATCAACAATAGGACAACAATATAGTGTGGTAAATGTTTTAATCGCACAGATCGATTATTTGTACCACATAAGACATATATGTCAAACTGTACATTCCTAATTAGAATCAATATTAAAATGCATTTATGAATAGTTTTAAATTATGGTAAACCCATGCTAGTGCTTGTAAACTTGTTTATTATTCTGAGATTGCAAGGATTCGCACCAGAGACAGCGACAGGCCCTCTGACACAGTTCAATACCTTTTTAACATTCACCTGTTATCTTTGATCAGAGACAGATATGGAACTGATGTAGACCCTGAAAATTAATCTCTCTCTGAACGCGGCTTATTTCATTTTTAAAGTGTTGCTTGTGACAAAGGCAAATAATCCAAATTGATGTTGGCTTTCAAAGTCCTTTGAGGTTCTCCAAGCAGAATAATGATATAACTCAAGCGAACACTGATGAAAGCAGCAGAACATGAAAAGCCCATGACATAAATATTTCATGTACATTTTTCATATTTCATTTTCCATTCTTGGTTGATTCTATCTTTTTTTTTTTTTAGATACATGAGATCATTGTAATGAGACTGAAGTTTATTTGACTTTGTTTGTTAAAATGTATTATTATTTGAGGTGTCCTCCCTCTTCTGAGATCTGATTATTTTTTAGTTCATTATATGTATGTAAATATTTAAATAACATGTCTTTATATTTTATAATTTGAATAGTTGCTTTTGATATTATAGAGATGCAGAGCATTAGTTTGGATTTTTATTTATTTATTTTAAAAATGTACTATGAACTAGTACTACCGACTAGTGTTACGATACCAAAATTATGACTTTGATAGTACAATACCTGACTAAAATATCTCAATGCTACTACTGAACCAATACCACGACAAAAACCTAAAACAACAGTAAAACTAATTGAACAATAGATGACCCACATGGAACTTAATTCATTACTGAAATATCTCACTTGACCCTGCTTTTGTTATTATTGACATGAATTGTCCTGTCAAATTCATATGATACTCATTTGACTTGAGGGGATGAGCTAGGGGTAGGAAATATGACCAAAGTCTTATTTCATGAAGTCTTATTTCATGAAGTTATGATAATTAAATTTCACAATTATAATAAATATCATGATAAAGTTATTTAAGTAACTTTTAATTAAGTTATTAAGTTTTTTAGGTACAGTGAGTGTACCTAGTTATTTGGTTAACATTAACGAATCAGACAGCAGCAGATACAGTATTTCAGACTGCTGTCACTTTAAGACCTAATGCACAGATCCTTGACACACAACTGATTTTCTCCCTGTTTACATTCACTTAAAGATGCACTGTGTAATATTTAGGAGAATCTATTGACAGAAATGCAATATAATATACATAACTATGTTTTCAGTGTTGTATAAAGACCTTATGTAATGAACTGTTAAGTTGTTATTACCTTAGAATGAGTCGTTTCTATCTACATACACTGCGGGTCCCCTTACAGTGAAGTCACTATTTTGCGCCGCCATGTTTCTACAGTAGCCCTAAATTGACATACTGCTCTAGAGAGTGCTAGCTACTCTCTGCTGTCTCAGACAATGACATATTTGTCGTGTTTGCCACCGTAGCTTCTCTGTGTGCTTTGAAAGGGAGGGGCAATTCGCAACCTCACCTCTAGATGCCGCTAAAATTCACATAGCACACCTTTTATTCATAACCGATTGTGTTTACGTGACTATTCGCCAAGATGGCCATTTTGACATACACTGTAAAAAAAATTCAGGCCTCTCCAATTAAAAATTTTCTAGTGACTGGTCACATCTACATTTTTCAGTTGGCCAAACTGAATTTCTGTGAATTTATACAATTTAATTGACAGAAATTCAATTTGGCCAACTAAAAAAATTAGATGTGATCAAGTCACTAGAAAAATTTCAATTGGAGACCTGAATTTTTTGTTTTACAGTGTATTCATGTGTGTATTTGCCCCTTTAAGTCCAATAAGTTGCAAAAGAGACCTGTATTCGAGATCACGTACTGTCTGAGAGGCAGCTTTCTGTGAGCGCGCTTCAGGTGTGTGATAGTGCTTCAGAGTACTTCATTGAGACCGGATAAGGTTTATTACCTTGTTTTGTCAAATTTATGATATGAGTTATGATACCTAAAATGGAAAGTTGACAAAAAGACCTCACAGTCATTGGTTGACATTGACATTGGTCTGAAAACATCCTGTCTATGGAGAATAGTTAGTGCATGTCAAGGCTACATACAGCACATTATAATTTGGTCCCATCTGGGAATTTTATGAAGTATGTCAGATTCTCATTTTAGCATATTTAGTGAGGTCCATTTAAAGTCATTCTACATAAAAATGTTCATTTGGTTGATTGATTTTATAATGCATGAGACTTTTGAGACTTCCCAAGTATAATAGTTCAAGTTCAATTCACATTGAGTTATTCACGTTTAAAAAAAATAAAATAACAGTGGCTGCATTAGATAAGATTACATTACAATCTGATAAATTCCGACTGCTGATGTAGACTAGAATCAGTACCACTTTTGTCATGCTCTCTTATCTATTTCCATACAAGTGGAAAATTAAATCTTATTTCATGCTCTGTATTTAAGACCAAATATACTTCAAGAATGTAATAGACTAGGCCGTTTAAAATGACAAATCCCCGTTGGACACAATTATATTCACCATTGCCTTTGCAACATTAATTTTGAAGTGAGCTATATATCAGATTTCCCCAACATTATGGTCTACATATAAACGAGATATGATCAAAAAAATTATTCAAGGGAGTAAAAAAAATGATGTAATGGATCAGTTCAGTGCACATTTGCTCACTAGACTTTTTCTTTTCCTAATAAACATCTTGTGGAGTGATATGTTCACATTCATTATCTGTAAACACTATTAGAGTTGCTGAGTGTAAACAGCTCTGATTGCACCCTACACACACTCTACCGACTGTTAAAGACAGAATCCAGGAGTGAATCTGTTATCTATTCTACTGAAAGTAAACAACCAATCCTACGGTGGCTGGCAAACCCACTTTTCCCCTTCCCCCTTCACAATGTAGAAGAAGCTCATTAAAAACCAGTGCTTTCCCTCATTCCAGAACACTGTGTCGGCTTGCACCTGTTATTCCGCCACTACATTTTTTATGAGGAAAAAATGTTTCGAGCCTACATTGAAAATAGCTTTCCGTTTAACCATTCAGTGCCATTTCATTTAATGTGCAATTTTTTTTTCATTCAGGGTAGGTGGAGGAAGCCTGTTCCTTGTGATTGATTTAGATGTGTCTTTTCCTTCATTTATACAATTTTCACTGTGGATTAAAGGTTGAAAACATTTATCTCTTTTTTGGACAGAACCCTGTCGAAGGCTTTGTTTGGCACAGCTAAGCAAGTTTGTGTTTGTCGCTGGTGAACGTAGTTTAAAATAACCTGGCAGTATGCAAATGCATTGATTTTTGGTTGTCAAAAGAAGTGAGTGATCTCATCTGACAAGCCGAATGGATGTGCATCTGCAGAAAACCTCAGCGCTGGCCCATCATGGCTCCGGTCCATCAAGATTCCTCATGGAGGTGGGAATGTCCTCACAACTGCCAGAGCCGCATATGGTCCATAATTACGGATAATGCAGTTTAAGATGATACACCCAAATACCCCATTAAGATCTCAGCCACGATAAATCAGCATTCAGTGCTCTCAAATGCAAAACATTACGCTTTTTTTGGAACTCAGCCGATGCATGTTTATGCACATCTGTCCTTCTCAGTCCGAATTGAGAGACTCAACAGGCTGGATTGTCCGAGGAGTAGGTCGCGGGCCCGCGAGGCAGGGGAAATTGAGTGCGTTAGGATGGCTGTTGACAAAAGCGAGTGAGGGCATTGCAGCAGCGTGTCTTGGCTATAGACCAGGAGTGTAGGTGGGCTTTAATTGAGTGGACGGAAACTGGCCTTTCATCATTCTGCTCCTGGGGTCTGGGCCTTTCTTGCTGAATTGACTTTTTATCTGGACAGTGCAGGTGCGGTGCGTGGCATACCCATGCTAATTTTTGTAGTCTTTGGTCCAGTTTGAGACATGAAATGGGTCTTACAGCTCTTTTAACATTTTAACAAGTCTTTTTCCTTCCAATATGTGGAAAGGAACGAGTGCTACCTTACATTTCTGCCACTGTTTTGGCTGTTTCCTGCAGCCCCTGGGAGTTTGGGTACCAAACACTGTGTTCCTCTAAGAGCAAGCTGACCTACCAAAACCGCCAAATAAAAAGGCTCTTGTTCTAGGCATCCAATTACAAATACAACCATGACAGTGTTATTTTTGCCCCCTAAGACTGCTCATCCTTGATGGTGATACTTAAAATAAGACGTGCTTGTTTTTTTGTTCATTTTTTTTTTAATGTCCAATTTAAGTAACTTGTCTTAAACCCCATTAAGGTGAATTTTGCCTTCAGCGGTAATGAGGCAGGATTAAGCATAAATAGCTCTTTTAATGTATGGAGGTAATATGAACTGTCAAGCCTGTATCCCTCTATAACCCCCAGCATTTGAGTCCTTCATTTCTTCCATTCACAAGCAGAGGAAGCCTTATTGACTGCTTCTAGTGTCAGATTTGCTCATTTAAAGGCAGCACAGAGCTGTCAGTTGGTTCCTTAGAATCGGTGGGAGTGTTATTGACGCCGAAGAGGCCAGAAGATTGAACATTACTGACTGAGGGGGTTTTTCTGGGCAGTTTGACAGTCTACTTAATTTGCATTGAGAAAAATCTAAATTTTCGCTTAATATGTTCTATATAATTTCTGCACTACAAGGATCACCTATCTGCCATTGGCCTGACTACCATAGTTCTGCCCCAAACTATAATGCAGACCAACATCTTATGAGTCTATTCACCTTATTTTGCAAATTTATATTAGTTATTAGTATTTTCTGTGAATCTGCAAGACTTTCGATTCATTAGCCGTTAGGTTAATAACTAGAAGAACAACAAAGTGAAGAAAATGGTAAAACTATTTTTGCTACAAACCAGTGTGCTTATAAATACGGTAATACATTAAAATAATATGGTGAGAAATATGCCGCACCCACTCAAAAAATAAGGTGGATAGGGTCATACGTTCAACTGATTTGTTCAAAAATATAGATCATTCATTTAGGAACGAAACAGATGACTGTCCTTATTAAGTCAATGAATCATTCGATCAACCGATTAATTAAAACACACTGATTCATTCTGGAATTAATGTATGTTGATTCATAACTTAATTTAATCATTTATTCATAACTCTACAGTTAATTTGACTGTAGCTTTAGTTGTAATTGTGTCTAAAATAAGGCCCATTCACACCAAGGATGATAACTTTAACTATACAATTTTAATAATCATTCTAATCAGAATTCCCCCAACTTTAAGGAGCTCTAGCATTTTATGAGTCAGACAACATAACTGAAGAGTGCGCATATAATAAACAGAATGTTATCGTAAGTCAGTGTGAATACTAATATAGTAATCGTTGTAGTTAGCTTTATTGCTACCGTTATAGCTGTAAGAATACCTGAAAACCAAGTAGACCTTAAGTAAAAGTAGAGATACCTTACATCAAAAATGACTCAGTTACAAGTTATCAATTTCAATACCACAATGTTTAAGTGTCTGATTTAGGCTAAAACTAGATGCACATGTACTAGTCTTTTATTTATTTTCTGAAATCAAAATAAACTGAACACCTCATGCCCTGTTTACACTAATGCATTTTCATTTTAAAACGCATAACTTTTGCTATGGTTATGCCTGCCGTCTACAATACTCCCCTGAAAACAGAGACTTGTGGAAATGATGGCATGGGTTCACACATTTCTCTACCTAAACATAAAATAACAGACCAGATCCGTCTCTCTCAATGGCCCGGTAACAGACCAGCCTCAAAGACCATACAAAGCTGTAGTCAAACAAGACTTTGAGTTCACCAAACTTGAAATTTGGAACGGAGCGAAATGCGAAACTTTTCACATTTGCATGCGTTTGAGGTCTGACGCATTCACATGCATATGAATATTTTATAGTGACACCCATTAAACAATAACATGGAGATGGAACTGCAAGCTTTAGTGCTAATGTAAACATGGCCCTAATATTGCAATAAATCAAGGTCGCCATAACAGCTTCTTAAAGTCTCAACTCAAGTGCTCAAAAAATAAAATAAATTGAAATAGCCTACTTGCACTGGACGTGTTGGTTTCGGCCTCATTGCCGCTTTTGTAGCAGAAATAAGCTGCTGCAGAAAAAGTTAGGTGACATGCAGAATGTAATGAGTAATTCCATTACTCATTACAAATGTATTGGAGTAAAGAGTACATATACTTATTTAAAAATGTAGTCAAGTAGAGGCTAAAGTTGCTGATATCTTTGATACTCAAAGTAGGCAAGAATATACTTCACAGCAGCGAATTACATTACCCAAATACACCATATATACACCAATATTATCTTATTTCTGTTGTATAATACTTGAGCACTTCATTTTGTTCCAACCTGGGGCACAAGCTGGCAAACTTAAGATTTATCATGATAAGTTATGCGTTAGTTCTAAAACTGTTAAAATTACAATGTGATCACATTGTCCATCTGTGTGTTATCCATTATAGAGTATTACAGTGTTGCATATCTGGTGGGCATTTGTTCTAGATGGATCACTGCATCTGTTTACAATGAGTCAGGCATCAAGAAGTCAAGCAATCTCAAATTGTTACATGTCTCATGCATCAAAGTGCAGGCGGTAACCTCTTATGCGTCTTGATAGAGATAACTGCAAAAATCACCACAAAGCATTCACCCTATTTTCACTTAAAGGCATGAGTCAGTGACAAACACTCTTAGGGCATTCTCACTGAGAAGTCAGCACTCTCTTTGGAGCTCTGTCCTGGAGGAGCTGCCTGTCGCTCTTGGCTTTATAAAAACCCTTACCGAATGGCAGGCCAGAGTTTTTTCTACATGTGGAGAGCAAGGATATGTTCACAGTCGAGGGAGTGGGGGCTGTTAGCGAAGCTTTTGATGTTCCTGTGTGCGGTTAATCTGAAAAGCCCAGTCGGAATAGGCCCTATGCATAAATCAAGTGGGAGGCTTGTGCTTGCCTGTAAGCTAAAGCCGTGGTGTGACAGTGAAAACATAGTTTGGAAGATTCCGATATAATACAGTATCTGTTTTTCTCTTGAAATTTTTAGCTTGTGTAACATGACCGATTAGATTCAGAGTCAAAGGGAGAATAGATGTGTGGGCCCTCAGCTTCATGCAATGCCCGGGGTGTTTATGAACTGTAAGGAGCCTGCTTGATTGCCAGCAACACTGTGGAGTGATGATTGTGTGGGTGTGAGGCTATTGTGAGGTCATTACCACCAGGGTCCATCCGGCTTTAATCAATTATGGAAGGCTGCTTCTCTGTGCGCCTCCAACAAGGAGTAATTTTGAGCATGCAGAACTTGTCAAAGCAAATCTCTAGTATGTGTGGAAACAGGAAAGGCAAAATAGAGACAGCCATACTTGAATCCCCTCAAGGTTACAAGGCATGACATGAAATTAAAGAGACAACAAGTTGAGAGGTCACACGCTGAAAGCAGGGTGCCAAGCAAAATCTTGACAAGAGCTGGCTCCTGAAATGAAAGATAGTAGAATGACTTTTTCAATTGCTTGATAAAGATTGTTGTTCAGTAGTGCTTCACTTCATTGATTGCATAACTTCTTACTAATTACATGATGTA
Source organism: Gobiocypris rarus (assembly GCA_023029165.1). NCBI lineage: Eukaryota > Metazoa > Chordata > Actinopteri > Cypriniformes > Gobionidae > Gobiocypris > Gobiocypris rarus. The sequence goes on along the minus strand of CM040927.1, from coordinate 21,709,110 downwards.
ATATTTATTCTGTTTGCTATGGGACACAAAAAGCATTTTCTCAGGATAGTCCTATGCAATGACTGACAATAACAATAATATACACCCAAATTTACAAATGTAATACATTTTATTTGTGCGCTGTAATCCAAATATTTAAACCTTTATTTAGCAGTCTTCTTCTCCATTCTCAGCAGCGACCTTAAAGTTAGTTTGTTTGTGTAAGAAAAATATCCATATTTAGAACTTTATAAAGTAAATGATCTTGCTTCTGGCCGATCGCCTTCCGTATTCAACTTATGGAAAAAGCAGTGCCTCTCTCAGTTCAAAATGCACGCCATGTCTGACGAGCTTAACTGGTGTGCGATGTTGTCAGATGTAGCGTAAGCATTGTCAAAATACATTGTAAAATGAAGCCATCATCAAACATTAAACAGCATGTCAATCAAAACTGCCTAATGTTACCAAATGAAATGTTGAACCCATGAAGAGGAAACTACTGTGAACTACTGTGAATCTACTCCATCTGTGTCATCGTTCTGAATCTGATAAAGGCGTAGTCTTTGACAAAAATGTGATTTTCTCAAATTTTTGTTTAAAATGTTGCCTTTCTTTATGAAGCTTACCCACATTCAAGTGCTGATAAAAAAGGTTACATGAAGCTATAATAAAATGTTTTTAAAATGTAAAAAATTTATTTTAAGTTAATGTACAGTTAAAGGTATAGGCTAGTAAAGTACAAAAAATGTATCTACATTTGGACATAGTAGTATAGTGAAAGTGCAAAAATAATATATAAATATAAGTATAAGTATAATGTTATGTTCACTTAAAGAAAACTTACAAGTATACTAGAAGTTTACTGAGAGTACACTTCAAAAAAATTAAAAAATTCTACTTCTATTAAAATAGTAAACTACTCGTATACTTATAAGTTCACTTGTAGTACAGATGCAGTACATATGAGCAATCTAGTTGTGCACTTAAAGTTGACTACTGTTACACTTATGGTACACTTACACGTATGCTTTTATATACTAAAAGTGGGCCAATTTAGTCCCAAGCGGTATAGAAATAGTACACTTACAAGTTTACTACTAGTACACATTGATATTAGTATACTTACTACATAAACTTTACAGCACATTGTACGGCAGTGATATCAAATGCTTATTGGCTCTCGTCTGCTTCGTCACCGATTGTGATATGCCGTGTTTTGGGAGATGAGCGTCTGAATGAGAAATGCTTGGATTGGGATAAGATTTTCAGCGATTATTAACTTCAGTTCTACTCTGTACCTCATAAAACTATTAAATATGGCCAGAGAGGACTGCGACTATCATTTAGACGGTACCGGCATTTTTGCAATAAATGATGTCTGTTATGTTTTTCTTTATAACTGTACATGTTTTTATATGATGAAATAAATGGTAATGGTTTATAGGTAGGAGTGTGATTCTGTATTCTTACTGACTTATTCACTACGGCAATTCATTTTCAGTCGCATGACTGGTGTAGAGCCCTGGATGGCAAAATATCCAGAGAAATACAGCACAGACATGTCAATTTTCTGTCAGTTTCAAGGCATGAATATTTACCTCTCAAAACAAGAAAAGAAATGTGAACAAACTACAGTATATGGATAGTTTTGTATGCTATATTGCGTCGTTAAAAAAAGAGCGACAACATGCTTAATGTGAAAACCGCTTAAATGAATTAAGACAGAGTTATTAAAACTTATTGATGCTGCATTTTATATATAGACAATCAGATGAGCCCATAACTTGAACATAACACACTAAATTGCATGTACAGGGGTTTCTTTATCATGGTTTATCCGGGAAAACTCTTAACTTCAAACTGTGTTGCATTTAGATTCTGGGTTCAACTGCTTGCATGTGCAATTCTTATTAGGGTATACACTAAATTTGGTCATCCAATATCATTGTTTTATTAAATTAAGCATTTTCTTTATAATAATTTGCTGTGGTAAAACGCTTAACATGCATATATCATATGCATATTAGCACTTAGTACAAATCTGGATAAAATAACATTTGGAAGAAAGTGGAAGAAAGACTAAAGTTGTAACATCACGTGAAAACTATGAATTAAAAAATATGTGTTAGATTCATGTTACCTGATGCCTTTGTGCTGTGTCACTGTCGCAGATGTTTTTGTAGCAGTAGCAACAGAGGAGCACAATGGTATGTATGATATGTAACTGTCAAGTATGAGTGAAAAAGACAGATTCAGATCACCCGTCAACTGCTGCTTGAACACACACACACACACACACACACACACACACACACACACACACACACACACACACACACACACACACACACACACACACACACACACACACACACACACACACACAAACATGTGTATCGCTTTTTATCTTCTTCTCAAGTGGCAGTCAAATGCTTGTATGTCATATAAACATACACAGGTGTTATCAGGGCCTCCAAATCGAAGCTGAATTTATAGAGTGCATGTTCAGACATGCCCGATTACATTTCAGACAGATGAAGAATAAAAGAGCTGTCAGTCAACACAGGAGGGGTTGATGCGTTCTGCGGTGTTTTTGATGAGACAAAGGTTCGCTGAGGGATAGTCCTGGCAGCCTTCACTCAAGACAGGCCAAAGATGAGCTGACTCCGGATACAGAAGAGGCTCATCTGTGGATGAGTGCTTCCTAGATTGTATCATGGGCTGTTGACTCTAAAATGTCTTTATGCTCTCAAAGACAACAAATTGTCGGGTTTCCGCATCCACATGTGGTCACATTTTAGATGACATTTGAGCTGTTAGTATGATGATTCATTGTATTAATGTCCTTCATTAAAGAAAGTATGTAATTTCCCCTTCTGTATACTCTACCCTTCTTCTATTTGATAGTGAAACAATAGCCTGGAATTAAAATCCCATTCATTTTCATTAAATTGTTTTATCTATAAACATCGGGCACAACGATAATTAATATAATTAGCCTTTTGCTTGACTACGTTATCAAACAGATAATAATTGCTAATATTACACAAACCATGTTTCCATTCAGCATCTCAGAGTCAATCAGCATCCTTAGAAACGCTTTGAACTACTTAGAACGTCAGTGGAGAAAGACATATAGTTCATCATAACTTTGTAATATACATCATTTACATATATTGCTATATATACCTGATTTTTCATATTAACAGAAAAATATACCGGTATAACCTGGCTTCTCTTGAGACTCCCCTGCTTCAGAGCATAGTTAATGATATGCTAAAGCCCGCCCATATGTTAATGTGATTGGTTACAAGGTAGCTTGTGACGTAAGAAACACGGCGATTTCTTTGGTTCATTGCAATTTTAAGGAGCAAATAATCAGCAATGGTGTTGACTTATACTTCATTTGCAGTGCACATGGTTTGTCATAAAGCATAAAAACAATGCATAGACATAAACAACATTTAACAGTTGCTTTTCACTACAAAAAAAGAAACAAACATTTATTTTAAAAATCCCTAATGGAAAAATACTTTTGGAACCAAGGCTGCTGAAAAAGTAGCACGTTGTTGCACTCTATTAAAGGGATAGTTCACCCAAAAATGAAAATGTGATGTTTATCTGATTACCCCCAGGGTATCCAAGATGTAGGTGTGTTTGTTTCTTCAGTAGAACACAAAAGGTCAAAATACTGACGTGATCATATACATAGAATCCTCATTAGTGCCTGCACAGATTGGTCGAAAGAGGCATCTATGTATATATATATATAATCGCGGCAGTATTTTGACCTTATTCGCAAGGAAGTAATGAGCTGGGGAATACTAGATGAGTCTGATATGAGGTAAAAAAAATAACAAATACTGTTCGGGTTCTTGCATAAACCGTGTCGTTTCGTGTCTTAAGACATCAATGTGTCACCACGAGCCACAGGGATTTTGTGCATGTTGTCTAAGCATGTATTTTTTACTCTCATAGAATTATTACCCATTGACATGCATTATAGGACTGGAACAGAGCAACGGTTGGGGTTAAACATCATCATTTGTGTTCTACTGAAGAAACAAACACACCTACTTCTTCAGATGAACATCAAATTTTAATTTTTGGGTGAACTATCCCTTTAAGTTAGAAGAATTCTCAAGTTTTTAAGCTTTTAAGAAATCTTGATGATGGTGATGAATTGTGAGGTTGGTCATATAAAATTAGATGATGATGATATGTTGTGGCAATATTTCTGTTAGCTGTGGCAATATTTCTCTGCTCTGACTCATCCTTGCATCTTTTCAGCGAGGGGGAACACATTGATGTGACACAGTATTTTCCACATACTTCACGCTCACTGATTGTACAACTCTCTTCTCTCATAAGTGCATATCTAAAGAATTTAGAGTTGTGTTTGAGTGGGTGGTTCCTTCAATTTGCATAAACTAAAGATAAAAAAAATATATTCATGAGGTTTCACCACATTCGTTCATTAGATGTTTACTGATTATGGACATCTAATGTCTCAGTACACCACACAGTATTCCCTTTGCCAAGGCAGCAGAAACAGACTTAAATTATGCAGATATCAGGAAATCAATAACAAGGCTGTCCAATCACCATGATGTTGCAGTTAAGCAGTGCAGCTGTGAAGTTTGAGCCACTGGTCTTTCATTTCTTTGATGAGGTTATATCATATTAGGGGCACATATTCATAAAGTAAATTAATTGTTAGATGTTTTTCATTTTAATTGAGCTCTAGATTTAGCCATAATGTGTCTTATCAAGACTTACAAAAGTGGTTGGTATATATTCCTACGAGCAACCTATTAAATAACTATGTAGCGTCTTTTTAATGAAAATATATATTTCTTATATTCTACAATTCAGGAGTGATAAAGCATATGTATTGCCCCTTGACATGTGATTTAAACATTCGCTACAGAAAAATAATTATTTATTGCGCCGTTTTAGCTGACAAAGTCAATTCAATCAATATGCAATTTCACATCCTGTTTACGCCTACTACTGCAAAGATAAATGACTGCTGATGACACTAATAAGCTTGTGAACTTTACAAAAAAGGTTGTTATTATTATTAGTCAGGGTGCTGAAAGTATTATGCGCACCAAGTGTATAATTATCTTAAAAGCAACTGCCTCTTTTATAAGGACATGTGGGAATATCATAGAATATCACAGCAAATAAATGTTTTTTAGCACTTGGAGCCTGTCTTTTTTCTTGATAGTTGCTCCTCAGAGATGCATCGCTCTCCTCTAACTGTCTCCTTCTCTTTTGTCTTTGATTCATCCTTCTCATATTTCACCAGGAAGTGGAGGTCAGTAGTGCTGTATCATGACTTTGCTTGTGTTTGATGTCTCTTTTAAATTGCTTAATCGAATATTCTCCATCAAAGCTGTAACCTACTTTTTATGCAGTCTAAGTTGCTTATGCGTCTTTGCTTGACAGTTCAGTCAAACTTTCACATTTTTTTCTGGTTCATCTCTGAGAATTTTCCATCCCTCCTTTTTCCATTAGTGCTTTCCCACTGCTTTTCACAATTAAAACAAATTAGTATTGTACGTTTAAGTTTGGTTAATGATAAATGCACAGTGATAGAAGTATTATTTTTGACTAAAGGCTGAAAGTTAATTCTATGCAGCACATTTGACTGTTTTACTCTGTTTTTGTCAGGATGATTACATCCGATCATGGGATGAAAACCAAGGCTCGAATGAAAGTAAGTCATCTTTAATATTACTAATAGCATCATATTATTATTACATTTTATGGTGTGGTCTTTTAGCCATGCAATTTAAGTGCCCAAATCGCATGGCGTGCCAAACAATGGCCTAGTTTATTTTTAAATGGAGCTTCATTTTACTTTAGATTAAATGCTCAGGCTAGATTCATGGTATTCTTAAGGGAATTAATGCTAGTTTTATGTTTTATTTTTGTGAAAATAAAGATTCATGATACTCTGCATGCATCTTGTTCACAGTTCAGCATGCATATAATTTGAGGAGAGAAGTCTAATCACAATTCTGTATGCAAATAGATGTACAGTAAGCAAGAGTATTCAGTATACAAATATATCAATGATGTCATTAGATTATATGAACACTTAGTAAGTTTAAACTTTAGATTTTCAAACATTTTTAATCAACATTTTAAAAAAAAGTCTTGAAATGTCTAGAGTTTGATTTCAGAAAGCTTTTTAAGGTCCTTGGTCAGAAATGTAATATTTGGTGTTTTAAAACAAATCCCTAACAGTGTTGTGCAAGCACTGTAATTATTATGCAATGGTGCGGTTAGTCTTTACTGTGGTCTGCGTATGTTTGTCACAGCAGACAGCCCTAGTTTTCTTCTAGGCTGCCAAACACTAATTGCTTACACAAGAGATGAGGTCATCTCGTTGTGCTGGAGTTGAGAGACTGTCCGGGCACATTTGAACATTATGTCTTGATTTTTCAGTTGAAGTGTAGTCCTCAGAATGGAGGAGTCCATTAGCAAATATCTCAGGATGTAATTAATGGATAATTGCTAGTTCCACAGAAGGCCCAGTAAGAGCCCCGGAGGCTTGATTTAGCACTGACTGACACTGGCTTTGTTTCTTCAAAGCACAAATCCACTTAAGCTTCATATGTCCAAGAACAGAGGCCCATGAACACGATGGTCCATTTTTTTTGAGTTGGCACTAAAGCTACTTGTGCAGCCGTCACTACACCCACCCACCTCAAATCTTTTGTTCGAAAGTCATTAATTGAACTCATTCTCTGTGACAATTAGGGATTATTGTCAGATACATTTGTCAAAGGTCAGAGAGCAACATAAAATGCTCAATGATATTTAAGAGTTCGTATTTGTGCTATTATTGATTTGAAACCAAACCCAACTAAATAAATCACTTATATAAGGGGGCCATACGCTGTAATAAAAAAAAACAAATCAGTAGAAAAACTGAAAAGTAACTCAAGATATTATCCTATTAAGTTTACAGACATTTCCTTTAACTTTAAAACACAACACGATGCAAAATACGGATAAAACCTGTGAAAAATCCATATGAAAAATCATATTAACATAGTACATTGTGCCCTATTTTTATAGACCTTTCTTAGAATGTACACTCATTTACTACATTATGAGTACTTAGAAAGTACTCATAATCATAATTCTTATCATCTTACCACATTGAACACATTTTGTCTCCTCTATGAGATAATTAATGAGGCAGTGGTAAAATAGATTTGTCCCAGCCCTCCATGCCCCAAGAAATATGATGTTCCCATTTAAAAACAGCCAATGCAGGCATCCGTCCAATTCAGATCCTTTTTTCTTTCAAAAAAGAAAAACAAGGCACAGCTCACTCATCTTATAGTGTCACAATCTGTTGTTTTGTAAAGCGCTGTCATTTGAAGGGATTTTAAAAGTAAAAAGAAAGAGATTGTTCTGGCCAACCAGTTTTAAGAGTGTTAAAATACACCCTTTTTGTGAAATGGTAGGAATTATATTAGATAAATCTGCTGTGTAGAAGAAATAGTGAATAGTAGCAACTGTTTTACTTTATGTATGTGTTTAATTGGCCTTGTAAGATTGTATTTGTAGTCTGGTTTTTCATGAGCATCTGCTTTCCATGTTTCGATTTTCAGGTGCAGACAGCCGAAATTCCCTTAGAGCCTTATTTACACAGGCTTCTTTGAAGGTGGCACTGGTCCTTACCTTTTTAATGAGGAACATATTTGCATTTTACAAGTTATCAACACAGCAGTTGTCACACAACTTCTGGACAAATCTATGATTTATTGTGATAGTAGTTTTCCTCAAAACACTCGTGATGATACTTTACCGTGTATTTTTTAATATATCGGAAAAAAAAAACAGAAAAAAAGATAATTGAGGGATAAAGAATAGTCACATTTTGAGATAAACGATCACAGGTGGTAGATATAAATTCAAAATGATCTTCTTTAAAGCCTTCCATATTTTACATACACATGTCATGCATTACACATACACTACCATTCAAAAGTTTGGGGTCTGTAAGAATTGTTTTAAATGTTTTTGAAAGAATTCTCTTATGTTCGCCAAAACTACACTAAAACAGTAATATTGTGATGTATGATTACAATTTTAAATGCCTGATTAAATTTAAATATAATTTATTCCTGTGATGGCAAAGCTTTTCAGCATCATTACTCCAGGCTTCAGTGACACATGATCCTTCAGAAATCATTTTAATATGCTGATTTGGTGCTCAAGATACATTTCTTTTTTATTATCGATGTTCAAAACAGTTCTGCTGCTTAATATTTTCATGGAAACCACAATACTTTTTTTTCCAGAAATCTTTGATGAATTGGAAGTTTGAAAGCACAGCATTTATTTGAAATAGAAATCTTTTGTAACATTAGAAATGTCTGTTAATTTTGATCAATTTATGCTTCCTTGCTACATAAAAGTATTCATTTATTGGGGTGGAAATTCGTACGGACCCCAAAATTTTGAACGGCAGTTTATGTATTTCTTTTTTTAATCCTGATTTTTATCTCAAGGTGAAAAGTTCACTGCAACACATCTTCCTGCATGTATATCACTAGTCGTCCGTATGATGTTATGATCTCATATAAGCTGGACACATTCTGTACAATGCATGTGCATTAATATTGCCAGTGTGCGGACAGATTTATCATAAGCAGATGTTTTTTTTTTAGTTCAGTTCATGTTCCCAGTGTGTGTACCTGTGAAAAGAGCATCTCAGCAGTCTGTTGAGCCATCCTGCATGTGAATTAATAGACCATCAAGTGGATACAAAGCTTCAGTTCATTAAAAAGAAATGGCGATGTCTTTATTTAATCTGCGTGCATGTTTTATTTATCAGCGTGATTGCATTTTCTCTTTCCTGTGTACACAGCGTGTATCGCGTCCTTATCTCCGTGAACCTTTCCTCGCGAGTTGATCTGATATGCTCAGTGTTAAGTGGCTCTGGCTGCTGATGTATATTAGCTGCATTAGGCTCAGGCACTGGCTGGGCTTGATACTGAGTCAGTAGCTCCTTACTTCCACTCTGCGATTGTAATGATCACATTAAATGCGGCCCTGTGTGTAAACAAAGGATGAGAGAGACGATGCAGCGGTGACTGGATGAGATTCCTCGGCTCTCTAAGCCGGATTTGGCAATGCTTACACATGGAGGCCTTCATAATATGTTTTATAGGGACAGGCTCACTGTGCTTCTACTCATAAGAAATATTTAATGACGAAGAGAGTGTTGATAATGGATAGACACAGAGAGAGTTCTTTGTTTTACTGAAATGAGCAGCTAATCAGTCCTCACTCTGGAGTTGGACTGTTGCTATAGCAACATTATCATTCTTGTGTTCTCTTTAATCTGCTTGAGTCTTTTGTGATAAAGTGAGTCTTACTGATCAACCTTGTGCCTTTGTGTATAGATTACAATAGTCTATCAGTGTTGAAATATTGTTTCTCAAGCAGTCAGGATTATGATATCGGTTTTAATATTATATGTAGTATAGTGATATATATTATATGTAGTATAGTGATATATATTATATGTAGTATAGTGATATATATTATATGTAGTATAGTGATATATAAAGTATAGGATGTAATTATGATGAGGAATTAAATATATATAGTTAATATTTATTGAAACAATGTAATATTAAAATCTCAAGAAGGATCTGACAAAAAACTGACTACATAGCAGATTATTGGTGTCCATCTCTCGCCCCTTTGCAGATGTGGACACCACTAAAGATCCCTGCCAGAAGGTGAAATGCAGCCGGCATAAGGTGTGTGTCGCCCAGGGCTACCAGCGTGCTGTGTGCGTCAACCGCAAGAAGCTGGAGCACAGGTAAGCCTTTCAGCTACAGGACTCTTTTCGTGCACATAACAATAATACATTATGTGTTTGTTTTTTGAGAGTATGGATCAAAGAAGCTTGGTGATATGCCAATGCACTGTGCAGTATGCAACTGTCCAATCTAGCTTCATTACTTCATATCATGAAGAATCTAATTTCTGAGCCTTTAAAGGAACACTCCACCGTTTTTAGAAATAGGGCGTATTCAACATCTTTCCTACAAATGCATTTTTGTCTCAGTGCAGGCATTGTTTTAGTTTGGCAGGGTCGCCGCTAGCTTAGCTTAGCATAATGAATGGAATCCTATGTTGCCTGCTAGCATGTCCCGAGAATTACTTATTGTGGCCTGCGTATTCACAACGAGTACAAATAGCGATGCAGATTAAGACTAGGGTGAGGCACTGCTATTTGGGCGCAGAGATATGTTGACGGAAGTTGTGGGATTTCATGCCTGTGCTTCCCCATAATATAGTCAATATCTGCCTAGGAAATCGCCTAGTCTTAATCTGCATCGCTATTTGTACTCGTTGAGAATACGCAGGCCACAAGATGTTAGGTGTTTTTTTTTTTTTTGGATCACTTTTACTCGGGACATGCTAGCTGGCAACATAGGATTCCATTCATTATCCTAAGCTAAGCTAGCGGCAACCCTGCCAAACTAAAACAATGCATGCACTGAGAAAAAAATGCATTTGCCCACATATCTAATGCAGGAAAGAAGATGAATAAGCCCTATTTATAAAAACGGTGGAGTGTTCCTTTAAGGTACAGATGATTGGCTCAAAACAACCAGAATTGAGTGCTTAATATTGCTGTTAAAAAAAAAGGGATGGTTCACCCAAAAAGGTGCTCATTTACTAACCCTCAAGTTGCTCCAAACCTGTATAAATGTCTTTGTTCGGCTGTACACAAAGGAAGATATTTGAAATAATTGTAACCAAGCAGATCTCAGCCCCCATTGATTACCATAGTATTTTTCCCCCTAGTGGGGGCTGAATATCTTCCTTTGTGTACAGCAGAACAAAGACATTTATACAGGTTTGGAGCAACTTAAATGTGAGTAAAAGATGAAAATTTTCATTTTTGGGTGAACTATCCCATTAAAGGAACAGCAGCAAAAAAAAGGATGGAGGGTTAAAAATGGTCATAAAAAATTGGTTTTAGTGGAAAAAAAATATGATTAACATTTTAATCAACCCCATGGAAAATTAAACCATTAAAATGCTTTTCCAATTTGTGTTCACACAAAATTTTCACTTGCTTGTTAGGAGAAAGTCATATTCTGACAGAGGTTCACCCTAGGGAAAAGTAAATCATTAAAAATGCTTTAAAAAAAGAAGAAAACCCTTTCTTGTTTATTAGTGTTAAATGTTCACTCACTTGTGAGGAGAAAGTCATATTCTGGAGGAAGTGAAATTAGCGCCGTTTAATACAGCAGCCATGTGTTTTCTGATGGCACATTGTGAAGTACAGAGATTTAGTCCCTGGGCATTTGTTCTTTTTACAAACTAAACATATTCCTGAGGCCATTCCTTAGGGGTTGGTTCTCATTGTTCCACAGCTCTAACTACTGAGAACATTCTTGTTACCTCAAATTAAAAACATGCATGTTCAGTTTCTGACATACTCTATGTACTTGAGTCTGTCGACAACAGGACAAATGGAAGAATGAAAGAACGTTCCTTTTTGACAAGTCCAGTTTAAACAGCTCTTCAGAAGGATCCCAACATTGGAAACAAGTGGATGGTTTATTTTTTTAGCATCTCGGATCATGTCGGAGGATTATATGTTTGTTCGGAGCATTTTGTTTTGGAAACGAGCCACAGTGTAATGGAGAGTTTTCAAATAAGCATTTGTTGAAAGATGAAGTAGCTAACTGTATTGAATCTGATAACAGCTGCATCACAAACCATAAGTAAATGATTTCATAATGCTTTGTTGGTAAATTACATTTTATATGGATAAAGCTTTCAAAAAACGAACTCATATGCAATAGCAAATGGACGTTGATACTGTTTCCTATGCAATGACGTTAGCCAATCATAACAGTGGCCGTTTACTGACTTAAAAGAATAGTTCACCCAAAAATTAAAAAAAATATCCTATGATTTACTCACCCTCAAGCCATCCTAGGTGTATATGACATTCTTCTTTTAGATGAATACAATCGGCTAATCCAAGCATTATAATGGCAATGAACGGCAGCCCAAAATATTAACAGAAAAAGTGCATTATAAAAGTAATCCACACGGCTACAGGGGGTTAATAAAGGCCTTCTGAAGGGAATCGATGGGTTTGTGGGTTCATATTTAAAACTTTATAAAGTAAAATATCTAGCTACTGGCGGACCGCCCTCCATATTCAACGTACGAAGTAAGTGTAATTCCTCTCGCAGTTCAAAATGTTTATGCTACGCCTGGCATCATCGTCATGGTTACACTTTTTCGGTTAAGCTTTATTTGGTGCCCCCTCAGCACTTGGTGCCCTACGCACACGCGTGTGTGGTGAGAGCGGCGGCCCTGACTGCCATTATAAAGCTTGGAAGAGCCAGGACATTTTTTTATATACCTCCGATTGTATTTGCTTGAGGTTAAGTAAATCATGGGGTAATTTTCATTTTTGGGTGAACTAACACTTTAAGGATCCGCTCCCTAAAATGTATAAATTCAGACATTAGTATTATTAACATTATAAGTAAACCTCAAGAACATATTTAAATAATAAAAAAAAAATTTCCATGTCATGACCTCTTAAAGTGACAAATATCCAAGCATACCTCAGTTTTCATATTGATGATTGATGATAATACTAATGTTATGTTAATATTGACCGATGTGTTTTAGGTTGAAGCAGCAGGTCATAAGACAGCAGCAGGAGAGTAACTGTAAATCTTGCCCAGTGTCCTCATCTGCTCCTGTTTGTGGCTCTGATGGACACAACTATGCCTCTCAGGTATTTCACACTGCATTCAACCTCCTATTAAAATAAACTGAACTGCAGAGAAATTGATATTCATATGGGTATGATACATTTCTCTGCAGTTCAGCTTATTTTATTTGATACAATTGGATTTGTTGCAGTTTTGTGCTTGTTCAGACTTTTCTCTCATTAGATTTTTGTTGGGTGGATTTGTGTTAATCTTTAAAACAGAAACAAATTATTGTGGCGGACAATAGATTAAAACAATTAATCATGATTATTAATGTTTTGTGGTTCCTTTCCATCCAACATTTGTTAATTATTAATTATGATATATGTTACAGGTGATATTTCATACTTGTTAAGATTGTGAATTTCATCACAAAAAAAGTATGTAATTGGCAAAGTCCCCTGTAGGTATTTTGGTGGTGGTTGTGTTTGAGTGAGAAAAGAATTTATGTAATTTGAAAGATGTAGTCAACAAAAATGCATTTTGTATCAAAGCAATGAAAATGATCCACAGTTAGCTAGATTGCTGTTGGGCTTACTATGTGAACAGTTAATAAAAAGGGACCTAAGTATTGAGAAATGGGTCCTAACTGTTGTGCAAAAAAATTAAAATAAGAGTTTTAATAATTTTAAAAGTTGTAATTTCATTCATTATCCTGCAGCTTATGTTTGGATGGTTTAAACCAATGAAAATATGATGTTATTTTTATTCTAGCAATTCTGTGCTATTCAAAAAACATATATATATATATATATATATATATATATATATATATATATATATATATATATATATATATATATATATATTATTTTTTTTTTATTTCATATTATATTCTGTGTGACTCATAGATCAATCTGCTTGCACAATATGGATAATATTCTCTATTATAACTTGTACTCTGGCCCTTGGCAGCTTTAAAAATCAAAGAAGAATCATCTGAAGGGATTCTGGGTACTTGGGGATGAAAGAACCGTTCTGTTGAATTATGTATTATCTCTATTATATCTATTTCTGACCTTATGAGGGAAATTATGGTTGACATCATCTTCTTTTAATGGAGATGTCTTGTCTGAACCAGCGATTTTTAGTCGTCTGTAGAAATAATTGTGCTCTGGCTTAGAATTCATGCCACTGAACTGGAGCATGTGGCACTGGACAAGTGTTATGGTGGCACTGCTCATTCTTTATGTTTTGTTTGTGTGATGCACCTATGAATCAGTGCAAACTGGAGCAGCAGGCTTGTCTCACTGGAAAGGAGTTGAAAGTCAGATGTGCTGGTCTCTGCCCCTGCACCACCACCGTGGCTCCTGCTACAGACGCGGACAGCAAACACGGTATCTACCCTCCACACACTTCTAAAGCTGCAATTTGTTTTGGCAAAGCTTGCTAAAGGGATCATTCAGACAAAATCATTTACTCACCCTCATGTCGTTCCAATCCTGTCTGACTTTTTTGGCTTTGGTGGAACAAAGAAGATATTTAAAAAATGTCTGTAGCAACTCATAATGTAATAACTGCACATAATGTAATAAGTATTGCATTATTGTTATAATAAAATGTTTATAATGTAATCATTTTCTCAAAATGAGCTCATATAATGTAATAAAAAAATTTACATTATGAGAAAATTATTACATTATAAACTAACCAAAAACATGTCATATTTTCATTATTGAAATAGCTTTTAAAACATAAAAAAAATTTGTTTTCCCATACAATACATTTTTAAACATCTAAATCCAGTCTAAAACAAACTACCTGTGAAATGCAACATTTAAATATGAATGCAATTATTATTATTATTATTATTATTATTATATATTTATTAAACATAAAGCAAGTACTATTAGTAGTAGTAGTAGTATCCGTAATCTGGTGGAGTTTGTAGGCAGGTTAAGACTGGATTTAGATTTTTAAAATTTACTATAAAGGAATACCAATACTTTGTTTATTATTAATAATAATAATTGCATTCATATTTAAATCTGTTGCATTTTGCAGGTAGTTAAAAATGTACTGTAAAGAAATACTATTATATTTCTCATATGTATTATGTTTTAAGAAAATGATTACATTATGAATTTTTTTTTACAATAATAATGTAATACTGTGACGTTTTGTACATTATGTGCAGTTATTACATTATAAGTTGCTAAATGTCTCAGTGTTTTTTGAATACAATGAAATTTGATGGTATCCAGTGTTGTTTTGGACCACATTAACTTTCATTGCATGGACTAAAACAGTTGAATATTCTTCAATATATCTATATTTTTTGTTCCACAGAAGAAAGAAAGTCACACAGGTTTGGATAAAAGTGAGGCTGAGTAAATAATGACAGTATTTTTGGGATGCTATCCCTTTAAGATGCTCTTGTGAAGAAACACCTTCTGAAGCTCAGTGAAGCGCAATATCAGTGCCAGCTTTTAAGTTTTTTATGATCATTTCTGGTTGATAATAATGAATGATTTTATGCTGAGAGTGCTTCAGATGCTATTTGTCTCTTTCACATCCCTTGATTCTGCAGCTTTTGCTCTAACAAAGGCTTTATTGATTTATCAACAGACGATGCTGCTCTCTTTCTTTTGCTGCTTGCCTTGTGAATTTTTGCTGACTTTGATTATGTCTGATTTATGTCTGCAGTCTCCGTAGGCTTTTCTTGTCAAATTCAGAAGGGCAAAAGCAGGACAATTGGTTCTTCACTCTTTAATACCAACGTCTGCCAACACTCCCTTATCTCCTTTCACTGTCTCCGTCTCTCTTCTTTTCTGTCCATAGAGAGTTGCACAGGGCAGGACCTGGCAGATCTGGGAGATCGCCTGCGGGACTGGTTCCAACTGCTCCAAGGCAACGGCAAGCAGAACAGCACAGGGAATCCTGTAGCCAGTTCTGCGTCAAGTGAGGCTCTAACATCCATTCAGCCAGTGCTTTTATATTCAGAAATATCACAGAAGTGTGCTACAGCAGCCTCCTATACACAAAATACCACACATGCAGTACATTTACATTTATATAATATGTTTTCTGTAGTAGTTTTAAACATGGACCTATGATAACTGGCAGTAATAAAACTGCTGCATAAAATGTTTATAAGGACCAGCAGATTCAGAGCTATTATGGGTTGAAATGGCCAAATAGCACCAGCAGCATTTTATCCCCTCGAAAAGCAGTTTTACTGAATTGTGAAATGGTAACCATTTGCACCTACTTCAATTTAAAATGTACATTTAATGGCAGAAAAATGACCAGATTCACCATACGCCTCATCAGTTCTCCAACTAGCTAATCTGATGCAATCAGCTGCTCTTGGAGTGATGGCTCTTAGAAGCCATTGTAGAAACTTCACAAAGTGAGGAAGTATTACAGTGTATATTATAAGCTATTATTTGTCTGTGTTAAATTGTACTCTGTGATTGTTTGTGCACAGTTGTGGACCGGACTCTTGTTGCAACCTGTAAGGACTCTATCGGCTGGATGTTCTCTAAGCTGGACACGAACAATGACCTGTATCTGGACCATGCTGAGTTGGCTGCCATTAATCTGGACAAGTATGAAGTGTGCATACGGCCCTTCTTCAACTCCTGTGATTCCTACCGCGATGGCAAAGTCTCCACAGCTGAGTGGTGCCTCTGCTTTTGGAGAGAAAGTGAGTTTTCAGCATCTCTACACAATTGAACTAGTGATGGGTCACTCATGAACGATTCATTCATTTTGAACAAATCTTTAATATGACTCGGGAACAATGAACTGTCTCAGAAAGTTAAATCGTTCATTTTGTGTTGACCGCGCATGCAAAATATCCCATAGGTACAGGAAACAGAATTGATAGTTTACGTCTCGAGTCTTCAGGTTCGAGTACGAACCGTTCGTTCATCCTGTGACATCCCATAGATGCTATGCTGTCTGTACTGGAAAGAGGAAATGATTAGTTCACCTCTCGAGTCTTCGGGTCCGACTCTTCTGAGTCGTCAACTGAATGACAACATACAGTTACGTGACAAAAGAATGAACGACTCAAACCCGAGACTCGAATCGTGAACTAATAATTTCTGTATCCGAAACCGAGGTGAGGTAAACTGACTGCATAGCCTGAATGAAGACCCAGATAAGCAATGAATTAATTGTTTCTGTTTCTCATATTTGGCCTTATCCTTGCATTTCATTGTTTTCTTATTCTAAATGTGATCAACAGTTGATCAAATTTAGTTTAGTTACATCACGTAAGTTGATGTGTTGGAGCATTTGGCCATTATATGGAACATTTTAATGTTGGGGAATTTGGCTATTAACATTTAACATTTTATATTCTGCTGAAATGATTTGGAAAAAGATTTGTTCATTTTGATGAATGTGATTCAAAGATCCGAGTCAGTAAAATGATCCGAACTTCCCATTACTAAATTGAACCAGGCCTCAATTACTTTAACTAGTAACACAATTAAATATTATATATATATGTATATATGTATATATATATATATATATAGTGTGTGTGTGTGTGTGTTTGCGTGCGTATTTATGTACACTATACTCTACCAATACAATATTTGTGAATATTGGCAATATTTTTTTATGAAAAACGTCTCTTATTCAGAAATACAGTCTATTTGAATATATTTTAAAATCGAATTTATTCCTGTGATGACAAAGCTGAATTTTCCGCATCATTACTCCAGTCTTCAGTGTCACATGATCCTTCAGAAATAGTTATAAAATGCTGATTTGATGCTCTCGAAATATTCTTTATTATTATCAATGTTGTACTGCAAAAGACCTGCATTTATTTCAAATACATTTTACTAGATACAATAGATACATGCATCCTTGCTGAATAAAAGTATCAATTTCTTTAAAAAACATCTTACTGACCCCAAACTTTTGAACAGTCATGTGCATCAAGCAATATGCATCATGACAATAATCGAACAGTTTTATTAAAATCATATTGTTGAAAAAAATTAAATATATATATATATATCATAAAATATTATCAGTACAGTACTACATAAAAAATGCTAATTTTAAATCCTAATCCTGACTAAAATTAGATAGTTAATTAATGATAGATAATTAATGGATACTTAATATGATATGGCAAAATATTGACTAACTATAAAAAATATTTTCATCCAAAGGCAAAAATGTTTTGTAATTACACATTTATCTTTTAAGCTAAATTGGTTTCTCTGCATTGCACATTTGTGCCCTGCACCCTCCACCCTGCTGGTCAATGCCACGGTCCACAGTCTGCTCTGCTTGGTTATATCAGCGTGACAGAAGGGGGACACATGGCCGAACATCAGTGCCAGCACTAGTCAGTGTTTGAGCGTGTTCAACACTGCTTCAGAGAGTTGGGGTTTCAAATCTGAAATGATGTTTAAATTGGATTTGAGGGGAATATTTGGTTTCCATTACAAAAGAACAGAACTGGACTGGTAGCAGAGAGTGTTTATTTGACATCAGCATGCACTAAACTGGCATTAAAGATAAAGAAGACACTAGTCGGTGGAGGCAGGGATTTGGGAAAATCCATCTATCTGTTTGCCGAGTATTTTGCAGACTCATGCCACTAACTCATTCAGTTTGCACTGGATTAAGTTTAATTGGTTTTCTAAATATAATCAAACATTAAAGGGGGGAGGGGTGACCATATGTTTGGATTATTGAAATCCAAATCTTTCATTCCCTCTACAAAAAGCCCTTTTGGATAGAAAATGAGAGCGCTGGAGAGGGCGTAAATTGACCTTTAGTTGTTTGTGGCATGCGGGAGAGTGATTTGGAGTATTCATTTGATGAGATGCATAAGTCTGGAGGAATTGCTATTCAGTGTTTGTTGCTAGGGTGACTGACAGTCAGTGTGTGTTTGTGTGGTAGCAGGGGAGAGCGTAGGTCTGTTTGCATGTGCATGTGTTTATCGGCAACATGTTCTACATATTAATGAGACTCGTCTGTGTGTGTGTTTGTGTGTTCTTTTGTTTTAGGGATTCCTGTGTGTGTGTGTGTGTGTGTTTGCTGAAGCCATGGAGCATGGCGAGCTTCTTGACACAAACAGACATATGCTCCACAATGCATTTCACTGGAAGAGCACAGAGCTGTATCTTAGCAGTATCTTAACACACACACATACACACACGCACACACACTAGACCAGCCTGGCTCTTGTTTGATGTGATTCTGCTCACGATATATGGCTGGGCACTCTCATCTCTCCTGGGGAGGGCATAGTTGCTTTTGGCCTGTCATACTTTGTCTTCCCCTTGTATTTCCCCTGGTGGATAGGAAATGACCATTGCAGAGGGAAAAACAACATCAGTGTTGGTTGTTGACAGCCTGCTCAGCCTCAAACTCTCTGGGACTAAAACCAGACGGGCAGTCAGACAAAAAACCACTGCATTTTTTAGACTTCACTGGCCTGGCCCTCACATAAAGCTGTGAAACATGATAGCACTGAAGCATTGGCAAATATTCCAGTATGTAATGCACTGATTTATATATTAAAGGAAATGTTCCATCATCGTTTAGTCACCCTCATGTCATTCCAGAACCTGTGTGACTTGTTCTTATGTGGAACACAAAAGAAGATAATTGGCAAAATGATTAAGCTGCTCTTTTCCATGTAATGGCCGTGAATGGGGACTGGGTCTGTTAGGCTCCAAAAATGATAAAAAAAGCTCTATAAAAGTGATTAGTGCGACTCATGCGCTACTTTCCATGTACTGATACAATACTCCATTCAATGTAATAATATTTTAACTGTTGTTTTAAAACATTTTGCACTGGTATTTTTGTGTATGTCAATCACTTGGCAAAAGCCAAACAATAACACGCTTTGAGAGTCCACACATTCACTGCATGATAAAGCCTATTAGAATAATGAAAATAGTTCCAAACCAAGCCCGAACAAAAGCATTGCACGCCTCCAAGCAACACATAGCATTTCATTACTGAATTAACCCATTCATAAAGACATCACTTGCTTGGTCTCTGAATGAATCAACCGTTTCAAAGCTTAACAAATTGTTTGAATAAAATGATTTACTCATTAAGACGGTTGTATATTCATATTTAAAAGTATAATTTTTTTTCACAATTTTATTTTTAAGTCTGTAGTGTCTTATTAGTCTATTTGGATTGGACTGAATTGAAATCAATTAATGGGTGACAAATATTAATGTAAAAGTTCATGTCTGTCTCAGCTGTGAACAGAAAAACACAGAAATTGAAAATCTTCTGGAGTCAGATGTTCACGACAGGCCTAAAGCAGTCATTGTACTAGCACAAAACACATTCAGCAAAACATCATCTAATTATCAACACACAAAAAAAAATCACGATTTTGTACCTACAACAGTGGTCACCATTTACTTTCATTGAATGGAAAAGAGCAGCTTGGACATTAAGCCAAATAACTTCTTTTGTGTTCCTCAGAAGAATGTAATTTCAGTTTTGAATGACTTGAGGGGTGAGTAAATGAGGACAGAATTTTTATTTTTGAGGAAAATTTCTTTAAAGAAGGCTGTACACTTCACCTAAAGGCATTAAGGAAAAAATGACAATTAAGAAATAACAGGTGTTCATTTTGTTCAGAACACATTCAAAGCAAGTTCTATTACTCAAAAATTAATTTACTCTTTCTTTCTTTCATGAATTACATTGCCATAAAACTAGAGATTAGAACTATCTATTGTGCCACTTCTAAAATGCGGGTGTGTTTGGGTGCGATTTGATTGTGCGGGTGCATAGAGAGCAGCCCTGGTGTAATGCCGCCTCATTTGGGAGTTGGTGGGGGAGCTCGTGTGAAGCGTTTGTCTGGAGGAGATTAGCGCCGGCTCTTCCCTAAAGGCACTGATTGTTTTTCTTCCACAGAGCCTCCCTGCCTGGCTGAGCTAGAGAGAATCCAAGTGCAAGAAGGAGCCAAGAAGAAACCGGGTAAGAATGAACGTTCCGCCGAGACTCGCTGTATCTCAGGAAGAGCAAATTAAGGTGTGAAGGAAAGCAACAAAGAGAGAACCAGAGAAAGAGGTTATATAGAATGTATACAACTGGAAGAAAAAAGAACGGAAGAGAAAAGAAAAAAGCGAGGCAGAGGGGAAGGTGTAAACTCTGAAAGACAAAGAGGACGGCTCTGGCAGTACTGACTGTAGAGGAGTTTCATTTAACAGATGACAAGCACAAGGCTGGGATTAGCCCCTAATCAGGTGTGCGGATTAGATCGGAGCTCATGGCTGCGGGCAGTGCTGCATGTTTGGCTGCAGAGCTTTCGGGACTCTCCAAGGACATGCTGCAGATGCTACAGCCAATCACAGGCAGCCAAAATGCAAACGTCCCCCGATGCCTGAGAACAAACAGCTATGTATACTATACAACAAAGTGTTTCAACATTCAACATCTGCAAAAATGATCAAGTTTAACTCATTCATCATCATTACATTCATTATTAAATCACAAAATGGACTTTAACTCAAAAAAAGATTATATCTTTTTACTAGTGTGTGCAGGACACTATAATTAAGTACATTGTGATGCAAGACATTGCTAAATATTCCAGAGGTTCGTGGTGCATAATCACTTTCATCAGCCTCGTTTAAATTATGTTGTCATAAATATAAAACACAATCACATAAAAAGAGGACAGTCGTGCAGAATTATGGGCAAGTGTCAAATGAAAACCTTAACCTAGAAAGCTCGACCTCTGTTTAACCCTCTACTAATGCATTATTACATCACAAAGAAAAATAAAATTAATGTTACTAAAACAAAAATCACTCAAATACAAAAAAAAATAATACAATAATCTATATATTCTGAAGTACATGGACATGACTTTCACTAGCCATATTTAATTTATGTTCTCATAAATAAATAACACAAAGACGTAAACTAGGACAGCCAGGATGAATTATGGGTAAGGGTCAATGGACTCACCTTTGCTGGTTGGGATGTACATCACACTCAGAATGGTTAAAACTGGCTTTTACAGATTTGTCCCCTAGTACGCAGAGGGTTAAATCCTGCATTTGATTGCTAAATAGATCATGATGATTATGTGGACATATAGCTGTTTATTGCTCCATGCAGTTGTTTTTTATCATGCATCGTGATTCGAGGCGCTGCAGACAGAAACTCAGCCCTCAACCCTCGCCAAGGTTACATTTTATGCATTACAATGAGCCGTGTCACTTGAGTCTGTCACATGATTTACAGCAATATGCAAACTAGTTTGCAATGTCACCCGTGATGCAATACTTATTTTATACTCAATTCATGTAGGATATGAAAATGAATGTTAAACACGACCGTGGCATCTCAAAACATGGGTGTCTGTGTGTTTCTCTCCCTTTTTGTCATTTCAGATACATACATTCCCAGCTGTGATGAGGACGGCTTTTACAGGAGACTGCAGTGTGACAAGAGCAGAGGGGAGTGCTGGTGTGTGGACCAGCATGGAGGAGAGTTAATGGGCTCCAGAATCCATGGCAACCCTGACTGTGGTGAGCACGAGCACAACACACACACACACACACACACACACACACACAGACACACAGAGGACAATGCTCCTTCTGTAGCTACAGGGCTTAGGGCTTAGATCCACAAAATCATCAGTCACCCATCTGACAGAAAACCAAGTGCTACATTCATTAGGCCAGGTTCATTTCCATTCCAAAAGAGCAGTTGTCTTGCCGAAATAAAGGTCCGTAAGATTAATTACTACTGGCTGTCACGGACCTGCAGGTGATAAGAACAAATCCCCTGACTGGACATAAAATAGCGATTAAAAAGGCCAGCGTCAAAATTACACCTCCTGTTTGTTTATTGTCCTCACCTCACGCCAAGCGTGTATTGTTTAGCCTTTGTCGCGCATAAATCGCTCAGTTTGCCTCGCAATATGATAAACACATTTTTAAAATCACGTTTCCCTTTTCCAGACGAGGTGGTCACGTACTCGGGCGATTTTGGCAGCGGGCTCGGATGGGAAGATGAGGAGGAGAAGGAGGCGGAGGAGAACGGCGAGGAGGCTGAGGAGGAGGAAGGGGAGGTGGGGGAGGTTGATGACGGTGGATACATTTGGTAGAACGAAACGCGATTCTCGCCTTGTTCGACATAGCTTTCTGTGGCCCATTTCTACAGAGGCAGCTCTATCTTCTGACATTAAATGGTGGACACTGGAGGGTCAGTCATCTTTATACTGCACTCCAAACGGCATTGACTTGGGGAGGGAGGGGGGAGGGGTGGCTTGGTTAGTGTTAGCTGTAGTGAGATCACGGTATTGGGAACGAGTTTTCAATTACTGGGCTTATGAATACTTGTGAAACATCATATTTTTGTTGTAAGTGCAAGAGTTTTCTCCTGAATCAGTCTCTAGCATCTGCAAACACGAGCTCAGAATTAGGCGCTTGATAGGTGTGATGTGATGCGTTCTTATGCAAGTCTAATAAATACATACTTCATCACTATACATTCGGAAACGATACCCGTTAAGTCTAAAGCGTCCAAGGTACGACTTTTTAAAGTATGTATATAAAGATAGACAGGCTTCAGGGTCTAACCTGCTTCATTAGATCTTCTGCCGACCATCAGCATCTGCTTTCCTTGAACACTGAGATTGCTGCTAATGTTTTTGCTGTTAGAGTCTATGTAAATTGTTTCAGATATGTCCTCCAAATGGTTTAGCGCATCTAAACATATAAAGACAAAGAGACGAAAACACCAAAAAACTCAAGCGTAAGTTAGCTTAGCTCAAAAAGCTAAGACTGATACTCTCTTATGGCTCAAACAGTCTCTGCATCATGCTTATGCTACCTTAAAGAAGAGAAATAGTCGTAAATATATTTGAAGAGCTATTTCTCCACGCTCACAAACTAAAACCGATTTTAGGCTTCCTGCCAGAAATACACAATGCACTTCTACAAGACGATCTTTGTCCCAAAGGCACTTTTTTTCTCCCTGTCTTTTGTGTCATAATCCACCGAAACCAGAGATGGCAAAGCATTATATTTTCATATAAATGACATCTCAATGCAGTAGCTTTCTCCCTCACCCGACGTCAAATCATTGTTTTCTTTCAAATGGACAGTAATAAATCCTGAGATATGCGCGTTCTGGTTTCATATGTCTGTCGTAATAGAATTTGCTTATACTCCACTAGGTCAGGCTGTATACAGTACTTCTGATGCAACACGGCTATTATAACAAGGCAGTGTATGGATGTACAAGAGAGGCAGGAATGAGCTTTCGAAAATGCAATCTGACATATTCTCTCTCATGCACCCAAAGGGACCAATCTGTCTTTGCAGATGTCTTCTAATCAGATCTTCCCATCATTTGCAGTGAAGGATGTGTTGGCTGTAATGTTCCTAGGTGTAAATCTGCTGCTGCAGGGATTTATAATCAAGGTCTGAATCTTATAATATACAAGTGTTGCGGTATTAAATACCTAAAGCATCAGTTTTTAGGGTTAACATGCTGTGGAATCAAAGCAGCTAGCTGGAATTGCAAAATACCTATGAATTACAGACTGGATAAGGTATGATAATTCACCCAGACGTGATCTCTGAGCTCCACATAGCACACAGAAAATGCATTTGATATGGTAACATTCCCGACGTAAACACATTCATCAATGTACCGCGGCGTCTACAGAAGAATATAAATCCTCCAAATGTCATTGAGACGAATCCTGGCGATATTTAAATTACTTGTGGATTATCATAGGCAATACCACCTCGCTGGTGTGATGGAGTGGAAAGACGACCAGCTCATTTAAAGTCAATAGTGAATGTCCTGATGTCTTACTAAGCAGTGTACAGGAGTCTGCTAACAGTGATGTTATACCACTTGGACTAGTGTATGATTGTATTGTACTGTACATGCCATTATTATTGTAAATACTTGGATTTTACTGATTAGAAAACATTTACGCTGAGTTGCAGTATATTTGCGTTTAGTTGCATGTTTCTTTGTCCAAGTGTGTCATCTTTCTTGCCTGAATATGATTAAAGGCACTGGGCCCGAAGTGCTGTTCCTTTGTTCTCCTAATTACTCCCAAGACTCTGCGACATGCTAATTTTCATGTGATACCGGAGCCATGAGAAAACAAATCTTTTCAACCCACTTTTAAAGTTTTTTTTTTTTTTCGACAAGTGTAATTTATAACTATACCAAAAATATCCAACAAAAGCTGGTTCTCGAGACATACGAGTCACCAGACGGGTCCAAAAATGGAATATCAACTTTAATAGAACACAGAATCAAACCCGACTAATGACTCTTAATAACTTCTATACTCTGTTTCATTAACGCTAACGCATTTTTCAGTGTTGAGACACATTTTATATAATAGTGATCCAGTGGAGCATCCTGCTTTGTATCAACCAAAAATTGTTAGAAAGCCCTGGTTTCTAACTATTTTACTAAAACAAAAAAAAATGTGCATGATGAAACTCTAATTCTAACTCTAATTTTTAAATGCTTATTAGTGATCTAGTTCAGCACGCTTCTTGGTATCAGCATAAAATGGTTGGAAACTAAACTCTACATGTTGCATGCATCTAAAAATAAATCTATTGTCGATTTTTGTGCAATCTTAAAGAAATCAAATTAAATTGTTTTATATTAAAAGGTCAAATTAGAACCGGAGAAATACACCCTTTTATTGTCAGTAAACAGGTGTCATATTATCACTTTTAAATTTTCAGCAACTTTACAACACACAAATGCCTGAGAATTTACTAGTGATTCTCAGGCATCTTGTACGTTTGCAAAAATCATAGTCTGATCAAAGCTTGCTTTGAATGCTCTGTAGTCTCCATATCTTTCTGACATCATCCTCTGCGCTGTCCAGGACCTTAAACACAGCAGCATCTCCAGTTTGATCAAAACGTCTCAGCAGAGGTTCCAGAATGGTCACTGGGATGCTGAAGTTCAGGTGGGGATATGTCACTTTTGCAGTGTAGTCTCTTGTGTTGCTGGACACGATACCTAATATTTCAATGTGAACAATAAAATAAAACATAAGAAAGAATCTGCCTGACAAAGCTTTATTTAGTCAAGACAATGTCATTGTCAGCAGATGAAGAGCTGGAATGCGCTAATTCTGAAAATGCTTAATTGGTCCTATGTTGCCCCCTTCTGGTTAGAGATGGCATAGTACATTTCATACTTAAACTGGATTTGTACTGAAAACAACTGGTTGATGTACTGATGTTTTCCATTCACTTTAAATAGTTAGGAATTAGATGTATGATATTAGTATTACCTAACAATTCCCCAGTGGAAGAACGAACCACAGCGCCACCACTTGCTCCGGACTGCACTGCACAAGTAGTCTGCAGCATCACAGGCTGTGACTGATGGGTGATGACTCTGGATAAGATCCCTGAGGTCAATGAGGGGCCACAGCGGCTCCCTAAAGCTCCATAACCCACGACAACTACATCCTCACCTAAATAAACACAGAACATGGAAATGTCAGGTGCTGCACCGGGACAAAGTACACAGTTATGTTGATAATGTTGTAGCTGTTATAAGTTACAAAAATTATATAAAAAAAAATCTATGTTAATAATGCTATAAACTGAATTGTATTAATACATTTGAATGTATTTTACTTATTATGAGGAAGACGACTTTAACTTCTACAGAGTCAACAAACAATACATTTAGATCTGTAAGTAATTTTAGTTCACTATGTATTGGTAAATCATAATTATAACATAAAAGGTCATAATTTGTCTCAGTTTTGACCATTTACTTTATACTTTTTTATGTCAATTTCAATGTTTTATCTTGTGTATGCCATGTGTATGTCACTTATAACTTAGTTTGTCATAATTATGATTATCAAAGCATGATTTTTTTCTTATGTGGTGGAAATGGGCTTCCATAGTTAGGGGCCCCACTAGGTGTTGAGTCCTTATTGTTTTTTTTTTCAGTTTACTTTATCATTCTTCCTCCCCAGTGGGAGTCAATGGCAGTCCTATGAACCGTAAGTAGGAACATTACACTTGTAGTGATGGTAATGAATAGTAATCTGAGCAATGAAACAATTCTGTGAGAGCTGCACAGAAATGACTAAAGAATTTTTATAATTTTTATTTTATACTTTGTTCAAAAGTTACAATGTCGTGAACTTAACGATGTTGACCTAAAATGGGTTCAGAGGCTGTATTTCTGCAAAACTTTAATCAATTGAAATGAAACTTGGTACAGTTCATTGAAACCATGACCTGAGGGTACATGCCAAATTTGGGAACAGTTCTACCAACATGTCACTAGAGCTGGAAAAAATAATTCTGAAAAACTTTTGAGCAGTTTATCAGTGATCTTTTTGTCTATGGATTCCTTGAGTCATGTCGAATCTGAGGATTTTGACAGGGTTGGACGAACCATTTTGAATTGTGTCATAAATTGTAATATTTTAAAATGATTTGATATATTTGACAAAAAATTAAGTAGGGCTCACCAACAGCATGTCCTGATGGTACCTGAGAAGTTCGAACACACCGCCACAGTTTTCCAGAGATATAAGGATTCTTGCAAAAATGCTTATAGCTTTTGAAACATTGTCCACATTTTGTTTTCTGTCTGTGTCCTTTTGTTCCTTGGCTTATGCAGATTCTGACGACTTGAAATTTTGCATCAATGTGCCTGTCCGCCATATTGAATGAAATTAAAGTTTTTTTCACTACTCCTTCAAAATATATTCAAATTTGGTCCTAATCAGATGATCTTTAGACCGAACCGCACAGAAATTACTGAATGGATTTTTTATATTTGCTACAATTCCTGAAAATCTCTCTGAAGTTGACCGTGTCTGTTTGTTTTCTTATGATAGTTAGCTTAGCATGCTAATTGTTAACCAGTTGCCATTCTTTCTCTGGCTCTTCAGCTATCAGGTTAACCATAAGCTACGTTAGCATTGAGTTCGTTTAACATGGTAATCTGGTAAACATGCTCTTTCTCACACTAAAAGCTCTCCTCAACAGCCCGGTGAATCAGTGTCAACTGAGTGGCACAATCTGTAATGCCACAAACCCAAAACCTTTTAGGACGTGGGTTCAAATCCTGTATGGCAGATGCCCAGACCGCAAGAGGTACTGTGGTCAGAGATGGTGCGAAAGTTGCTTCTGTTCCAGACATTATAGTCATTATAGTTCCAAGAATATAGTCTAGAATAATCTGAAATTGTTAAATATAACATTTTGAGTTCATCACTTGAACTACTGAACCTAGGCAGCTAAGTAAAAGCATGTAGTCTGAGTGGCGCACAGCAATAAGCAACAAGCATGTGATCTAAAGATTGTGGGTTTGATTCCTGCCTGGTACAGCTTTATAAAAGTGTGTGTAATGTTGAGTCACTTCGATTCCTTTATTATCTAGGTGTGCATTGTACTAATGTTTCTTCCTCTTGGATTAAGAAATGTTTTTCGTTCATTCTGTGTTCAATATCATCTTCTGTTCATTTTAAGTTCATTCTCACTTTTACTTCTGAACATAGCAGTTTTTTCATGTACATTCTATTTCTGCTCTTTTGGCTCAGAACTGCTGTTCCTGCCCATTCTGGGCTTGGCCCCGTATTGCTGCTTGCAGCTATGTTCGTGATTGTTGTTGCATGAAAAAGACAGGTTAAATATAAAATATACACTAATCAGGCATGACAGGTGAAGTGAATAACACTAATTATATTTTCATCACAGCACCTGTTAGTGGATGGGATATATTAGGCAGCAAGTTTACATTTTGTCCTCAAAGTTGATGTGTTAGAAGCAGGAGTTTGACAAGGGCCAAATTGTGATGGCTAGACGACCTGGGTCAGAACATCTCCAAAACTGCAGCTCTTGTGGGGTGTTCCCGGTCTGCAGTGGTCACTATCTATCAAAAGTGGTCCAAGGAACACTCAAAAATCTAAAAGCAAATAAACAAAACAATTCTGGCTAAATATAATTTAAAAAAAACAGGTTTGCAGCACATTACCTTGATGAAAGCATGTTGTAAACTGCGGTTTTTCTGAGTCTGCAAGGGATTCCTGAAGCTCCACTACAGCGATATCATAGGGAGATGATGGTGCCGAAGAATACAGCACCTTACCACTTACTGCATGAAATCTGTGGTGGAAAGTGTACGTTACTATAAATTGCATGGTGAGGGCAAATATAACAATACTATTCACATGGAACTTGTTTAAAAAAGATCAACAAACAAAATGTCACTTATTTAGGCCTCATAATAATGAATATGCATGAATTCCAAGGCCATTACCTTCCTCCATAGTTGACTCTGACTGTAAGAACGGACTTATCATTCACGACATGTCTGCAGGTCAGAACCAGATTCTGGTTTAGCAGCACACCAGAACCCCACAGCAGGCCGGTCTCAATCAATGCCACTCCAGGGTAAAATTCAGAACCTGACTGTCGGGTTGCAGTTAACGGAGCTCGAATAGAGCCAGTTATTAACTGTGATGACTTTTCTATCAGCGACTCCTGCATGGCACCAGCCTGTATCAAGTTTTTCAGAATGAGGTGAACAGAGCAAACAAGTGTCAGTCCAATCCATTCATCGGATTTCCAGCACAGTGGTGAAACGATCAAACCCATGAGGTAAGATCTGCCTCCTTTGCTAATAAACACGCCGCCTCCTTCAGTGCCAGGCAAGCAGCGGGCATCGGTCAGGATCAGTGCATTCTCATCTCCTGCCAGATTACTAATGATACCTTTACTAATTGAGTTCATAAAGAGGTCTGGACAGAGACCACCAAATGGAGACCCACATGCGATAACATTACATCCCTTTTTAAGAGTGCCACTCTTCACCCATGGAATAGTTTCTTTACAGGTACATGTGGACGAAGTGGGCACTTTTAAGAGTGCAAACCATGTTAAAAACCTGGAGTCTTCCAGGACTTCTGTATCCAAACTACCACTATAAAAGCCCCAATTTTCGGCCCCCTTGAAGATTTTATGAAATGCATCTTGAAACTCCACGCAATTGATCATCATTAACAATTGAGCTTCTTGACGGATCGTATTGCGTCTCTCCATTACACACGATTGGTTGGCGCAAAAGTCAATGTAATCTACATACACTTTTGTCTCTTTACTGAAACTTTCAGAATGCAATATGTTCGAGGACTGTCTATCATTTATAAAGCGTGAAAACATAATGCCACTACAGACTACGAATCCAGACTGGTGATTTAGAAATACTCCACTGCAGCTCGTTGCTTTATTCTGAGATCCAGATGTGAGGTTGAGGGACGTCTCGGATACTGTGACAACACAGCATGCCTCTTCCGCAGTCTTCATTTTCAAACGCTATATATTTCAAAACAGTATTAAACTGGCACAATATAAAATGTCAGAGTTTATATGCTAATAGTAGACGAGTTTTTGCGTTTCAAATGAGCTCAAGACACAATTAAATGTCAACCGCGATACTGAGTTAGATTATTTAAAAAAAAACGTACTAGCAACTGGTTAGGGTTGCAATGTTAAAGTCTAGGGGGTGGGCTGATAATGTAATAATGGTTATGTTAACTTATCGCCGACTTGACATCGTTGCATGAGTTCTCCATCTGCAGCACTTCCTGGTATGCGTTCATTGGCGTGATCACGTGGTAAATAGCGTGTACTCCACGTGGTTCATCCACGTCCAACTCTTTCGAACAGTTCGTTTAATAGAACCGGTTCAGTTGTTCATTTACAACGTCGCGTCAAGCCATTCGTGAATGAATCGTTCAGTCCGACTTGTGAACCGGTTTAACGGATTCATTGGAAATATCCAACTCAAAAGACGAATTCGTTGATGAAT
Source organism: Gobiocypris rarus (assembly GCA_023029165.1). Lineage (NCBI taxonomy): Eukaryota > Metazoa > Chordata > Actinopteri > Cypriniformes > Gobionidae > Gobiocypris > Gobiocypris rarus. The sequence goes on along the minus strand of CM040927.1, from coordinate 21,678,517 downwards.
CGGACGTCGTTGTTGAGTTTACATTATGGACAATGTTCTTGCGCATTTGTATGTTCAGTTCACCTATCCCACGCAACAAAGGTATAGATTCAGTATTAACAAACAGCTTTTTATTTGACTCTACTATAATGTCACAAATGTTTTATTCTCTAACATTTTTATTCAAATTGTTTTGGAAAATTCAAAATATTGTATTTGTGTTGCGTACTTCATTGCATAAAAAAATGCTACAAGCTGCTACAAGTGGCACATACACAATTAGCCATTTCAAAAGATAAGCAGCGTCGAAAATCCCAATCCTTCCACATAAGCCTATTTACAAATTAGGGGTAAAAGTGACCTCCTAATATTACAGATTTTTCTATTGCACGGTCCAAATTAACTAAAAAAAAGCCTATGTACTTTCATGCCATAACTGCAAATAATTCACAGCTGACAGTCAAAAAGTACTCATTATACAATTAGTCAGGTGGTTTAGTGTTGAAACAGGCTAATGTAGAAACATCACTGAAAAGGAAGAGTAATACATCAGCATATATCAAAAACCTACATACAAATAAAACATTTGTAGTTTTAAATATTAGGTATAAATATGTCATTGTAAATCTCAGGCAAATTTGATCCGCAAGCATGAATACATTGGCAGTCCACACCTTCAATAGTATTTCCTTTGCACATGAGGGAAATACAGCACTATAAAACCACCAGCATTAAGGCACTGAGGTAATGTAACATGAAAACAAAAACACTGATTCTGTATCATCTAATGATTGTGACATCAGAATTTCACAGCACAAGTGATATTCACCTGATTAGAAGACCTTGATTCAAATGTACAAAGGTATGTTTAACTTTTGGCAGGTTTTGTTACAGGATGCCATCTCTTAAAATAACCCAGCTCGGTCAACTGTTATTAAAGGATGCTGTATTTCTAACCCTTTTAGAAAAGTAAACAGCATAAATTACGTCTAATAGGTAAAAGTGTAATTGCTACTGTAGATTATTAAATAAATGCATATCTCATATACTGATATATCACCACACTGAATTTCATAGGATCAGATATTATATATTATAACACCCCTGGTTACTATAGTTTCATTATATTGTTCATAGTTTCATTTCATAAGATAAATAATCAAACAATAAATAAGGATACATGAGTTATGAATTAATAACCACATTAAATAAGTCAATCAATATACTGAGATAGCCATCGAAAACCTTCACCATATCCTTGTCTCTTCAACACGCTGCACATAAAGACTTCCATTGGCCTCAGGTTGAGTTCTTTCAGTGATGCATTCCCCTGTGTGGAGGCATAGACAAAATAAGACCTCCAGAAAACATTTTATTAAATATTACATACTAAACTGTACAACACAAAATGTTTTTAAAGTATTCTCTCATTGACCTACCTTTCCAGTGGTGTGTCCATAAAGACCAAACATCCCCCTTAGCCCGTCCTCACTAATTGCTTCTGGCCGGTCAATTTTATTCCCCAAAATAAGGATTGGCACATTGGATATGGTTTCATCAGTTAAGAGGGCCTAAGATGTAAAGAGCAATCATTATTATTCAAATATATGGCTGTTTTGATTGGTGGAATTGGGAATAAATTTACATTAGTGCATTGAAGTCAGTGCTGTGACATTCCTCTGAATGTGTGGAGAAACTTTCATATGTAACTATGGCCCTGTTTATAACTGGTATTACGATGCGTTTTGGTCGATCAGATCACAAATGGACGACGCTAAATAGAGGTGTAAACAGGGTCAAAAAAGTTGAGCTTGTTCACTTTTGATCACTTCCAAAACTAGCCGAAAACGCTTTTGACCGGATTGCTTCCGTAGTGTAAACGCTCATGTTGTCCAATGTGCTCGAACAGCCACAAAAGACTGCATACTCTCCGCCTGCTGACCTAATGCATAAACATTATGGGAAGGGCGCTAGCCAGACAGACGGGATTTAAAGGCCCAAAGAACCAAACTTGGTTTGAAAAATGTACCAAGCACAATGTTCTCTCACCATTCCTGAAATTTAACTCGTTCCGCGTTCACCGCGGTCTTGGGTCAGAGCAGAATCGAAAGCTGCTGCTCTGTATGTTTTTCCACCGTCTCCTTTGGCGATCATATGTAAATTGCGTGAGCTTATTTAGTCCATTAGATTGAAAGATTGGAAAAAGCCCATACATTTACCTGCCCATAGACCCTCCCCTTGAAGAAATCAGGACAGAAGTGGTTGAAAGTGGACAGAAGAGATGGATTAAAACACCAGGTTTAAACAGGAATGTGCCTCCCTCGTCTACTTGTGATCCGATCGACCAAAACGTATTTTAATAGCAGGTGTAAGCAGGGCCTATCTTGTCTTAACAAAACCCTTGATTATATAAAAAAGGAAAAGTAGACTTACATCTAACTCAATTTTGGCTTCTTGTAGTCGTTCATGGTCAGCACAGTCAACAAGATACACTATCCCATTTATTGCTGGAAGATAATTCTTCCAAACTCTTCTTGCTGAGAATAGAAAATAGACAAGATCCAATTGCATTATGTCTGGTTGTTCAAAAATTTCTATTTTGTTTATAAATCTACTTTTGTTTAATTATAGCATAATTTAAACTCGAGTTTTATTAATAATTTATCATTCAATTCTCTATTTACCTTGAGCATGACCACCCAGGTCAAATGTTGTGAAAGTCATCCCAGCAATAGTCAGTTCCTCAGATGCTAGCAGATTGGACAAGATACAGTACATTGTGCACAATGTTTGCTCCGACAAATTTAGAATTCAAGAAAAAGAAATCCTGTTTTTTTGCACTTTCCTTTCTAAATGTAGCTATGCACTTCATATTAAAACAGGTTAAATATGTCACACTTTACTTACTAGGGTGAAGCGTAGGAACATGCTGCCCAAGTCGATCATCTTTAAGCATGTGCAATAATGTCGTTTTTCCTGCATTGTCTAATCCAAGAAAAACTAATTTCCCAGACTTTTTATAGAGTCCTAAAAGCAAATATGAGTATGAAAACACACAGAACAATCCTGATTTGTGCATCGTTGATATTATTTCAATATCTGGCTGATACTTTACCTAATAATTGTAACACACTGCTGAATCCTCTGTACAGCCAATCAAATATAAAAGACATTTTCGTTGCCTGCTCCCTGAAATGAAATAGCAACAGAATGAGAGATTTGTTTAGACTTTTCAACGGGCTCTGCTAACTCCAAAATAAGCTCTTTACCTAAATCTACTGTAAGCATGTGAAAAACAGCCGGAACTACGTTACTAAATTACCCAAGATAACGTTTTGCCTTCAAGAGTGCATACAAGAAAAGAGAGAGACAAACCCCCTTATAGCTATAAACCAATATCCCGCAAACAACATGAGCAAGAAACTATTTCTAGTAGTGAGACCTTGTCACTTGACGCCATGGATATAGCACACAGACATAGCTGTCACTCAAATGACAGCAACTCGCTAAACTCCAAGTGCATTTCTATTTATTAATACGCTGTTAATTTAGCTGAATATATATGTACCAAATAGTATTGTTCTCTAACTGTAACGTTACCCATCGCAGTATGTTTAGTGCGCGTTTTCTAGAAACGCGTCAATACAGTGCAGGCGCTTTTGAAAACACACCGAAAACAACAGGCAGAATGGTTGATGCCGGTTGAATGAGCAAAACAGAGTATTTTGAATATAAATGCTCAGGGCGACATTATAAATAAAACCTTAAAACCTGGCATTTGGTGTTGAATTTTGTGGCTGTTAAACATCCAGTCACAAATATTTTAACAGTTGCGTCGTTTGCAATGTTGCGTCATTTGTAAACATAGAACATAATGCCTTCTAATCGTGTCAATACCTGGAAGGACCCGCTTGTGTAGTAGACCAGTCAGCCCGGTCTGCGTTCTTCTGCTACTAAACACCAGCCCGAATTTGACGTTTAACCGGAACTGCGTAGCTGCATAGGGTGGTCTCGGATCGATTGTAGGTTAATGCGTTGTCATCTGCTTGCTAAATGTTGACTGACCTGCAGTGGGATCTGACAGGAGCTAAGATTTACATTTAAAAGTTTGGGGTTGGTAAGATTCTGTCCAGTGTTTTTTTTTTTTTTCAAGTATATGCTAAGATTTACTAAAATACATTAAAAAGTAATATTGTAAAATATTATCACAACTTTAAATAAAAATGTGCAATGAAAGTGAATGATAACGGTGGCTGTCAGTCCCTATCCTGACTAACATGTTGTTGCACAGAAGAAGAAAAGAAGTCATATGGATTGGGAACAACATGGGTGAACTATCCCTTTAAAAGTGATGTTTTGGATGCAGCATTATGGATCCTTATACATCAGCTCACTCCAATTTGTGACATTTGTTTATATTTAAATATCACAATTATTATTGTTAAAATTGAATTCATGTACAGGCAATCTAATACAGAACAAAATATATTAACAAAGAAGCAGCAGTGTCGTATGAGAAAGTTTATTAAGCATTTGTTCAACATCATACAGTACCTGAGTTTGACCAGACTGTTTAGTATCTTTAAACTGTTTAATATCTCTAACTTTAGCATCTGTTACACAGAATATCTAACCATTATCAAAATCAACATAACTTAGCAAGACATTGGTTAGCTTCTCTAGCTGTTAATTTGAGATTCAGTCTCCAGATTAGGTGTTAAGTGCCCATGTTTTCATACAATATCCATTATTCTAAACCGAAACTGACATACAAACTCTAAACATGATCAGACTGGTCCATTAACAGTATTATGTTCTTCAGTTCTTCGCATAGTAGAACCACTTGTCAACTGAAAAAGAAATTGAAACAATGTGATTAATGGCACGTCTTAAAAGAAAAACTGTTAATCAGTTGTAAACTCAAATTGAATGGATACACAACAGAAACAAATATATAATAATATAAAACCAAAATGACAACAAACTCAAACCTGAGCTTGGAACTGGACTGGCATCTCCACATGGGCATGACTGGAAATTAAAAAAATTAGTTTCATTTACATTAATAAAGTGTTATTTGACATAAGGCACCACTATAAAAGTAATACATATGTTTATACAATCTATTAAATAGTAAATAAAGTCTTGTGAATTCAAATAAAGAATAAAATTAACATACTCCATTAACAACTTCTTTGGCTTCATCTGCCGAACAGCAGAATGGACTGTCTCCCTCAGAGACACAAGTGTTCTTGCTGCACAATGAAAGAGAAAAAGATCATTCATATTATATTTATGTATTTCAGTTGTCTACACCTTTATAAGTTATCTGTTGTGTTTGTGAAAGCGCAAACAGTCAGAGCTGAAATAAAATACTATGCAAATGAGCAAACAAATGCAGATCTGCATAAGAAAGATTCCCTCACCAGTTTAGTTCTCCAGCATTGGTTTGTTGTGCGATAAGTGCCTTCCAGAAGCCATGGGTAGCTTTGATTGTCTCAATGGCAAAGTCCTGGAATAAATGTAGCATATTTATAGCGGTGTAAAGGTGTATGACCAATCACAAATTTAAGCTTTTGTACAACACTTTTTCTAACAACATACCCTGTCTTTGAACTCTCCATTGAATGCAAACTTGTTTTCAGGTTTCCCATCAGGTACCTTGTACCTCCTGAACCAGTCAACTGTGGACTCAAGGTAGCCTGGCTTGAGTCGCCTAACGTCACTAATGTCTGTTTCAGAGGAATAAAAGCAATTATATATTTGTCTCTCTCTTTTAGGTAAACAGGAAAGCAACAAGTGTTATTTACTGTTAAAGTCCTTTGCCTCTGGGTCATCAACGTTGATTGCAATGACTTTCCAGTCAGTTTCACCTTCATCAATCATTGCTAAGACACCCAGGACTTTCACTTTGATAACATCTCCGCAACTGCACACCTGCAAAGATAAAGCATTGTGGGGTTTGTTCATCTAATCCAACTTCAACTGCACATATGACAGTTTATTATAAATTTGGCTTCATTTCATTCAACACTTCAAATTGAGACAATACACCAATATCCATACCTTATTACCAATTTCACAGACATCGATGGGGTCATTGTCACCACAACACCCTGTGTCATTGTCTTTGTGCCCGGGGTCTTCCCAAGTCTGTCAAAAAATAAAAAAAGTTTTTAAAAAAGTGTTTTGTTTTGTTTTTGTTTTTTTATAAATAAATAAATACTTTAATTCAGCAAGGATGCATAAAATCAATACTTAATAATGTTTAAAAAGATATCTGTCAAATAAATGCAGTTCTTTTGAACTTTCTATTTATCAAAGAACCCTGAAAAAATGCATCACGGTTTCCACGAAAATATTAAGCAGCACAACTGTTTTCAACATTGATAAGAATAATAATAATAATAAATGTTTTTTTGAGCTCCAAATCAGCATATTAGAATGATTTCTGAATGATCATGTGGCTGCTGAAAATTCTGCTTTATAAATAACATTTTAAAATGTATTACAATTAAATTGTCTGTTCTATTCTATGTATTTAATGTATGATCAGTGCTGATTCAAAAGCCTTACTTGAGGGATTGCTCCATAATTCCAAATATAGCCTTTGTGTGGGAAAACATTGGCCACATAGCGCAAATTGCCCTTCTTCACATCTTGCTTAATGGGGTTCAGAGGGTCTTTTGTAGCAATCTGAAAAGTAAAGCATAATGTTAACTTGCAAAATATTAAAGAGGGGCAGGGGGTCTAATGCTATTTCATGCATTCTGACTTATTTACACTGTTGAAGAGTTGGATTCTCATGCTAAACATGGCCAAAAGAAAAAACGAGTGATGTATGACAGAGTATTTCTGTGCCAAATACACTCCTTCAGGATTCAAACAAGTTTCGGAGAGTTTTTTCAGAGTATACCCCTTTATGAAGTCATAAATCCCTGATATGTGCATGCGCACATCACCCAGAACTAGAGCAAGAGCATCAACAATGAGCTTTGTTCAGGTTACGGGGGCCGTCGGCAGCGCTGTCCTTTTATTTTTAGACCATGAGATCAACAATATCACTATAGAAGTGTGTTTCTGGTTGTGAGGGAAAGATAACCATTAGTAGCTTCCAGAATAACCCAGTGTTAAGGTAAGAGTGGATGCAGTTTGTTCTGCAAGTGTGTTTGTTTGTTTCCGGTCATGAGTCGAAAGTGCAGGTTTTAAGTGAAACTGCATCAAATGTCTGTGTTCTGTTGGCAATTGGCGCACGTAATTGCATATAATTTCAAGGTATAGTGAATTGAAAGTTATCCAGGGAGTGTGTGCACGCTAGAGATTCTTTAGCTCCACCTACTGCACGCCTCACGAGTTTGGCTGTTTTCGGAAATCTGTCTTTTATAAATATGATTAAATTAAAGACTTTTCGGATATGTGAAGGATGCAATACTACACTATAGAAACTCAACGTTAACATGAGATTGGCAGAAACTGTGTGTGTTATGCCACCTTTAATGCAGACACCAGCTGGTTGATGATTTTATTTGAATATCAAGACACAGTACACCACAAATGTAGATTAAAAGTGTTTTTTTTTCAACACCAATTAATCCTTGTAAATGTATTGTATCCATTAATGTTTAAGGTGTGTAAATATATGGCCTGTTAAAAAGTCCTCTATTCTATTGTTTTATTGTGTTATATTGTAGTTTTGTACTGTTACTGTTGCCCATACCTCCATTTTTGCATTTGTCCATCTTGGTACTTCAACAACCATGTGGAAAACGTTCTACAGAGAAAAGGAAAAGAAAATCTTAAGCAAGCAAAAAATCATATTAACATTCAAATTGCTCAAAAGAATGCAAAAATGTAAAGCTATGAGAATGATTAATCATAAAGATTGACACATAACATATCAGAGCAGTCCAAAGTATTGAACGATTTAAGATGACACTGTTGAAAGGGTAAAGATCATTCCTCTTGTAGACTAAGTCCCTTCACCCGATAAAGAGCTGATATACACTGCGCTGTGCTGGATTGTGAAATGAGCTGGATTGTGCTGGATTCAATGCCAAAGGGCTCCCACAAGGGAGGGGGTCTCAACACTGTGACCCTGACAAGAGAAACTAGGAACATTCAAATTCTGTACCTGAGCTTTATCTGCACACATGGGTATGTCATGGAAAGGTGAAATATACTTTCCATCTGAGTTCTCTGTAAAAAAAAAAAGAAAGAAAGTTCAATAAGATTTCTGTACAAATAAATATTTCAAAAGCAGTTGTGTGCTTTACATCTGAACACTTAAATCTTTTTGAGCAACAGTTTTCCATATTAGGGCACACATAAGAAGAATAAAACTCGTGAACTGTATATTACCTAATCCGCCACCATGTCCATCATGAATAACATGTAATGAGTTTACTGACTTTAAAGCCTTTGTTCTTAAAGGGAAATTTTACCCCTTCCAAATATGCATAATTTACTTGAGTAGAATGTCCAAACTGCTCTTTTCCATTCATACAATAGTGAACACAGCTGTCAAGCAAGAATTTCATGGCAACATTTTTAGTAATTAGTAAACAAATACACAGAAATAGATTAATTCTAAACAGATTATATGCACTGTTATTGCAGTACCCTTTGAGCACTGTAACCATTAAAAATGAATATGCCTGTGTGATAATTTAGGAAAATATTTCTACAAAAGTGTATACCAGACTTTAGTAAAAAATATGTTCAGGTCAGGCCCAGGCATTCAAATTGTATTAAATTCAATTTTTTTATGCATTTTTATAGCAATACATTTTATAGCAAGACTCTTTCATTAAAGAGCCTGAAACAGTTATAAATAACAAACCACTACTCATGTTCATTGTATGAAAGGAAGAAGCTCAGATATTCTGCACAACTTTTCACTGGGTGTTCCACAGAAGAAGGCTCAGTCATATGGAATCGAAATATAATTTAGTAAGATCAATGTGTTGATGATTTTAATGATAATGTAGATATATTGTGTCAGTCATGTTGCACTGAAGAGAGATGTGATGTCATGCTGTGGCTAATGGTGAGATATCAAATGCACAGGTGCCAACTAAAATAAACAAAGCACACCCATTTTTTAGAGGTCTCATTCAGTATATCTGGTTAATCTATATACTTCATATTTTACTTATCTGAGGTCATTTTAAACAGCAAACAAAATAACAGAAGCAAAAATTCTCTTCTCTGATAATATGATGCAATGAGCGACCCTGGATTTACCCGTCCTTCATTTACACATTTTAAATGGACTAAAGAGCAATACAAAAATACACTGTAATGTGTGTTAACAATACTAAGTTACGTTGTTGTACATTTGTTACTTTCAGTTTTTACTATGTAACCGGTATAACAGGTTTAGTTTCTTTCACCTAGAAAGAACTCTGAAACAAACCCACAAATAAGTAGCCATTTAAAAAATAAAATTGTAATATCACATTTACTGTTTCTTTGATTAAGTTTAGGTCATAAATGACGCGAGGAAAAGCGACACGTGGGACTCGCGGCCCAGCCCCTTTCATCTTAATTCAATGAACCTTTCAGATCGTACAAACTCCTCATCATCAATTCATGAAGAACAGAATTCATACTTACTAAAATAGAGCCTATAGCTCAAAGTGTTGGGGTTTCCTCTTTCTTCAATGGAGAAACTCATACTGTGCGCTGTATTGTATTGATTCCGGTAGGCTGTGTGTAAAAGGACAGCAACTAAAGCTTGGGGAAATCGCGCATGCGCAGAGGCTGAATTGCGCATAAGAGCGAAGTGTTTCTGATTTGTGAATCAGTAATGATGGGCAGTGCTAAAAAAATGATCTTGTAAAAACTGAAATTTCAATTTTTTAACGCAATGTTGCAATCTTAATTTAATGTGTTCAAAGAGTTCTGTATATTTCATAAGAGTATATATTTTTAAAGAGTTTTGTGTAAATCGGTGTTCACATAGTTTAGCTTGTCAGCGAAGTGATATCCCAATCTATCCAACTAAGTTATATATATTATTGTTTTTATATTTTGCCATTTTGGCGTTCATGCGACGCAATTTTCCCTTGACGTCATATCCTCCCAACGCTCTTCGCTTCCTGCCTGGCGGAGGGAGGGGACGGTGCTGACGGCTGGCTGGGAGGACGAGCTGAACGTTAAGAAAGCCCTGGGAAAGCGATAAGAAACGAGGGGAAAGGGCCCGAGGTTTTTACCTTCCATCGGGAAAACTTGTCGCTCGACTCTGATTAGCACCCGAAGCAAGTGCAATGTCGTCCAGTCGTCAGTTTAGTGAGAGCAGGGCCATCCCGACCAGGACGGTGCTGATCAACGACTCAACGCAGCTACCTCACGACTATTGCACCACTCCTGGAGGCACTTTATTCTCCACCACCCCGGGAGGTAATAACCCGCCTGAGATGTGTGCATTATGTCCCGCTTGATATCTGCACCCGTTTGCTTTTTGTTTACATGGAGTGCCAGTGTTAGAGAGGTGGCCTGTGTTGGCCAGGAAGCTGTAACCACATAAGGCTGTGCCTCAAAACTTCCTGTTCTGCCTGTTTAGACAGTATTTTTGGGGCATGTAGGAAATGTTGAGACGTTTAAATCGGCAATGGTCAAAGATGTTGCCTAGGAAGGCAGCTGACTGGGCTTTTGAGGCACAGCCATCTAGTTCAAAACAAAAACAGCGCCTCCTGTGCTTCGCTCTGATCAACGTGATTGGTCCGCAGTGACTGATGGACAGAATTGGACAGAACAAAGAAATGCATTCAATTAAACGCATTCAGAGACTGATACATATAGCAGCAGTATACACCCTATCAAGTATGATTTTGATTCATTTAGATCAACGGTAATTTTGTTTTGCATTTGGTTTGCATTGTGTTAATTATACTATTCAAACGAGAAAGGACTATATTCTTTTGTTGTAACTATTCATAATAAATTAGTCATAATAAACGTCTGCGTTTTTCTTCCCCCAAAAGCATGTCAATGTGTCATATTATTGTCTATCTTGTGCTTTTCAGGGATATAAGAATTTATGATTTATTCACCCTCATGTTTTCAATTACATATGACTTGCTTCTAAATAACACAAAAGGAAAGAATTGCATAACTTCCAGCCTGGCACAACAATCCTAAATAAATAGGACTATTTATTTAGGATTGTTGTGCCAGGCTGGTAGTTATGCAATTAAACTTGATTATAACAGTATGTTTGTTGTGACAATGCAGGAACCCGAATAATCTATGATCGTAAGTTCCTATTAGACCGGCGTAACTCACCCATCGCCCAGACCCCACCAGCACACCTGCCGGTTATCCCAGGAGTGACGGGCAAGAACATCCTCAATGAAAAAAAGAGGAATGAAGCTAACAACATCAACAACCATGATGCCAAACCAGGGCAAGGTTTGTCTTTAAAACCGACTGAACTGGAACTGTTTCCACTGGAACCTCCCTGCTTTGTGCTCGATCATCTTATGTAGACAAACAGTAATGGATCTGGTTGGAGTTTTAGACTAGTGTTAGTTCACACCGTTCTCTTTTAGTTTACTAGTGGTCATGAATGGTGCACATGAGTTTTTTTCTTTTGTGTTGCAGCTGAAGATGCTCAGTTTGAGATGGACATCTGAAGAAGAGGAACCAACGTGAAGAACAATTAATTACCTGGTACCTGTGTGCCAGTGGCTTGGCTTGTAGAAACCAATGTTGTGAGCCCTCTCCTTTAGCTCTCTCTAGCTGCTGGGTGCTGCATAATCATGGGGATAAATGACTAAAGTTTGCCCAGTGGGGCTGCTGGAGCCCTGAAAGTTAACCTGTGAGCCTGTTGAGCTCTTTTTGTTTAGGTTTCAGGGCTGCCATCAGCTGTACTTGCTTAAGTCACAGAGCAAAAGGAAAATTCTTTATTGTAAGTGCCCTGATATATTACCAATTTTCTGTAATAGACTCATAAACAAATCAGCCATCAGAGATTCACTGCTGGTAGTTCCGAGTACACTGTCCCAGTTGATACCCTTAATGCATTCTACTTTGTTCACATGATTTGCAGATAATTCAGAAAATGCAGTTATCTGCATGTTCATGTCCTCCAAAATGTAATGTATATTTCCCCATCCAAAACAGTTACTGGATCTTTTTTTCCCATTTTAATTGTAAAGGGACAGCTGGATTATCATCATCCTTTTGATTAAAAAATAATTATATATTAATTCCAAGTCTATTATGTCAGTTTAAAATATTTTTTCTTTCAGGTATATGTTCACCTCAAGCATATAGTTTTATAGAATTGTCCAAAAACATTGAAACCACAGTCCTTAATCACTCATTTGAATTTTTACAGGATTATGATGCCAAACAAATGTATACAGATTTTTGAATCTTCTTTAGAACTACCCCAAAATGAGCATGAACAAATTATTTTGAATTTCCTTAAATAACATTGATCTCATTTTTGAATGACCAAACTGTTACTTTAGGTCAGAGAGAATGTTTCCGTTCAGATTCGTCCTGCTAACAGTATGGTTTGTACTTACCTTTGCATGGCGAGATACTTGAAGCGTCAACATCAGCTCTGTTGTCACACCCTCTGGTAAAAGGTAGATAATACCCAGTACTGTTGGACTGGATCAAGGGTTTAATATACTTTATGAAATAATGACAAAAGAGAGCTGGTCTCAGGAAGCACTTGCATTATGTACCTAACAAGTACCCATCATCTTATGGCTCCTTTCACGGGAGAAATCGTGCGGTGAATATTTAACATTAATATCAGCTGTGACATCAGCTGTCACTTTCCGATTACTACAATCCTTACAAACCTTGATAATCAAATCAAAGGTAGGAAAGCACTGAAGTGTTGTTTTGGTCATTTTACTGTTGTCTGTCTCACAGCCACACAATGTGAGCGATTCTTCAAAAGAGGGATAGTTTTATAGTGACCAGACATTCATATTTTGATTCAGATCAAACAGCTTGAAAACTTGAATTGAATCTTTCCAATGCTCTTCTATGCATGTTCTTTTGGTCTGCTTCTTAGTCTTTAGTTCACGTCAAATCGTTTAATCAATGTTACATTTTTTGGGGGGGATGCCAAATCTTGTGGAAGACAAGAAGGTTTGATTAATATTGAAAGAGAATTAAGCAAAGAGATTATCCAAACAAAGTGACTTAAAGAGGATAAGACTTATTCTCATGACTTTAATTGTCTCTTTCTGTGCTCCAGTCATTCTCTAAAGCACAGAATGTTTTTTCTCTATCTCACACAGTGATCTTTTGTGCTTAGCTTCTGTGTCCATGCCTTACTTTACTAAGCTAAGCAGCTGTGTCAAATACAATTCTCTTTCATACCTTTGTTAAATTTTTTTCCAACTTTCAAGTTGAGGATGAGATCAAGATATTGCTATGTTTTACTAGAAAACATTTATATTTTTGGAAACATGTTTGTTACCATTTACTTTCTTACAGAGATGGGAAGATTTGCACATACAGCAGTGTAATCTTTGTAATAGTAAGGGATTGGTTAAAAAAAAAAAGAAATGCAGTTGAGGTTCGACTTTGATCATTTGCAGTTATACTTTCTATCATATATTCAATGCTGGTCAAATCCTGGACAATTAGATGCAGTTTTTCCAGTTTAAATCAAAGACTTAAAAGTCACATTCAAGTAATAATGATTTACAGTAAAGGAAAATTATACTGTCCTTCTGTAATAGATTTAATTTGTAAAATCCCAGCTTGTTTCAACTGCTATTATGTAATTTAAGATTTTTTATTATTATTATTACTATTTTTTAAGATCACTGCTTTGCTTCATTATTTTCCCAGGTCTCAGAAATGCATTTAGCTCTATGAGGGAATTTAGGATGGAAGTGTTTTGTCTAATGTGGTGGAAATTGGAAACTGAATTTTCTTTCTTCTTTGAGACCCTATTAAGTTGAATTTTAATGAAATGCCAATGCCAGTGGACACTGTTACAGAAAAATCAATAAAAGTTCCTTGATATCAACTCTGTTTGTCTTCTCTCCAAATGCGTGTTCATTTAGAAATTCTTGAATGCAATGTTTGCCACTAGATGGAGTACTGGAGGAAGTGTTGTTTAATGAATGCAAAATTCAGGGAGGAAAAAGAAGGGAAAGAATCTGGTTCTCCTTAAGTTAGTTGAGAGCCTGGGAATGCTTTATAAATATAAAAACCATTAATTGTTATTATCACCATATATTTATATGAATAGTTTTGTAAATATTACACTGTATTTACACTAAAGTGATTTTTGTCTGCTTGTCTCTCGAGCTGGAAACCCTTATTACAGTACATGAATGCCTCATGTGAAGAGAGCTTGGTTGCTTGGAAACTCATGGCAACACAATGTGTCCACTTCACACCAGCAGTTTAAGCAGAGGCTGCTTTCAATCCAATGAAAGACATTAGACACAGTGTATCAGTGTAATTGAGGGTCTTGGCCGGAAGCTTTTCTTGCTAAATTTGTGCACTTCTTTATATATATGCTGATGAGGCAACACTGTTTACAATAAAAAAACATGTTTAGCTAATCCTGAATTTTGATGAAATTGTCTGATTACATTTATCAATGTAAATAGGCCTACTCTGTCCCCCGAACCTCAGGCTTTTCTGCATTTCAGGCATGTGTGCGGCACCGTTGCTGGGGGATGGAGCTGTGCTGACTGGTGAAAAGATGAAAATCCACCCACCATCCTCCTCTCCCATAACATTTATTGCCAGTGAAAGAGGCGGCTGAAGGAGGTGACATTCTCTCCTCTCCTCCCCCTGTGTTGTTCATCCGCACTGCTGTAAGATGTTGAGACTCGCTCTGCTGGATTCACACCTGTGACTGCATGTCTTTGGACCTGCGAGAGGCATTGATTGACAGGACTCGAGATGAGTGTGACATGGACTTGGTCTTCTACATTTAATTGCCTCTGTCAAGTCCTGACAGGTGTCTGAGAAAACGGGTAGCCAGGTGAGGAAACATTTTATGATATTTACTTTACCTATTGCCTTGTCTTGGCTTCGGGTAACCTAATAGTTGCTCTATTAAGTGTATAATTATGTCTGAATAAACTCTCACAACATTATTAAACAAAAATATCAAATGAGTGAGACATTGTTTTTACAGTTTAATTACATTATAGACATATTGTCAGTTACTTTACTCAGAAACGAACAACGAACATAGTTTCAAACTAAGTTACTGCACAATAATTTTGGCGTGCCTGAATAAATCAATGTTTTGAACGAATCATTTGAGTTAAAAATACCTAAATATGATTTATTTTTCAAATGTTGTATAGTTTATTTTGTGTATGGCTAAAAATAAATGAATGAAGACATCATATTTAAATGATACAGTTGCTGCAAAAGCCCAAATCCAAGCCTAAACCAACTACTGTCTTGCTGTAGTGGCAGTAGTTTGTAAAGGTAGTGAATTGAAAGATGTACGATAAGTTAACACTGATTTAGCATAATAAAAATGAAATTTGTTATTGTTACTATCAAAGGTTACTAAAATGCATTGGTCCAGAGTAGTTTTTTATATTAGTGGGTCCCTGGTTTGACTCGCCTGGTGGATTATGAAACCTTTTAGTGTATTTTATGCCTAATTGTTACGCAGACTCTTAATGTTTGTACCTGCATTGTTTCAGTATTTTCATTTTCAGAATGTGATGTGGATTGAAAGCTTAAATGAACAAATGTGGTTGTTTTCAGACTCCTTATTTTTCAGCCTGAATGAGGATGTGCCAATCACTGCTCACTCCCACACATTGAATATCTGTGCACTGATCTGTGCAGAATTGTACAAATGCATCCCGGGCCTTTCCCATCCATATTTAGAGAGTTTCTTGTTGTTGTTGTTTTTTGTTCTGTGACCGTGATACTCGGACACAACTGGAATTTAAATCAAGCCCTGCTCTTGGTGCCAGCGACTCAGTATCCCAATCTTTCAATAGACCAGCCAGTTATATAAACATAAGGCAGGAATGTCCTAATGACATTCACAGAGCTATCATATATTTCCCAGTGATATCTCTCTGGCACAAACTTAACCTCATAAAGGAGGAGGGGGAAAAACAGGATTTGTTTAATTAACTGCATTATCACTGAAATCCATGGAGGAGATTAGTTTTGCTTCATGACTGACATCAAACACGTTCAGTGGATTTCAGTAGATGCAAATGCATCAGAAATGTTTGATCTGGCAATCTCTTTCTTCTCACTTTTGGCTTTCTGTAATGTCTCCGTTATGGCCTTTGAATGGGCCGTCCCTTTGAATGTCTGGAGCCGCCCACACTGTCGTCTGGTTGCCAGATGTACTGTATTTCTCTGTGGCCCCCAAAAGGGTTGGAACTGTTATCCTGTCACTGTGAGAAGAGAACCAGAGTGGCACTGAGCGAGAAAGAGAAGAAAAGACACAAGCAAAACTTCAGTGGTAGCTTGAGTTGAAACAAAAGGCTTTTTTATGTTGAGATTCTGCTAGCAACAGGAAACTGAGTTTGTTTTGACGGGATTTACACTTAAAGAGAGTCCTGAACCCCTGCTAAAAACTAAGATGCAAAAACCAAAGGATGTGAACACACGCGGCACAGCTGTGAGACCGTAAGCCATTCATTTAACAATCAAATAACATGACATAGATGCTATTGACATGGAATTTCAATAGTCTGATTTACTTTTAGGTTTGTGGAACATATTAAAAGAGATTATAAAGCTTTAATAATGTGTTTTATTAGGGTGTTTTGTTGTGCATTACATGTGTTGGTGTTTCAGAGGAAGGAAATTGGATCGTTGTGGTCTCACTGCACAAAGTGCATCTGGCCCTTTAAAATGTGCCAATGTTAGAAATAACCCCATGTCTGCCTGTTTACATTATATTAGTCACCGTATAAATCTTCATTCCAGCTCTGTGCAGATTATGGGTACGAGCGCCAGTGCAACTTCCCAGGCCGCTCCGCTTGCACCTACACACCAGGCTGATCACCCAGGGAACGGCATGGCCGAGCACAGGCGCTCACTACAGTCGGTGAACGTTCGCAACAGCAAGGCCAAGTCCATCATCACGAACAAGGTGGCCCCTGTTGTCATCACGTAAGTGACATGTGCAACACGATGCTTTTTAAAACTGACCGTAAGAGCCCACTTATGCACAAAATGTCACACCTGTGTGTTACTCTCTGGGTGAAAACAGTTGTGAATGTCATCAAACAACTTTCACCTTGAATTAAAGGATAAGACAAACATGTATCATCATCAATTGTGGATTTTTAATATTTGCCACTTCAAAAACATTATGAGTTTTGTCTTTATACAGAAATAACTGCAGGGAAGAGTTTCAGATTCATGACAAGATACAATCTTCCAAGTACTCGATGGGAAGGATATCTGACCTGCTTCCTGAGCACTACCTAGTGTTGGTATGTTTGTCTTTTTGAGATTTAAACTAAATCATTTAGTGCTTATTGTTTGAAAAGCCTCAAGGTATAATGGACAATACAGTAATGACCATGAGATCAGTGCATGGAAATTTCTTGTCATTTATGATCAAATAAGTTTTATGACTTGCTTTTATATTGTCCAGGGGGAGTTTTTTATGATACAGGATGTATACAATAAAGCTGATGTCTTAAATACTACAAAAAGCCATGGGGCCCCCAACTTCCGCAAGGTCAAGGAAAACTACCCTCTTTTTGGAATGGGCCAACCTAGCCTGAATGGTTTCAAACAGGTCCTCCAGAGACTGCAGATTGACGGCTGTGAGGTCAGTGAGTGGTCCTTTGAGTAGGATGTAATGCAATGAGGCACTTGAGGCACAAATACAGGACATTTTGGGGTCACAAAGTTTTTTTTGTTTTTTTGTTTTTGCTGTAAGAGCCATTAGATTTGTTAGCTGTAACCTGTATTTGTTAGCTGTAGCATAGTAGTATATGTAGCATAAAAATATGAAAAGTAACTACTTTTTAAATGCATCAAATGTCTATATTCCCCTATAAAATTGTGACTTTGTTCTATCCCAACTCAAAGGTCTTTACAACCTTGACTAACATATGTTCTGCAGATAGGCCTTCAAATAACAATCTCAGATGAATTGCTGTTTATCTCACAAAATATGTGAACAGGAGGTGATTTTCATCTGCGTGAGGGAGGAGCCAGTGGTGTTCTTCCGCTCAGATGGAGACTTTATTCCGTACACCCCCAGAAGAAGAGAAAACCTCCATGAGAACCTTCATAACTTGGACAGAGAGCTCAGTGCAGAGCAAATAGAGCTCTCCATCCGAAAAGAGGTCAGTTAAGAGCAGAACTAGTCGTGTGAGGAGGATCGATCGCCATCCTTTTATGGTGAAATGTGTCATAGTGTCTGTTCCATGTCAGTTTTTAATTCTCTGATATTTTATCCAGTTGTGTGACTTTGCCAAGCTGAGTGAAAATATGTTCTACGTCTATAATGACATTGAGCATTTTAAAGATGAACCTCAGCATGTTCAGATTCTGTCTGAGGAGGACATTCATGTCACTGAGGAGGTTTACAAAAGACCGCTTTTCAGTCAACCATTACACAGGTATTTCCTCATATTGTATTTCATAAATGTGTTCAAACTTTCAAAAAGATTTTAAATGTTTTTAAAATAAATCTCTTATGCTGACCTAGACGCTTATTTAATCGAAAAAATATTTTTAAATATTATTACAATTTAAATGGACTGTTTTGTATTTAAAAATGTAATTTATTCCTGTGATGGTACAGCTGTATTTTCAGGAGCCATTACTCCTGTATTCAGTGTCACATAAAGAAACTTTTTCTTATTAAATTAGGTAACACTTTACAATAAGGTTTCATTAGTTAACATTAGTTAATTACATTAATTAACATTAACTTATAATGAACCGTACATCTACTCGTTAATGTTAATTTCAACATTTACTAATACATTATTAAAATAACATTAGTTAATGCACTGTGAACTAACACGAACAAACAATGAACACTAACGTTAACATATACAGTAACAAATTATTATTAAATAAATTATTAAATAATGTAAACAAATTAAAGTTATGATGCATTTTATTTCATGAATCATTGATGAATAGAAAGTTCAGCAGAGCAAGATTTATTTGAAATAGAAATCTTTTGTAACATTATAAATGTGTTACTTTTGATCAATTTAATGCATCCTTGCTTAATAAAAGTATCTTATTGACTGCAAACCTTTGAACAATAGTGTACATTAAAGGCGTTTGAAAAGTATCAAAAATAAACGATGATGGCATGGGAAAAACTTCCCAAGGCTTTTTTAAATGTGATCTTCATATTAAAAAAAAGACTAAATCTGCTGTAAATTAAATTAAAACCTGATAAAATACAGTATAAGCCAATATTTTAATGAAAATGAATCGTACCTTTAAGATTCTTTAGTTTTATATATTGTTTGATTGTGAATTTTTATGAATTTAGATATTACAGATTACCGCTTCCCATGGAAGGGGCACCACTGGAGGAGACATTTGATTCCTTTGTTAATATACTCAGGGTAAGACTCTGAATATTGTATGTCTTTTTTCTCATTCTGCGTTCTAAGTTTAAAATAACTCCATGGGAGCTCTGGCTTATTTATATCTGATGATTTGTGTCACTGAACCAATAGTTCATCCCAAGAACCCAGCGCTAGCCAGCAAACTTTATTTATATTTCACTGTCACCAGAAACATCAATATTTTAAAACCGTATTAACACGGACAGAAATTATAAATGTTAACTTTAGACCATGAAAAATGGCTTTAGGTGTCTGCTCATGATCAGGAAAAGATTTTCTATTTTAATTTTAGCAGAGTTGGACTGACAGACAAAAATTAATGTGTATTGTCTTTTGAGGTTACAGAAATGTATTCAGAGTTGGGTTAACTAACTTTCCCGGTTTCACAGACAAGGCTTAAGCCTAGTACCAGACTAAAGTGCATGTTTGAGCTGTCTTATCTGAGAACAGCTCACACTGACATATCTTAAAATATGTCAGTGCCATTGTTTTGTCTCAAGATGCACACCAGTACTGTTTTTTTTAAGGCACGTTTATAAAAGCTAATTAATTGTCTTAATTTAACTTGAAATTTAATTCATGAATGAATTACATGTTATTAACTTGGAGTTTGGACAATGTTTTTTTTTTTAACAAATTCAAAAACCTTTGTGCCCACCAGGAGACCCCAAACCTCTCTCTGATGCGGGACAGCTCCAGACCTCTGCCTGCACTTCTCTTCAGCTGCCAGGTGGGGGTGGGACGCACCAATCTTGGATTAATTCTGGGAGCTTTAGTCTTACATCACCTGCAGGGGGCATCAAAGAGCCTCAGGTACCTACTGCACACTGTTAGTGCCGTTTCAATTATTGTTTACCTTCTCAAAGAAGAACATTACTTATCAACTTATAACTGTTTATGTTCTACTTAAGTCTCAATTTCTTTCACAGGCAGGAAACAGAGAAGAGTGAACACAAATTAGATTTCCAAGTGATTCAGTTGCTAATCAGTCGCCTACCTAAAGGTCAACAACTCCTTGATGAGGTTAGAGCGTATTAATGATGTTTGTATAATTTGTGGTTCATGAAGTGGACCAATTGCTTTCAAGTGTATATTAGTTTGCAAAAGTAATAGAAACCAAGCCTTTTACTTCTTACAAAACATACCACTTTAGGATTTAATGAATAAATGGCTTTATATAAATAATTTTAAGTGCTTTTTTATGTATACACCATAGGTTGATGATGCTATTGCAATGTGTTCAGAGATGAATAACATAAAAGATGCCGTGTATGAAAACAAGCTAAAGCTGGAAGGCATTAGCCAAGACTTCCAGTTTCAAGTGAGTCTAAACTGAAACATTCATGTGTCTGTGTTTTTTAAATTTCTATAAAACTTCCTTTAATGTGATTCAAGTGCTAAATGAAGGTCACATATTTGTGTCATTCACACATTTTTGTTTGCAGGGAAGCAGCACAAAAGGCTATTTCCTGCAAAGAGCACTGCAGAGTCTTGAGCGCTATGTGTACCTACTAATATTCAATGCATATCTTCATGACCAGGTATTGCTAACTAAATTCTACTGTATTATTATATTTAAAAGCAGTATTATGCCATAATCTATCTCTTTCCATCTCTGTAGTATCCACAGGCATTTCCCCAGAGCTTCAGTCAGTGGATGTGTATGAACGCTTGGATCTACAGATTGCTGGCCAGCATGGATAGTTCGGAACTCTCAGCACCTGCAAACCTTATAACCAATGGGATTCGAGTTCTGGTAAGGGCTCAGCCGCAAAACCATTGAACAACCTTTTGGTTCCCAGAACATTAGTTTATGGTTATAGAAAGCCTAAAACCTAAAAATAAAGTTCCTAGAATGTTAGGAAGTGGTTTCCCCCAAAACATAACCAAAGGGCAACCATACACTAACGTTAGGGGAACATTCTGTGTTTGTGTTGAAGAGATTCATGTTATAACAGATAAACTATTTACAGTTATAGAGTATGTTCACTTGCATCATGTTAAAAGATTTTTTTTTCTTTATCCTTGAATAGTCTTGCTTGAATTGATCTGATATGTCAGCTTTTCTAAAAGCATAGACATATCAGTGAATCTCATTAACATTTTATTTCCCGGCTTATATCAGAGGTGAACTGTGACCTCCTCCTCCATCTTCTCCTGTAGCACAGCAGATTCTCCTAAAACATAGGCATGCACGTACTCACATAATATCTTCAATTTTTATTAAAGGTGTCCAGTGAGTTTTTAGCAACGGATCTGCTCAGTACTGCCAAGGAGATGAAAGTGGCCAATTTCAGACGTGTTTCCAAAATGGCTCTGTATGGAATGGGCCAGCCAAACTCTGAGGTAAATCCTTTCTGAAGCTCATTTCAGCAGCCCAGTCTTCTAAATCATGGCTGTCTGTATGGTCTAATACTAACTAATCAAAGCTTGTTTGTGCCTATTTCAGGCTCTTGCTGTTGTAATGTCCTACCTGACAGACCAGAGGCGAGGACACTCCACATTTCTCTGGCTGAATCTGCAGGAGGAGCTTTCGCTGGAGGCAAATGGACACATGTTCACTCCACGAGAGCCAGGCTGTCTGGAACAGCCTATTCCAGTCTGTGTTCAACATCCACAGCAACTACAGGTGCATTTCGGTTCAGGGCAGATCTGTAGTAGTAGTATGTATTATTAAATGGAATTTATTATTTATTATTTATTATTATTTCTGGAATTATATGACTGGATCAGACAAAGTTGTTGTGGGTACAGCATGCATACTGTGTGCAATGAAATACAATACAGTACAATATACAGTTCAAAACAATGTGCAGTATGCAGGGGCTAAACCTGCTAAAGCTTGCAGCAGTACATTATCTTTGAAATGTATAGTGGTGGGGATATATTCTTAATTTAAAATAACTGTTTTCTGTTTTAATATATTTTAAAATAATTTATTCCTGTGATGGCAAGGCTGACTTTTCAGCATCATTACTCCAGTCTTCAGTGTCACATGATACTTCAGAAATCATTCTGATATGCTCAATGAAAACCGTTGTGCTGCTTAAAAGTGCACTGTGTAATCTTAAGCGGCATCTAGTGGCGAGATTGAAAATTTGCAACCGCCCACCGCTCACCCCTCCCTTTCGAAGCACATAGAGAAGCTACGGTGGTCGACACAGGACAAAGATGTCGTCGTCTGAGACAGCAGAAAGTAGCTAGCGCTCTGTAGGGCAGTTTGTCCGTTTAGGGCTTCTGTAGAAACATGGCAGGGCAAAATGGTGGAGATTGTCTTGACCAGGACCACATCCCTAAATGCATTGAAGCAACTGCCATGTGATTGGTTGATTAGATAACTGCATTAATGAGAAATTTAACAGGTGTTCCTAATAATCCTTTAGGTGAGTGTATATTATACTGCTTTTCTGTCACTAGATCCTTATAAATACCCCAACATTTCTAACTTGATTTAGTATATCTAAATCAAATATGATGACACATGAAAGGATACTTGCTTTTTGCTACCTACTGGTGTAAGCGAGTTACTCAATCAATAATTAAAAAAGAGTGCTATTACCCTAATTAACCTTTGCATGAGTTCATGTAAGTGAATGAGAAGAATTCACTTAAATGATTTGTTCAAAAAGACTGATTTGGAAACAAAGGAAACACCGCTATGAATGCAATTTACCTGTAAAATATTAAATGCCTCTGTGTGCAAAATGATTGGGGTTCCATTTGAGATGATACACTCTTATTTTAGGCCATATTTTATTAAATATTCAGTCCACATAATATTTTCTGTTACATGTGTTACATTATATGTTACGTGTTAAATGTACTTTTGATTTCATCATAAATCTGAAATGTGAGATTAGCGTTCTACAATAATTGCTGCTGTGATCAAAGAACCTGGGAAGTTTTAGCAATGGTAAATGGCCGTCTCTACAGGAAATGGAGCTGGCACTGAAGGAGGATGTCCTGAGGTGTGAGAAGTGGCTGGAGGTGATTACAGAGCAAGATAAACAGATGAGGATGTTTAGGAGTTGTCACACCATAGAGGAGCTCTTTGTCCATCAGAAGAGCATTCATTCAGGGCTCAGCTACCAACGGATTCCCCTGTCTGACTGCTGCGCACCCAAAGAAGAGGCAAGACAGAACACTATAAAGCATGGTATAGATTTGACACTTTAGTTGAAATGTTGTTGCTCTTCCTCAGGTTTTTGACCAGTTGCTGGAGGCCATGAAGAGTAGTCTGGCTGAAGACCCTACCTGTGCTTTCATCTTCAACTGTCATGATGGGAAAGACCGAACTACTGCAGCTATGGTCATTGCCACTCTCACCCTGTGGCACATTAATGTAGGTCATTTTCTGCTATCAGCTGTTAAAGTGGAGAGAAGAAGCAAGAATTAAAGTATTCACCTCCAGGACATTGATTAGATAGATGAAAAATGTCTGAACTGTGCTCAAATCAGTTTCATAAACCTGACCCTGTTTCCTACAGGGCTTTCCTGAGTGTGAAGAAGATGAGATTGTAAGTGTTCCAGATGCCAAGTACACCAAAGGAGAGTTTGAGGTACACTTTGAGGTCATGTTTCTTTAAACAGCTGCCACTGCCAACCTTAAAACAAACATTTTGGAATATTAATTTTTTTAAAATTAATAATTAATAAACTTTAACCCTCCTGTGATCTTCATCATATAGAACACTATATATTAATCGTATATACACTGCCTTTCAAAGGTTGGATTCAGTAAGTTTTTTTTTTAAGTGTTTTTAAAAGAAGTCTCTTATGCTTAACAAGTGTGCATTTATTTGATCAAAAATACAAAACACACATTTATATTATGAAATATTATTACAATTTAAAATACTGCTGCTCAAGAAATATTTCTGATTATTATCAATGTTTAAAACAGTTTTGTTTAATTTTTTTTCTGGATTCTTTGATTACTAGAAAGTTCAAAATAACAGCATTTATTTGGAATATAATCATTTTGAAACATTTTAAATGTCTTTACTGTCACTTTTTATCAGTTTAATGCATCGTTGCAAGTAGAAAAGACTTATTTTAAAAACATAAAAAATCTTACCGATCCAAAACTTTTGTATGGCAGTATATGTATATGTGACGAAGTTTGACCCATGTGTGCATGTGTGTGTGTCCAGGTGGTGATGGAAGTTGTAAGGGTGCTACCTGATGGCCATTGTGTAAAGAGAGAAGTAGACGCTGCTCTAGATGTTGTTAGTGAGACAATGACCCCCATGCATTTCCATTTACGGGAAATCATAATATCCACTTACAGACAGGTAAAATTTGATTTACATATATATATATATATATATATACACTCACCTAAAGGATTATTAGGAACACCTGTTCAATTTCTCATTATTGCAATTATCTAATCAACCAATCACATGGCAGTTGCTTCAAAGGGGTGTGGTCCTGGTCAAGACAATCTCCTGAACTCCAAACTGAATTTCAGAATGGGAAAGAAAGGTGATTTAAGCAATTTTGAGCGTGGCATGGTTGTTGGTGCCAGACGGGCCGGTCTGAGTATTTCACAATATGCTCAGTTACTGGGATTTTCATACACAACCATTTCTAGGGTTTACAAAGAATGGTGTGAAAAGGGAAAAACATCCAGTATGCGGCAGTCATGTGGGCGAAAATGCCTTGTTGATGCTAAATGTCAGAGGAAAATGGGCAGACTGATTCAAGCTGATAGAAGAGCAACTTTGACTGAAATAACCACTCGTTACAACCGAGGTATGCAGCAAAGCATTTGTGAAGCCACAACACGCACAACCTTGAGGCGGATGGGCTACAACAGCAGAAGACCCCACCGGGTACCACTCATCTCCACTACAAATAGGAAAATTTGCACGATCTCGCCAAAATTGGACAGTTGAAGACTGGAAAAATGTTGCCTGGTCTGATGAGTCTCGATTTCTGTTGAGACATTCAGATGGTAGAGTCAGAATTTGGCGTAAACAGAATGAGAACATGGATCCATCATGCCTTGTTACCACTGTGCAGGTTGGTGGTAATGGTGTAATGGTGTGGGGGATGTTTTTTTGGCACACTTTAGGCCCCTTAGTGCCAATTGGGCATCGTTTAAATGCCACGGCCTACCTGAGCATTGTTTCTGACCATGTCCATCCTTTTATGACCACCATGTACCCATCCTCTGATGGCTACTTCCAGCAGGATAATGCACCATGTCTCAAAGCTTCAATCATTTCAAATTGGTTTCTTGAACATGACAATGAGTTCACTGTACTAAAATGGCCCTCACAGTCACCAGATCTCAACCCAATAGAGCATCTTTGGGATGTGGTGGAACGGAAGCTTTGTGCCCTGGATGTGCATCCGACAAATCTCCATTAGCTGCAAGATGATATCCTATCAATATGGGCCAACATTTCTAAAGAATGCTTTCCGCACCTTCAATGCCACGTAGAATTAAGGCAGTTCTGAAGGTGAAAGGGGGTCAAACACAGTATTAGTATGGTGTTCCTAATAATCCTTTAGGTGAGTGTATATATAAACACTTCCACTTAATATGGGTTTGGAGCACACAAGGATAAAAAAAGTGTGTAAAATGAAATACTCTGCTGTTTCTTTTATTCTGTGGGCCTAATTTTCTGCCAGAGGTCCTGGACAGCTTATCATTATAGAACAGAGCAGAGCTGTTATCTTGGGAAAAGGAGGTTGTCTGACAACAACCGGTATAATCCACACGGAGATCTGATCTCACCATCATCGAGTCCATCTGTGATTACATGAACAAACTGAAAAACTGAGACAGACTCAATCCAGAAAAACTGTGGGAACATCTCCAAGATACTTGAAGAAACCTTCCTGCAAATCTACAGTACTGTGAAAAGTGTTACGCACTTGTGTAAAAATTCTGTGAAGTGAGGATGTTTTCAAAAATAATGGCATGAATAGATTTTATTTATCAGTTAACTTCTGTTTACTAAATCAAATCAATATTTGATGTGTAATAATAAAT
This sequence comes from Gobiocypris rarus, assembly GCA_023029165.1. NCBI lineage: Eukaryota > Metazoa > Chordata > Actinopteri > Cypriniformes > Gobionidae > Gobiocypris > Gobiocypris rarus. Next base: position 21,651,985 of record CM040927.1, on the reverse strand, counting down.
CCACCCTGTGCGTTTGAAACAGCTTTCGTCCTATAGGTACACTTGCAAATAGTTTTTCAGGTAGCTTTGCAGGAAGGATTCTTCAAGCATCTTGGAGACGTTGGCACAGTTCTCTGGATTTAGTCGGTCTCCTTTTTTTCTGTTTCTTCATGTAATCACAGATCGACTTGATGATGGTGAGATCAGATCTCCGTGTGGAGCATACTGGCTGCTATTAAACTCCTTGTGCATGCAAATATCTCACAGGATTATTACAATTAATGGCAAAATGAATGTTTGGAAATGTAAATTGATATTTCCTACTGACAGACTACAGCAAAAGATAGAAATAACTGGCTTAAAAACATTTTGGTGTGAAAATAATAATGTGCCTTAGATATGTATTGTATGAATAATATTTTTTATTGTATCTTTTATGTGTTTGTTTGCATATACTTCAACATGAAAAGTCTACCGTAAAAGTTTAGTTAATAAGACTCAATCAGTGCTCCTTCTTTTAAGAGTCATGTTGAATAATAGATTTGTTCCATAGCATGTGTCTTTGTAGCTAACATAGCCTTGAGAAGTCCAAAGGTACAATTTTCTCATTTGTACTGATACACTCAAATGGACCAAGAGATTATTAACGGTCATTGCCGTGGCTCTGAATGTGTGCATTTGGTGAAAGCACTCAGAATGTGTTTAATTTGAGGCTGAAAAACAGGATGTCCTTGAAAACATCGACGTAAATGAGCAGAAAGCTTTCAAAAAGACTGCTTTGTAAAACCCTGCAGATATTTGTTATGATCCAAAACTTTATAGTTTTATCTTTTAAAGTATGTTCTGATGTACTGATACAACTCATTTGCATCACCTACAACGTTTTCACGAGCAGTCTCAGACTTTTGGACCCCATTGTAGAATATTAGAGTCAAAAGAAAAGGGTGAATTAAAGACTAACTGTGAAAGATACTTGGCTTTAGGTGTATTCCAACTGGTCTCAGACATGACCTGGCAGGTAACAGGTCAAAAGTGACTTGATTTAAATTGAATAAGTCAAACAATGACTCTTGATGCTCATGCAGGCAACTCAAATCCCCAATCCCGTTCTCTCCTCTTCTCCTGTCCTTTCCTGTCATCTCCCTTATGTATCTTTTCGTAAATTAACTAATTTAAAAATTGTAGAGACTGTTTCTTATAATCTATTTTAAATGAGTAGTGGAAATGAAATATATTCATTACTAAGGAACTAACTTTCTAGAGCAGAATTTGTTGAATATGGATATCATTTAATTCAGCAATATGCATGTTGTTTTAAACACTGGAGTAATCACAACCCACTAGACAAACGTTCCAAAGTGAACAGATATTGAAGATTATGAACTGATAAATGCTTTGTCATGTCATCAACATTTTGTCACAAATAAGATGAAAACTAGAGGAATAACAATGAGTTTAGACCTTTATCCCTCTCCTCAGATAAAGATGGCTAAGTCGGAGGCTGATGCTCAGTGGTTGCGGTTAAGGAGCCTACAGTACCTTGAGCGCTATATATACCTCATCCTGTTTAACTGCTATCTCCATCTGGAGAAGAAAGACTCCTGGAGGCGATCCTTCAGCCAATGGATGTACCAGGTGAAGCCGGACTTACTTTAGGAAGACACATGCTGTTTTTCATGCTTACTTAATTGAGTGTATTAAACTAAAATAAAAATATATTTTTAAGTAAAATAATAATTGAGCAATTTAATGTTCATTTTACATCATAAATTTACTTTATTTCCAGTTGTTTAAAATACTAACAAAACAAAATACTTTCCACTTCCAAACTTCCACTAAAAATGCCAGCTTCACAATGTGGTCTCACACTTTTATTCAAGCATTTAAAGTAGCAAAAAGTGACTTCAGATAACCCAAGACTTTTAAGTTCCAGTTCAGTCTAAAGAAAGATATACATAGCTACAGGTATAAAACCTAACACTCATACTCAACACACAAGTCTATCTACAGTTTTTTTTCCCTGTAATTTTAAGAAGGGACCACCATGGTGTAATGGAGTAGACCTTGTCTTAAGTCAATATGAAGGGCTGCACATGACCATCATACTTATTGTGCTGCAGCTAAACATAGTTCTGAGTTCCATGAAACATTCATGAGAAAATGTCAATATGTAGTCTTAAATACATTGTCTCATTTAGAGGTTTCTTGAGTCAAACCTTTGTTTGTAGCCCCAACTTTTCAACTTGGTTTGATGGAGTAGAAGAGAATTGGAAGACAGTTACAGTTGGTCACCTAGTGTTTTCTTTTTACTATTAAATCTATGGCTGTGAATTAAAAAAAAAAAAAAAAGTATTTTTTAAAAATAATTATTACATTTTTTAGAAACATTTTTGACCTTTTAAAAACGGAAGAGAAATATAAAATCCTGTAAATAATTGCAATAAACAAATGGAACGATTTTTTAAAATGTTTTTGGGAGAATTAGTCACCAAGGCTGCATGCATTTTTTGTTTTTTTTCATAAAATATTATTATTATTTCAAATCAATTTAAAATCTATTTTTATTATATTTAAAATGTAATTTATTCTTGTGATCGCAAATCTGATTTTTCAGCAGCCATTACTCCAAATTTCAATGTCACATGAACCTTCAGAAACATTCTGATATGCTGATTTGGTGCAGCACACTGTGTGTTTGTGAAGTAAACTGAGTATTCTGACAGGGCCACAGAAGCAATTTACCATCATCCTGGCATCCTTTAAGGACAAGTCAACAGCTACGAGACTTGTGTTGTAAAGCTTGCAATAAACCCCTCTTAAATATACTCAGAAAATGCAAATATTTAATACGCTCCCCAAAAGAGCCTATTATTGAACAGCTCTTAAAAGAACAATCTTAGTGTGAAGAACATTGTAATGATCTAAAGAACCTTTTTCCACTATAAAGATCGTTTTGTGCTGTGGAAAAGTTGAATGGATGTTGAAGGTTCTTCATGGAACCACTGATGCCAATGAAGAACCTGTAGTAAAATGTATTACTTATTTTAATGTTTAAGTGTTTGAAAGGCATTCATGAGTTTTGCTGTTTTGCAGGTGGCAGCTAGAGCTGGCATCTATGCCATCCTCAACCATCTGGGCTTTTCTGAGTTTGAGAACCCTGACGACTCTCCGATGACCAGGCTCCGTTTCCGCTGGCTCCCACACAGTGTCCAGTCTATTCCCGTGCGAGGGAAACTTATTTAGAAAGGCACAGAATGTCAAACTGACCATATAATGACTCACATTTCATAAATAATTTTTTTTTATTACAATATCTGTCAGACTCATTATATCAAGAAGTGATTTAATGCATCCTATTATCTTATTTATATTTTTGACTATCCTTGTTCTTAAAAAACATAAGACAACAAGCACAGAAGATTGATAGCGTAATAAATCACAGATGAATACAAATAAAAGTTTTAATGCTGACCTTTACAAGGTTCGTTTGCACACTGCAGATATAAAACACGAATTAATTGAGATTTGCATTTAAGTATTAAATTACCATTTTTATACATATTTATAGAACAATTCGCTTCAATATATCATTACATAAAACAGTCGAGTTGTGTTTTTATCCATTAGAGCCCATTAAGGATCATTTAATAATACCGTTCAGTTAAATGAGCTAATATGGAAGAAATGAGCAACAAGGTCTCTAGTGTTCCACTAACCTGCTGGCAAAGCAACTTTGCTTTTTTGATTACTTCAGCTTGTTACTCAGGTGATGGGGTTATTATATTTAGACAGCTGTCTAGCCTCCATATGCATCCGTTATTTCAACACACCAACTTTGGCTAAAATGTTAGAACATTTTGTTCTCAAAAGCATAAAATGTTAAGCCTGCAAGAAAAATAAATGTTAGATATGCATTTTTATTTTTAATGCGCTATTCTTAAACACAAAGCGCTACTGTGAAATAAAAGAGATAGTTCACCCTAAAATGAAAATTCTGTCATTAATTACTCACCCTCATGTCGTTCCCAGCGCATAAGACCTTAGTTCGTCTTCTGAACACAAATGAAGATATTTTTGATGAAATCTGAGATCTCTCTGACCCCTCCATAGCTATTTAATTAACACTTTCAAGGTCCAGAAAGGTATATAGTAAAAACATTGTTAAAATCTTGCATCTTCATCCAATTTACCAAAATGTAAGTATTTTTAATATTGAAGGGAAGCTCTTTTCCCTATGGTCTTAAGTTTACATGAAGGCTGATGAAGTAAAAGCATGTTGGCAGAAAGGAGAGAACGTGTATGAAGTATATGGTCTAATAAGATCACAAAGATATGCTGGTGCTGTCCAGTGTAATGCTTTATATGTTAAAATGTAATAAATTCTATAGCATTAATGGAAAGCCAGTGTAACTGTGAAAGCAATGTTGTATTGTGTTCCCGAGGAGAGGTATTTTGAATAATCTAGCCTGCTTAAAGGTTTAGCTGGAAGGCCAGATAACAAGGCATTAAGGTAGTCTAACCTAGATGAAATGAAGGCAAGTATGAGCCTTTCTGCACCAGAAAATGAGAGAAATGGTCGAAGTCATGACATGTTCCTAAGATGACAGAAGGCAATCTTTCCCCTTATTTCAAAGCTCATATCCCTGATGTCTGTGTGCTAAGGATTGTGGATAAGTCAAAAATGAACCCTATACTTGCCTCTCGGGAACAGGGAAGACTGGAAATCTGTGTGCTTTTGAGAAACTGTATCTCATACATATTGTTATCTACCATCTGCAGTGTCCTGCCAGCATTCACTTGTTATTCGTATGTCTCATGTCATGATTATAAACAACCTTAGCATGTGTCAGGAGAGCAGTGCTTCACTATTGGGGACTGAAAACGGTTTCATTCTTGGATTCTATTATTTCCTCAGGACTCAGCTTCCTTGAATCCTCTGTTTTTGATTTTATTTTGGCATAGTTATTTTCAGAATTATTTTTTGCTGATATTCCATATTCAATCTCAGCTAAATTTTACATCAGCCCCTTGCATTTTTATATTTGGTTGTGATGCAGTGACAGCTGTTGGATATATTCCCATTTGTATCCTGTGTATGTGAAAAAATATGGTCAACATCACTGTTCATACGCCATAGTGCGCTGCAAATCATTACACAGATGGGAACAAACTTATTTTTATTGACAGTTCTTGTCATTATCAAACTACTCGTAACCCTGTTGTTGTTCCAGGACATCGTGGTTGTTAGTTTTTCCAATGTTTCTTCACGACGCAGTCTAGAGTAAAGCTGTCTATACATTCCAGTGATTTAGGGCACAATAATAGAGATTATTGACAGTTGAAATGCTCAGCTCTGAATTCAAAGTTAATTTGTTGCATAGGAAACAACTGGAGCTGAGGTTGTATTTGGGTTTAATAGACTGCATAATGAGGACAAGGCTGCCAGTGGTTTTTACCACCACTGCCATTCTGGTAATGATTTAATCTTATTCATTTTAAGAATGTTTTAATATAATAGCTTTTCAATTAAATGACTTGAATACTTTCCATGGTGAAATTGTTAGTTGCTTTTTTTAATTAAACTGAATCATGTTTTTAAATGTAAAGTAATATGCAAATGTTTCATAGTCAAAACATTTTTGTTATTTGACATTTTAAGTAAATCCATTTATTTATATTATATTATATTTATATTTATATAAAACAATCTCCTGAACTCCAAACTGAATGTCAGAATGGGAAAGAAAGGTGATTTAAGCAATTTTGAGCGTGGCATGGTTGTTGGTGCCAGACGGGCCGGTCTGAATATTTCACAATCTGCTCAGTTACTGCGATTTTCACACACAACCATTTCTAAGGTTTACAAAGAATGGTGTGAAAAGGGAAAAACATCCAGTATGCGGCAGTCCTGTGGGCGAAAATGCCTTTTTGATGCTAAAGGTCAGAGAAGAATCGGCCAACTGATTCAAGCTGATAGAAGAGCAACTTTGACTAAAATAATCACTCGTTACAACCGAGGTATGCAGCAAAGCATTTGTGAAGCCACAACACGCACAACCTTGAGGCGGATGGGCTACAACAGCAGAAGACCCCACCGGGTCCCACTCATCTCCACTACAAATAGGAAAATTTGCACGAGCTCGCCAAAATTGGACAGTTGAAGACTGGAAAAATGTTGCCTGGTCTGATGAGTCTCGATTTCTGTTGAGACATTCAGATGGTAGAGTCAGGATTTGGCATAAACAGAATGAGAACATGGATCCATCATGCCTTGTTACCACTGTGCAGGCTGCTGGTGGTAATGGTGTGGGGGATGTTGTCTTGGCACACTTTAGGCCCCTTGGTTCCAATTGGGCATCGTTTAAATGCCACGGCCTACCTGAGCATTGTTTCTGACCATGTCCATCCTTTTATGACCACCATGTACCCATCCTCTGATGGCTACTTCCAGCAGGATAATGCACCATGTCGCAAAGCTTGAATCATTTCAAATTGGTTTCTTGAACATGACAATGAGTTCACTGTACTAAAATGGCCCTCACAGTCACCAGATCTCAACCCAATAGAGCATCTTTGGGATGTGGTGGAACGGAAGCTTTGTGCCCTGGATGTGCATCCCACAAATCTCCATCAACTGCAAGATGCTATCCTATCAATATGGGCCAACATTTCTAAAGAATCAATGCCACGTAGAATTAAGGCAGTTCTGAAGGTGAAAGGGGGTCAAACACAGTATTAGTATGGTGTTCCTAATAATCCTTTAGGTGAGTGTATATTTGGGTTTGATAGATTGTATGAGGATAGGGCTCATTATACATATTTATATACAGAAAAAAAAAAGTTACCCATATTCTCGATTGCACAAGTAGATGCAATGAACACAGACTGATTTCAGAAATGTAAATAATATTTGAATAAATACAAGAAATAATTTGCGATCAATCGCAGTCTGTAGAGACTTTTCTATTTTGCATGGGAAATGCCTATTCCATTTCGATTAAAACCAATTTCATCAGATGAATAATGTCTTCAAGTATTCACTCTCCTGTAGTCCTGATTAAACACATACTTCCTTTTCTGTGGTTTGATTTTAAGATGCTGATTATAATCACACAATAATGATCCTCATCCGTGTTCAACAAGTAAAAGCACAATGATCCTAAATTTATTCTAACTCCTTGAAGGCTCATCTTAATATTATAGCATTATTAATACAAGTACAATTGCCGCTGCAACCTCTAATTAAATGAATCTAATGAATGTATAAACAGAACGTTGCTTCATATAAAAAAGAAAGAAGGTGATTTCATGATCTGCTCTTTTAGCTAAGACATCCGGTGAGGTTTAGACACCTTGCAGCTGACACAGATCTCATGCTCCCATGATCCCTTTAGAAGGGGGAGCAGGACCTGAAGTTCCACAGATGTCTTCTCATTAGTGCTGAGGTTTGTTGATGCCTTCAAACTGCACTGTGGCAATTTAAAACAGAGAGGCTTTCGGTCATAATGTAATGTTGTACGCTGATATCAAAACCTCATTCAGTAGTAATTGGCAGTTAATGTGACACATGCAAAGATAATATGTATAAATATTGGTTATTTGTACATTTGAAATGAAATGATTAAGAATAATGTGTATCTAATTTGATTATCAATTACTGACTTTCTCAATATGTCAAAGTTTCATAATGAAATTCTGAGAAAAATACGAAATATAAGCTACTTGCGGCTCTATCATACACCCAGTGCAATGCGACGCCATGCCAACACATGCGCATTTTCATGTCCAGTGTCACGTTGTTTAAATAGCAAATGCTGGTCTGAAAACGAGGTGTGTTCTGGTGCATTGCTATTTTGAGGCAACAGAAAACGACTGTGCCATTGACCAACAAAAACCTGTTCTATAGTCAATATAGCGCAGTATTTTCGTGTGTTATTTAAAGAGCACATTAGTAATATGCGCCTATAGGCGGGTGCACAACGTACATGCTCTCTGCTTATTACACACACAGGGAAGCAGCACACAAACATTTTTAAATAATAAAAATAAAAGGATTCCTCTCTGGAGAAGCGTTTAGTCTTTCCGCTCGCAAAATGTAAATAGCGAATCCACCATGGTGCAAGTACAACTGGCTTTTAAAGGGAATGGGAGATGAGACTGATTGTTTTATTGCATATTACGCCCATGACTCGTTAAGAAATTTGGTATAACCCTTTTGGACCATGCACCTGGCACGCCAACTGTTTTTCCGTCGTTAAACTAGCAAAAGTGGATTCGGACAAGCCCTAAGTACACCTGTGCCATGCGCTCCAGACCATGCACTTGTTAAAATAGGGCCCATAGCATTCAAAAGTTTGGGGTAGGTACGATTTTTAAATGTTTGCATTTATTTGATCAAATAAATGTGTTTTTTGTGTCTATTGTGGTTGAGGTCAACAACATGCAGAGCCACTGCCACTGCTGAGACAGCAGTGTCATCGTTTCATTTTGTTTTTGAAGAAAGTACACCTATAGAAATGGCTTTTCATATACGGTTGAAGTGCTCCTCACAGGATATCATCTTTTAAGAGTAATAATACAAAGAGCCAGCCACTAATTATGCACTAATGATGTAAAAGCTGCTCCTGGTGGTTGTCAAGATTCTATTGTGAAAGTTTGAAATGACTGACTGGTTCCATGGTAACACTCATCATCACAGACCCCAGTAAAGAAAGCACTGAAAGCACTTGTCTTCTTTCAAAACCTCCACCTCCACGGCTTCACAGAGGGCTAATTGAACGAGAAGATCTTTAATTCTTTTTTATTTGTAACTAAAACCTAAAAAAGACATTGGTCTATTGCACTCAATGTGATGTATGCTCTCCATCTGCCCTTCTTCAACAGTCCAGTAATTCAGTCAGAAACTACATTTTTTCAACATCCCTTCCCTGTCCCTTCACCTGCACTCACTCAGCCATCACCCGCACCTGTTTCCCATCAGCACTCCAGTCTGCACCAGTCTGCACCAGCACACGCCTCACTTTGGGAAGGCGACACCAGGGGCGTTCCAAAATAAAGTGAACAACTGAATCTCTTCACAAAGGGCCCTTCCACAAGTCTGATAGCAAAGGGAACATGCAATGGTCCCTTCAAGGAATGAATCGTTTGTGGTCATGTGACCCAGGTTGACAAGTCCCTACGATTAATTTGAAATCTAGATATGGCAAGAGAGTTGGAGTTAAAGTATAAACTGAATAATTCAAGTTGTTTTACTTTGATGTGATGTATTACACATTTTTGTCATGCATTTTATATTAAGTTTAAAAGTTGCTTATAGGTAAGAAATGTGTTTAATGCTTAACTTAAATAGTTAAAGGGATAGTTAACCCCAAAAATGTAAATTCTTTCATTAATCATGTCATTCCAAACCCGCAAGACCTTTGTTAATCCTCGGAACACAAATTAAGATTTTTGAGCTCTCAGGCCCCTCCATAAACAGAAATTTAATTAACAACACATTCAATTAATACTAGGTTTAATGGGACTTACAAAATCTAATTTCTTAGCAGGCCAATTTGTGACTCAAATTTGATTTCTTTCGGCACAAAACACATGCATATACATATAAGGAACATCTTTCTCTGTGCTGTAAAATCAAACAGACATGAATAATTAGTCAAACTCATTATGGAACACCAGCATGTGTCAGCAGCTGTGGGTCTTCTGGAGTTCTCTGCTTGTATCTCAAGCCAAATTTTATTAATTTATTCTCTAGTATAGAAACACTAATGATTTAGACTTCCATCAGGATCTCTAATCAATATTAACTGTGTCAAATGGCCACCAGTGAAAAGTCTACAGTGAACATTGAAGTTATGTTGATGTAAGATGTCCTAATAATAATGTAAATGTCTTCTGCAAACGTGAAACGCGTAAAAAAAAATATTATAAAACAAAATGTGAGGTCATAGGATTCCACTGAGCAAATTACTATCTCACTCTCCACAGCTGCCTAACTCGCTCAGAATGCTGTGTGAGTAAGCGAGGCAACTGACTATATGGAGACAGCCAATGTGTCGCATGAAATAATCCGCACCAAGGAATTCGATATTTATTCGTCTTATTCTCTTAGTAAACCTTGGATTTCTTTCCCCCCAATTTTAAAAACAAGCTTTATTATAGGCTTCAAACATGGGGAATATGAAGATTACTCCTGAAGTGTTGGAGCAACTACTACAATTTTACAATCTTACTCGTCGGGAGTTCATTGAGACGTACCAGATTCAGCCGTTGGTTTACATCCCTGAGTTACCGGCTAGCGCCAAAACTACGTTCGTTATTGTTTACACGGTGATTTTTCTCCTGGCTCTCATTGGCAATAGTCTGGTTGTCTATATTGTCTTTAAAAAACGCGGGATACAGACTGCCACAAATATATTCATCTGCTCTCTAGCCGTCAGCGACCTTCTGATATCTTTCTTCTGCATCCCATTCACGTTGCTACAGAACATCTCCTCTGAGTTGTTCGGGGGTAAGTGCCATTTCTAAATCATTTTTATTATTAAAAAAAGTTGGTAAGAAAGTAGCCTACATGTTTTGTGAATTTGCCGTAAGCTTGTTGTTTTGCATTTTTTGTTTGCTGTTGACAACTATAGGCTATATTGAGAGTTTGTTTCATTCCAGTGAATAAGGGTAATAGGCTACGTTTGCAGATGTAAAATATTTTCTCATTTAAAACACAGATGCCAAATTCTTTGATTTAATCTTTGATTTAATGTTGTTTTCCTTAAAAAACAAAAACATTTTCAACAAATGTTTAAATTCAATGACCCTAAAATGCCAGCTATTATATTATTTTATAACCATTATTATGTTAACCACATTTATTTATGTATTTATTTGTTTGTTTGTTGTTGTTTTACTGATTTCATGAATAACTGAAATATGAGTCAATGTAGGTTCTGACAGGTGGCTTTTCTTTCACCTCTTTATTATTACGTTGTTGTGTTGTAGTTAAAGATTTGCCTTGGCAAAAGACTGTCTTAACTCTTTAAACATTTACATGTGTGTAGGTGTGTTGGTATGCAAAACAGTCCCCTTTGTTCAGACCACTGCTATAGTGACTGGCATTCTCACTATGACCTGCATCGCTGCGGAGAGGTACCAGGGGATTGTGCACCCTCTGAAAATCAAAAGACAGTGCACCCCGCAAAGAGCATACAGAATGCTGGGTATGTAGTTCTGAGAACTGGTTTATTTATTTATTTTAATTCAAGTTTTCCATTTTCTGGTTTAATTTATTTTTGAAGTATTTGATCATGCATAATATGCATTATACTAAAGAATAAAGAATCTCAATAATAGTGTTTTCATTCTTTGTTAGTGGTTGTCTGGATTGCAGCCATGGTGATTGGATCGCCAATGCTCTTTGTTCAACAATTAGAGGTAAGCTACTGTTCAGATTTTCTTTTCTTTTTTTGGCTTAAAATTTTAATTTGTACCTTTTTAAAATCAAAACATCAGAGCAAACTTGTTCCAACATTAGTTAGCATTCAGTGATTTATGGGGATGTATTACCATTACAAACCTGATTTCCCCAGGGTTTAGCTGGTCCAATTAAAGGGATAGTTCACCCAAAAATGAAAATTAGCCCATGATTTACTCACCATCAAGCCATTAGATCTATATGACATCCTTCTTTCAGACGAATACAATCAGAGTTATATTAAAAATGTCCTGGCTAATCCAAGCGTTATAATGACAGTAAATGCATGGCAGCCCAAAATTTGAAGCCCAAAAAAGTGCATTCATCCATTATAAAAGTAATCCACACGACACTGGAGGGTTAATAAAGGCCTTCTAAAGCAAATCGATGGGTTTGTGAAATAAAAATATCCATATTCCCTGTTGTAAACTTAAATATCTAACTTCTGACAGACTGCCTTCCGTATTCAACTTAAGAAAAAAGAATAACTGGCATGACGTATGGTGTCAGACATAGTGTAAGCGTTTTGAACTAGGTATACTATGTATATAACTCCGATTGTATAAAACATAATTTATTCCTGTGATGGCAAAGCTGAATTTTCAGCAGCCATCTCCAGTCTTCAGTGTCGCATAAACCTTCAGAAATCAGAAGCTGATTTGGTGCTCAAGAAACATTTCTCATTATTATTAATGTTGAAAACCATTGCTGTCATCTTAAAGGTAGGGTAGGCAATTTCAGTGCGGTTATAGTAATAGCGAGCTAGCTTTGAAAGCATTATTAGATCCCACCCTCCCTTCAGAGCGCTCTCCAAAGCCACTCTCCAAAGTAGTTTTTGGTTCAGGAGGTTTTGTGGCGCTCGGTGGCTGTCTGTAGCCTGATGACATGTGATGTCTGTGCGAGCAGGGTGCAAGGAGTTATGGAAATACATACGCTGATACATCGTTGTATTCAGACTGAAAATTTTTCAGTCCTGAGACTTCCACAAAACATATATGTACATCTTTAATATTATTGTTGATTGCTATCAGGTTGTCAAGAGAGTTTTAACCGGAATAACAAAAAGTATTTATGAAAAACATTGCCTACCCTAGCTTTAAACTTTTTGTGGAAACCGTGATACACTACCATTTAAAACTTTAGGTAAGAACTTTAAAAAAAGAAAAGAAATTAAGAAACAGGGAGTCATTAAATGTATTCAAGTGACAGTAAAGACATTTATAATGTTACAAAAGAGTTCTATTTCAAATACCAAAAGTATTTTTCAAATGTACAGTCATCAAAGAATCCTGAAAAAATTTAATTACCGTTTCCACAAAATATTAAGCAGCAAAAATAGCATTGACAATAATTAAGAACCACTATTAATAATTGGACACCAGTAATATTTGATAATAATTGAGCACTAAATCAGCATATTAGAATGATTTCTGAAGGATCATGTGACACTGAAGACTGGAGAATGAAAAATTCAGCTTTGCCATCACAGGAATATATTACACTTTAAAATGTATTAAAATATAAAACTTTTATTTTAAAATATAATAATATTTCACAGCATTGCTGTTATTACTGTATTTTCAGCCTTGGCGAGCATAAGAACCATTAAAAACATTAAAACATCTTAATTTGACCACCAGTGTTTAGAATATTCACATAACATTGGTCCATTGCATATGCTATACAGCCACATGTATAATGGTTTTCATATTCTACTTTGTTATTTCAAATCTCTCTGTTCTTTCCCCATGTGTACAGGTGAAATATGACTTCCTGTATGATCTCCATCATGTATGTTGTCAGGAGCGCTGGAGCTCGAGCGCCCACAGAAAGCAGTATGCCACCTTCATTCTAGTGTTCCTCTTCCTCCTGCCACTTGCGGCCATGCTGATACTCTACACCAGAATTGGTATTGAGCTCTGGATTCGCAAACAAGTTGGGGACTCCTCAGTTCTCAACGCAATGAACCAGAGGGAGGTCAGCAAAATATCCAGGTCATTTTTTTACCTTTCTTCTTTCTGACTGCCTCTGATCTACATGACTATTTCTGGTTTTATAATATTTTCTTTTTAATATATAATGGAATAAATATGTAAGTATTGCTAGTGGTTTCGATCAGTATCACTCATTATCCAACCCTCTCTTAATGCAACAGAAAGAAGCGAAGGGCCATCAAGATGATGGTCACCATTGTTGTGCTGTTCACTGTGTGCTGGGCACCTTTCCATACAGTTCACATGCTGTTTGAGTACAGTAAGAACATCAAAGTGTCTAGTAAAATATCTGTGCTCCTTACAGTCTCAAAGTGTGTCTTCTTTCAAATTGCAGCTTCGCTTTCTTGTTTCCAGGTTACCTGAACAAGAAGTATGATGACATCACAATCAATATGATTATTGCTGTTGCACAGGCCATAGGTTTTTCGAATTCTTTCAACAATCCTATTATCTACGCGTTCATGAATGAGAACTTCCAGAAGAACTGCATGTCCACTCTTTCCCTTTGCATTAGGAGGCCCAGTCACCGTGTAGATGTGAGGGACAAATCGAAAGTAACTTTTTGTAAGTCTGGCAGACTGGAAGAAGACATTGCTGTCATGCCCAGAATACATATAGTGGATCAGGTGCAATCTGTTGAGAACAATATGGGGCATTCAAGCGGTTTTACAGACTGATGGAAACATTTTTTTAAATACATTTCTTATGCTCACCAGGGCTGAAAAGTAAAAATGTGAATATTGTGAAATATTACAATTTAAAATTGTATTATTATTATTAAATAATATTATTATCAAATCAATGTTGAAAACGGTTGTGCAGCTTAATATTTTTGTTGAAACTGATATTTTTTCAGGATTATTTGATGAATAGAAAGATCAAAAGAACAGCTGAAAAATCAAATATTTTGTAACAATATAAATGTATACTGTTACTTTTGATCAATTTCATGTATCCTTGCTGAATAAAAGTATTTAATTTCTAAAATATCTAACTGACTGAGCCCAACTTTTTGAAGGGTAGTGGATATGTATTATAACATAAGCATAATATAATATAACAGAAGCATAATATAACAATATAAGCTTCCAACACAATGACAGACCATTAAATAAATACATTTGAAAATGTGTCTTTGTTGTTTAATAAAATGTGGTGTCTACAATTCCACCCATAAGATTTCTGGGTTACACTATATTTTAAAGTGTCCATGTAATTATACATTTAACTTAAGTACTGAGCATACTGAGTAATAATTAACCACATGTACTATAGGGTTAGGATTGGGGTTTGATTTAGAGTTAGTTGCATGTAATTATGTATAATATATAGACTAATTTTAAAACAGTAATATTGTGAAATAGTATTACAATTTAAAATAATGGCTTTCCATTTTAATATACTTTAAAATAGAATTTATTTATGTGATGCAAAGCTACATTTTCATCAGCCATTACTTCCAGTCTACCAGTGTAACTAAAATTGTAATGAGACTTTGCTACAGTCACATGATCCTCGAGAAATCATTCTAGTACGCTGAAATGTTATCAATGTTGGAAACAGTTGTGCTGCCTAATATTTTTTTATAACCTGTGATACTTTTTTCAGGGTTTTTTGATGAATAACAAGTTTAAAAATTACAGCATTTATTTAAAAAATATATATTTTGTAACAATATAGACTACCATTCAAATCCTGAAAAAAGTATCACAGGTTTAAAAAAATATATATATTAAGCAGCATGACTGTTTCCAACATTGAAAATAACTGAGTATCAAATAAGCATATTGATTTCTGAAACATCAATTAACACTGAAGACTGGAGTAATAGCTGATGAAAATTCAGCTTTGCATCACAGAAATAAATTATATTTTAAAGTAGGCCTGAACCATTATTTTAAATTGTAATAATATTGCACAATATTACTGTTTTTTGATCAAATAAATGCTGGCTTGATGAGCATGATACTTCTTTCAAAAGCATTAAAAATAGTAATGTTTTCAAACTTGTGATCGGTAGGCTATACTTTATAGGCCTATAATCAATGTCACTTTGACAATGACTGACAACCTACACAGACACAACAAGGAGATCAGTGCAGTGTATCTGAGAGAAGAATCTAAATATAAATTATATATATAGCCTACTCAAGGTAAAATTAATATTTGATCTTGAGGTCCGAGGTTATTTAATGGTGGGCGACTGACACCTAGCTGTAGAGAACCGGAATTCCTAACATCAATAAATTAGATAACTACTCGTTGTTTAATAAAAAGTTTAGAAATATTAAATATTAACATCTTATTTGACAGTTAGTTATGTGACAAGTCAGTCCAGATAGGCTAATTAGAACATTTTAATTTAAAACAGTAGTGACTTACAAATGATAACTATTAATTTCTTGGTCTGATGGATATTATATTTCCATATAACACTTTTTTCTCACCTTCACATATCACTTTCAGTCTTATCTTATCTTTAAAATAAAAATTATTTAAATAATTTTAAATATACATTTTATGTAGCATCGCTTTTCAGTCAGGCAGTACCTCAACATACTATCCCATCGCGCAGGCATTATCTCGGAGACCTACAGGTCCTTCTTCCTTTTCCTCGTCCCTGAGCGAGCCGACGCCAAGATGGTGAGTCGACTGTGGACAAATGATAATGAAAATCCGATAAAATCGTCACCATCCAACGATGTTATAATGTCACTGTGAGCGTAAAGCACACTACGGATATATAAGAATACATTTACAGATTAATTTAGAAGATATAATGTGTACAAACTTAGAATTTCGGTAGACCGTAAGATGAGGGTGTCTCAGTTCTTAACATCGTGCTGCTGTTACACAGTGGCTATGAGCATTAAAGTGTTACATTGTAAACTTAAACGCGTTACCCAATTTAAGATGGATATAAATTTGGACCCAGTTTTTAGTATTGAACCCATCAAGCTAATGTAGCTAATGCGCTAACCATGTTTTCATGCTCGTAAATCGCAAGCGTCTTGCACTGCACAGCGTTAGCCTACATCTATACAAGATGCCCACTTTTCATTTTGAATAATACTAAGAAATTCTAGTGAGTATGTAATGGTGCACAACTGTCAAGTAACTGTTTAGAGTAAGAAATGTGGCTGTCATGAAGTATTCTGCTCTTTGAGGAATGCCTTCCTGCATGTTTACCATCGAATTATCTCAATTCAGTTGCACCTTAATATTTAAACTGAAAATATCTTGTGTTTGTTTGAGATATCTAACGTGTCTCTTTTTGCAGAACGACACAGTCACTGTCAGGACCAGAAAGTTTATGACAAACCGGCTGCTTCAGAGGAAGCAAATGGTAAATTGGTGGCAAACTTTGTATGCTTGTGTGCTATAATTTAGTTTTAATTTTTGGCATGTTTGCTCATTCGTTCTTTACTATTATTGTTTCAGGTTGTTGATGTCCTGCATCCAGGCAAAGCAACAGTCCCCAAGACAGAGATCAGGGAGAAGCTTGCAAAAATGTACAAAACCACCCCAGATGTGGTGTTCGTCTTCGGCTTCAAAACTCAGTTTGGTGGTGGCAAGACAACAGGGTTTGGCATGATCTACGACTCGTTGGACTACGCCAAGAAAAATGAGCCCAAATACAGGCTGCAAAGGGTACGCCACTGACTGATGCTTGTAGGGCTGCACGATTTAGTGTGATTTTATTAAACAGTAACCGCTGCAATTTAACAAAATATGCACTGCATCTACATTTACTGAGTTTTGGTCTCTTATAATATGTTTTTGGGAGACAACACATGGCAGCCATTTTCCCAAACTTGCAGTGAGAAGCTAGAGGTTTAATAGTAGAGGTTTAATAGTAGAGGTTTAATAGTAGAGGTTTAATAGTAGAGGTTTAATAGTAGAGGTTTAATAGTAGAGGTTTAATAGTAGAGGTTTAATAGTAGAGGTTTAATAGTAGAGGTTTAATAGTAGAGGTTTAATAGTAGAGGTTTAATAGTAGAGGTTTAATAGTAGAGGTTTAATAGTAGAGGTTTAATAGTAGAGGTTTAATAGTAATAGTTTAATAGTAATAGTTTAATAGTAATAGTTTAATAGTAGAGGTTTAATAGTAGAGGTTTAATAGTAGAGGTTTAATAGTAATTTTTTAGTTGAAATAGTCAGAAACATCACTAAGATCCCCCGGCCCCCAACTTGAAGATCTCACATTTAAGGCATGTTTTTATAAAGCTCTGTCTCTTCCTCTCAGCATGGCCTTTATGAGAAGAAAAAGACATCTAGAAAACAGCGCAAGGAACGCAAGAACAGAATGAAGAAAGTTAGAGGCATCAAGAAAGCATCTGTTGGTGCTGCTGGCAAGAAGGTATGGTTCAGTTTTGTTTTATCAGTTCCTGATCCACTTTTTGTTCTGCTGCTCATCACATGTTTCTGTCATCAATCTTGGTTGTGTAACCTGTCATCTTTCCTCTTATCAAATGTACGTCTGGACTGTAGAAGGTAAATACTTTCACAAGTAGACTAACTGCTGTGGAAGGAGAGTCTGGAGTGATCGGAAAAGTTAACTCCAAACATTTAGCTGCTATGTTAATAGATAATGCTATTGATGTGGTTGGAAATAATTCTTATAGGCAGCTGTATTTAATTACTCATGAGTAGTGAAAGTGGTGTGCTCACTAATAGTTAAGTGCGGACTGTGTAGTAATCTGTAGAACAAGCTATATTACAATTGCTCTCTGAAAACGATTGGCAAATTCAATCGACAGTCTGATTTCTGGGGTGTAGTTCACATACCCAGCTTGAAAGTCTGTATTTCAGAGAGCATTTTTTAGACATTGATAGTGTTAGTTGAAAGTTCTCATTTTTGTCCAATCTTTTGCCCTCTTTTGCCTCCCTCGGATCTTTACAGAAGTGAAAGGCTTGAGGTTTCAGAAGGTAGCGTGGGAATCGGCATGGTGTGCTGATGTGATCCACTTTTACCAGTTACTTGAAGTGCTTCTGCATGTTCAGTCCTAATACCTCACCCCACTTGCAGATATTTAAAGGATCCTGTGTTTCTAACACAGATAAAAATATCTCTTAATTTATGTAAAAACTTAATTTAATTAATCCAGTCAGCTTTTGAACAAGTCGCTACTAAATGCTGT
This sequence comes from Gobiocypris rarus, assembly GCA_023029165.1. Taxonomy (NCBI): domain Eukaryota; kingdom Metazoa; phylum Chordata; class Actinopteri; order Cypriniformes; family Gobionidae; genus Gobiocypris; species Gobiocypris rarus. The sequence goes on along the minus strand of CM040927.1, from coordinate 21,633,407 downwards.
GTGGTTAGCATTCACTCATTTAAGGTAAACTAGCCACTTGACTGCATGTCTGCAAGTGTGACCGTATCCTATGGACTCAAGTATTCAGAAACAACCTGTCCCTCAGTTAGACTCACCCTTGAAGTGAGCGTTTGTCATAGATAAACGTGATATTTTGGGATATTGTATAGGTAGTTCTTGTAATAGTAATAGTTTCATGTAGTTTAAGACTACTGGAATGTTGTATGAGTCTCACTGTGATGTCTTGTCTTTCATTTTACAGTAAGATGTCCAGGGAAGACCATCGGCCTGAAAATGTTCTTGTACATTGTCAACAAATAAATTCTTTAAAAAAAAGTGATTCCTGATGTTTTGAGTGCTTAATCAGAAATGCAGGATTTCCATGTTTTGCTTGAATGTTAAATAGCAGAGGACTCCTATTAAAGGGAGGGTAGGTAAGAATTATCTAAAAAACTTTTGTCCAAATTTGTTTAAACTTTATATGTCAATAGATAATTAAAATGTAAGTAGTCTGAAAAAGAGCGTATAGAATTCGAGTGACTCTAATCTGCAATAAACACCGCTCATTATTTTCATTCAGGACGAATCAAGTGATTGGCTTCTGTGACTGTCACTCTTGCTACCATGGCTACAACCCCTTTTGCTACAGGTTCTGCCCACATGCGCGCACCTCTGCTTCCTCGGAACCTAGTTGCCCGCCCTCTTGCACGACCTCTTCTGCTTCGACCCCGGCCTGTCCTCGAGCTGACGATGCAGTACTTGTCTCCGGAGTGTAGTCCTCATCAGAGTCAATGCTTTCATCATGGAAACTCTTACATGCAGAACACTGTATATGTTAAGAATCTTACACGAAATTAATCTTCATCACAGTATAACTGATGTTATTGGAAAAACGTATCAATGCTACCCGTTTTTAGCTTTGCCTTATAAATATAACTAGCTTGTTACCGAATCAAACAAAAATATATTTTAAACTTGACCAGTATCGGTATAGCTTGATAGTGAGTACTATCAAGCTATCAACTTTGGGGGCGTGGCTTTGGAAAGAGCCCAGAAGGGAGAAGGTAGAGTGAATGGAAATAATGAGCTGTCTTTAAAACAGTCGTGAGGTCTACAGACACTCAATTTTTATACTTTCTCTTTCAGAGTCCTTAAATTTTAATTATGTATTGATATATAAAGAAAGTTTAAACAATTTTGGAAAAAAGTTTTACCTACCCTACCTTTAATACAGATGTAAAATATAATATCTAAGCCTGAAGGGATTGTTACTTTACAGCAGCCAGCTATATGCAAAGTGAATATAACAAGAATTCTGTGACATAATTTGATGTCCACAGCTCACTTGATATTTTGGTTCTGATGCTTGTAGCTTTTAGCTCTTGGTGTTAAAGGGAGCTTTATTGACATTCCACTGTGTGGAGAAATACAGAAGTCAAAAATACCTCACAAGACCACTCTTCTACTTGTAAATGTATGAACAAACGCTAAACAAAACAAATTATACACACCCTATATAAACCTACGTAGACCCACATAGGGATTGTGTTGAAATGTTTCTGGTTTAGGATGCAGAGTGGACTGATACCGTCTTCCTGATGATAGGAGCTGGATGAGACTGGAATGGGTGGGTGGGGTCCTTCACCAAATGCTGGTGGCTTTGCTGGAGCATCGATTAAGGAAGATGTCCAGCTGCATTTACTGTCCGCTGTAGAGTCCTGTGTTCTGCAGCACTGTAGTTCCCATACCAGACAGTGATGCAGCTGGTCAGCCCCCTCTCAATGTTACCCCTGTAGAAAGTGGTGAGGATGAGTGGATGGAGACTTGCTCTTTTTTACATCAGCAGGACATTTTGGGAATTTCCTGCTGATGACTCCACAGTCAAGCTGTCAGTGGAGGGTGATCAAGAGTTTCTCCTTAAGTCCATCACAACCTCCTTTGTCTTCCCCATATTGAGAGACAGTGAGGTTGTGCGCACCACACCATTCAACTAGTTGTGCCACAGCCTCTGTAGTGTTTAATCCTGTTTTTAACAAGGATGCATTAAACAGATCAAATGCGAAAGAAGACATTTAAAAATATTTACTGTTCTTTTAGAGCTTCTGAAAGACTTGTTATAAACAAAGGACACTTTTTACAGACGACGTCACACTGAGTGAATCAACTTAGAATGGCTCTAATTTACATGTATTTATTTCTCCCCCCATCCTACTTCCCCTCAGGCTGTGACTATTGAAAATATACCCAAAATCTATATGATCTAAAAATGAACAAATACTAAACAATATATATGTGTTTGATATCATTGGAAATGTCTTAGTGCGACTGGTACAAATATCTCATCCCCACAGAAATATTCAAGAAGATAACAATGGTTTTAAGAGTTTAAAGAGATGTTGCATAGTATGGTAGGTGTGGCTCTTCGCTGCTGCCATTGGAGCGATTTCAGCGGCCCTACACTTCCATTAGTCAAGGAATACTGGAAATGTGTTTTTCAGAAAAAATATTGAGCACAACATTGGCAGATTTCTGAAGGAAGGCAGTGTTACATGATAATCCAATGTTGCTTCAAAAATATATATTTCACGAGTTCACACTTACATATAATTTGTAGAGAGTTAATTGAATTGCGTTTTTGGCGTGCTGTCCAGGGGGGAGGGCTTCGAGCTCGGACTTCGGCCCGAATCCAGAGTACCCCCCAAAAAGCTAGTAAACATAGGACAGCCGCCTGCTAATTACCCCCCTAGAAGTGCCAAGCTTGGCGGCTGGCATGAGAGAGGGGCGTGGTTGTTTGACCGGGAGGGCCCGTGAGTGGCTTGTGTCACCGATGGGCAGTCCTGTTGGTTCACGAATCGCACGGTTCTTGGTGAGAGCAGGGTGTGGTCTTGTATGTGGGAGACTGCCCTTTCCTTACTGTGTGGAAAACTGCACGCTTCTCGCTGTGTGAAATTTATCCTTCCTTGTGTTGAAACCGATCCACTTCTCAATTTCCTTCTCACTGCCTTACTGCGTGGGAACGTTCACTGATTTACTGCGAGGAACGTGCTGCTTCGCTGTGTGGAACTTTCCACTTTCTTGCTTTGTGGAAACGTTCTGCGTGGAAATGTGCCACTCCTTACTGCGTGGGAACTTTTTGCTGATTACCTGCGTGCGCTGATTTATTGCCTGGAAACGTGCCGGTTTCTTACTGTGTGGAAACTTTCCACTGACTTGATGCGTGGAACTTTACACTGATTTACTGCGTGGAAGACTTTCCGCTTTCTCGCTGCATGGAAGACTTTCCGCTTTCTCGCTGCGTGGAGGACTTTCCACTTTCTCGCTGCGTGGGAGACTTTCCGCTTTCTAGCTGCGTGGGAGACTTTCCGCTTTCTCGCTGCTTGGAAGGCTTTCTCGCTGCGTGGAAGACTTTCCACTTCTCGCTGCGTGGAAGACTTTCCACTTCTCGCTGGGTGGAAGACTTTCCACTTTTTGCTGCGTGGAAGACTTTCCACTGACTCGCTGTGTGGAAACTTTCCATTGACTCGCTGCGTGGAAACTTTCCACTGACTCGCTGCGTGGAAACTTTCCACTGACTCGCTGCGTGGAAACTTTCCACTGACTCCATGCGTGGAAACTTTCCACTGACTCGCTGCGTGGAAACATTCCACTGACTCGCTGCGTGGAAACTTTCCACTGACTCGCTGCGTGGAAACTTTCCACTGACTCGCTGCGTGGAAACTTTCCACTGACTCGCTGCGTGGAAACTTTCCACTGACTCGCTGTTGCGTCGTTGTCGCAGTGCACTAAAATGCTGCTAGTGGCCCATTCTTCCCCCACAGTGAAGCCGCTACTACTAGTGGGTAAAGCTCGAATAGCGCTGAGGGCTTATGTCCTGGAGCTGCGGTGGCCTTGGAGAAGCCAAACCAACGACCTTGGTAAAAATCCCCCAAAGCCAATCGAGGGGGCTGTGTTTGTGAACAACTGGATATCGGTAGGGGACGGAACGAGATTGCTATAGAAAAAGGATATGCCATTCCTTTGGTTCAGGAATGTTATGTGGATCCTTTCCACTTGCTCGCTGCGTGGAAACTTTCCACTTCCCTGTGGGAGCAGAGGGAACAGCACTGCTCTGGCAGTGGAGACAATTATCCAGAGAAATTTAGCCCCTGTGGGAGCACAGGGAACAGCACTGCTGTAATAGTGGAGAAGATTAGCCAGATAAACTGAGCTCCTGTGGGAGCAGATGGAAAAGCACTGCTGTGATAGTAGAGAAAATTAGCCAGAGAACTGAGCTGCTGTGGGAGCAGAGGGAACAGCACTGCTGGGGCAGTGGAGAAAATTCGCCAGAGAAACTGAGCTCCTGTGGGAGCAGAGGGAACAGCACTGCTGGGGCAGTGGAGAAACTGAATTTTTGTGGGAGTAGAAGGAACAGCACTGCTGGGGCAGTGAAGAAAATTATCCTGAGAAACTGAGCTCCTGTGGGAGAAAAAGGATAAAAATTTAGGCGGACAAATAATGAGACACATTGTGTAACCGAACGTGTCTCTTATTTTGAAATGCCCACGCCTTTGTGGGATGCTTGTTCAATTCATATGAGGGAGACAAAATATAGTCTTACACAACATATTATGATATAAATCATGGTAAAGAAAACAATGTAATTGTTCATAAGAATTTGTTTAGCATAACTGCGTTTTCATTGATTGTGAAATGCTCTGAAACTGAATCCTTCTGAAGAATTGTTTTGCAAGCCAGTAGAACGCAGCGCCACTTTCAGATTTGAAACGAGTGCTCACATCTAAATCAATTAAATCAGTACCTTTGCAGTATCATGATTTTTTTTTTTTTAACCTCAGATATAGATGCCGTACAATAAACATTGATACACGTGTTATACAATAGCATACTGTAAGGTATTTATGTAACATTTAAGAAAATGGGTGCTCCCAAATACGACCGTGCTTATGTGTGCATCAAGTTTGAGAAATATTGAATCAAAGACAGTGATTATCAGCTGATTCAACTAGTGCCTGATTGCATGGCATGATGTAAGCTGTTACATTGCCATCATTTTAGTGATTTAGCCTCACCATACGTTCAATCGCTTTACCAGAAAGCATATTTATTGTTTATCACCACGGCGACTGCGCGTTCCATGATAAACATACTTCTCATAACGTTAACTGTAAAGTATCCGTCTGTACTGTAGTACACGGAGGCTGCAAGATCGCAAGAAAAGTTTGATGGGTGCCATATACATTATCTTTAGACAGGAACTGTTGTAGATCTCCCTGTTGTGTGAGTCAGTGCGATGTGCACTCTTTACGGTGTCCGAGCACTGCTCTCACAGCTGATACTGTCGTCATGGCTTCAACGCACCACGTTAACAGCACATTGCTTAACGTTTGTGAATCGAAAATGTTAGAAGACAGACTCGCGACTGTATATAACAGTATACTTATGGAAGCTGTACAGGTCCTTCTCAAAAAATAAGCATATTGTGATAAAAGTTAATTATTTTCCATAATGTAATGATAAAATTAAACTTTCATATATTTTAGATTCATTGCACACCAACTGAAATATTTCAGGTCTTTTATTGTTTTAATACTGATGATTTTGGCATACAGCTCATGAAAACCCAAAATTCCTATCTCAAAATAGGAATTCATGAAAAGGTTCTCTAAACGAGCTATTAACCTAATCATCTGAATCAACTAATTAACTCTAACACCTGCAAAAGATTCCTGAGGCTTTTAAAAACTCCCAGCCTGGTTCATTTCTCAAAACCGCAATCATGGGTAAGACTGCCGACCTGACTGCTGTCCAGAAGGCCATCATTGACACCCTCAAGCGAGAGGGTAAGACACAGAAAGACATTTCTGAACGAATAGGCTGTTCCCAGAGTGCTGTATCAAGGCACCTCTGTGGGAAGGAAAAAGTGTGGCAAAAAACGCTGCACAACGGACCGGACCCTGAGGATGATTGTGGAGAAGGACCGATTCCAGACCTTGGGGACCTGCGGATGCAGTGGACTGAGTCTGAGTAGAAACATCCAGAGCCACCGTGCACAGGCGTGTGCAGGAAATGGGCTACAGGTGCCATTCCCAGGTCAAGACACTTTTGAACCAGAAACAGCGGCAGAAGCGCCTGACCTGGGCTACAGAGAAGCAGCACTGGACTGTCGCTCAAATTTTGCATGTCATTCGGAAATCAAGGTGCCAGAGTCTGGAGGAAGACTGGGGAGAAGGAAATGCCAAAATGCCTGAAGTCCAGTGTCAAGGGGATATTGTGAAGAGAAAGTTGAGAGACGCAAGACCCAACACTCTGGATGAGCTTAAGGCCGCTATCGAAGCATCCTGGGCCTCCATAACACCTCAGCAGTGCCACAGGCTGATTGCCTCCATGCCACGCCGCATTGAAGCAGTCATTTCTGCAAAAGGATTCCCGACCAAGTATTGAGTGCATAATTGAACATAATTATTTGAAGGTTGACCTTTTTTTGTATTAAAAACACTTTTCTTTTATTGGTTGGATGAAATATGCTAATTTTTTGAGATAGGAATTTTGGATTTTCATGAGCTGTATGCCAAAATCATCAGTATTAAAACAATAAAAGACCTGAAATATTTCAGTTGGTGTGCAATGAATCTAAAATATATGAAAGTTTAATTTTTATCATTACATTATGGAAAATAATGAACTTTTATCACAATATGCAAATTTTTTGAGAAGGACCTGTATATAAATTTGAAAGAAAAGATTTTAGCATTGTAGCATTGCTTTGAGCAGCGTGGAGTCGAGGAGTGTGGACAGTGTAGGTGGGTGGGCGGGGCAAACTGCCAGAAAGGCCGTCCGTGCTGAAAAACTGTCAACAAAATGAAGGTAGGACGGCTGCGTATATATAGGCCTACCTTTTTGTTGATTAGCTGAGTACTCTCCACCTGTGTCAATTATCTGACATGTTCCTCCCGAACCTCGTTTAGTAAAACAGCATATTTTAAACTGTAAAATTTCAAAATATTAATTTTTACAGGATTTTCGATCAAATAAATACTTATGAATGTATAGTGTATTCTACTGGTTTTGTGACTTTTAAAAGTCTCTGACAGTCTTTGTGCAAATGATGTCTGCAGGGTACCCATGTAACCACAGTAACCCAGGGCCCCTGTCTGCAGAGAGCTGTGTTGGCCTGGTGATTTGTGATTCATAAAAACAGTGAACCTTAGGGGGAAATTTGAAGATTGTATGCCTCTGTGTGTTCTTTCCTCGGGGCATAGCATTTCTCCGAGGAATATTTTATTGCCAACACGCACAGGTGCATTAAGGCATATAGCCTCAGTGTGCACTGTCCTCGGATAGTGCCTCTGTGCATTATATAGCTTATTTATATATATACTAATTGGTATCATATTACATTTGACGATGGAGATCAAATGCAGACAAACGAACTGTTTCAATGTTTCTTTGGCATTTAGACTAAATTTACCCCCTCCAATAAAACTGTTGATCGTGGGCTGGAATGTCGACATTGCTTTATTCAGTTCCATGGATATTATGCAACGTGCGTGCAAGACCTGTTCGACGTTTTTTTGAAGAGTATTTCATTAGCATGCCTGTAAAAATATATATGCACATAATCACAGTGGATAACAATGGTGTTTCCCCACGGATCTTATAGGTTTGCATGGCATAACATTTATTTGCCTGGCAGATGTCCTTACCTTGGGCAATATGAATTATTGTGACGCTGCTTATGGTGGCGCTCTTTCCGCGCAGTGTGATTTCTGTAGGCTACGGCAGATAATCTGTTACACCAGAACCTGATTGATTTCAAATCTCTCAGTCAGTCAAGATGCAATGTCAATCACTGAACAACTAACAGTCTAAAAAATTATGTTCTGTCATCATTACCTTAAAAACGAGCAGATGCAGGCTATGTTTTTTTTTTCCTTCTAAGCAAAACAAACGTCAATAGTCTCCGATATTTGGGATTTAAATAGGCAAATTCTTAAAATATCTTACAAATATTTATTATGTGTTTTGCTGGATAGCATTTGCAACCACGTGAACTATGACTGAATGTTCATGTTTTGTGTTCCAGAGCTGTCCACTTATCGGCGCTGTTTGCCTGGTTTTGCGCATTGACTCTTTATAATAATCAGTCACACATACCACACAAAAACACATTCCCTGTGGTGAGGCTGATTCAATATTCCACCAGCTGATTTATGCAGAACAATTCTCCACAGGAATGGCTGGAGCCAGGGAGAGGAGGGGGTAAAAACATCTCAAAAAAGACTGTGGTAAAAAATAATTATCTCTGGTGTCACTGTAGCAACAATCTTTGAGGCTGATGTCAATGAAATATTGAACAGCACAATCACTTTGAATGTGATCTGAGGAGGGCTGGCGGTGGGTCAGGCAGAGCCACAGGAGCGCGCTCAGAATGTTCCGGAAACGTGGGCTGAATGCAGAGCGGGGAGCGCACCACTGTCTGCAGTCATTTAATATGTCAAAACACTCCTGCTTCTCCACGTCTGCGAACCTGGCGTCTGCCAGTTTGGTTTTTCTAAATGAATGTCACGTCTGAGAACGATATATCATTAATATCACACTGAATTATATCTCATTTTGCTGCTCTGTCGCATGTTCTTCCATGTTTCTTTGTGAGTGGCGATAGTAGCAGAGCGGGGTTTCCTTTTGCTTTGTGTTCTACACACAATTACACATTGAGTTTGTCGTGGTCTTGTTGCCAAGTGCGAAGCTGTTCGAAAACCATTCGTTCATGCACCGGTAGAAGTCTGCTTTTCATCGGGCTGCTGTTTAACTTGCTTAACCGCTCAAAGCAAATGGTCAGCTAAAAGTTGAATTTTAGCATCGTCATCACATTGACTACGACCTTTTAAAGAAATTTGCATAGAAACAGAGGTCCTTGATGACAAAAGATGCATGCAGATGATGGCAGTCTTTGAGGTTACAAATTTGAAGAGGTTCAGCAATGGCTCAACCTGAGGAAAACTTAATTGGATGTAGTGATGTGACCATTGCAATATCACTTGACAGCAGATCTTTATCGTCTCTCTCTCTCTCTCTCTCTCTCTCTCTCTCTCTCTCTCTCTCTCAGAGTGAAACTGAGCTTATGACACACTTTACTTTGACCAACTCTTAAGTAGGTCGAATGAGTTGAGATGTCCTTGGTGTCTGTCTCAGTGTGCTGTGAAGAACAAAATACGAGGTCTCCTTGACTTTCCCATACTGTATTTTGAGTCAGAAACATTTTCTATTCACCAGCATCTCTGCATCTGTGAAAATGTTAGTGTTCAGTCAGGTAGGCCTATATCAACAGGTATCAGGACACTGGTTATTTTCTTAATATATCACCAGTCATTATGGAGTCTTTTCTCAAGGGCACAATAATAGTAATAGGTGAACTCAAAAACTGTCATAGGTTACCCTTTTCGAGATATAAACCTTTTAAGACCAAGGTTTCAACCTGGGGGGTCCATGATAGGCTTACATGTAAAGGGTTTGTGACCTGATATATGGTGAATATATGGTAAACTGGAACATTCATTTGAGAGGCGCGACTAGTCCAAAAGTTTTTATTTATTTATTTTTAATGTTTTTTGATAATGCTTAACATTGCTGCTTTATTTGAACAAAAAAAAAATGTTTTCTATTTTAAAATATTTTAAAATAATTTATTCCTTCATGGCATAGCTGAATTCTCTGCAGCCAGTCCTCAGTGTTTAGCATGATCTTTAATAAATCATCCTAATATGCTGATTTGGTGTTCAAGTAACATTTTTTTTTTAATCATTGATAGAGGTGAAAAAGTTGTGCTGTACACTAAAAAAAAAAAAAATCTGTGAAGTACTGGCAGCTTACTACCGGGACATTATCCAGCATTTTACGGACATTTCTGTTAACCCTAAGCAATGCAATGAAGTTCAAAATTCAAAATACTGGTAAAACACATGTAAAAAATAAATACAGAAAATTCTGTCAAATAATACAGTACATTGTGCCCTATTTTTTATTTTTTTACTTAACATTTGTGTGGAAACTGGTGCATTTCAGGATTATTTGATACATAGTAAGTTTCAAGGAAAAGCATTTTTTTTCCCCAAACAGTGGTTTTGTAACAATGTAAAAGTCTTTACTGACACTTTTAATAAACTGAATGCGATACATTGAAGTACTTTTTGAATGGAAGGGAATCCCTGGATCAAAAAGAGCAACAACTAATGACATAAGTACATTCTGTCAAAAATATGTGTTCAGCACACATTTTTGACAGAATGTACAAATGCATTTTATAACAAGTGACCACCTGATGATCTGATTGCATACAACTAAACTTTATTTTTTGAATGTACAATCATATTGTGGTTATAACTATTATGCATGGAAAAACAGAGTTTTTGTAAGTTGTTAGGTTATCAGGTTAGGCTTAACCAGACATCTTTTCAATAGTGTGTGGGCGCCCTTACGTTCGATATCTCCTGGCCACCCCTGCATCTCACTGCAAAGGTTACAGCGTGATCTCCCCACAAATTGATTAAAGGAGTGTCTCACTCAGTCACAGTATAGTGCAAACATTCCAGCACTCATCAATAAGAAAAAGTCAGTCAGGTAAACTACTATGTTCAGGCAGTGCTTTGAACACAGCACGCATGGCCTTTTCCATTTTCCGTGCCTATTTTTTAACCCCCTGCTGTGTTTCGTCTCTGTTTCTCAGCTATTCACTGTCAATCCTCTTCTTATATTCCTTCTCTACATAACACTTCAGACTTATAATGTAAAAGCGTACAGAGTAACAGTTCCTTACAGCTTTAAATATTTTATGCTTTTTACAGAGGAGAGTAATAAAACATTTTAAGATCTGCCTCAGGATGCATTGATGTACATTCTGATATTATAAATCATGCTGTGGTATTTTTGGAAAATGCCAACTTTTTCCAGATTTTATTTATTTATACATTTTAATTCTAGTCATTGCATTTTATTTGCTGATATTCAATCCAACAGCACTGGAACTTTTCAAAGTTTGTAGGCCTATCTCCAAAAGCATTGTCCTTATGCAGCCCACACATTACATTATTTTAGCCCTTTTGTGATTATTATTTTTATAATTTTTTGCTTTCAAACAGTAAATGGAGATTGCTGACAAAAGCCTGTGACAGTTTGTCCTGTCCATGCGCCAGTAAACACATCATCAGAGAAGATTTTGCTGCAAGAAGGAGGGGAAGTTATTTTGATTAAAGATTACTATTTATAAAAATAGTGATGTGCATGGATAAATCATTCATAATAAATACTGAAATATTCTGTGTTAGTTGTGAGGATTTCAGTGACCCTTTTTTGCATGTTACATCATTACACTGGCAGTAGGTGGTGAAGTGTCCTTATGAACCATTCATTCAACCGATTCGTTAAAACAGCAGGAATAAACCAAGGGTGCTACTGAAATTTGGCCCTGTCACAAATGGCTCCCTAAACACTTGCTGTCTTCCTACAATTTCACACTTTCATGATGTAACCGCTTGTCTGTCGTGAAGAAGTCTGCTTCGGAGGTCGCTTAGGCAAAATTGCTTATCAAGGGCGCATATCCACCTCGAAGGGGGCGCTCGCGAGCGCCCATCTGAAACCCTACGGTCTCATGGACTTAATGAGGATGCGCCATTGTAAGTCCACAAGACCGTAAGTGCACTTGAAGTGTGCCATTTGGGACAAGACTTCCTTGTTTCTTCGCTCCTCCTTTCTCCAGCCCGTGACCTAGAATCCGATGGAATTCAGCCATCTTGAAGGACATCTCAATTAAATTGCGCCGAGAGTTCCTGAGGAGTCATGAGCGAGCATTCACAAGTGTATCCTTTCCTCGCATCTGAAGCAGGTGGAGCTAAGATACTAGGAATGGAAACACAAATAAAAAATGAGAAGCATCCCAAGATTATTTCAGAAACAAACTCTTTTAACAAAAACAAAACAAGTGACTTTATGAGCGAGTCATTGAATCATTCACTCAACTGATTCATTGAATAAAACAGACGCAGTGTGCTCGATTTAACATTGATTTGGTTTTAATCCATTAGTTCATTATTTTTCATTGCTGAAGCAGAAATAGGCAACTGCCTATGTGTGTAAAATATAAGTTACTCCATATTAAGTTCCAGCTTATTGAACTGTTTTAAAAGCAACATCATGCTGACAATCGAACAGTTCGGTCTAAATATCAGCATGGCTGTGAATACATGCGGTCGCATTACAGCTGTATTCGGGACAACATCGCTGTTGCTCGTAAGATATTGCTTAAATATTGTATTATGTTTGGGCTATAAATCTGCCATTTGATTGTATCAATGACAGTGAGTTGCTGATGAAAGAGTCAGAGTTGTGTATGCAGCAGTAGAGAGGACGCTTTGCTTGTGTGACAGTGGTAAGAATGACATAAATGGAGCTTTCAGCTCAGGGACCGGTAACAGATGGTCTTGGAAAATGAGGTTCTTCTCAGCAGTGCTGACGTGCACCCCCTTCTCTCTTTTCCTCTCATTCTCTCTTTACTGTTTCTCCTTATTTCTCTTTGCAAATCTCTCATTCTTTCCCCTTTCCTCCCCTATGATTTTGCAAAGGTGCTAGTAGTCCTAGATTGCCTTATCCATGCCAATAGAGGTGAAAAGAGGTGCACAGAGGGCGAAGAGAAGACCGAAAGAAAGGAAAGAGGATAAAGGGGAAAATAGAGAGGGACAAGAGGAGAGATTGCCCTAATTGGGTTGAACGTCTGCAAAGATCTGCTGTCTGCTTTCTTAAAATCTCTCTTTCTTAAAATGCTCTCTTTTGATTTGTTGCCGTGTCAGGTTCGATCAGTCCAACACAGCAAGACTGGCTCAATCAATAGAGTGCAACAGTCTGTTTCTGGAAGTAAAAACCTTTTTTTTTTTAGGCTAACAGATTTTGAACTATAACTTAAAAACCTCTAAAGACATACTGTGAGCTACGAGATTGTTAATCGATGGTATATGCTTTTGTTGAAGCCATCTGCCCGCATTATTTTTAACTCTTTGTTTAAAATAATCAAGTTTAACAGTGGAATTCCTGGTGGAAAAAAATATTCTGCAGAGAAATCTCCACCAATCAGAGAATCATGGCGTGACTCTTTAGCCCCTGCCCACTCCTCTTTACCACTACAAATGTACGTATAGAGTCAGTTTCCCTATGCTCTCCAATGACTTAAATATATTAATGCATAAAATGCCTATTTTGCAATAAAAGTAAAAAAGTATTGTTTCCATATACATAATTAGCATCTTTAAATTAATAGTTTTACATTTGTCATTTACCATGCTTCATGATATTGTAGCCCCACACACACACAAAAAAACTGTACATAGTTTTGTCTTTTATCTGATTTAAAAAAAAATTTTTTTTCAAAACAAAGTTTGTAATGTTGAGATTCACCTTGTTGCTGGTTGATTGCTTCATTGCTTATAACTCTATAGAATTAGTTTGGGGCGGGACTATGTGTTTTTCTAGCCAATTGAAGATGGGGATGTGCCCTTCAGCTTTAAAACCAACCCTTCTGTCTGATATTTGAATTTGAGATCCACATTTGGCATCATCCAAAGGTGCAGTGTGTCATCTATTATGCATTAGGCAAACAGTTTCTGACTAATTTATAGACTGGACCATAATGATCTCCTGTTTGGTATTCCCATAAATTCACAAACCATTGGTAGATGTCTATAAATGAGAATACACTTTATACATGTGATACAGCCATTTTCTGTTTCCTCCATGTTGTTTAAGTGAATATATATTTGACATTCTATTGATATATGTACCAATTAGGGCCTTATGGTCTTCTGACACTATTCTCCTTGCTCCAAGCATCACAAATTGAAAAGTGTGGAAGAGGTAATAGGTACAGTTGCAGGTTTATCATGCATGGATTTTGTGCTGGCCAGTTCTGGCATCTGGGTCCTGGCAGCCATTCTGGCTCTTCCAGACGCAGTTAGCAGATGGTGGGGCTGTGCCTGCCCTTCTCCAGGGGCTTCTGTGGATAGAAAGAGAAACTGAGACGAATGTTTTGCCGCTGTACCTTTTTTTTACAGACCAGGGACATCCCTTAGCCAAGGAATGAGTCAATGTCAATGTTTTCAGATTTGTTGAAGTGCGTCAAACTGTGTGTTGGTATTTGTCCAGAAAGTCCAATGAAATGTCATCCTTAATTTAGCACCACCTCTTCAAGCAGGACACAAAGTCCGTTCCAGGTTTTGCTGCTTTAACACATGGCTTAGCTTGTAATGGTCTCTCACCGTTGAGAATTGCCAGTGGTGATAACCATGCTACCTCATTTCAAAGCAAACAATGCCTTGACAAAGATCTTCCTGATACAACTTGAGGTTTATGAAATTAAAGTGAGAAAAGAGATTTATATTCACATGTGCAGCACCTAAAATGAGATGAAGTGGATTTGATGAAAATATCAACACTGAATGAATAATTGGTATCCTTTGATCTGTTGTAACTTTTTGTAAAACGATTCAATTCGAAGACCTGTTGAATTCAATGAATGATTTACATAATTTATCAGAAACTATTTATGCTGTAAGCCAGACATCTTTATTTTATAATGCATGGTTCGCTGCTCCATGAACATCTTTTTTAACCCTTAAATGCGTACCTCGGGACTACCTCAGTATTAACGACAATAATTTAAATTTTCATGACCTTTATTCCATAAGGTGGCAATGACTAATACACAATGATAAAGTGAAGTTTCACTCATAGTTACCGCAGGCAGATAACAAAAGAATAGGAAGTATCATCAGCAAAACTTGAAATTACTCAGCGATTTACTGCAGAGCAAGTACTGAACGCCATCAAATATTAGTGTCACTGTCACTTGGTGGATCAGGTGAAGAAGCTGTCAGTGATCAAAATATTGATTCTGAAGATGTTGCAAATGATAGTTTTGAGAATATGTTTGAGATGGCGAATATGAGCCAGATGCTGAATGTACTGGGAATTGAGCTCTGACAAGGACAGTAACGAAGGAATAAAACATCTGCTCAAGCTGAACTCTTCCAAGCTACAGAAGGTAACAAAATATGTTTTATTTTATTCTTCTGTAATTGTTTCTCTAATATCAGGACAGTTTTACTTTATCATGACAGGTAGAGATCCATCCATGTTAGATATAGATTTGGGTGTAATAATAATAATAATGTAATAATGCCAGGGGAAACATTCATGTCATTCCAAATCCATACTATTTTTTTCTGTTAAAAACAAAAGTGTAAATTTTGGAACAATTATCAAATATATGCTCTAAAAAAACTCCCTATTCCAAGTTACCCTGCATCTCAAATTACACACTGTGTGGGTTCTACGTTTGAATAAAAATATGCTTTGTGCCTATTAAAAAAAAAGTATTCTCTAAATAGTAGGAAAGTGTATAGTGTGAATGAAATGCTGACATACATCCACCATGGTGTCATTGTCATGTGACTGTCAGTGTCAGTTGTGTAGTTTTGCTGCCATTAACAACTCCTCTCTCATGGCCTCATGGGATAGTAAAGTGTCCATCAGATGCGCACTTAGGAGTCTTGGCAGTTGACGTTGGTCTTCCAAGTACTTTTTGCGTACTGTTTTATAAATATTCATACAACAAATCTTTTCACATAAAGCTGTTTTTCACCAATATAGGGAAATGGGTATATACAGTTAGTCACTGATCCACTGATCTTCACAGATGAATTTCGATTTCAAAATCTGTGTGCTGATGCTGTTAACGCCAAGATGAAATTGGTTTTCACATTTGTTTTAACCAAACATGACACATCCAACCTGGTCTCCTGAAAAGTTGTAAGAAATGATGGATTGGGTCAAATAAAAACACACCACCAAATTTAAACATACAGTCCAACCGACCTAACCATGATTGTAATAGGGGAAAAACCCCATAAAAGTAAAAAAACTTTTTCTACAAACCGAGATGTACAATATACAATTTAGTCACGTCATGAGAGCATGTTGGACGTGTCATTTTTAAATTCCGGACATGAACATAGGCTAGACATGAGTTCTATGGGAGGGCAACATTATCTGTAAATAATCACTTAAATGTGAGCCTGTCATCGCACAAAGCTTATTTGTAATGGGCACTATGAACTGTTGTTAGAGCCGAGGATTTTTTTAATATTTGTGATTATATTTGTGGGTTGTATTTGGAACAACATTAGGGTGAGTACAACAGATTTTTTGTTGTTGTGAATGGATTTAATTTTTGTGAAAGGATGTGCAAGCTTTTTTGCGTGAACTGTGCCTTTAGGGGCTAAGGATGTGTTATTTCATTTGGACACATTTAGAACATTTAGCGACTTGTGTTTTATGTGTGCTGCTGTTGTTTTAAGCAGCAGTCTGTTGTATCGGCATCACTACCCTTGCATTGTGTCAGCTGATAGATACTAATATGTAAAATGTGTTGCCTTTAACCCCCTCAGGACCTGGCAAATGATTTGCTTCAGAGGCCATGCAGGGTTGGTAGAATTCTAATCGTGTGCTGAATCCCAAGCTCGGCTCAGGCTGCGATTCTTCCCAATCACAAAGAAAAAAAGCATGAGGCATGAAGAAAACAACTCAAATATCCCCCACAGACCCTGTCACGTCTCTCATTCCAAGTAGCTAGCTAGTATTGCTACATAGGAGCTCAAATGCTTCTGGTCAACAGATCATTTCACTCTTCATCTTTCTTTCTCTGTCTGTGTTGAAATGAATGTCTGAGAGGATCTCTTTCAATCATGCATCTTATTTCGTTCTTTTCTTCAGACAGACATTTTTCCATTCCAAGCCTCTCCTGGTGCAGTGTTGAAAAGAGATGTGTGTTTGTGTGTGCCTCTTACCCACTTGATTGTGCAGGAAAACAGTGTGAATGAGATCGCAGCATGCGGTGGACCGGCAGCATCTGCACTGTAAAGGATTCTCCTGGCTCCCTCCGCTCGCACGTCCCTGTTGTTTTCATGCGGAGAGAGGGAGTGACTGAGGAGTCGTGGCTTCAGCAGGCCAGCAGATGTTCACTTCACTAAAAGAAGCAGGGATGGACTGAGAAACAGGCTCTGGTGGTCCAACCAGAATGACAAATTTGATTCCCTGGATGAGGGCCCACAATTTGTTGAACAGATTGCTGAGTGGTGGCGTGATTGGACGCTGTGCCGACTGATTTTGTAACGGACTGATCTAAGAGCAAGTTTTGTGTCCTCCGTCATGAATGTAAAGCCTGCTGATTGGCTTACAGTTGGACGAACTCAAACCAGAGCTTTAGCTCAATTGCATCAATCTGTTCTCTTATCTGAAGTGAGGCTGTTGTTATCACACAGGCTGCCACCTCCGGTCGTCTGTCACTTACCTGCGTCCAGTTATCTCCAGGCTAATCAGAGGCAGAGGACTGAAAGAAAATGATTCCATCAGCTGTCAGGGATTAAGCCATCTTTATTCAACCAAGTGAGGACTGTGTCAAGCTCTGATTTGTGGACAAACACTCAAACAATCATATCAGTTTTTATTCCTCAAGATCACAGTGATTGTGAAAACTTCGGCTCCTGGATCATTTTATAAAAAGCACCTCTTAATCAATGCATCCAGTCCTCACTTATTCCTTAATCCTTAGTTCACACACACACACACACACACACACACACACACACACACACACACACACACACACACACACACACACACACACACACACTGTTGTGTTTCCATGTTTTATGGGGACATTCCATAGGCGTAATGGTTTTTATACCGTATTTACTGCCCCTCCCCTAAACCTACCCATCACAGGAGACATGCTGCATTTTTACTTTTTCAAAAACATCACTTAGTGTGATTTATGACCTGTTTTCCTCATGGGGACCAAAAATGTCCCCATAAGGACAAGGATTTTGGATATTGCCATCTTTGTGGGGACATTTTGTCCCCATAACGTAGGGATTACCAGTCCACACACACACACACACACAAATCTAGCATCAATTACTCAACATGATGTATTGTTACAACAATTCAATAACTTTTATTAAGCTCCAAAAACAAGGGGAAAATACATATCATAAAATTAGCCCATATGATATTCATTGTGGCTTTGTGTGACTAAAAGGTAATTTAAAGGGATAGTTCACCCAAATATGAAAATTCTGGTATCACTTACTCACCCTCAAGTTGTTCCAAACCTGTATGAATTTCTTTCTTCTGCTGAACACAAAAGAAGATGCACTATCGCTAAAGTTTCTGGATACATAAGAATGGGATGTCATAGATGTGGGTGCGTGAACTTTAATGACATCCCATTCTTAGGTGTCTGTAGGGTTTAATATGCATGGAGTTGGCCCACCCTTTGCAGCTATAACAGCTTCAACTCATCTGGGAAGGCTTTCCCCAAGGCTTATGAGTGTGTTTATGGGAATTTTTGACTATTCTTCTAGAAGCGCATTTGTGAGGTCAGGCACTGATGTTGGATGAGAAGGCCTGGCTCGCAGTCTCCGCTCTAATTCATCCCAAAGGTGTTCTATCGGGTTGAGGTCAGGACAGTCAACTTCATCTGCACTAAACACGCTCATCCATGTCTTTATGGACCTTGCTTTGTGCACTGGTGCGCAGTCAAGTTGGAACAGCAAGGGGCCATCCCCAAACTGTTCCCGCAAAGTTGGGAGCATGACATTTTCTAAAATGTCTTGGTATGCTGAAGCATTAAGAGTTCCTTTCACTGGAAATAAGGAGCCAAGCCCAACCCCTGAAAAACAACCCCACACCATAATCCCCCTGCACCAAACATTACACTTGGCACAATGCAGTCAGGCAAGTCCGCTCTCCTGGAAACCGCCAAACCCTCATTCATCCATCAGATTTCCAGACAGAGAAGCGTAATTTGTCACTCCAGAGAACACGTCTCCACTGCTCTAGAGTCCAGTGGCGGCGTGCTTTACACCACTGCATCCGACGCTTTGCATTGCACTTGGTTATGTAAGGCTTGGATGCAGCGGCTCGGCCATGGAAACCCATTCCATGAAGCTCTCTATGCACTGTTATTGAGCTAATCTGAAGGCCACACAAAGTTTGGAGGTCTGTAGCTATAGCCTCTGCAGAAAGTTGTCGACCGCTGCGCTCTGTGCGCCTCAGCATATGCTGACCCCACTCTGTGATTTTACTGAGCTCCTGAGAGTGACCCATTCTTTAACAAATGTTTGAAGAAGCAGTCTGCATGCCTAGGTGCTTGATTTGATACACCTTTGGCCATGGAATTGATTGGAACACCTGACTTCAATGTTTTGGAGGGTAATTAAGTCAGGGAGTTGACTTAAGTAGTATGATTCATGAACTGGATCAACATATGCATTGAAAGGAATTTTGAATGATTTGCTCATTGATAGTTTTTGATTTCAACTCACTGATTTATTGATCTGGTTGTCTGCTTTAATAATCTGTCAATATTTGCATTTATGGAGCAGTCTGCGTGTAATTTCACATAAAAATAACATAATATATGGTTGGAACAATATTAATTTCCATATTTGAGAGTATTGTTCCCTTTAAGCTTTCCTTGAAGCTGAGTGAACTCGTCAGAATGTGAAAGTGCCTCACCTCAAACAAGAACCAAGTGTTGTATTTTTCAAGAATTTCTGTATTTGTTTGCCAACTGATTTGTAATCAAATATAGATTAAATAATTTCATTACTGAGTGAACAAAATCTAATTCATTAAATGTGGAGATAAAAGGGCTTCAGAATTGGCTTTCAGATCCAATTAAATGTTCCGCATTTTAAGTCATGTTTAATTCATAGGTGTGGGGGTTGCTTCTTTGTTGCATGGTAAACTATAATTTGCTAAATTCAAGTCATATGTCAATAGCCCTTTTGGTCATAAATTTTGCATGCATGATATAAGGTGCATGTTCATGCAAATTCAATAATGGACCTTTCATTTAGTAATTTTAGCACGTTAATATGTGTTAGCAAATATGATTTATCAGTAATGGATGCCATTATTTTTGCTGGGCAATAAATCACTGGCTCATAAATGATTTATTTGTCAAGTGATGCATTTCACCTATTTTCAACAACTTACAGGAAACTAACAAGAGGGGGCGCCAGTAAAGCAAAGTAGTTAAATGGGTACTTTTCATTTGAACATCAAAAACACTGTACATGCTCATTTGTTTAGAGTAACTGAATAAGCTTGAATCATATCTAGGATTCAGTATGCGATTCGCATTACAAAGCCAGAAAAAGATGAGCAATTTCAACCACTTTAAGATAATAGGCACAAGCAACAACTGTTCATATTGAGATCGAATATGCATTTACATGACTAGGTTTGAGAGACCCTAGCAAATGGCACTGATGTGTTTTACTGTAGGCTGTCTTTGCAGGTCTAGGTCCGTGCGTTCCTGGATCCATTTTAACATTAGGCTGTATTACTGAGAGTATATAGCCTGTGTTCTGACCATCAGGCAGGTGTTATTACCGCACTTCATTTGCAAGGTAAGTGACTATGGGCTGTGACAGTGGTGGAATTAGTAATGCGCTCCCGCTGTCATTTTTATCAACAGGGCCTGCAGGGAGGACGTGATAAAATGGATATTCCTCCCTCTGCATTAATACCCTCTGCCCCACTTTCAATTCCATTTACTTACCCGAGCACAGAATGAGGAATTTTACTATCGATTGCCAAGAGCAGAGGTAGATTCTTGCACTAACGTGTTGATTTTAGTCCTGGAAAACCTCATATCCACTGGCTTAGAGGATACTATGGAAAATAAAATCTCTCTTATTTTATTGCAATTTTGTTCTTGTTATTAGGAAAAAGGAATGGTTTAGTTCAGAGTATTAAGGTACCATCACTTCAGTTTGTCCATGAATGTGAAATTAAATGTGAAGGAATCTTATAATACACACCATTGGTGATTCCATTGTCTCATTTTATATGATAGACCAGGGCTAGTTGTCACACTTACTTCTGTGAATATTTATTTGGGTAGGTTTATTTTTCAATATTAAAGTCAATATTAAATTTGGCACATACCCTAAGATAAAAAAAAAAGGTATTTAACACCACCGTTGTTGTCCAGGAAAAATTTACATTTTAATTACACTTTCCCCTGGTTTCACAGACAAGGCTTAAGCTGTCTCAAACTTAAATGCATGTTTGAGCTGTTTAAAGGTGGGGTAAGTGCTTTCTGGAAACCAATGTTGATATTTCAAATCAGTAAAACAAACACGCCCCTACCCCAAAAGGGTATCGCCCCTATTTCGATAGCTCCGCCCCACACATAAAACGCAGGCAATGACTATATGGCGGAATCTGATGTACCAGCCGCCCGAGGGTATGATGTCATCAATAAGTTAAAGCAATGTGTTTAACTATGGTAATCCAGGTCAAATGTTCAATGAAGAAGTCATTCCTCACATCCCAAAAACACAAATACAGTTCTCATGAACAACTCGATAGCACGAGCACGACAGTTCAACTAACGAACATATTACAATTGCAATATTACGATTGCGAACATGACACCCGAGCATATCCAAGCAAAAGCCAGCATATAATTAGTTCTGTGAAACAAAACAAAACCAATGTTACTTGCCTATCGAGAAGAAATAAAGCAACCTTGGCGTCCAATTGCAAGCCTAATCGCTCCTTGCCTGAAAACTTTTTGCCTGATCAAAAGCCTTTGTTCCATAGACATTTAGCCATCTCTCTATTTCTGTCGTCGCTCGGCTAATGTCCGTCCTGTGTGTCGGTTCTTTTGAATAATGACGTGCACTGAGCATTCTCTTCTCACCATCATTAGTAGACACGCCCCTTACTGCTGATTGGCTACAAGTTTGGTTTGGTAATTGGCTGAGACACTTTTATAAAGCAGTTTTGAAATAACTTATCCCACATTTAACTGAAAGCAACTTGTACTGACATATCGTAAAATATGTCAGTTCCGTTGTTTTGTCTCAAGATGCACACCAGTAATGTTTTTTTCTAAGGCATGTTTATAAAAGTCACTTAAATGTCTGAAAAACTTAACAAGGGCCTAATGGCTTAGTCTAAGTCCTGTCTGTAATACCAGGTCTATATGGGGTAAGTTGTCACAACTGAACCTTTAATTAAATGGTTCGTCAGTTTTTTATATTTTTATTGATATTTTATTCAACCATGATGCATTGAATTGAAAAGGGACAAGTGAAAGTAAAGACATAATGTTAAAATTAAAGCTGTTCTTTTGAACTTTCTGTTAATCAAAGAATCCTGAAATTTTTTTATCGTAATGTCAAGGATATTACATTTATATTACATTTAGTCATTTAGCAGACGCTTTTATCCCTTTTTTTATATTACA
This sequence comes from Gobiocypris rarus, assembly GCA_023029165.1. NCBI lineage: Eukaryota > Metazoa > Chordata > Actinopteri > Cypriniformes > Gobionidae > Gobiocypris > Gobiocypris rarus. The sequence continues at coordinate 21,611,038 of CM040927.1, read as the reverse complement.
TTTTTAAATTACATGTATATTACATTTAGTCATTTAGCAGACGCTTTTATCCCTTTTTTTCCTGTAATGACGCTTTGTCATTACAGAAAAAAAAAAAATATTATGATTTCTGAAGGATCATTTGACACTCAAGAATTGCTGCTGAATATTCAGCTTTGTCATTACAGGAATAAATGACAAAACTGTTATAATATGTTTCATAATATAACTTTTGTCTGTATTTCTTTGTTTATCAAATAAACACAGCTTTGGAGAGAATAAGAGAAAATCTTAAATCTTACCAACCCCAAACTTTTAAATAGTGTATTTATATTGTAATAGCAAATTCCTATAATTGTGTACATTTATAACATTTTAAACATGACAACTGGACATTTATAAAAAATCCCCATGTTTTTGTGTTTTTGTTACACATTTGTGTAATTGTAATTTAATTAACAACCTCTTGTGACAACTAGCCCCGGTCCTCCCCATGCGTTTGGTGATTGTTATCACAACAGAGTGATGCTATGGTTCAGCGTTAGAGGCAAGTGATGCTTAGTATCAGACACAGCTGCAGCTTACAAGGTGGGTGGGGGAAGCAAATCAATGGCCATTGACCTTATGGTTCCCTTTCTGCTGAAGTGACTGACCACAGAACAACATAAGCTGTTCTCCATTGCCCTTGTGTTTATCAGCCATGCTGTAAAAAAAAAAAATCAGGGAATCATCATTTATGACTCAAAATAAGCAATTAATACATATTTGTAACATGATGATTAATCCTTAATAAGTGGAGGTCGATAATGTGAAAAGTGCCACAGTGAGGTTCACATCAGAGCACAGTTATAAATGAATTAAATGGTGAAAAGCACTGTTTAAATATGCATGTGATGTGGAGATAGATGGTGGGTCAAACTCTTAACTACTAACCATTCTATTATTCATGACAAAATGTTAAAATACATCACCGCCCATATTTACCTGCACTTGGATTTGACAGCGTCCGTGAACACTGTCCACAAAGGCTGGGACTAGTGCATCAGCTGTGGACAGAGCTGTGGTTGAAACGCTTTGGGGATTTGAACTGGAGACCCCGGTCTCATAACTCTCTGCCATAAGCATTGCAATATTCAACATTTATGAGGTTCTGATTTATGAGCTGGCAACCACACAGGTCACTCTTGTTTCTTGAAAAGCATCTGAGGAGCGTGGCATCTTCACATTTTGATTCTAGAGGCCTCACAAGAAGCACAACGGCAGTTTATTCTCTGCATCATTTTGAATTTGAACCCACGTTAATTGTATTTATAGGGATAGTTCACCTAATAATGAAACGTGACATTCTAAACATGTATGATGTTACAAGTGAACTACGTTACAAGTGAATTTTTGAAGAACATCCTATCCATATAGCTAATGAAAGTAAATGAAAATTGCAGCTGTCAAGCTCCAAAATAACAACGACAAAAAAGATACATGTTTTTCCAAGTCTTCTGAAGCCTTGAGGTAGCTTTGTGTGAAGAAAAGAGGTCACTTCTGAAAATCTTGATATCAATATCTTCTTATGCCTGGTACATATTGTACGATTTTGGGCTGTCCCCGATGAAAGATGACCAATCATGGCGATTTCTTTGGTTGTGGATCCTACACGGTGGTCCTATGTCTTAAGCCTGGAACACACCAAGCCGACAGTCGGCCGTCGGGCAGTTTACGTGCGTCAGCCAACTAAGTTTTCTCAGTGTGTTCCACACCATCGGCTGACGTTGGTCCTCGCCGGCTATTTTTCAGCCGATTCGATATGTTGAATTGCCGTTGGCGCTTGTCAGTCAGTCGGGCTATCTGATCATTCCGATTGGCTGTTCAGCTAGCGAATCAGTGCACAAGAAAAAAACCCCAGAAGTAACCATCTGTGATAAATTAGATTCTGAGGTGCTTTGTTTATATCCCTGCAGCTCTTCCGGTTTCCCGCCTTTAAAAGTAATGAAAACAGACTACTGCCACCAGCTGGTCCGGAAAGCTATTTACTCTTACGCAGGCGCAGAACACTAGTTGGTCAGCGTTGTTTGGTTCTTTGTGTTCCATGCTTTACAGTGAGAGAGGTTCAAAGACGGCTGTTGTCACTGTCTTGCAACCAAAGATAGCATGTGATCATTTTCTGACAGAGTCAGAAATTTAGCATGATTTCACAGTGTGTTTGCTGCCATGACCTACGTCTAGCCTGGCTCCGCCTCCTACGTACTGCCGCTCAATTTTTATTTTCCTTCAGTACTCTGTCTGGGATTGTGGTATATATCTGTTTTTCTCTGGTTAAATTTTAACCGGTCCAATCAGCGAACAGAGGGAGTGGCTGAGAACGATGACAGTGATATAACGACCAAAGTTACCGATTGGTTATGGCAGATCCAATAGTTTTAAACTTTAACAGAGTACCCGCCTTCAAGGAAGTTAACGCTTGTCAATGGAGAGTGGCCAGACTCTGTACAAATGAAATGTACGAGAGACTGGTAGGACCAGGCAAACCTGCGTCCACTGACTAGCCAATAAAAGTGCAACATGAAATGGCGTATTATTGATCAACACGACATGCCGCTAAAACCACAAAGGCCAAAATGCGATTCATCTGGCTCTACTTGTTTACCACTAGTTTATTAGATCCATGTTGTACAGAGTACAACATAATGTAATCATCTTATAAGATTGCCGGAATCACAGTCTGTAGCAGGAGTTAGCGTGTTCATCAACAGTTGTTGTGATATCTGATATGTGACTGAATCTTTCTTGAATGATTTGTTTACAAATCAGAATGATCCAGTTTTAGGGAATGTGTACACAACACCATTTTCAACTGAAAACTGAAAACTTTTTAATCATTTTGGCCATTCATTTACACGACAACTGCGTTTTGGGGCCCAGAAAAACAAACTTTCCCATTTGCATACGAGTTTCAAAGTGCAAGGTTTTAAAACGACACCTTTACCATCTCCATGTAAACAACAAAGTTGTGAATTTGTATCAACGGTGACTGTAATGCGCATTACATGTTCACGCATGCGTTGTACGTGTTCGTGGGGTGTTTCTTGACAAAGCGTCAACATGGCCTGGCATGCATAATACACCCTTTTTAGTCATTTTTGCAGATCCGTGTGAACAGGGATCGCTTTGACAATGTTGTCGTCTGTTAATGTTGTAACTTGTCGTGTAAATATACCCTTGGTTCAACGCAGTGATTTAGTGATTTTAAATAACTCTAAATTGTGATTTATTACAACAAACTTGAATTTTCAGAAGTCATCACTCCAGTCTTCAGTCACATTATCCTTCACAAATCATCATGAGCAAGGAATGCAGGTGAAGAAACTATCTAAATCCAGGGGTTTATTAGAAATACAAACAAAACTACAACCAGGAAAACAGGAATCCATGTGAAACCATGTAAGGACTGATAAGGAACAAAGGAAACACAAGGGCTAATAAAGGTAACAAGACGCCTTGGAACAATCAGGGAACTAATCAACATGAAAAACTACAAAAGGACTACAAAGATGGCTGACAGAACAAACTTTTGAAAGGTATATGTGTTTCACATAAATCTTCTGGAGCTCATTCACTTTTGATTTTTTTTTTTTGATGAAAAAACTAACCAGGATATTCTTTCCTTCCTCAAAAAAGGTCATAGTTTAAAAAAAGTTGGTAAATGAATTAAACAGTTTATGTGTACTTTCCCTTTAATTGGCCACTGTAAGGTAGCTAATTGGTATACAAAAAAACATCTAAGAGAAACCTTCAACAGAAGTCCAACAGAACTGAATTATGACAAAAGTGCACCTTGTACATTCTTAATGGATCTGAAATGTATGCATGATTTAGTGCCTTCAGGCATTACTATTTCAGGCACAACAACTGACGCTTGGACTCCCTGTGGAGAGCCTGTTCATCCTGCATGAGATTCTTCCGGGGGAAAAAATAAAAAAAATATTCTTGAGCCTTTGCAGAAATCAGATCAACCAGATCAAAAACAATGTTCAACAATTAGTGGTATTATCATGCCAGCGGTGTGACAGTCGTCACGGATATCCGGAGAGAACTGTAGGTGTCACTCCTGACATGGAATGGGGGCTGAGGCCGTTCAGTAGGAGCTGTCATTCCGAGTCAGTGAGCTCTGTCTTGCAGAAGTGGGCCCCAGTCAGATGTTCACTATGCATGCTGCATTGTCTGCTTGCCTGTTCGATAGGGCTGGCAGCAAAAGGTGACATCTGGTGACTAATGTGCTCCCATGTTCCCCCTCTTCTCTGGGCGGCAGATGCTCTGCACAGGCAGATAGGAAGAGGGGGGTGAGCTTGAGATGGACAGGCAGTGTAACGCGTGTGTGTAATAAATGCAGTCTTTTGTAGTGCTTTTTTGCAGCTGATCTGTTGGTGGCTGGTGAAGAAAGAGAGGATACAAACGATTAGCACGTTGAACACGGGTGATCTAAAACTGGTTCAGATATTTTGGATGACAAGATATTTATAGCCAAAGCCAAAACACTAATAATAAACAGACTTTTTAAAATCAGCATTGGATGAAATGTCTTGCTTTGACATATCTGCCGTGAAAAAATAATCTGACTGTAAAAAAGGTTATTTTATTAAAAGCAGTGTTAATTAATATTCAGTATTTTTTATCTTTTCCCCTCAGTCTAAACATCCCAACATCCTTAAAACAAGATCCACGTTAGAAGCAAAATTGCTCAAGATAATTGCTTGGTTTCAGAGTAGATCTTAATGATCTTGATGTAAGAAAATTAAAGCTCAAGATATAATTATAATTATCTTACATTGCTTAATGTTATCTTATCTTAATAATGCTGCCCAAATAAATGATCTTATTGATGTTAAGTGTTTTTACTAGATTTTATAACATATTTCGATTTATGTATTTGTTTCATTTCTGGCATTTATATTTGTTACTTTATATAGACCATGTAATGTGTTCTTATTTATTTAGATATATTTATGAAGATTTTAGATGAGAATTGTTTGTATTTATTTTGTTTTAATACTATTGAGCTTCCTGGAGATTAATGTGTCTTGGCTGTACTTTTCTGTGGTCATATCTTTGGGTTTAACAGTGTCTGGAGAGTTCGGTTGCACAGATCTTGAAGATAGACTTCCAGGGAGCTTCTTCAGCCTGCTTCCCACACTACCACATATTCCCATCGTGCCATGTCACCCAGACAGCTGTGCTTAACCTCCCTCTGGCCTTTTTGCACAGCTGCAAGTGGGCTCTTTTACCCTTGTCTCACCCATGAGTGGGCCTGCGAACACGAGTACATGTGACAGAGGAGTGGACAGCTCCCATTCCGGTTCCTAACAGCCCTCGTTGTTTCTTAGCCACACAGAGACTTGCAGCAGAAGTTCACACAATGCCATGCTGTGTCAGACCGCCGGTGCAAGGCTGTGCTGTTTCTAGACAGCCTCCAGCGCAAAACAAAGATGAAATGTCTCCGTCGTGACATTATATTTTCTTGGAAAGCCACCGCTTTGTAAGATATGCTTCTGTCTTGGATTGAAGTGTGCAAAAATAGCATGTGTTCCACAATAGAGCGATAGTGATAGTCTCTCTTGTTGTCTGATTGAACTGCCTTTATGCTGATATGGCAATTCACACATTCCACAGGAAGAAGTCATTAAAACCCTTTTCATTTTAAGCTATATTGCCCTGTCTTTCTTGAGAAAATACCCGTCCTCTTTGAGATGAAAAATCTGCAGAGAGAAAATGAATTGGCAGGTTGCTACCCCCGGGGTCTCCTCTATCAGCTAGTGCAGTGGGTGACAAAATGCAGCGCATGTGTTCCCAATACAAACCTTATTCCATCTGTGGCCCTATCAGCCAGGAAATGACATATTTATCAGAGCAGTGTGGCCTCGCAGGCAGCAGAAAGCATAGAGGCTGCTGACTGTGAAATCTCCCAGAATTAACTGGGGCTGTCCTTTTCTCCCTCCACATTACTGTTCCCTGAGGGCCATGGCGGTTCAAAGTATCCTGCATCAAAATTGCTTTCCTATTTGTTGGGCTACATACAATTGATAACATTTGTTTTGACCAAATAAATGCTCTAAAATAATAAATGCTCTTGCAAAATATAAAGAATTCACTGGGCCGACTGTAATCTTTTGCAATCTAAATTATTTAATCAAACAAATGTGTAAGTAAGACGTGGAATGAAAAGACATGCAAAGTGTTTGAGGAACTGGCAAGATGAAAGATCTACACACAGAGAATGAATATACCATTACCGTCCTCAGTGCCAGGGACAAAACTGCACGCTATCAGTGCTCAAGCGTTTCAGAACAGCCTGAGGAAATGGCTTCTAATATTGTCTCAGTTTTCATGTTTTTTTCAGGAGGGCCTAAAATGGAAAACATGTATTTTTTTGGAACATGAGGTTGTAAGACTACAGCTAAATGGTTCCATTTGAAATTGTTGAGTAACATTGTGTGACACGATGAAGCTTGATGCGATTGTTTTTAGTTAATGGATTCAAAAACACTACATACTGACCATAAAAAGACAGAGGCTTTTTATTTTATTTTTATTTCCTTTTACCACATTAACAAATAATTAGGCAACTTGTTTTTTTGTTTTTTTACATGCATGCATGCATGCACACACACACACGCACGTGCATGCATACACACACAGCAGTAGGATGAGGTGAGGAGGTGTGTAAACAGATGTGGTGTCAGTGTGGGGCACAGTATCAGGGATGTGTGCATGTGGCTTTCCTGTGTGAGCAACAACAAACAGACCAGATCTTACACACAGAGTCATACGTGCTACAATGTCAATCCAAGTTCATTCCAGGGGACGACTATGTCTGTATCCTTGGTTTATTTTGGTCTGTGACGTAGTAGAAAAAAAAGAACTGAAAAAAAAAGAAAAAATAAGAAGACCCATAGAAGAGTCATTTTGGCCTCCCCAAACATTACAGTGACCAGACATAAAAAAATTCTTTAGTGTGCAGAAAATTGTAATAATTTGAACAACTTTTTTCCACTATTAAGAACCTTTTGTTCTAGGTTCCACGGATGTCAAAGAAACCACAGATGCCGATAGATGCCTAAGTGTAGGCCTATTGTTACGTTTCTAAGGGCAAAACAAGACTCTTTAACAGGCTGATGGTTTTAGAATGTATGATAACAAAAAAAAGTTTCCATTGCTGTATTTAGGATAACTGGCTGCTCGTGGTCTGTACAGTATATTTTAATCAGCCAGGAGTACACAATGTACAGAATAACCAGTGAATATGACTAATTTCCTTTGGCTAACAGAGGGAATCTGATTTAATGGATGTTAAAGAATTGGTTCACTTTAAAATGAAATTGACCCCATGATTTACTCACCCTCAAGACATCCTAGGTGTATATGACTTTCTTCTTTCTGATGAACACAATCAGAGTTATAATATCCTGGCTCTTCCAAGCTTTATAATGGCAGTGAACAGGTCCCACGAGTTTGAAGCACAAAAAAGTGCATCCGTCCATCATAAACGTACTCCACACAGTTCTGATTGGTTAATAAAGGCCTTCTGAAGCAAATCGATGGGTTTTTGTAAGAACAAATATACATATTTAACACTTAAAGTAAACAGACCAGACCGACTTCCGTATTCAACTTGCGAAAAAAGAGTAATGCCTTTCAAAGACTTACAAAAACCAATTGATTTGCTTCAGAAGGCCTTATTAACCCACCGGAGCTGTGTGGAGTATGTTTATGGTGGATGGATGAACTTTTATGAGCTTTAAACTCGTGGGCCCTATTCACTGCCATCATAAAGCTTGGAAGAGCCAGGATATTTGTTAATTTAACTCTTTTGTGTGTGTTCATCAGAAAGAAGAAAGTAATATACACCTGGCTTGAGGGTGAGTAAATCATGGAGTAATTTTCATTTTAAAGTGAACTAATCCTTTCACAGAGCAATATTAGGTGAAAAGGCTGTATTTGTGTGTAGCTGGCTGAATAAATCACATCTTTTCTCCTCTGTGCTTTTAATCCATCAGTTTCCTTTAAGAATAAATGGTTTTCAATCTTCTGTATGTGTCCCACAGGACTGTAAACCTGACCACTCCACCCTTTAGTCACCGTATTGCAGCTGTAAAGTGCAGGTAGCAAGAAAAAGCATCCGATCACTATTAGCCGGGTAAAATCTTCTCCTGTGTAATTGCAATGTTCCACTTCAAAGACTCTGACAGGAAGGCTGGTGTAGGAGTGAGATATCCTTAAAATAGCAATTAAAGAAGCTGAGGAATAATATGACCTCCGCTTCCTTGGGTCACAACACTGAAGAGACTGAGTATTTGAGATTCTCAGCCATACCTTTCAGCCACTGTTCAGAGCTTTTATATCAACATCGCTGCTTCCCCGATTAACATTCCCGCGCTTAAAGGATTATTATGTCACAGCACATCTCTATTTAGGCTCTTCATCATAAGTATGTATGGTAATGCGGCGGTGAGTTCATTTGATCATGTCCAGTACTCCGTTTCAAGTTACATAAATGTCACTTTTTTTTAAATGGATGTGGCAAGGACGTGATTATTAAATGCAAACTTTTCTGGCAAGGCTGCTTTTATTTCAATTATACAGTATATGTTAAGTATGTACTTGCAGTTGTCGTTGTCATGAACATTAACCCGGGAGGAGGGTGGACAGGAAGTAGTTAAACTCACTCAGTCTTTGCCACATTTGTCACAGTAGCATGTATGATGCTCTCCGGGTTGGTGGCCTGATTTCCATTTCAGGATGGGTCTCTGTTTGCCTTTGCTGCCTAGTAACGGTCAGATCTGGAGTGTGATTTATGTAAATCGGCTGGCAGGGGCTCACGGGTCAGGAGCGATCTGTTGTGAGACCACTGCTGGGCAACTGCACGGCATAAACAGCAGGACAAGTCTCTGCTATCAGAGTCTCCTGTAATAATACATCAGGATAGAATACCCACCACCCTCTAATTTTAAATCACCATTCATTTGCATTCATTGTAAATTGATAAATTTACAATGGGTTGTTTTATTGTGTCTTTGGTTCCAGCTTAAGTATTACAGTAAAAGTTATACTGTGTGTGTGTGTGTGTGTGTCCTTGTTTATATTACATTTTGGGGACCCCATAAGGATAGTAAAACCTGAGATCATCTACATTTTCAAATGGCTTATAAATCAAGTAAAGAGGCAGCATGTCTCCTGTGATGGGTAGGTTTAGGGGCAGGGGCAGTGTAGGGGGATAGAAAATGCGGTTTGTACAGTATAAAATGCATTACGCCTATGGAATGTCCCCATAAAACATGAAAACCCAACATGTGCGTGTGTGTGTGTCCTATGTTGTCAGGACAAAATGTCCCCACAAAGATAGCAATATCCAAAATTGGGAAAATTGCTGTGAGGAAAACAGCTTATAAATCAAACTAAATTATGTTTTTTGAAAATGTAAAAATGCAAAACGTTTTCTGTGATGGGTTTTAGGGTTAGAGGATAGAATATACAGTTTGTACAGTATAAAAATCATGTCTATGATAAGTCCCCATAAAAAATGAAAACACAACATGATGTGTGGAGAAGTGTGTGTGTGTGTGTGTGTGTGTGTGTGTGTACAGGAATATTAGAATAAGCATATTTTGGAACTGAAATATGCTTATTCCAGTAATAAATTTGTGTGACAGTGAAGACTGGAGTAATGGCTGCTAAAATATTCCACTTTGCTATCACAAGAATAAATTACTTAAAAAAAATAAAAATAAAACAGAAATAAGTTCTTTTAAATTGCAATAATATTTCACAATATTACTGTTTTTACATGCTTTCAAAAACATAAAAACATTTTTACTTACCAGTGAGTTAACCACTACAAATATCATTGAATTTGTGAGTTTACCTTGAGAAGTAGATCCGTCTGATTCAAGAATGAATCATTCAAACTGGTTGTGTTCATTCACCCGTTCATTCAAAAGAATGTTTCATTCACAAATCAGACCTGGCTATTTGACAATGATCAGCACCGAGGTCTAAAAAACTATCCATTTTGTAATAAATTATGCACTGTTTTGGTCTGATTGCTTAGTCAAGATGATAATGTCTATGATAATTTTTACATCTGAATCACAATCGTCTTACACAGCTGTAAAAAAGCCAAACTAAATTATGCCTGCTTTGACCCATCTCACGGCCTATTATTAAAGTATACAATTGTAAGTGCATGTACCCCACCTCTGATCAGCATTAAGCAGTCTGTGTAAAAACACCTGTAGTCAAATCTGAAATCATTTAGCACATGTAGCGTATTATGTATTATTTTACTTTACCCAGGTATTCTGTTGTAAAACAACAATATAATAATTGTATTACTTCTGCACGGGCAAAGAGATTTTATTATATTATTACCTCAATATGAGTGTTTTGTCACTGTTGAGGAATAGACCATTCCTTGAGATGTACTGCCCCATCAATACAATGTACACCAGGGATCCAGCTCTGCTTATGTCAGTGTCTTCAAAGAAGTCATATACTATCTGAATACATGTGGGTTTTGCCTTTGAGTGCAAATGTGTTTGCAGTTGGGTCTGAATTAGAGGAGTGCATTGTAGTGTTGATCAGAGTGCTGTCATAAGCTTCAAGCCATTCTTATCTCCTTTTTGCAGCATGGCTTACAGTGCCTTCATTTGGATCACTAGCAAAACAAAACTGGGCAAAACAGAAGCAGGAATTAGTCGGTTTTCTTTCTATCCCCCTTGTTCTGTTCTCTCAAGTGTTGTTTCATAATGCATTGAGTTAGAGTTCAGTGATGCATAGAGTTTGATTGTGCTGGAAGCATTCTGTTATGCCTGAGTCTGACCAATGTATGGGTTCGTTTACTTGGATCTGGAAAAACGAAATAGGCTAAGAAAAAGATATGATGAGTTGATACAACTCTGTGTCGGTGTGATTCTTACCAAACATAACATTTGGCAACGAGGATGGCTGATATTGCACTACCACCACCTCCTGCTCCTTTCCTTGCTCTACCTGGTGAGCCTCCGATTCCCTGGACTCGCTGGTTACAGTCCTTCGAGACTTTCACCTTAGCAGTGTGGCTGACTGACGTGAGCGCAGCCCACAAAAAGGCGCTGTTACTGTATTGCTTGGGAGCCAAGGGTCAGCATGTGCTGGGAACGTTTGAGTCGAGCACCATAAGCGATTATGACACAGCCGTGGACCTACTAACCGCATACTTTGCTGCCCTACAGAGTGCCCTCTGATGCCGTCCGCACTTTCGGCGCCCTTTGCTTCACTCTGTGGCTATGGCAACTTAAAGATTGACCTAGTGGGTTCTCTGCAAGTGACTGTTGGGTATGGCACCAAGATAGAACCCAGCTTCACCTTCCATGTCACCCGTCGCAAGGCCAACCTGATGGGTCTGGATTTTTTCTCGGCTCTGGGATTCTTCCTAGTGGGCACAAAGGGAGTTGCGATTCCTGACCGTCTCCCCACCTTGGAAGCAAAAGTGGCTGTCCCTGAAGGCTTAGGTTGCCTTACTGCTTTTGCCCATGAACCTCTCCTGAACCCCGCCCTTAAACCAGTCATCCAACCACTCCAGTGTTGGCTCACTTCGAAATCTCAGCCCCACCTTAGTGACCTGCGATGCTTCGGCTACAGCCATAGGAGCAGTGCTGTCACAGACCCAGCGGGGCGTGGAGAATCCCATCGCCTTTGCATCACAGGCCCTCAATCAGACGGAGCAATGGTATTCGGTGGGGGGAACGTGAAGCCATAACCTCATCTGGGCCTGTGAGAGGTGGCACTTGTATCTTTATGGACGTGCCTTCACCCTTAGGACAGATTACCAGGCCCTGACTGCACTGCTGACCTGAGACAGGCCACAGACCACTGAGGCTACACCGCTGGTCTGACCGTCTCCACCAGTATAATTTTGACCTGAAGTTCACCACTGGCAAGAAAAATGTTGTGGCTGATCTACTGTCCCTCTCTGCTCCACCCCACCCTGCCACACACACACACACACTGACACGGACTGGGTGGAACGGGACATTGTCCAAATGTTACACACACCCCCCCAAGCCGTTGTATCGTTGCAAGAACTGAAAGAGGCATCTGAACAGGACCCAGTGCTTTCCCAGCTCCGTGTTTATATCCTAAACGATTGGCCTCAGGAGGTACCGGAGGGGCTGGCAGCATTTTCCAGAATAAAGCAGGAGCTGTCCTGCTGGAACGACACTTGTGTGGCATGCGGCCTCTGCACAGTCACCACTAGCACCCTACGTGCACGCGTCATGGCAATGGCTTAAGAGAGCCACCTGTGTATTGTGAAGTTGAAGCAGCGCTACAGAGACCGGGTTCGGTGGCCAGGGATAGATAAAGACATCGAGGCCCTGGTAAAAGACTGCGCCGCCTGTCTCCTGAGTGGTAAGATGGGTCACTAGCCTCAGAGCATACTTGTTCCAGGGATGGACCTTCTCGGCCATCCGTCACACACTGCTGCACTACAGGGCCACCCAAAATTCTACGACGGGGGTCTCTCCAGCTTCCCTCATGCTTGGTTAAGAGCTCCACCTTCCCCTCGACAGGCTCAGCCCCTCACTGCCTCAGGGACCACTACCGAGAGTTAGGGCCTCTGTTGCTTGCCAGCAGAGGCGGATGAAGTAGAAATTGATGCTAAGGTTCCTGACATACAGGCTGCAGATTGGGTCAGGGTTCGCAGAACCCACAGAGACAACAAACTCACATCATATTAGTTTTCCCCTCTCCAAGTTACCCATCAGCTGGGCACAGTCACCTTCCTGCTCAGTGACGACACACGATGGCATGTAAGCCGCTTCCACAAAGTGCCGTCCCCGGCACATACAACGGGTGTCACATCACAAGCCACATCCCTAGCTTGGTAGGACACCCCAGGGCTTCAGCTGACACCTCAGATAGCTCCCGCACGGTCTCCAGACATGCCTCTGACCAGCCAGTTAAGATTTGTGTCTACCCATCACAGTCTGCCCTGTGTTCTCTCAATTGTTGTTTCATAATGCATTGAGTTAGTGTTCAGTGATGCATAGTGATGAGTTTGATTGTGCTGGAAGCATTCTGTTATGCCTGACCAATGTATGGGTTTGTTTACTTGGGTCTGGAAAATCGAAAGAGGCTAAGTAAAAGATACAATAAGTTGATGCAACTCTCTGTGTCGGTGTGATTCTAACCAAACATAACACCCCTGTGTTAAAAAATACTAACATTTGAAACAGCGAATAATTCCGAGAGGTTCAAGGGAAGCTTGCCAGTCGCTAGCTTTCTGGACGGTGTGCATCTTTGAGCAGTACCTTATTAGATTAATGATATTCAGATGATACATTCGAGAGAGAGCTCAGCTTGCTGCCAGTACAATCAAGAAAACCCACACAGACATTTCTTTAAACAGAGGCAAAGTGTCACAAAATAATTAGAGCAGTGCTTCCTGGTCCCTCGCGAGGACCAGCGTGACTGCTATGTGGTGCGGCGCTCGCCTTGTTTTCAGAGAACGTGATCTGAAATGACTCTTGCGAGGGTGAGCGCTTCGGCACCGGTGCAGATGGTCTCGGGGCCATGTGTGCCAATGGGAAATTTAATTGCGCTGCATTTAAAAGTATCTGTTTTAATAGCAGGGTTCTGGAGTTTCCCGCTGGCACGTTTTAATTAGTTTGAATACATTAGACTCCTGTTGGAGCTCTACCTGCCAGGATTGATCACCGGACTGGGAGTACACAGGGGCCATTTGCATTCACATCTGTTGGCCCCATAGATTGAAGCAGTTACACACCCTGCGATTCAGTGCTTCTCTTTATCAGCAGCAGGTAAAAATGGAAACCTACCGCCTGATGGATTACTGCACTTTTAAGGGTGTGAAAGTGTCTAAGAGCAGGAAAATCACACACTGAGTGGTTTTCAGGAGTGTGTGGAAAGGTTAAATCCATGGATCGCACTTTTTCTTTTGTTTCTCATTATTCTGTCAGATTTATTGGTGTGATGATGTAACTTTTGTTCTAAATTAATCTTTAACAATTGTTCTGTGATTACAGCAATGACAAAGAGATTCAGTTTCATATAAGGCTGGTTTATTTCTTTCAGCACACACATATGCTGTTGATCTGCAAGGTTACCTAATCCAGATGTTCCCTAAAACAGCTTTTTCCTCTTTCACAGTCAAAACTTGGACGTAGAATACAATTTGATTTAAGCAAAAGGGCTTCACCCTGATGGAGAACCTCAGCACGGCACTACCGCAGAATCCTCCGGTTACTTGTCTCCACCAGTTAAAAAGGTGCACTTATAGCTCCTCAGGACCCCGGCTGTATCAGTCAGAAAAAACAAGCTGACTTAGGTGTAATTTGTGTTATGAAAGAGAGAGTGAGAAAATCTCAATTTAAAAAGTCCTGCATCATGAGCCCGCAGGCTCACGTTGGCACAGGCATCATAGCCATCAGGACTAAAGAAGCTGAAACAGTGTGTTTTTCCCTGCTGCTTCAATATCATGATTCTCTGTGTGTCTGTACTGGAACCACAGGCTACTTTCAAGGAGGGGTTTTATGCAGAATAAAGTGTGATTACATCGGGGATCAGGAATTATCGACTTCTTAAGCAGAAGTAGAAGTTGCAATAAGTTATTAAAAGTGCTGTAAGCGATGTTAGATGCTCTGGAACCAAACTAAGCAACTGAAGCAGACAAGTACATCATGACCAGGGTTGCCAGGTCTGTGCAACAAAAGTACCCTAAGAATAGCCAATTTATTTAATTTTTTTCATTGGGTGGCTGAATTCTCCACTGAATTTGTACTTCTGAGGGTGTTTTGGGGGTGTTGGCGCAGTTACGGTGGTTGAATTTATGAAATCATGCGGGAAAACCGCAGACTTGGCAACACTGATCATGACCTCATAAGCCCCTGTTGGAACATGTTGTAACTGCATTATCTGGCACACAAAATGTTAATTATATTATTTAATTGGAATGATATTGAATCAGTTAATAATTTGTTAAACTGGTAAAAATCAGCACCTCATCTGAGTGTTGTCAAAGTTGACAAAAGCAACAATAGCGTTCATGTGTGACAA
The DNA here is from genome assembly GCA_023029165.1 of Gobiocypris rarus. NCBI lineage: Eukaryota > Metazoa > Chordata > Actinopteri > Cypriniformes > Gobionidae > Gobiocypris > Gobiocypris rarus. The sequence goes on along the minus strand of CM040927.1, from coordinate 21,595,957 downwards.
ACTGACAACTGCTTTTGAAGCTGAAATATGGCACTAACTTGAATGATTCGTTTCAACAACTTTCCTGTTCTGCCTGGTGAGCATCCAAAATGAATGACAGGAAAAAATCGCATCAAAGTCTTCTCGCTGGCTAAACAGCCTGACCGCAGCCTGTCAAGATATATTTTTGCAGTTTATTTATTTAATGATATTTCAGGACACCTAATTCAGTGATGGCCTATCTGTCAGATTAAGGGATATTGTCTGAGTAGCATTCTATTAAAATCTTTTATGACACCTTTAAGGCAGAATTGTATAACAATTTGCCTTAAAAAAAAAAAAAAACACTTTCAGAGATTGGATTTTTATTTCAAACTAAAGTGTGCAAGGGTTTAAACTCCATAGAGGTCATTTTTAGGATTGTTATTGTTATTTGTCAGCCAGTCAGTTTTTTAGTTCTATATAAAAAAGTTCACATTTACCTTTTAACTTTATCACAACAGGCAAGTCCAGATCATACAACATTAACCACAATTTGCGTTCATTGTATTGGACAAAAAGAAAAACACTTTCTTTCTTTTCAAAGAAGAAAGAAAGTCATACTGGTTTGGAATGACATTAGGGTGCGTTAAATAATGATAATTTACAAAATGTTCATTTTTGGGTTAACTACAAAAATGCTGGGTAAAAAACAACCCAATGGTGGGTCAAATATGGACTAACCCAGCAATTGGGTTATTTTAACCCAGAGATTGGGTTGTTTTAACCCAGCAATTGGCTTGTCTTAAGCAAACATTTAACCCAACTGCAGGGTTAAAACAACCCAACTGCTGGGTTAGTCCAAATTTGACCCAACATTGGGGTTAAAACAACCCAGCATTTTTTAGAGTGTATCCCTTTAAGTTAATCACACTTAAAGGGATCGTTAACCCAAAAATGAAAATTCTGTCATCCTTTACTCACCCTCAGGTTGTTCCAAACCTGTATACATTTCTTTGTTCTGTTGAACACAAAGGAAGATATTATTTTGAAGAATGTAGGGAACTGAACAGTTCTGGGGCACCATTGACTTCTATTTTTTTCCTACTATGGAAGTAAATGGTGCCCCACAGCGGCCTGGTTACAAACTTTCTTCTTCATATTTTTTTGTTTGTTTTCAGAGTAAAGAAATTCACACAGGTTTTGAACAACCTGACGGTGAGTAAATGATGACAGAATTTTCATTTTTGGGTGAAATATACCTTTAATTCACACTTAAAACTCAAATGATTATAACTTAAAGGTGCAGTGTGTGAATTTTAGCGGCATCTAGTGGCGAGGTTGTGAATTGCAATGAGTCACCACTCACCCCTCCCTTTTAAAGCACATAGAGAAGCTACGGGAGCCGACACAGGACAAAAATGTCATCGTCTGAGACAGCAGAGAGTAGCTAACGCTCTGTAGAGCAGTTTGTCCGTTTAGGGCTACTGTAGAAACATGACGCCGCAAAATAGCGATTTCACTGTAAGGGGACCTTACAGTATGTAGATAGAAATGGCTCATTCTAAGGTAATAACAACTTAACAGTTCATTATGTAAGGTCTTTATACACCACTGAAAACATAGTTATGTATATTATTTTGCTTTTCTGTCAATAGATCCTCATAAATACACTATCCCTTTAATGCTACAGGTTAGTTGAGCAGTTATGCTGAAAATGTTTTGCTTTTCTTCCTGTCTGCTTTAACACATTGGCTACCTGATGATGAGTATGATACATTGAGATCTCTATCTAGAATATGAAATAAAACGTACATAAAACCGTTAGAAATATACCTTCATTTATGATCAGTCATCAATCAGTGTGCAGTAATGGAAAACAGATGAGAAAAATGTGGCAGGAATATTATTATTAACCCGTTGCCAAGGAGAGAACTGAATGTGTAAGAGACTGTGTGTGTCCTGTAACAACCAGAGCCTTTCTGAGCTTACTAGTAAAAGCAGATGTGCAACTTAGAGCCTGCCAAAGATATGTGATGTAACAGGTTGAGCTGTGAAGACCCTCCTTGAATCCCTTCCCACTGGTTCCCCAAAGGCTGAGTGCAGTTTAGGGGTTCCAAACCTGAACAGACTGCAAGGAGGAGTTCTGACTACTTCATTCTAATACCGCCACATGACACACTGTTGCTGTGGAAACGTGTGTGGGGTATTGGGAAGGGCGCCCTGTGTGCTTTTTGGATGCTTAGAAGTCCCATGTGCTTTCTTTAATGATGCTTTTTGTTCCAATTTCATTTGACTAATTCATAATTTAGTAATTCCTTAAACTTATTCACACAGGTCTTTTTTTTTTTTTTTTTACCTTTCACCAATAGCAGGCTACAGCTAATACAACTCCACAGTCCTTATTTAAAGAAAAGCCAAGTTGTGTGATCATTATGTCTAACTAATCTCAATGTCATTCAGAGGCGAGGCATGTTTGTGAATGAACAATGAGGACGAGACCAGACCGGATGATACAAGGCCTTTGGCAAAGCATGAATAAAACAATATGTTGTACAAAATCATGCATTAAAAATACCATCTCATTAATTATTTCACAATGAATTGCCTAATAATTCAACATCGCTGTGTTATTTCAAGGGAAATATATACTTTAAAAACTATTTGAACACTTTTGGACATTTAAAAATACACATTTTAGTTTCATTATTAATCTGGGAAATGTTAATGTACTGCTGTTCTTTGTTAATTCATGTTTATTATTAATGTTCATCATTTACATGGAGAATGTTGAGGTAAATTTTTTAAAAATGTTTTTAAAAGAGGTCTCTTATGTTCAACAAGGCTGCATTTGTTTGATCAAAAATACAGTAAAAACAATGATAACGTGAAATATTACAATTAAAATGTATTCCTATGATGGCAAAGCTGAATTTTCAGCATCATAACTCCAGCCTTCAGTGTCACATTCTCCTTAATAATTCCAGAAATAATTCTAATATGCTGATTTTCTGCTCAAGAAACATTTATTTTTATGTTTCAGTGTTGAAAGGCCCCACTATTTACATGCACTTTACATGCCTTTACATGCACATGAACTTTAATGACATCCCATTCTTAATCTGTAGGGTTTAATATGGAGTTGGCGCACCCTTTGCAGCTATAACAGCTTCAACTCTTCTGGGAAGGCTTTCCACAAGGTTTAGGAGTGTGTTTATGGGAATATATTACCATTCTTCTAAAAGCGCATTTTTGAGGTCAGGCACTGATGTTGGACGAGAAGGCCTGGCTCGCAGTCTCCGCTCTAATTCATCCCAAAGGTGTTCTATCGGGTTGAGGTCAGGACTCTGTGCAGGCCAGTGAAGTTCCTTCACTCCAAACTCATTCATCCATGTCTTTATGGACCTTGCTTTGTGCACTGGAGTGCAGTCACGGTGGAACAGGAAGGGGCCATCCCCAAACTGTTCCCACAAAGTTGTGAGCATGAAATTGTCCAAAATGTATTGGTATGCTGAAGCATTAAGAGTTCCTTTTTACTGGAACTAAGGGGCCAAGCCCAACCCCTGAAAAACAACCCCACACCATAATCCCCCCTCCACCAAATACTTGGCAGAATGCAGTCAGGCAAGTACTGTACTCCTGGCAACCCCAGACTCGTCCATCAGATTGCTAGACAGAGAAGCGTGATTGGTCACTCCAGAGAACACGTCTCCACTGCTCTAGAGTCCAGTGGCGGTGTGCTTTACACCACTGCATCCAACACTTTACATTGCACTTGGTGATGTAAGGCTTGGATGCAGCGGCTCGGCCATGGAAACTCATTCCATTAAGCTCTACGCACTGTTCTTGAGCTAATCTGAAGGCACAGGTGGCAACCAACCAAGCTTTCATTTGAAATAGAAATCTTTTAAAACATAATAAATCCCTTTATATAATAATATAATTAAAAATAATAATAATTTATATCTAAAAATGGATCAGATATTAACATGAACAAATAATAATAGCTAAAAAAAAACAAAAACAATTCTGACATCTTTGCATCTTTAATCAGCTCATCTCCAGGTGGATGTATGAAGCAAAGTTCACACAGGTGTCCCAGCAGGTGACGTCCCTTTAACTGTAAACATGTCCCGCTAGCATTTGACAACCACAAAGTGTCCAAATACTGTCTCTATACATTGATTTTTGCTTTTATAAAATTTGTGATGCATTGTGTTATAAAGCACATCACACCAAGATGAACCAGGAACTAGGTTGTGTGTTTCTATTTTGCTAATGTACTACTTTCTCTTGAAAGCCTACATCTCTGTTTCAGACCCTTGAAGTTATGGTAAAGGAACTGAAAGACTCAGAGAGCCCTGAGGGTGATTTGTTGTTAAGGAAACCAAGCAGGAGCGTGTTACAAGGCATCAGTTCACTCCGAGCCGCCTGTCCTCTGCTGCGTGCTATAGAAGAGCGGGTAATGGATCAGACCGGGGCCCAGGAGACCTCTGCCTGAATCAAACCGTTCAATACGTGCCAACACATGCTCCTCTGCCTCCAAGCAGCAAACCGAGGAAAGAGCTGTATAGACAGACACATGATTTAAAACTTCAGCTCTGCACATATACACTCACCCTTGGATGTATTAGCATATAACTTAGACATATTCTTTTACTCCAAAAAAAAACCCTCACCTTTGGACTGGCCTGATTGATTCGCTGTGTTTGTGTATGAGAGGTTGCTGTGCTAACATGGTTTTGTTCCTTAGCCACAGAGCTTTCGTATCTGTCACTGTCCTGTTAAGACCGCCTGCAAATTAGTCTCTGCCTGCTTTTCTTTCCAGGATGTAAAATAAAGGAGTTACAAATGATGAAGTGCAGATGTACACAGAAGCGTGTTTGCCCTCTTTAGGACTAATTTAAGTCGTCCCTGAATTTGATTACCACTAAGTAGATTGATAACTGTTGGAATATCAGCGCGGTTAACTAATCCACTCTTAGACATAGAGCTACATTGAAAGTAGTTTTCTACTTGCTTGGACATAATGTTGAGAACAGTTTTTTGCGATCATTATATCAGGGACAGATGATCACACTCAAAAAGTAAAAAACAGTATTGTGAAATACAATAATCTTGGTAATGTGGGACGCATAAACTTCACAAGCTCTATTTATATGTTAAAATAACTGTATTCTATCTGATTTGTTATTGTCATTTGTCATTGTTGTTGTTGTTGTTGAAGCAGAGTGAGAATCACAGTAAATCACAACGTGCAAAAAATAAAATCATTGCTCTAATTCACCCTATGTAGAAATAGTCGGTAACACTTTATTTTCTAGTGTCCTTGTAACATATGTTACATGTACTTACCATAGTAATAACAGTAAATTATGCATCATTAAATGCAACTAACCCTAATCCTACCCTAACCCTATAGTAAGTACATGTTAAATCAATATTACTCAGTACTTAAATATATAATTACATTGTATCAATGACACCTTAAAATAAAGTGTAACCGATTTTACATTATTTTCACTCTCTATAGGATGCCTTATGCTATAGGGAATTTTCGAAATATAGACTTTTTGACATTACTTTGAATGACTCCAGTAACAATAAAAAACAATTGAAATATGAAAAATAAGTTTGTCTTAAAGGGGTGATGAACTGAGAAATCAAATTTTCCTTGAGCTTTTGACATATGAGGTCATCATACTGTAAGAATATCCAGAATTGAAAACGTTCTTGTTAGTCCAATAAAAGCTTTTATTGACACAAGGCCCAGCAAATGACAGTTTATTCAAAGTGGGGCTCTATTGTCAAAGGGAGGCAAGCACCGCCTCTGCAGAAGAATATCAACGCCTACTTCATCACTGCCTGTTAAGCCCCGCCCACCAATTCAAGCATGACATGCAATAGAATAGGTAGCCTAAGTAACACTATGTGGTGTTAAAAAAAATATAAAAATAAAAAACTATGTGGTGTTAAACCAGATCGAGCTGCCAAGCAATAAACATGAGGATACTGCCTGGACTCGACAGTAATGCAACATGTAAGTTACTGTGTTAATTCTAATGCCGGATCTGAAACGTGATGATTTTGTTAATCGATCAAAGAAAGCTCCCTTTGCAATCGTTGGTGCAGTGCACGCTGCAGCTGTCAATTAAACTGCGACAGTTTATCAGTGACTCCCGTTTTAATCAACGAATCTCTTATCTATATCACGAGATCACTGCTTTCATGCACTCAACATGTCTGTGATCGTCTATGTTCATCTCTGCAACCTTTCATGCCACAATCTTAATATAATGCCATATATCTAAATATAATGGCATAGATCAAAATGTAATGCAACATTTTTCACGATTAATTAACCATAAAGAGCCATAAAAGTAAAAAAAGCACTAAAGACAGAGTAATACTTAGCTATTTCAACTGTAAAAACGTTAGCCAATCACAACAGTGGACTTACACTGAACTCTCACAGCAGACACGCCCCTTAAAACAGAGCGTTCAAACCAGAGGGCTAAAATCAGGGTAGGAAAAATGGCTTTTATTTATAAATTATTACCATTTTTTATGTAAAAAGCATTCTAACATTATAAGTGCACCCCAGGAAACATCATAAAACAATAAAACAACGCCGTTCATGACCCCTTTAAAACGTATCAATGCAGTCTGTAATTACTATTTCATTTTTTGAATTTACACAGAACAAGCTAAATAATTTATTTCTCATTATTGTTCTTAAAATCCAAGCTCTTACAGATAGAGTCAAACATAGCTGTTCACATAGTATATCATTATTGTGCTACTAATGCATAAATACAATTATATTATTGTAAACACGTCCACTATTTAGAAGAATTCCCCAATAAGGAAATGCAATTACTGCAGTTCCATTACAGATTGCCATATGGTAACATGGTTATTTTTCCTGCTGGTACAGAGTGTCCATATGGCAACGTCCATGCTTTCTCAATTTTCTGTAAACCGGTGTTAGAAAAGTAGATCTATGAACAACATCTATTCACATTTTCAAAGATGCAGTAAAAAATCCAGATGTAGAAGAAATTTTGAAAAGCACAGCAGCAAGTGTCATGCTCAGGAAATGTGCTTAGAGAGAAAATGAAATATCATGTGGCTTAAAGACAGCATATTATTGGTTAAATTAAAGACTGGCCTTCATTACAATGCAATGTGTTGTCAATTTTTAAGCAAACGAATAAGTGAAAGAAAATGATGTGTCATATGGCAACACTATTATAGAGAGGCTTTTAACACTCCTGATGAAGTTTTGTTATGCAGCAGCTTAACTATCTGTTTAGTGTATTCAGGTCTTGTAAAGCAGCAAAAATGTGTTTATAAAACACAGCAACAATTTAATTAAAGTGTATTATTGCTTTGAATAAAAAAGTATTCTGGAAGATTTATTATGTGTTAACATTCTGAGTATTATTTCTACTATGCTGAAATGTAATTTCACAAAATTTGCACAATCAGGACCTCAAAAGTGCAGAAGAGAAAATCTTAGCTATGGGCTGTAAATGTAATTAGCACACAAAAAGCAGCTTAACCCCATGAAACTCACACTCTAGTAACAAACTCACTTGAATAAATATTTCATACAAAATGAAAAATTATACGGTATAAAATGAAGACACGACACTCGTAGAATCACTTCCATCTGTTTTGAACTTTCTGCAGCTTAAATGTGCCTGTGAATATGGATATTATCTGTTTGTAGACCAGGTCACTTCCAGAAGACCACTTTAAAAGTGGATAGAGCAGCTGACATTTATCAAAAGGGCAGGAGCATTTCATACCATTAGGACTTCTGGCTGTGTCTAGAGGGACTCAGCTAAACCAATCTAGAAACCAAATGTCATAGCAGCGTGCTCATTCTATTCAACCTGTTTTAAAATCAAAGTGGTGAATGTACGTTGCTTTATTGATACTAGCTCCCAACATCTGAGCGGTGTGGGCCTCTCCCTGTGTTTCTCTGGGGAAAGCATTCTTCCTTTGCCCTGAGGATGTCCTTGCCTGCTCTGTCTGGCCTCTGTAGCTGTAATTTGGGTGATACATGTGCTACCCGTGACCTGCCTCACATTCCTCCGCCTGTGTACCATTATTACTTGGAACCTTTAATTGCTCTAGACGTTCATTTACCAAGTAAGGGTATCTTGTTCCCTATTAAAGTACTTGCTGTCTCAGTTCTTGTACGTGGATGGATTTAGCCTGAAATGGGCCTGGTTTCATTGTTGCATTTGTCACTGCAATCTACAAGGGTCAGAGGTCACTCTCAGCAAACATACGTCATCAGCTACAGTACCGGAGATTTTCTACTCTCAAGCAGACTACTTTGGCTGACTGTAAGTGTATTCTAAAAGTCCATATACAGTACACTATTGTTCAAAATTTTCCCCAAAAGAAATGAACACTGACACATTAAACTGATCAAAGGTGACAGTAAATACAGATAAATGTTATTAAAAATATATATTTTAAATAAATGCTGAACTTTATATTCATCAAAGAATCCTGAAAAAGTCTAGGACTGTTTCCACAAAAATATTAGGGAGTAAAATGGGTTTCAAAATTGGTCATGACAAATGCCAAGCCTGTGAAGAGGATGAAGGCCTGAAGCATGGGTGGACCTGGAGCAATGTGGTGCAATTGCAGACCTGGGCCATGGAGCAATGGCAGTCCTAGGCCATGGGAACACTGGATGAGACCATGGAGGATCAGGTGGCCATAGCAGAGTCAGCAGTGTTGGGGGCCACCAGGACAGAGCTGGGGGATATAAGGACCACCAAAGCAGCACAGATAGGGGAATAAGGGGGCCATTGTGGAACAAAGTCCTGGGCAGTACTCCTGGCCGTGAAATGGAGTGTGTCTTCAGGGGAATCTTGAGTGGCCATGATGTGACGAGCCTCTAGCGTGGTGGTGAATTCTCACAGTAAACGAGGAACCACTCAGTAATAAGGCAAAGACATTGTACTGGGCCTGAGTCCATAGAACCGTGCCTTTAGGCATTAGATAGTTCAAATAATCATTAAGTCCGTTTAAGTCCAAAAACGCCTTTTAGTGAAATGTCATTAAAGCACACCTGGTGACAAACTGCACAGGACACCGCAACATAGTCCTCAAGTGCCTGGTTGCCTTGACACAGGCGCAGGAGGCGAACTGCTGGGCTCATGATGAGGTCAAGCTTTCTGTAATTATATTCTACTGAAGGAGACTTGAATGTGAACCCATGTGCAGATAATTGAAACAGAATACAAAACAAACTAAACAAAAAATTGTCATGAACTAGAGCACTTGACTTAGACTTGAACAGCAAAGAAACATAAACAGACTTGAACATACCTGACTTCACAAAACTAACCAACAGGTTACACAGACAAAGCTTGTCAAGAAACAATGGGAACATGAGGGCTATACATACATAAAGATTAATGACTAACAAGAAACATCTGAACCTAATAAAGTGAACCATAATCAAAATGTGAAATAAGACAAAGGACCCAATGATAACAACGAGCAAAGGAAGAACATGACATGGGGTGATTCTCACATGGAAGGCTGCATCTACCGCGACTGCGACTTTCGTCCAGTCAGTTTTCTGTCAGTTTATTTTTGTGAATTGAAATGTGTTGCAAAGGATTGTGGGTGATTTAAGGCCACAAAGTTACAAACCAGGGTTGTTGCAGGGAGGAAACAGGAGGTAGACTTCAAATAAAGATGGCTTTAATAAACAAAAAATAATACATAGCCAAGGAACAGGAGAACATATAATAGCAACATTAAAAACCTGGGGTGTGAGTCCAAAATAAAGGGAGTGCTAACGAAGACAACCAGGTGCAGGGAATCCAGGGAGAGCGGGAGAGATGTTGAGGGGGTGAGTTCAGGTGTGAGACAGGGAGGATTCTGGGAAACTGAGTCCAGGACAGGCGTGGCTTGTATAACAGATACATCTGATTCGTCCTTCAAAACAGGCTGAAAGAAGGACATGAAATGAAGGCTGCCTTCCAAGGATCCTTCAAATTGAGATGGCCTTCAGTACCGTTTGATGACGTGGCAGCCAAGATATGCAGCTTTCGTAGGATCCAGCCTTCCTTTCGAGAAACACCCTCTATCACATGAGGGCAAGACAAACCAACTATGACAAAACAAAAAGACATGAACAACTCCCAAAATCTAACAGTAACAAATGACAAACCATGACCGTGCTTTGCTATCAAAGGGATCAATTAGAGTTTAAAATACATTCAAAAATTAAAATTATTTTATAAAACAGTTATTTTAAATTGTGATTTGAATTAGGTAAATTTGGTCTGGACTTGATCCGTTGTGGAGCAACTATGTTCGAACAGGAGATGTTCAGACCAATGAAATTGTCAGGGTGGGCTTTATAAGATGATGGAGTCAGATGATAAACAGTGACGCAATAAATCACACAATGAAAATGATCGCCTTCACCCAAACCCAACCCCTAAACCCTACCCACACTGTGACGTGGGCAAATCAGGTAACACAGTTGAAAACGTCCCTTTGTTTATGGCCACACCCACTGATGCGGTAACGCCTATTACTACAGCGACACATACTTGCAGTCCAATGGAGCAGTATCAGACTCATATTCTAACTAGTTTTTACTGTATTTTTGATCAAATAAATACTTGGTAAGCATAAGAGACTTATTTGCTGATCCCAAAACTTTTGAAGGGATTAGTGTAGTTAGGTAGTGTATTCTTACTGAGAATTTCTTATTGAACTTAGACCTTTTTTTTTAGACTGTTTTAAGAACTGGATGAACATGCACAACAAAAAATAGAATACATTTTTTTCATAACAATATAAATTTGAATGAATTCCTCTGTAAAGCTGATAAATTACGTAGATTATATTTGCCTCCACATTACATTTGCCTCCACATCCTTTAAGCATGACTCTCAGGTTCAAAGTTCTCACAACCTAATATTGAAAATAAAGGTTGTAGGCTGTCAAAATGTTGAAGGTATTAAAAACTTTCTTTCATTATAAGCTAAAGTGTGAACCTGATAGACATTCTCAAAGAACCAAATCAATTCTTTATCAGATGAACAAGTTTTAATAAGGACTTGCACCTCTTATGGGAGGTTGTCCATTAAACTCAAACTGAAGAAAAGAACAGGACATAAAATGATGGCGCCAGTTGCTTCTTGAAGTACCTCTTGTGAGGGGACGAAATACTACCTGCTGCCTTGAGGATATTAAAAATGAAATACAGAGTCATTTGCTGCACAGGGTCAGCCTATACTGATCTGTTTTTGATTAAAAACAAGGAGCTTAGAGGCTTTCCTGTTGCCATGATAAGGCATCATGTCATAAGTCTGATTTCAGTCATGGCCATGTGGACAGTAGTAGCGAGCTTCGGCCAAACCTTAATAATCTTCCATCTAAATGTGTGAGAACTCTCTGAACCCTAAAGCATCAGGCAATGCTTTTAAGATTACAGGTTTTGGCTTTGATGAATCTCTCTTACAAACTTCTATTTGGAAAATTTGTGCTCCCTTCGCTCTCGCTGGCTGACTCTATAGAAGAATCCACTTTGTTCCTTATACTTTTATAAGCTTTTGGATACAATGATATTTTCATAGTCCAAAGACAGAAAAGAACTCTTGACAAAATGCAATGAGGAAAAGCAATAGACTAGGGATATATTACTCTCAAAATGATGATACTGTGGTTATCATCAGGAATAGCTAAGCTGAAACTGACCTATATTTTAGCACTGTAAATGTTGAATTTTCTGCATGGATGGCATCCACAAATGCTTGCGTGGAGAAATCACGCTCCACTTTGTTGAGCCTAAACCAACGTGGGCCATAGCCAAAATAAAGTATGTTCGTGCTGGGGCCACACAGGACAATTGTTCAAGTACATGAATAACTAGCTGGGCTATTAAACCTTCTCCAGGTCAATAAACATTTATGATAAGAGCAGTCCCCTTTCAGAAAACCTTATTTTACAGTCCCGATATGGCCCAGCTTTTCTCAGCTGCATTGTGCTGAACACATTAATCCATCCAGGAGGGACTTATTCTGGGCTGTGGGGGCCACTCTGTCCCTCTCTTTCTTTTTTGCAGAGGTTCAATGGCAGAAAATCCATAGCTTCTCTAAGAGGAGGAATTCCATTAGATAATAGATATGGAATCCATCTCGATTCCTCACCTTATCTTCTCTCGGGGTGAGAAATCAATACAGAAGCTTCTGCTCAACTGCCAACAATAACAATAAATTGATAGGCTTGTGAGAGAAGGAGAGCAAGGAAGAGGATTAATGGACAAAACGCCACATACTTTATTGGGAATGATGCAAATCAAAGTGTTAATTGTGCAAATAGTCATCTGAATGAGGGAAGGCGGGACTAAACATGTATATATAACCGATTCGTTCAAAACCTTTGATTTATTCAGGAAATAAACAAGGGAATAGGTGTGTGACATCAAAGTACCGCAAACGTGAGTGATTAGAGAGCAGACGGCTCTGTATGCTTTTCAAAGACCTAATGTCTTTGTGAGTGAGTCATTGAATTAAGTGTTCAACAGATTCGTTCACAGTATTGATGGGAGCCGCATTTAAATTCACAACGATGACTGAGGAATAAACATGGCATACCACATATGCTCTTTCTATTGACCCATTTGACAAAGAATGTTTATTTATTCTTAATGTTGTTGGCTAGAGAAGCTCAGAGAGTTAATAATTTACATTGTAGATGTTTTTCTACATGCATCTGACACGTTGCTAATAATAGAATAACTAGCTTTTTGGTCATGGGAATATTGTGCAAAGTTGCTTTAAAATGACTTCCTACATGACATAATCTTGCCTACATGAACTGATTTGTCCTAAACAAAATGTCTCCTAAACACAAATATCCTTTAATGATAAAAGCATACATTAGGTGACATTTTCTGGTAGCTGATGCCTTAACTCTAGCATTTCTTTATTGACGACCATTCAGAATTAGCTGTTTATTACTAACATCTCCTAATTTCTCCATTGACTAAATATCGTTTTGCAAGCCATATTTATTTCTAATATTTCCCAACAAATCAGCATGTTTTTACCAGCACCCGATGACTCTTACAAGTGTTAAATAGGCATATTTTCAATGTTAACAATGTTTGACTGTCTACTGCCTTATGTGTCACAGCTAGTGATGGTCACTAGTGAATTCTGTGCACGTTCTTTTGGTGCCATCAGCCAATCAGCATTGTCATGACATAATCGTCATGCATCTCCAGAGTGACAAGTCACATGTCATCTAAGGCTCAGGTTATTGGCTCAAACAGTTATGTGGTCCCATGAGCAAAGATGACAGATTTCCAATTGCGTACTTACTCCTCCAGGCCCGCACCAGCCGAACACCCACCATTAAGATGAATGGGAATGTTAACAGATAGCTTTCTCCAGGTACATGACCTTCCTTTAAAAACACTGAACATCAACTGAATATCACAACCATAAATCTGTAACTAAAGGCAGTGTTTTCTCTTCTAACCCTCAACCTGCTTACTTTACTGACACTTAGCCAGCAGATGTCAGTCTTTTCTGTAGTATCAATGGCACATTCCAAATGGCATTGCCCTGGAGGCAGATTTAAAGACTACAGGAGTGAAACTGTCAGCAGAACATGTAATGGTAAAGACAAAATGTTAATTAGGATGGACTTAATGAGAATGGCAAGCTCTCAGCACCATTGACTCAGCATTAGATGCAAGCTCTAACTATTAATGATAACATTATTCAATTTAAACTGCACTTGAGGCCTAATCATTTCATTTACATGTATGAGCAATCAGTTTAATCAATGTGTAACCACTGCATAGAGTGGAATCATGGTGTTTAGCCACAGAAAGAGTCACAGATACTTTATAAAGCAATCACAAGCCACTGCTGTATCATTTGGCCAGCTAACTAGTGTTTTAGGAATAACATATAATGGCTCATCCTAGAAATTCCAGGTCAGTCATAACGAATGAATTAGCACCCAGACATATTCTTCAGGAGAAAATCAAAACGGAACAATGGCACGCTGCTAATATATTTAAACCTTGTCATATCTCTTGCGCCTTACACAACTTATCTATTACGGCTTGCGTGGGATCCGTTAGGCAGTTCCCTTTTTCATGTTGAGCCGTGTACGGAGGGAAGACCACCCTCATTGGGAATTGAGTGCAAGTTAATTTCAACCCACACAATGACACAATCTCGAAGACTGCAGAACAGTCTTTTGTGCAGCTTCTCTCCCCCAACCTAGTCAGTGGGAGGCATTAGCATCCCTGTCATCAGTGCCTGAGAGCCATCACTCCTTTGAAGGATTAACTTCATTAGCATGTTTTCATGCCACTCGTCTTCTAATTGCCCAATTGAAGCGCCCACTTGTTGTGCTTGTGAAACATGCCTGGACTCACAAGACCAAGTCCAGGACTTTTGTCTGAAGGTTATCAGTTTTGTTTTATCTATCTATCTATCTATCTATCTATCTATCTATCTATCTATCTATCTATCTATCTATCTATCTATCTATCTATCTATCTATCTATCTATCTATCTATCTATCTATCTATCTATCTATCTATCTATCTATCTATCCATCCATCCATCCATCCATCCATCCATCCATCCATCCATCCATCCATCCATCCATCCATCCATCCATCCATCCATCCATCCATCCATCCATCCATCCATCCATCCATCCATCCATCCTTCCATCCATCCATCCATCCATCCATCCATCCATCCATCCATCCATCCATCCATCATATTTAATAAATTAACTTTTGTAAGACCACTTAATTTGTCATCTTTGAATTGTTTGAATTAGGGGTGTGGGCAAATTAATTCAAATACACACTTATTCATCTTCAATTGTACATTTTGTTCAATCCTTTTGTTCAGTTTATTGTGATCAGGGACATCATGCACCCTCTTATGAATCAGTGGCAGTCTGGCTCACTTGGTGTCCTAGGCAAGACATGATATGATGAAAGCGAAAAGCACTTTAGCAGTTCTTTGAAAGTATCACAGTTCAGTTTATTCAAATATTCATGGCCATTTTATTCAAATGTTTAAGAAGAGAGAGTAAAACAGTGAGAGACAGAGTGAGATCTATTGCTTCAAACATTTTTTTTTTATCCAGCCAAACAGAGAGAAGTGTCACCCTGCCTCAGTGACCAGAGCGAGAGAGAGAGAGAGATGGAAATCCAAAATCAAAGTAGCATGTATACATAGCCTGTGGCCCTCCTCTCATTTCCCTTATGAATCACAAATACAGATATTGCATGCTTAAACTAAAGCCCTTGCCCTCTTAAGTTCTCTACATGATGTCATGTACAGGAAGGTATTTCTCAGTCTCAACCTGTCTGCTCATGCAAGTTCTCCAGTAATATGATACACATCTAAAGGTTCTGAGAAAATGCTGGTCATTCTCAGACAAGGGCTTCATTTATTTCCCAAGAAGGAGGCTCATTTTCCCGCAATGCAGCCTGGGCTGCGTTTTACGCAGCAAATGAAAGTCCTTATGCACCCATTTTATGAACGTATGATGTAAGTGATGCTGTGTTTATGCAACATGCAAAGAACATAATTAAACACTAACTCCCTTTTTCTATCCTCTGTTGTTTGTGTAACATTCTGTAATCCCAAATTTTCCTCATTTTACCTATGGTACTGTAAAAACAGTTGGAAAAAAGATTTTTTTTTGATGCACGGTATAAATGTGTGAAAATTTCAAACCGAAACTGATACTGAAAACCCGACAGATTTGGAGCGAATGTCAAAGGCTGTTAGAAAAGCTTTCAATATCAAAAATCCACTCATAGATGTGGTGTATCTGAGAGATTAGAGAATGTCTGATTTAAGAACCAACAATCAATAGGCTTAAAAAGGTTATGTGGATCAATGTAAAATTGTTTAGTTCGCCAGCTCTATCATTTGATTATTGCCATCTTGAAGAACAGAAAACATCTTCTGATAAAGGTGAACAATAATGTTCCTTAACAGTGCAGTTTGAGCACAGAAATTGCATTTTTATTTTTGTTTGGAGGTCAGGGAGTGAGGCTAGGCAAATCTAGTGCTGGTCGGATACATTTTCCTGAACATGTCCAGCAGGCATTGAATCAAGAGGGAGTTTAGCCGTCTCTTAATTTACTCTAAGAGCCACTGAGTAAGTTGATTCTAAAGCAACTTGTCTCATGTCATGTAATGGGCATAATTAACAATCAAACCGAATATGACAGTGAACTTTACTCTCACTGCTGCCCGTCTGCCGCTCCAAGTTCAAATGCTAAAATTAGCCTCTAGGGAGTGGCATGATTTCATTTTTTGAGGATTTGCAATTCAAACACACAGCCACACACATATATACCGGCTAAATAAAAAATTAACATTTTGTGCGCCTATAAACTTTCAGGGTTGAATATACTGTAAGCATTCCGCCAACTGAACCAAGGCCTGTCCTGTCCAAACATCATATGTCTTGTTTGTGGAAGAGGGCAAAATAAACCATTGGCTCTTCATTAGGCTCCAAATAAACCTTAACTTAGTCTTTATGTCCATCCCCTACCTCTCCCCTCAATCCTCTTTCTCCTCCTTTCTCTTCCTTCCTACATGGCCTGAGGGAGCAGTTAGATCTCTGAATGCTCTCGCTCTATTGTGAGCTCACATTGATTGCCTCTACCCTCTCCAAAGCCAGTCGGGCCAGTCAGCATGGGGTACAGGCTGTCTGCTTTATCCACCATGGCTCACATTTTTCTGAGAAATAAAAGAGGGGGAGAGAGAGTCTCGGAGTGAGTTCCTCCTCCACTCCTGCAAACAGAGAACCATATGCATCTGTTTTACTCCCCCCCCACCCCCTACTCCCTTTCTCCCTCTCCCGCCTCTCCTCTCAGTGGCTGTACTCTAAAGGGAATCAATAGTGTACTTAAACGGATTTCTCTTGTGTCTTGTTGTCAAATACGTTGTGCACCTCTGCCTTTCTCCGTGTGGGCTGATCTTTGTGCGCTGCGGTAACGTCTCAGCAGCGCTCATTTATATGCCCTTGATCTGCATTTCCGCTCTTTGTCTGTTTTACACTTCTGTAATATCCTTTACACCTACCCAGTTAATGGTGCTTTGGCACAGTCGCTTGTGTTTCCTCTGAGGAGGTCTGTGAGGGCGATAGAGCGCTGTGTAAAGGAGCTGTAAATAATCTGTGAACGCTCAGTCTGTGTGTGAAAGCTTATGTCAGCAGAACTGAAACTCTCTTTCCATCATGTAGCTATGAAGTCCCAGCAGCATCAATCATTTCCCCTGTGATTGTCAGGGAATTAGCTGAGCTGTGGCGCTCAGTGGCGAGCCGGTTCGTGTCATCTTGGGTCGAAAAGTGCAGCAAAATGTGTATACATGTCCGAATTGTCCAATTTTTGCGTTATTTCATTTGAAAGTAGAAATTAATGTACTCATATTGACACCTGCAAGACAATTTAGGACATTATCTGACACACAACATGGTTGAGTACCATTCAGAATTGAATTGAGCGTGCTTTTTTATTGCAATTCCAATTTGAATGGAAGTAGATTTAAAAATTAATTGAAATTCTGTAAATTGACAAACTTAGAATATTGGACTTTGAATATTGAAAGAGCCTTGTTTAAACGGTTTGAGAAAACTTTAAAAAACCTTGAAAGTTTGTAGGATTGACAGATTAAAATATTCTATATAGATTATAGATTTTTAATAGAAGTCTCTTATGCTTACCAAGGCTGCATTTATTTAATTAAAAATACAAAACAAACAGTAATATTGTGAAATATTATTACAATTTAAAATAATTGTTTTTCATTTTAAATATATTTTCAAATGTAATTTATTGTTGTGATGCAAAGCTGAATCTCCTCTGTCAAAAAGTTCAAAAGAGCAGCATTTATTTGAAATAGAATCTTAAATGTCTTTTCTATCACTTTAATGCATCCTTGCTGAATAAAAGTATTAATTTCTTTCCAAAAAAAAGTAGGGTATATATACAAACGTTTTTTATTTCAGATAAATGCTGTTCTTTTGAACTTTCTTTCCATCAAAGAATCCTGGAAAAAAAACATTGCTAATAATAAATGTTATTAAGCAGCAATTCAGCATATTAGAATGATTTCTGAAGGATCATGTGACACTGAAGACTGGAGGAATGATGCTGAAAATTCAGCTTTGCATCACAAAAATATATTATTAAAATATATTCAAACAGAAAACAGTTATTTCAAATTGTAATAATATTTCAATAATATATTAGTTTTTTTATTTTTTATTATTAAATAAATGCAGTATTGGTGAGCAGAATAGAACTCAGTCTTTCTGTTGTTAAATAACATTGCAAAGTGTTTAAATTATTATTTTTGACAGTTTTTATGTCAGGCGGTACAACTACACATATATACAACTATTTGGTTGTACCACCTGACATAAAAACTGTCAAAAAATGAATTTGAACAATTTGCAAATGTTCAGTTATTTGAGAGAGATCTACAATACAAATACAAAAATATGCATGTCATATAAAGAAATTAAATAAATCAAAGAAATTAATTTCACCATATATATATATATATATATATATATATATATATATATATATATATACAGGTCCTTCTCAAAAAAATAGCATATTGTGATAAAAGTTCATTATTTTCCATAATGTAATGATAAAATTAAAATTTCATATATTTTAGATTCATTGCACACCAACTGAAATTTTTCAGGTCTTTTATTGTTTTAATACTGATGATTTTGGCATACAGCTCATGAAAACCCCAAATTCCTATCTCAAAAAAATAAAATATTTCATCCGACCAATAAAAGAAAAGTGTTTTTAATACAAAAAAAAGTCAACCTTCAAATAATTATGTTCAGTGATGCACTCAATACTTGGTTAAGAATCCTTTTGCAGAAATGACTGCTTCAATGCGGCGTGGCATGGAGGCAATCAGCCTGTGGCACTGCTGAGGTGTTATGGAGGCCCAGGATGCTTCGATAGCGGCCTTAAGCTCATCCAGAGTGTTGGGTCTTGCGTCTCTCAACTTTCTCTTCACAATATCCCACAGATTCTCTATGGGGTTCAGGTCAGGAGAGTTGGCAGGCCAATTGAGCACAGTAATACCATTGTCAGTAAACCATTTACCAGTGGTTTTGGCACTGTGAGCAGGTGCCAGGTCGTGCTGAAAAACGAAATCTTCATCTCCAAAAGCTTTTCTGCAGATGGAAGCATGCAGTGCTCCAAAATCTCCTGATAGCTAGCTGCATTGACCCTGCCCTTGATAAAACACAGTGGACCAACACCAGCAGCTGACATGGCACCCCAGACTATCACTGACTGTGGGTACTTGACACTGGACTTCAGGCATTTTGGCATTTCCTTCTCCCCAGTTTTCCTCCAGACTCTGGTACCTTGATTTCTGAAAGACAGTGCAAAATTTGAGCGACAGTCCAGAGCTGCTTCTCTGTAGCCCAGGTCAGGCGCTTTTGCCGCTGTTTCTGGTTCAAAAGTGGCTTGACCTGGGGAATGCGGCACCTGTAGCCCATTTCCTGCACACGCCTGTGCACGGTGGCTCTGGATGTTTCTACTCCAGACTCAGTCTACTGCTTCCGCAGGTCCCCCAAGGTCTGGAATCGGTCCTTCTCCACAATCTTCCTCAGGGTCCGGTCACCTCTTCTCGTTGTGCAGTGTTTTTTGCCACACTTTTTCCTTCTCACAGACTTCCCACTGAGGTGCCTTGATACAGCACTCTGGGAACAGCCTATTTGTTCAGAAATATCTTTCTGTGTCTTACCCTCTCGCTTGAGGGTGTCAATGATGGCCTTCTGGACAGCAGTCAGGTCGGCAGTCTTACCCATGATTGTGGTTTTGAGTAATGAACCAGGCTGGGAGTTTTTAAAAGCCTCAGGAATCTTTTGCAGGTGTTAGAGTTAATTAGTTGATTCAGATGATTAGGTTAATAGCTCGTTTAGAGAACCTTTTCATGATATGCTAATTTTTTGAAATGCCAAAATCATCAGTATTAAAACAATGAAAGACCTGAAATATTTCAGTTGGTGTGCAATGAATCTAAAATATATGAAATTTTAATTTTATCATTACATTATGGAAAATAATGAACTTCTATCACAATATACAAATTTTTTGAGAAGGACCTATATATATATATATATATATATATATATATATATATATATATATATATATATATATATATATATATATATATGGTGAAATTAATTTCTTTGATTTATTTAATTTATTTAATTTTTTTATATGACATGCATATTTTTGTATTTGTATTGTAGATCTCTCTCAAATAACTGAACATTTGCAAATTGTTTTAATTAATTTTTTGACAGTTTTTATGTCAGGCGGTACAACCAAATAGTTGTATATATGTACTGTAGTTGTACCGCCTGACATAAAAACTGTCAAAAAATAATAATGGTGAGTTGGTGAGTTCTATTCTGCTCACCAAGACTGCATTTATTTAATAATTTTTTGAATTGTAATTGAGTTAATTTCTCTTCCTGTCATTCCAATTCAAGTTTCAAGTGTGACCAATTAAGTTCAAATTCACATTCATTAATTGAAAGGGAGCCAGATTTTCAGTTTTGAATTTTGCATAACACGTTCTCAGACGTTATAAATTCTATCTTGATTTCTTGCATCTGTGTGCATATGAAATTATTCTGAGGTTCAGTCAAGCTAAAGTCACTCCACCTAAAGTCCATCCATCTTCTTGGCAGCCATCTGGTCATATTGTCTCAGAATGTAAGAGTTGAGGGCTTATCCACGAACACTAAGAGCTCTTACAACAACCAGCTTTGAACTGAAGTGTGCTGTTCATTGACTGCTCGTGATTTTGTTCGCATGAACCGTGGCATCTTTGAAGGACTTCACAAAAACTTGATTGATGGCCCAGAACACAGGATATTACAAGCAGCTTAAAAGGTATATCACAATAGACACTGAGGTACTCACCATTGCTAACGCCGTGCTTTGATACTGATGTTACACGGGGATATCCATCTTTGCAAAAGCCATCTGAGGCACCAGTCATCCTATCGACAAATTCAACAGCATCTGTTAAATCACTTTGAAAGTCAGGCCATGATGAAGTGCCTCGAGTCGAGACCTTACGGAATAAGTGCATGTAAAAAAAACCCAAACAAACACACACATTCAAACCAGCCAGTGAATATCGAAAAGGAAGTGCGGTTATAACAGGATTTGGAAAACTAAAATATTTGAAACTGAGGAAAATGGTGCTTTGACATTGTCTGCAGCACTTAAATTGTCATTTGGCGGATCATGAACTCTCCTTCTAAGAACAGGACAGAAATAAATATGAATGACTGCCTGTGACCGATGATGTCATCTGCTAGATTTATCCCTGCCAACTTAGATAACTGTACAGGAGCAAGTGTCCTTGAGACGAAGTGCTCAGAGAATGCATTATGTCGACAGCGATGCAGTGGAGAAGCTAAGATCAAAGACACTTCCAAACACTTTCTTTGAAATCACCGGCCAAAGATTGTTGGGAAATAATTGACAGATGGTAGGGGGAAAAAAATCTAACGCTCTATTGGGAAATATGTCACGGTGTTATAATCAAAACAATGAGTTCTTTGAATTGACAGAAAGTGCTGTAACACCATCGGTTTAACCAGTTATACACGAGGAGTTAAATCATACATGAGCACCTTCATCCTGAGGTGACAGCAGAAGAATGCAAAAATATTAAAGACTTTAGTGCAAAAATTTCACATCTGGTTTATAATTTGATTTGTAATCATGTTAATGGATGAAAGGACAGGACTATCTAAGTCAGCAGTTTCTCTTAATTTGCTTTTGAAACATTTACAAAAGTGTGCGAGCAAGCAAATAAACAAACAAACAAACAAACATAATGGGCACAGACTGTAGCCTAAATTATGTTTTATAAATTTCAATATTTGTTGTTTTGTTTTGAATTAAAATTAACAATTGTACTATTTTGAATTTAAATGTTTAACATGAAATTGTGGTGTCATGGGGATGGCATAATAATTATAGTACATTTGAATAAGTTCATAAGTTCATGTTTTCTATTAGTGCTGCAAGTGATGCAGATTGTGTCAACAGCACTCTTTGCACTTGACGCTAATTTGCACACTTCAGGGATTCATTGCAGATTTATAAACTATTTTAATTAGTAGCAGACAAATGGGAATATTACACAGTGTTTACAGCACTCAAAATCTGCCTGTACTAAAAACAATGATACCTCTTGTCATATATTGAGTGCTTTGCTCCTATCAGGAGGAAAGAAATTACAAGCTGTAAAATCCCAGGCAGGACATTTGCATATCCCCATATTTTAGGACATAAGTCACACAGACAGGCATGCTGGAATGTAGTTCTGGTGGTGTGAGGCAGCGCAGCGTGTGCAGTGAGTGATTGTATCTGATGCACTACTAGACGCTCGCGCGGCCTCCCCCTGGTCAGTTGAGTCGCTCAGCATTGGCTGAGGAGGCAGGGGATGCGCGCTGTGTCTCGGCACTGTTGGAAGAGTCATTGTTCCTTGACGTCACCACTCAGCCAAGCCTGGCGCTGCTGCTCTCAAACATGTCTTTGTTATTCAGAGCTTTCCATCGGCGAATCGCAAAATACGGAACGAGCTGTTCCTTGTATTCTCGGGAAGTAAGAGGACTCGCATGGACGCGCGTTTGTTTGTGTTTGGGGAGGATATTTCTATGAGAATAACTGTTTAATATTAATAGCTATTGGAAATTGATTTTTTTTTGTTTGTTTATTTTTTTTGCATCATTATTATCATTAGCTTTTTGTCAAACATTATGAAGGAAAAGAGACAATTATATAGCCTAAACAAAGTATGAGATCACATAACTTAAAACTAAACATAATTCTTATATATATATATATATATATATATATATATATATATATATATATATATATATATATATATATATATATATATATATATATATATATATATGCTCATATTAAATAACAAAAATAGGTTTTTGTATATAATTGTATATATGATTTTTTACTCATAATTAGGATTAGGTCATATTTTGTTGTAATTCTTGTCTATATACATACAAGATATTAATAAAACTATAAGTACAGAAGCCCTCTTCGTTTTATAAATAGAACATCATAACAATAATTGCACTTTAAATCTGATGTTTTTGACACATTTTTAGTTCTACGTTTTCATCAGTATCCTGGACATTGTGGTCTCCTTGGTTTGATTACAATAAATTCAAGCCAAACGACATACTGTAGTATTCCAACAGCACAGAACCTGGCACTCGCGTGCGAATCCAGTCCGTTCATCTGCACGCGCCGCCTGGTGTCTTCCAAACGCGCGAGCGCTTTACGCGACTCTGGGACACATTTTGTCAGCAACCAGCAAGCATGGCTCTGTGGTAATAGAATAGCCCGTGTAATTTGACACTTCAACTTGCCGTGCACTACGTTAGTTGATTCAGACAGTCACACTAACGAAACGCCGTGCGCTTTTCTCTTAGTGTTTGTGAAGTGTGAGGGGAGAAAACAGATCGCAACTTCAAATCCAGGAGATTTTCGGCGCCGTGCTGTGATTGGACCTAAAAGTAAGTTGTGTTTGTGTTTTCCTATCATTTTCGCACCTTGCTCGCTGGGAAGGTTTTTATGCATTGCATTGAAATGAATCCGTAGCCTCCGCGCTAGCTCCAACCTCAGCTAACAATAGAGTCACTTAAAGTATCGCTAAGATGTGTACACATGTATTTCTGCGCAGGAAACAATTGCACTAACTGAAGCGTTGGCGAAACGTTGGCTTTGTGTTTTCGAAGCTATGAGCACTATTGAGCCATTTTTCCTGGACAGTGGCGTTCAGAGGAACGCGGAATTTGGCTGAACCGGAGAAGCCCACCGTTTACATACCGTTCAGCATATCGCCCTGGTGTGTTGCATCGTTCGGATGAAGAGGGCACTGTCATGCGGTGGACGGTTGGTTGGCACGTAGATGGGCACAATTGGATGGCTTCGTTGCACAAATGTAATTTAAATTCGCCGGGTCTTTTTGATTAGGTGAAATTATATTGTAGCCGCTTGATAAGTAATGGGAAACAAGGCTTTCAACCATGTGCTGAAATGTGATGTTTCACGCTGTGGTGTAGTAACAGGACAACCGCGTTGATGCATCGTAACCGCTGATACATTGTAACATTTCGTTCGAATCTTGGATTCCGTGAACGCTTGAATGCAACATTGGAACAGACTTTGAGCACACGAGCAGTGTTGGGTGCCTACTGCTTATATATGATCTGGATTTCGTAATCAGATTAGAGAAATCAAGTGTTTGCAATTAGCAACCATTTCGTTTCAAGTATTCATAATCAGATGACAGTTGACTTATGGATTGTATGATTGCATATGGGTTACATTGCCTAGCAGGAAACGCATTAAATAATGTTTAAATAATCAGTAGTTTACAGATTGTGCCCCTAAAATGTAAAATATACAAGCTAAGAGGAATGTAAGCAGATATATTAAAAAAATTGTTGTGTAATACAATTATTGCTTTTATAAATAATGTCTGAAAACGCACTAGTCTAACTGTTTTACTATTATTTAATCTAAGGATTCTTAATTGGTACATTTATTCATTTAGCAAAGTGATTTACAAACGAGGAATACAAAAAGTGATTTATCTTAAAAGTCATTAAAGTGCTAGTAATACAAAGTTTCAGACGTCACTCAGAATAGTACTGAAAATTGAATCAGTGCAAGAATTGATATAAGAATACGTTGGCAAAGGTGATATAGGAATGTGTTTCTCTTTGCTCTTGTTTGTATTTTTATCAAAACCCACAAGCGATCTGATTAGTTCACCCAAAAAGTGTCCCAGATTATGTTTAGAAGTAATCTAAGATGCAATACAGTTCACACATGCCAAGTGTCCACCAAGTGTTCTCTTTGTAAACCACATCTTATGTTGAACATTTTACTCAAGACATTATTACAACTTTCAGCTTTGGTTAATAAGTCTGTATTTTCCTACACAATGTTGAATGAAGTTATTTATTGATGTTTTTTTTTTTTTTGATTAAGCGTGATTCTCGATTTATGCAGGGTCATGCTAATGCTTTTGATTCTTGAAATATTACATATTTGGTTATTGTAGGAGAGTCTTCTGCCAAAAGTACTACAAGAAGCCTAAACACAGCCGAAAGTCTTTCTAGCAACAATTTGAGTTTACAGTAAATTGTCATTGTTTTGATGAAAAGAGGTTTTGTTTCCTCAAAACTAAGTTTTAACAGTGGAATTGTTGGAAACAGACACTTTTTGAGTTTTGTAGGATGGTTCTTCAGTCAAAGTTGCCATTTAATGACATTTTCTTGGTCACCTCTTTAGTTCTGTACAATCACAGTCAATGTTTACATGGCTGTGTGAGTGCTGATAATGTTAAAAACTTCCCCCTTTACGTCAGGGTGGATTGCATCTGGAACAAAGGTGAAAGTACCTAGCTCTCAGCTCATTTTGTGGTGTTGGTTCATGTTAACATTATTGGAGGAGGCATATTGTTAAGGCCAATTATTGTTTGCAAATGTTTAAAAATGAACCCACACACATACGACTGGAGTCTAATTTGATGAGTCTGCTGGGGGTGCGTTTTAAAACACAGTAGATTTACCCACCAGTGTGACGTCCCCTCTATGACTGGCTTAACGTGTATGAGTCAGGAATGGAGAATGTGTCTAGGAGAGGAGAGGAGTTTATTTTCCTCCCTTCTTCAGACAGGGGCCCCAGGTTGAGGATCATCATTACCAAGGGCAGAGGTTTTAGCCATAGTCATGTAAAGACACAGATAGAGCTCAAGTCATTCTGTCAACGGGACTAAAGAGGTATCGCAAAGGGCTTAATTGAGCTTAATGTGGGATTAAACTTCCATAAAATCGTTGAAAAGTTGTTTTCAACATGCCAAAATAGAGAGAATAACAAGATGTCATTTGAACAAATTAACATTGTCAAAAATGTATCAGATTTTACACGCAAATTATTCAGTAACAGGTTTATTAGTTATTATTGCTCACATCGTTGCATATTTATGCACATTTGTGTCTCTATTGTGTCTAGGCTAACAAATGTGTTCAAGGTTGTCCAGTTTAGGAGCATAGTCTAGATGATCTCTTTTCACATTCAAATTCTTGGCATGTGTGACAAAAGCTTGCCTAATTCACTGGGCGATTTAAGGGTGGGAATCGTGAGTGATCCAGCTATACAATATTATCATGATACTTGGGTCACAATACCATACATAAAGGGTTCTGTTTATAACTTTTTTTATTTAGGGCCGGCATCATTATTTTAGCATAACTTTTTGAGTTCACAAATTATTATGCTATAATATATTTGTTTCCCCCACATTTAGACAACCTAATTCAAATTAAACACAGTGCTAAAGTTTGTTTAGTTTAGAATTTTGAATGATGAGAGACATAATATGAGTTAATATGTCCTTGGTACTCTTCATTAATAGTGTTTAATACTGCACTAATCAGTGTTTTGACAGGTTGACATTTGGCACACTATTGTGGTGAAATTGTGAAATAGTAGGCCCACGTTCATTCATCATAAAGCTGAACAGTTGTCTAGCCACCACCCGCACACACCCACTCTTGAACCTGAGTCAGGCTTTGTTTGACTCCACATGTTGCACTGTGGATAATTTTTTACGCTTAATACGCTGATGGCCTTTTTTAACAGTTCACATTACGTCTGCATAACCGCCTGCTCGGCTTGTGTATGTGCTGTGCACTTTCGTTTCTGCGGTGATCCGGGTTAATACGTTGACGTGAAATGTAGCCTCCAAACCACAGATTATTCAGACAATAGGAGTGCATGACTTCTTATTCCCTTGCAGACTTACGGATACGTCGTTCCGTTTCATCTTGCGGTTCGTGACCTCGGTGAAGCAGAGGGAGAGGGACTTTTGATTTTAATTACATGCATCTGCAAAGAGCGTGGCGTGGGACCGAATCTGCTTCCAAGCTGCATAAGTTGAAAGCTTGTTGAAGGCTGCCTCCGACTCTCGAGCTGACAATGTGACCATGGATGCACTGGGATGCGATGTGCAAAGCATTAGCTAGCTGGTGCCATTCTAAGTGCTTTACCCCTCAGATAGGGACTGTCAGGCCCACAGTGTCACAGGCTCATGCATGTTTGATTTGACGCTCTTTGAAAAATGAACGCAGAAGATGTCACAATGGCTGTATCCCGTTTCTGTCGGTGAGAGCAAGTACATTGAATCAAAAATGACACCCAGCTACTTTTTTCCCCAATGCAAGGGCTTGATATTTGGCACTATAGGACAAAATGTCTCCACCACACTGACAATTTTGCATGATCACAAGCAATTACCTTAGTTTTCCCGTGCCAATAAAAGCTCACAGTGCTTTGAAGTCTGACTGCCGCTGTGTGCTGTGCAAATCCAGCTTAAGCAAAACAAACATATTGTCCTCAAACTGCTTTCTTTTCACTGAGGCAAATTAGTGTACATTCAGTGAGCCATGTTCTCCATGCTAAACTGTTAAGTCCTGCTACTCTTTTAAAGAGATCCATCTCTCTTGGAGAAACAAATATCTGTGTTAAGTACACAGATACTATAGGTCTATAGAGAGTCAGGGCTCGGTTTCATGTCGTTGAAAATATATGAGAGTGATGCAACTGGTTGCACAAAAGCTGTTTAATAGACATTTCAACACATTGAAATTCTGCATTTATGCTTTTTTGAGCAGTGCATATATGTATGCATTTATTCAGACTGTGCTCTTTTTATGTATTGAAATACTGCCATGTATTCCATCATGTGGAAACCTTGGACCATGTCACCGCGTCTGAGCTGTCTGTCCCTGTCTGGGAGCAGGAGATTTCCCTCCGTCCCTGCGAGTGATCGCTGTGTTTCTGAGTGGGACGTGCAATTACGTTCAACACAGCCCGGGGGATTCATACATGTTTTCTGACAAAGTAAATTAATTAGGTTTTCTTAGGAAAGATAAATATTATTTCTCATCCAAATTGGCCTTTTATGGGAAGGAGGATTTGAGTTTGAGCGCGCCAAATGACACGCACACATAACCTTGGCTTAGACATTTGCACAAGGTGAGACTAAATGAAAGCTGAATGAAAGGCAACTATAAGATGTCAGGAGAACATGACAAATGGACGGTGGCGAATGAAATTCATAATAGATCCACCAAATCCCGTATAGTGTCGCAGGAGAAAGGTGAATTTATATTAAACAGTAAATATGCATTTGATTTCTTTCCCAGGTTTCTCTCTTTGCTTGTAGATACTTGGATAGATTTTGGTATTAGAAGTGATATGAATTTTTCAGGTTTATTACTAGGCTAATCTGTCAATAAGATTTCTATTGTCAAGGTCTATTTTACTTATTTACTTAATATATTTCAATGTTTTTAATGGGGATGCACAATATATCGGCCACCATATCGGTATCGGCCGATATGTGTTCGTTTTTAATGTTATCGTTATCGGTACGATAAAAATAAAGATAAAAGTACTTTTTTTGGCACCATGGTCCAGATTTACTAACAGCTTGCACCAACGCAAACCCTCTTTTGTTGTTAAAAATCTACTGTCAGGATTTGCTAGAGACACGCAGTGAAAAATGAGTGCTGAAAAGGCGTGGGCACAGTTATTTTTGTGGCTGACCTTATTGCATATGCATTTTTAGGAGTTTCCCTTTCAGACACGAAATTTATGGCGTGAGAGTATTTAAATGAATCATGCAAGGTGATTTAATAAGATTTAGTCAATTTGCTGGTATTTGCGGCCTTAATTAACGCTAACACGTCTGTGTTCGTTCATTTGCGCGTCGTCAGTAGATCACATGCAGAACTGTTCACGTCCATTGGCGCTTTTTTGGGATTATGTTCTCACGCTAATTTGCCCTGTTTAGTAAATCTGGCATATATATTCTGCAGCAACAGAGCACCAATGCACTAGTATGGTGTAATATCATATTAATCTTGCCTGGTATACTGTTAAAAGAGCGCTTAACATTAAGCGGTTTTCTCGTTTTTTCATATCATATAGGTATCATTCTGATTATTTTCATGTTTTTTTTATCTGGATTCTGCTTTGTCAAAATCACAGAAGCTCACGGCTCAGAGCTTTCTTTACCACTTATTAACCGTTCAAGGCAGATCTCACAATGAAAATGTATTCCATCTGAGAACACACCTCTTGCTCCACAAATACACTTCATGCATCACAGCCTCCGTGCAGAGCTCATGAGGTGACAGCTGTAGGCAACAGAGAGACGTTCATGGAGTGCTAGTGCAGACTCGGCGCCAGATAGAGCATGATAAATCCAGAGCCGTGTAAGTGTGTTTGTCTGCGCGTGTATGTCCAGGCTCAAATTGGCA
Organism: Gobiocypris rarus; assembly: GCA_023029165.1. Lineage (NCBI taxonomy): Eukaryota > Metazoa > Chordata > Actinopteri > Cypriniformes > Gobionidae > Gobiocypris > Gobiocypris rarus. The sequence goes on along the minus strand of CM040927.1, from coordinate 21,566,494 downwards.
TGCAATGGCAAGCACCACTTCCCAGGTAAGTGCTGTGTGCCCTGGCTCTTAATGACTGTTTCATAAGCCACACTCTTGGTGGCCACTATGTGCCCTCCCCTCTCGTTCACCCCTGCGGTTCTGAACCAACCACCCTGCTTCACACTCTTATGAGCTCATGTCTTTTAATATCTCTACCTGGGCTGTTCAGATAAAGAGCCATATTAGAAACCCCAGAGTGCAAATATTGTAAAATGGCACTTCTGGTGTTGTTTTTTTTGCCTCAGCCTTGTCATAGAAAGTAGAGTTGATTTAATGGTGGGCTAGTGTCTTAGAACTCCAAAGCAATTAGCTGTTTTTTCACGCCAAGTAGTCAGACGTTTATTTATGCTGTAACGAATTGAAACTGTAAGTTTAGTGTCGTCTGAATACCACCACAATAAAGTTGTCAGCTATAAGAGGAGCGATAAGAGTAAGCGATATTGCGAACTAAACCTTGATATTTCATATCTCATTCTTGCGCGCATCTTCTGAGAAAACAGAAGCCATTGTTGCACTGATCATTTATCATTGCTGTAATGAGATTAAACTAATCGTGTATTCCAGAGACAGCAATGATACACTGTGTGGGGCTTGCCAGGGATCATCTTCAAACAGTATTTGTCATTGTCTCTCAGTGCTTTTTAATTAACTGTTGACAAACAGCGTAAGCCTTTTGGGTGTTATGATTTAAAAGCAGTCCCATTTCAGTGCGTCCTAAAATATGGTTTCTTTAAAGACAAACGCTAGAGAGAAACAAATATGTTTTGCTATCTATTAGACAAGAACTCTGTTAAAAAAATCTGGTGAGTTGACTTTGGAGACTAAGCAAATGTAACCTTGAAGAGATGGTTCACATAAAACATAAAATTCATTATTTACTCATCCTCGTGTCGTTTCAAGTGGAACACAAATGATATTTTAAAAAATAGGGTTGTTTTTGTCCACACAATGAAAGTTAATGTTGTTTTGCAAGGACAATAAAAGGACATTTTCTTCAAAATATCTAATATCTTCCATAGAAGCGAAGCGATGCATTTGTGTAAGAAAAATAACCATATTCAATACTTAAAAAACTGTTGAGCACTTCCGCTAACTGTCGCACGTGCGCTCACGAGAGACTGGCCTTCCAGGGTATGACGTAGGACGCTCCGGTGAGAATATGCTAGTTCACGCGAGAACCAAGTTTAGTTTTGCTCCATCCTCTGCGCTTCTGCGTTCATCACCAGAACTTACGCTACGCCTGTGTCCTACGTCATATGCTGGAATGCCAGTCTCTGGTGAATCTGCCAGTCTCTTGTTTACAACAGTTAGCCGAAGGTTAGAGATTACAGTTTGAACATATATAGATATTTTTCTAGCTTCTCTTCAGAGCTTGGAAGAGCCTGGACATTTTTTATATAACTCAGATTGTATTTGTATGAAAGAAGAATGTCACATACACTTAGGATTGCTTAAGGGAGAGTAAATCATGGGATAATTTTCATTTTTGGGTGAACTATCCCTTTAATATTTTCAATTGCTTTTTATATTCCCTGTTTTCATTTTAATAAGTTTTAGTACATTTGTGCTCCTATCAAATGTATTAGCTTTTTAACATTTATATATAACTTGTGTATTCTTTGATTTCAGGTTCATTTCAGTTACCCAGAACTATTTTTTAAATGTTTTTTTTTGTTTTAATTACCAATAACAACACTGCCAATTGGTCACTTATCAAGTTTCATGATGGTTGGAATGCTCCCTTAGAAGGCAGCTTCCTATATAGGCTTGCTAGTTTTTGAAACCAAGCTTCCGAGTAAGTAGTTTTCTTAAACAAGTTCAATGTTTCATTAGTGGCTGCTGAGATCGTTAATCTGCTCTTTCAGTAGTGAGCTTGTTGCTGATACATAAGCAAACAGTGTTCACATGAAATGTTTTAATTGCACATTAACCCACTGCTGACATATTAATCTGGCATGCCTTAAAGACGGCACGGCGTCCTTTACATTCACTGATAGTTTTCTATGCCGCCATGGCCCTGGGTGAGACGTTGAGCATCAGAGTGAATTGTTGTTTTATTAGCTAGATTGAGCCGGTGGCGCGATGCACGTTGGGTGCATGTCCGCCGAGGACTCCTAGCTCTGAGAGCTCAGCATCTGCAGTAAGTAGTCACCAGGGACGGATGGCACATGCCAGCTCAAATTTTCACGGCGGTCCTCAGACGAGAAACAGCAGACCGGGAATAACATGCAGATCTTTTTTTCCCCTGTCACCATCACAGATATAGGAAAGCAAAGCACCTTTTTCAGGACATCTCGAGCGTCTAATCAATATTACTGAGTGTTATTGAGGTTGGCTTGCTGTGCCTTACCCCGTTCTAGCTCTCGAATGCTGCCTTCGTGCACATGGCTGTCTAATTTTCTCTGGAATTCTTTTGACTCTGGGACACAGGAACAGAGGAAACTCAATCTGGAGTGCCCTGAGGGGTTCCTCTGCAAGAGAATTCCCACCCAGATAGTTGCCAACACCCACACAAACATTTATGTAGGTTTGTTTTCAAGGAAGAGAGTGCAAACCTCAAACCTGCGTCACACCACAGCCGTCGACAACCGCAGAAGGCGAAGCAGCTTGTTTATTAGTGGGCAGGTGGGAAGTGTAATGGCAGTTGAACATGTGCACAGGGGCCACTGCTTATGTGCCGCAGTATCATTAATTAGATCGCAAGATGTACTAACAAAGAGCCGCAATGTACATGCTTATTTATTTAACGTGTTGGCCCATTTTGTGTTTCACACTTCATTCTTTATAGAAAAATGGAAGGGAATACTGTGTCTGAGATTGATAGATTTGATTTAGTTCAATTTAAGGCACAATATATACAATTTTTGGTTTAAAATATCCCAAAACCACTAGAACAATGTTATGTATTTTGTTGACTTGTGTACATTATCCATAAGGTTTCCAACAATGCTTAAATCAGCTATTTTAACCAGTATACCGTCCCGTGTCATTGCATCGCCTGCCAATGGCGTCATAGCCTCGTTACCCTCGATTTCCGGTTTTATTTGTGTAGGAACCATGGAAAGACTCTTTAAAATATGATGCATTTTATTAGCCAAGTGAGCAACTGTTTCGATACCTTTATTGACAGAAAACTAATCGTTGTTGTATAGCTCAACATGGTTAGTCTTGATGTTAGAATCTTTTGTTTGCTTAACCTGTATGAGTAGTTATTCAGCACTTGTGACCGTGTCATTAGAATGAAATAAAATAATGTGAAATTTAAGTGATCAAATGTAACTAACAAAGTTTAAGTTCAGTGCAGAAGGAGGTGAACATTAAACATAACTTTGAAAGGATAACTTCAGTGATTTAGCTTTAAGCTTTGTATTTAAAGTGGTTCATTAATGTAGTAGAAATGTGAAATTATTTTTTAATTTGGTGCCTTCTAGACTGAAAAAAGACGAGGATGGGGATGAAAGACAAAAACTCCCAGAATGCACTTGCTTCGCTGCCTTACGAGGTCACCGCTACTGGATTACTGGATCACTTGCCCACCGTGTTCATTTTCATAAAATCAGTTCAGTTCGAATAAACTCCCAGGTTTCTACTGATACAAAGCCATATGCTAAATCGCTGAAGTAACCCTTTACTCATAACTTAAATCGTATAATATGCATAAACATCAATACGAAACGAGTGGCAGCGACTGACAGCGGCATATAAGGCCGGCTGCGTTACCACAGTAATGTTAATAAAACTTAAATTCATTAGGTCATCCATGAACACGATTTTTGCCTGAGCCCTGATAGATTGCTTTCCATCTGTTTGTGGAGGTGAAGAGACGAACTACTCCCATGATTCCACGCTCATTCACAATGTCATCAATCTACGCCTTTTGAATAAGCGACCTCTAGCGGTGAAACTTACATACTGTGCCTTTAATTCAATATATTTAAATGTAAATGTTATTGACTTTGTAATTAGTATTTTTAGTGTAAATTTAAATACTTTTTAAGCAGTGTCTTGCAATGTGACATGCTGTAAGCTATCTAAATTGAGTGTATTGTTTTCTACATTTGCAAATTTTGTGTACTAAATTCATTGGTCCACTCCACAGAACTGCATATCTTTAAATAACAAAAAATGCTTGTCAATAAAATGCCTGCCTGCTTTTTATAGAGTGGCTATGTGTAAAATGTATCCTTAAAAAATCCTTTTATTACATTGCAGTGATCGGAAATAGTCTGTTGTGGCTATTTGTTAGAAATTAATGTTTTTCTCTGAAAGTCTGTTGGAATGAAATGGCCAAAAATGTGTTCTGTGATTTTCAGTGTGTTGTTATAAAGTGCAGTATAGTCCCAAGCACAATTTTGTGTCAGGCCATCAAGGTCAATTGTGCTTTTTGTCTCTATATTAAAATAAAAATGGTTTATTTAGAAAGAAGAACAACAGTGTTTTGTCTACAATTGACCCTAATAATGAGGCGGTGTACCCCGTGTTGTTAGCTGCAGCTGGTGTCTAAAGAATTACCACACGCCACTGCCCTCTGGCTATGGTTCGCCAGCTCATCTGATATTGAATAATGATCGCGGCTGGCTTGTAGCAAACCACCATTCCAAGTGTCTGTCACTTTAAGTGACTTCCACAATGGCAGCCTTTTTCTACACCCTGTTTGGTGGTGGCTTCTTTTAAAGGGGTGAATTGAGAGCGCTCGGGGCCTGCATCTGTACTAGCGTGTTTCCCGTTCTTGGCCTCACGCGAGTGGAGGGGGTTGGCGGTGGCAGTCACGTGAATAGTAATTGTATTTGTGTTGGGTTCCTTTCAGGCTGTCGCTGTAAATCTGTTTGACTCGTCACTTTGTAAATCATTATGATGGCTAAAAGCCTTTTTATTGAATTAAGGGAGGGGGAGTTGTTCTCCTGAGCAAATGTAAGATGGCTTTTTTTGTTTGTTTGTTTGCCCCACACTCATCTTGGGTACTGATATCATTCCGTTTGTGTGTGCTTCTGTTAGAATTGCGTGCTAAAAAGGGAAAGTTGTGCTTTTAAAAGACATTAAACTTTGAATCAGAGTGGAATAATATGCTAAAAAAGTTTAACTCTCATTACATTGCAGATGGATTTGTATGAGGTGTTCCAGATGCTACAAGAAGATTGAGGAATATTTTAAAACTTGGAAACTGTTTTATCTTTGGGTCAGACAGGGTGAAAATCATTAGATGAGGACTGTCAAACTCAAAGTGTCACTTACTAGCAAAACTGGTTTCGGCTGACAGAAACATGACAGAGTACATCATGTCCTGAAGATCAGCAAGATCAGCTTGACTTGTTGTCTGATAAACATCTCCGTGCTCCTCTGCGCTCCCCTCTGCCACTGGTGGCTGGCATCATGCGTGGCGCAGGCATTTGTCACTCTGAGCTGATGTTCTGTCAGTACACACACTAAACAGGATAAGAGAACTACGGATCTTCTTTATTCTGTTACTTGTTCGCAGAGGCAGCAGGAAAGTCATGCTTTTGAAAAAGATGTCGCTTATCGTTTCCATAAAGACGCAATTGTCAGCTGAAATTATGTTTCTTGTTGTTAGAGATAGGGGTGTTATGAACACGGGTTTAGAATTGAGTGAATGAATGAATGAATGAATGAATGAATGAATGAATGCCCTTAAGTGTCAGTTGTATGTTTATACACTGAAGGTCTCAAACAGCTAATGTCAACTGTTGGGTGCAGCTGCTGACGTCAAAAGAGTGTCCTGCTTGAAGTTGCTGTGAAATGCTGTTCGCAACCTATTTTGCTTCTGTAATGTGATGTATTTCTGAGTGAAACAGGATACTGTTGAGAAAAACAAAAAGGTAGGGCAGGATTGTATTTATTGCAATTGATCAGCTTGTGAAAAGTTGCTGCTACATAAAGGATTGTAAAGTAAGAGGGGATTCATAAACTAAAAGGAATGTTCTTTCAGAAATGTAGCAGGTTGTTTAATTTTGATTATAGAACTGTAAGATGCATTGGGGATATTTATTTATTTTTAGTTTGTGTTGCATATCTGCATGCTCATGTCCTCTTTGCCACGTTTAACGCTCACTTGTTAATAATTTTAAACACTAATAATTTAATAACACTGTTAAATATTTTGAGCAAATCTAAAAATGAATATTTAATTTAAATACTGTAGCCTATAGTATAATATTGTGATTTTGTACATTGACTTGTAGCATTGAATTTAGTTTATAATATTTTATTTTTCATATATATATAATTTTATTTTTATTTTTTAGGTAACATGTTACATGTAAATTTAGGGTCATATTCTCACTATTAACTAATTGCTTATTAGCATGCATATTACTAGGATTTTGGCTGTTTATTAGTGTTTATAAAGCACATATTATTGCTTTATTCTGCATGAGCATATTCCATAACTATTAATAAGCAGTATTTAGGAACTTACTGAGGCAAAAGTCGTAGTTAATAGTTAGTTAAGAGTACGAATTGGACCCTAAACTAAAGTGTGACCATGAGCCATAATAACACATAAATAATATTGATGATATTTGATGTGTGCACCAATACTTATGTGTTTGCTTTGAACTGTCTTAAAAGGGTGATCGTAAATTGAGTCCGTTTTGTTCCCGAGTTGACTTCACCAAAGAGAAAGTTGTTTTTATGTACTTTAATGTGTTTGTACTCCGGGAGGGCTCAAGGTTCCTGGAAGTATGTACTCTGATGGGCAGATCCACTTTTGTAGTATGAGGGAGGAAAAACTGCTGGAATTTCTCACAGTTGCCTGTCTGACAGAGTAACAACTCAAGCTGAAAACTCTTCTGGAAAATATTGATGTTGGAGGAAGTCAGTAGGCTGTCACAAGTGCGGAAGACTTTGTGCATGGTGAAGATGAATGTGTCCTTGGAAAAACAGTTACATATCCAGTGATTTTGGAGTTTTAGTTAAGCATTTGGATATCATCCTGATCTCATGCAGTTTGTTTCCTAATTAGATTTCAGTTCAGTTCAACAGCCATAGTATCAGTCTGTAATTTGGTAGTTTCAACAGTGTATCGGTTCTACAAATTGGTCGTGACAATTGAGGAGAAGATTAATAATTATATCCCATTACTGTAATAGACGCCCTAAAACTGCCTCCTGGATAGATGCAGCTCTCAAAGGAGCGTGGATTTGATCATTCGCTTAGGCTTCCGTGAATTATCTCAGAAGTGAATCTGACATTTTGTTTATTCAGTTTTCCCACAAAGTATTGTTCAGTGAAAGACGGTGCAGACAGATTGCATTCGGGCCTGTCAGTCACAGGTGCAGTCTTTTCCGTCTCTGATAGCTAATTAAGTCGTGACACATGTTTGGCAAGATGCCCACGTCCCAATGGATTATGAAATTATTATAGAAGGCATTCAGAATAGAGTAGCAGAAAGATCAATATTGCATGTTTGCATAAGCTCATTACTAAAGACTTCAAACGCAGGAAACATTTCTGTTGTATTATGTAGTGGTTAACACGTGGTAGGCCTCTTACACTCTTGTTGCTAATTTGCTAGTCCAATTATAAATGTAAAATGAAATACATTATAAACAAATATACAGTTTGTCAGCTTAATTCGAAGTAAACACATTCTGCTTCATTTATGGTGTTTCCCTGGTATATTTAGAAGTTATACAGGCCATCATGGATCGCCATAGAGCCATTGTTTACTTGATTTTTGCATTTTAAATGATGTTGCATCTATTTTACAAATCTAGATTTACATTCAAATATTTTTGGTCATTAATCAAAGTCAAATTGTGGCATGTCGTGACTTGTACATGGCATTATTTGTTTGCATAGGGTCACAAAAATTCGAGCACAATTGTTTTACCTCTTTACAAAGCCTGTACCTTCTAATTTCATATACAGTTTGATAAATTGGTGACTGCTAATATTGACTAACACGATCAAATATATGAAATCGTGAATGGGTTGTGTTTATTGTGGGGTGTTGGTTTCAGTTTTTACTGAGTGACTTTTGCTTGTACTCGTTGTACACTAGGTCGACTGACTGAAATCAAATAAACAAGATTGACTGGATGAGAGCCAAGACACATTACTGGCACAGGGATTGCTGTCAAAAACATCTCCGAGGATAATTAGCTGTGCTCTATCACTGCCGATTTTGCTGCTTAAAGCCATATTTATGTACACAATGCCCAGGCCTGTTAAGTCTAGAGGGCGTGTTATAACATATTGTGACTATTGCTAAGATAAATATTAGTTTCCTGTAATTTACTCAATAATAACATATTATTTGCTAATAATGAGTCTGATTATACTGTCACCACAATTGGAGTGATACATTGCAGAACACCCACTGAATATTTACCTTTTATAAAGACTGGCTGTGATGTGGCTTTATGGAAGTGGTTGGTTTGTGTTCAAATCGTCTTACTTGTTGTCCAAATCAGACGTTTAAAGTCATTCGGTCATGAATAGCAAGTGGGTGTTGTGCACTCAATAATTCCAGGATATTTCCTGTCTGCTGTTATTCCTCAGTTAGCAAAAGCTGCCTTTTAGACTAGGGATGGGAATCTTTTGTAGTCTCACGATTCTATTCTTTGGGTCATGATTCAAATAAAAAAATCAATTCTCAATCGAATATATTGAACTATTTTATTCATAATAAATTACATTTCCTGCCTTTTTGTAGGATATTGGTAATACTATTTATATTGTTTATATTTGTTACAGGTACATTTATAGGTACAGTTTTGCCATGTCTGCTTAAAATATTGTGTTTTTTTAAGGGCTTGTTTTTTGTTTTTGTCATATTTGGCAACCCTTTACCTGGAACTTTAATAAAGAGTTCAGAAGTGAGTAGAAGGAGAGCAGAAGTAAGCAAACTGAACAGCAGCTACTGTTAGTGTTGACTGGTTGGGAGTTATTTTATAAAGTAGTCGTAACCTTGTAACCACGCTATTATTTTACTCGAGCCCGTGAAAACGTGCGCATCTTTTGTAAGGATGTGCGTGAGTACTCAGACGTGACAATCGGTCATGAGAACAATGAATTTAAAATACATATTTTATTATTAAAATAAAATTCTGGGGCTGTATTCACAAAACATCCTAAGGCTATAAGTAGCTCCTAACTTGCCGATTTAGGAACTCTTAAAAATAATGGGTGGGTCAGTCCTAATATTAGGACTCCTACATTTTTGCTCTAAGAGTATTTCACAAAGCATTTTAGCGCTAAAACTAGCTCCTAAATCCATGAAATGCTAGGAGTACCAGTAGTCGACCAAATTTCTAAACAATCCTACTGGCTGTTGCCACAATCCACCCAAATGTACTAGGCTATACAACGTTGAGGCAGTAGTGATAATAAATTTGTCTTTAATAAGAAATAATGTCAGTTTACCTGTGGCAGTTGTTTTTATGAGTTTACACACACAAATGATCGAATAGAGTTAAAAAATTAGGCACCCTGTCCGAGGGGATTGAGGGCTCCGAGCTTGGAATTTAGCGCAAACCCAGAATATGTAAGAGGCTGACAATTAGCTGAACATATACTAGTTTAATTTGTGACACTTGGCGTACTTTTTAAAATCTTTATTTGAATATGGCAATATTTGTATTTGAAAATCTTTATTTAAATATGGCAATATGAAACAAAATATTTCTATATTTAAATTATTGACAGAGATCTCTCCTCTATTAGCCAATCACTGTCTATGGTTGTTACCCGAAGAGCGTATCCACAACGGGAGTACAACTTTCTAGTTAGCAAGGTCAAGTTCACTTGCGTTTGCGTCCTTTTGTGCAGATACAAGTTGTAATATTACATTTATGTTGTGTATATAGGATACCTGATTAATCTGGTATGTGCCATAGAGAATGGACCTTTGTTCATGCACTCTTCAACTTCACAGTATGTAGCTATTCGATTTGGATGTTTCTTTTTAGAAAACATTGATTTTATTGATCAACATATTTTCGTTACATTCATTTTCATAACAGTGTTTTAATTAAAGTATTTTCATTAATGCCATGACAGGCATTTAGTAAATTGATTTGTGAAATGTGTGAATCAAATTGAATCTGTAAAAGAGAGAATCGCAACTCATGTGAATACATTTTTTTTGTCTCTCCCTCACCCCTATTTCAGTCCCACTACAACTCTCTATTGTATTCTATGTACAGAACAGTATGATATGATCTCAGCAAAGCTGACACTGACGCTGCACAAAAAGAGTGCTTTTAGCTATTAAACTCAATCAAAGGTCATTTGGTTGTTGTAGAGACAAATCAGAAGCAATGACAGAATCTAGCTGAAATGTCATTGCAGATCATAGACGAAATCGATGGATGGAGAGAAGGGATGGGTTGTACTGGCAGGGAATGTATAGGAGCTTAGTCACAGTCTTGGAACCCAGGATTACTGTTGACGTCTTAGGAAAGCCTTGACCTCAGAAGGGATTCCCCAAATCATTGGTGTGTTCCACCCTGAAAACATAACTTTTTCCACTAAAAGAAAACATGAGGGAAAAGCTGAATTTTCGGTAGCCATTGCTCCAGTTTTCAGTGTCGAATGATCCATCAGAAATTATTCCAATATATTTTGGTGCTCAAGAAACTTTTCTTATTATTATTATCACAGTTAAAAAAATGTTCAGAACTTTTTTTTCAGGACTGAATAGAAAGTTCAAAAGAACAGCATTTATTTGAAATCGTCTTAACTGTCACTTATGTTCAATATCCTTACTGAATAAAAGTATTATTATTCATGCTGTTGCTGGTACTGCAATTAGAGTACTGTTATAGCCAAAATGAAGCCAAGTTGTTGCTAAAAATGTACCACGAGCCCTCAAGATCCCCATGACGAATTATGGCATTATCAGCAAGGCCTTTCCTTCAGATAATTGCACTTCTTGTTTCTGCTGATAGAGGAAACCCCAGATGTTTGTAGGAGGTTTCAGTGGCTCCTGAAGACAATAACCGGCTCTGATGTTGGCAGGTAGACTCCACCATGGGCTGCCAGCCTTTGATGTTATGATGCCAGGGCAGAAAGCTCTTGCATGCGGACACTAATTGGGCGATTGGCACCAAAGGACTTTGCACAGAGATACACTGTCTGTATTCCATTAGTCAGAGTGGGTGCAAGTTTGATTATGCTTCGCGTTGGCATGACCTAATAGAAAATATTTGCCTGGTTCTAAATCTATTTTAGTCAGTTTGCAATTAGACATACTGGCAAATGATTCCCAGTACACCTGTAAATGCCTGATTGTCAAAGATATGGGAGATGAGTTGTTTGTTAGTCCACACCAAATGTATTCGTTAAAATCCTTGATCTAGGGACCTATTTTATCAACTGCAATACAGACTTCGTTTAGGGGCTATAAATCTTAATTGTCTGCTTTCTTTTAATCCTTCAATTGAAGTGCGATATCGGAGCGTAGGCCCTCCACCTTTAAGTGAGATCCGACACTTGAGGGAGTGAAGTGTTTTCGCTGGGAAATGCATGAATGATTGATAGCAGGAGCAGAGCTGTTTAAAATCGTCTTGCTCCCTGCTAATCAATAATTCAAAGCACTTTCTGTATTTTGGTGGCACATTAAATATCAGTCACCAGCTTGAATTCTCAATTTGATTTATGTCTGTCAAATACATTAGTGGTTTGTCGTGATTCTCTTCATTTAAATCAGTTAATTTTGCCCATGCTGGGAGTGATCTCACTTGTCTTGGTTTTCTTATTACTAGTGTTTCATGTTACAAGAGTAAAGTGTTGATTAATAATTAGGCAGCTGTAAGAAAGAATTGTCTGTTGGGAAGTAGACACAGGATCTCATTCATTGGTCAAAGTCGACCATTTGACATCTGAAAGATGTAATATAGAATATGTAAGGGATAATGTACAACCAGCCGGTTGTTATTGTGACAGTGTGATCAGTATCCCGGCATTAAACCGAGGGGTCTTGTATAACCCTAAAGGGGTTGGTTTTGCAATTACAATCATGAAATATTGATTTATGGTAAAATGTGTTTCTTATATGAGGCTAAAGAGTATAAAAGCGAACTAGTACTGCAATGTACTAAATTGTTTTCCAGTGCCAACGGTCGGAGTACTGGTCATTACAAAAAAAGCACACAAAAAAAAAAATCACTGTGAATGCCATGATTGACTAAGCAGAATCAAGTCTTTCAGAGAGCATGCAATCATTGTTTGAAATGTGCTCATGATATGACTAAGCACTCCTGCCTTACACATGATTTACTGTTGGGCACTATCAGCCTGTGTTCAACATGCCTTCATTTTCCCTGGTGCTAGAATGATGGTTTGACCTTTACTTCACCAGAGGTTGAGGAGCTGGTTGTGGTGCATGCTGATGTTTCTATTTGTTTCGCTTTGTATCCACGAGGAACTACCGGGATCTCCTGCAAGACCAAGAGGGCTTTTAAATTTTCAAAGATAAATCACTCGCTGCTATCGCGTAAGTGCTTTCTGCACCGCTCGGATCCCTGGTGTTAAAAGTCGGAGTCGGCTTTGCTCTCATCCATTCGCGGAGACGAGCAGCGTCCGGTCCATTTGCATTAACGGGGAAACACAAAAGGATTTGAAGGAGGAAATTGCCTCTTGTAAACACAATGGCCTTTCCTGTGAGTTCTCATGATAATGTCCTGAGTGGCCTTGGGGCAGGGTCTAGAACATTCCGTTGAAGAGCACAGTGAGGTCTGCTTCTGTTTGGCCTTTAGCGTGAAATGGCAGTGAGACTTGGGCCCTGGATATTGAGCCGCAGTGAGCGCGGTGGCTGGCTGATGTATACTAACAAGCTTGAATTTCACGTCAAAGCAGTCTGGATGCACAGCGCCGTGTGTCTCTCAGGCAGAGCCGGAGTGACTGTGGCACGGACGCTGATTTCCAATGCCTTAGGGACCTCCACATTGACTTTAAGAGAAGGAGTGGTAAGCAGAAGAAGCATCCTCCCTCGTCCATGCTGTAACCCTGATTAAACATCACTCTGCATGATTGAACATCCAACTTGAACTATGCCTTTTTTCAGCAGCACAAAACAATTCAACCAACAAGAACATTCTTCTACCATAATGTGGTTTGCATTACTTTTTTTGCCATGCAATATATGTAGAACTTCCCTCTAGAATCTTAAAGGGAGATTTTTTTTCTAGATGATATTGAAAAACCCATTGATGTGTAATTTCTGCGCCAAAATTGGTTTCAGACAAAATTGCAATTGGTTTAAGTGGGTGGTAAGACAAAACAACACCCAACCAATAGCACCAGTTTGGAACTTAATTATCTGTTGAGCATTGAGTCAGACTTGAGTTTGAGTCATTATGTTGTCACGAGAGAAACGGATACAACAAGTTATACCTTTTTAATGAAACAAGTCTATATCATTTGTAAAACAGACTATAATATGAATAAAAAAGGAAAACGTTCTGTTTGTTGTAACATTGTGTATGCGTGTGCTTTGATAAATATGTTTTATAGATTATGACGGGCCTGTTGTTGATGGGTTGAACTAGCTTTTGGCAGTAGGAGGAGGAGAGGGACAATTTACATCAGTTGACATTAGCGTCCATGGCTGATTTTGTTATCGCCTGTTCCTCATCAGCTCAGCTTGTCAGTTTGCTGAAATATGGTCGCACTCTTATGTCAACAGCTAATATTTACATAATCCCTTTCCTCCCGCTTTAGTAACATGCACATCTGAATTAGTATATGCGCAGTGTTTAGATTAGAAGATGGCGATTCATTTTTAACACCAGAGGCGCATCGTAAAAGTCTTGAAATGGGATGTTTGGCCTTTTGATCGGAGCTCATGTAGCCTGCTAATGAAGTCTGGGAAGTGTGCATATGTAAAACATGACAAAATGAAAATAAAATTTTGTGTGCAAACACTGTGTTTAGCATGGTGTCAACTGCAGAGCTTTTAAATGGTCTTATTCTCCAGACTGCTTGTATAGATGAGGGTTTTGTATGCAAACTTCCTCCTCTTGTGATTGAGGTTTCTGTGACATAATGCAATATGAGTATGCTCTGTGCTGTGATTCACTCATCTGTGATGTTTCCTATGGGTCATGATTGCATAAGGTCAGTTGAATCATATAGCCTGTAGTCTGCATGCTGCTCAGTATGTCAAGGAGTTGCGTCTGACAGCAGCGAAGTTTATTAGGTTTTTGTTTTTTGAATCGGTAATGCAGCCCTGCGTCATTGACATTCTGAGTCTCCTGGCGCAGTTGCACACAGAGCGCATTGTGTTTTGCCTGATAAACAACCTCACAAATCGAACCACTGCAGAAGTAATTCAGTGGAGCCTGTAAAAACAGACAAGAGGAAGTGCATTAATGCTCTTGTGTGACCAAATAATGAAACGGTTTAAATACCTGGATAGATACACAGCCTGTAATAAGAGTATGACTGGATGATGAATCGTATGTATGTATGTATGTATATATTCATATGTATTTATAACACGCACACACGCACGCACACACGCACACACGCACACACGCACACGCACACGCACACGCACACGCACACGCACACGCACACGCACGCACACACACACACACACACACACACACACACACACACACATAAATATTTGATACATCACCCAGTCTTATTGCAGTTCAAACCCATTTTTTATTTATTAATTGAAATGTTCAATTAAAGCTTGTTTGATTTATTCAAGAAGTGTAAATTTCAATGTATGCATTTAAAACTGATTTAATGATTTGAATGCATTATCCAGTGGTGGCGTTTCACAAAAACTTAGGGTATGGCATGAGCCCTTCTGGCCATACAACAACGACATTCCAAAATTATAACATTATCTTAACACAATGTGGACAAAAATCCGCTAAAAGAACTTAACAAAAGACGTAACAACAATGCAAATACTGATATATATCCAGCCTTCTATGTGTCCTAACCAAGTGCGACACAAGAGAAAAAATATATTTATTTTACTGTTTTTATTTCTGCGGCTGGAACAACATACAAAGTATGACAAGTGCAGATTATGTACTTTATTTAATGTAAAAAGAATTTAAAGCAAGTTTAAAGCATTTTTTGTGACCTTTATAGACATAGCCTTATTGAAAGCAACAATGGATAACTCACCTCAGATCTTGAAAATAAATTAGGAAGGGAACAACTCTGTTCAGACTGTCAAGGTGAACAAACAAACAAGTGTATTCTATGATTTAAAAAATAGTTTGAGTCACTCAGTATGTATTTGTAATCATGCTAATATTGTGTACGATTTAGGAACTCTGCCATGCCATGGCGTTATTTTTAAAGGTTTGCAACTTGGACATTTCTTATAATAATTTTTTTTGGAAAGTATGTCTGTAAATATACTTTTTTTTGTTGTTGCAGTATTATACTGCATTAATGTAAAAACATCAATGATGTCTGTTTTATTGCAAAACAATACAATATTGAATATTTTTTTCTAACTTGTACTGTTCAAGGAAAATAGAGAGGACTAGGAAGACACACACACTCACACTCACACTCAGTAAAGCTCTTGAAAAAGCAGGAACAGAAACCTGCCTGAAAGGACTGCATCACGGTGGCTATTAAAAGGAGTGGTGGTTGCTCCTGATAAGCTCAGTTTGCTTATTGCACAGCACAAGTATTGGAGGCAGAGGATTATTGCCACTTGTTTATATTTCTGCTGATGTTTTTTTCCATCCCTCTACAGTCAGATGGTGAATATTAGAAAAACCTGTCTGATGCAGAAGTGGAAGGTGTTTACTCTCACCTGAATATAAAGTGAGAAAACACAAACTTGCAAACTCCTTCCACACATACTCGCACACACTGTCGCTTAAAGCAGTGGCACACTTGAAGTGTAGACAGATTTTGCTTAACGTTGCATCTGTAAAAACGACCAGATAGTATTCTCGCACCTCACGAAAAGCCATAGAGGCCACACCCTCGTCTCCTCCGTGCCTCGCTTTCAGCCACCTCCCCACATTGTGTCAGTGACTCTGACGTTATTTACATAAATGATAAACACGGCGGATGCCTGGATTGGCAGCGTAATCCACTTGCAGTGTCATTAGGGAGGAAAAGAGAGAAAGGCTATTACGGCTCTTGCTTCATCAGTGCGTCTCTCTTAGGCCATTTATGGAGGTAATGGAAACCTCTCTCATTAAGGTGCCGCTCACTGTGGCGCTGAGAAACATCTCCACTCGGTAATTGATCTTGTTGGTCTTTAGTGCTGGAAAGTGGCCCTGAAGCGCCGCCCGCTTGCTGCATTCATTTTTCAGCTCAGTCAGAGCCGCCCTGCCCGCCCGCTCTCGTCCAGTCACCTTCACTTCTGCTGCTGAGCACCTGCGTGTGGTCTGCACCTTTTGCTCTTTGTGTGTCTCTTAGGGAGAAATTCAGCCATGTATGTACTGAAGGAATAGTTCTGTCATTATTTACTTGCTCACATGCTGTTCCTTTTTGTGTGACACAAAAAAGGAAAGTATATTCACACAGCTGTTTTTCTGCAAATGAATCAAGTCAGTCAACTCCAAAATCAGTGAATAAATCATTCTTTTGAATTACTGCTTTTCAGTGAACCGGTTGATCTGGTTCACAAATTGGACGGATTCATTCATGAATCAGAGTTCAACTCACTAATTTAATAATCAGGTCTGAGCAGTTCTTGAGTTAAGAAACAAACCAGAAGTTTGGTTGGTGCCTTACACAAAGCCTTTTTTTTTGGCGTTTCTTTACCATTTTGGAGCTTAACAGGCTTGGTAAGTTTGAACTGCTATTGTATGCACTGTAAAACCAACAGTTCTTATTACTAAGATTTTTTTAGTAAACTGTACTTAATGTCCAATAATTTGTTGAAGTTACTTAAAAAATTTTAGTAATCTGAACTATTTGCATGCTGTGCCTTTGTTACTTAGAAAACCCAAGTTAACACTACTTAACTGGTTTGAGTACCATTTTGCCAAACCCCCCCAAAAAGTGGGCGGGCAAAGTGTTTTTGAGGCATGGCAATTTTTAATAGACTTTTCACTAATTTCCTCACCATAATTGTGATTAGTGTTCCCTTTGGTTCGGCACTTGGAACTTCATTCATATTATTGTAATTTATTAATGCAGCATTGCAGCAAGAAATCAGTTATCTGATTTCAAAGGAAGGGAAGTAATACATAAATAAATGCTATATATTGTATATGATACAATTATATTTCATGTCAGATAATGATATTTTAAACATGTCTTGCTAACATTTATGGAATAACCTTTTAATTGGGATGATATAATCCCTCAATATTTGTGACATCAGCAATTGACCATGTGTGAGTCACACACAGAGTTCAACATTCAGCATGCAAAACACAACAATGGTAACAAGGATTTTTTAAATTTAATTGATTAATTTATTTATTATTAATAAGACCTTTACAAGTTTATTTGCTGTCATTATTGGGGTTATACTGACAAAAGACAAATGGTAAAATAAAGCCAAACATAGTTAAAAATGAAGCAATTAATTTATTCATGCCGCAATGCACTCTGGGAGTATGCTTCCTCAGACCACAGATAGAATTAAGTTGACAAAACTTAAACAGTTTAAAACAATTAACTTAAAAGTTTTGAGGTAATAAGTTTCCTAAATTTTTTGAGTTATTTTAACTTATCCGGGTTTACAGTGTGGAAAGGACCGTTAGTTAGTAGGCTCAATGGTTAAACGCCATTGTAAATACGCGAATGAAAACGAGGATGTGAGGGATATGCAGACAGCCTGTTTAATAGCTGCTAGTAGTGGTTCAGAGAGTTTTTACGGTTACTGTTAACCTAGCCTCAGACATCATCACACCCACAGACCGTTGGCTGAATGTCTGATGCATATGGCACACTTATCTGGAAACACTTCTGGAGTTTCGTAGTTGTCATCTGATTGTAATACTTTAAAGGCACAATATTTAAGAATTTTGGATCAATATCTTCAAAAACCACTGAACAATGTTATATATTTTGTTGACTTGTGTACTTACATTATTCTAAGTGTTTCCAACACTGTTTAAATCAAGAGAAATCAACCATTTTAACCAGTGTAATGTCCTGTATCACTGTGTTGCCTGCCAATGATGTCATATCCGCGTTACCCTCGTTTTCTTTCATAGAAACAATGAAACACCAAAGATGCTTTAATATATTGTGTTCTGTTATTAGACAGGTGCAACTGTTTGGATACCTTTATCGACAGAAAACAAATTGTTATATAATGTAACATGGTTAGTCTTGATGTTTGAATCTCATGTTTTCTTGATGTTTGTACCATGCCTCAGAGTCAACACAATTTTTTCAAATGGCTAACATGGCAAAACCACAAAGATCTTTATTTGTAGTTTCAGTAAAACAGCATTTTCTCCACCATACAATATATTTTCAAAAGAATTGCATGCCTTTTACCAACTCAAGTCATCCAGCTTTTATTAATATGGTTTTCTAATATCGATTTAGCTTACTGCAGATTGCAACACGTGACTCATACCAGCCACCGAGTAAACACACAGAGTACCATAAACATAACTTTTTAAAGTTAGGGACACAACAAACCGATGCCAAAGTATAGCGTTGATAAAAGCCGACTTTGTTGTCACCTTGTGTCACCTGTGTCAGGGAAAAAAACAGCACCTGAACACACCAAAAGGACTACAGGCGACTGTCAACTATAGCACGCGTGTTCTGCGCCTGCGTGTGAAGGAGATAACTGTCTATTTACGCAGATATATTAGTCTATATTTGTCATTTTAAAAGGGAAAGCGAAACTGAGACTGCAGGTATACAAACCATAAACAAAGCAGCGTTTGCTTACTGTTTTGAATATCATTCACGCTGATCATGTTCTTTATTCCACTCCACTCACTTTATGAAAATATTTGCACAGTAAGATGACGTAAAATTAGAGCAGCCTTCTGTCTGTTCAGTTTTGACTTTCATCAGATTTGCTTTTATTCTCGTGCACTGATTTGTTTGCTAAGCTGAACAGCCAATCAATGACTCTCTCTCAATGATGGCCCAATGTCGAATTAACATGTTGAATGGGCCAAAAAAACAAAACCGAAAGCGTCCGACTAGAGTCAATGGTGCGGAACACACCGGAAAAAATAAGTTGCCAGACGGCTTGGTGTGTCCCTGGCTTAACACAATCAAATGTATTTTAGTATGATTGTTTTGACCAAGTAAATCAGCGCTGTGTTACCCCATAATTTTAATATGCCAAACAAATCCAGGTTCATTCAAGGCAACATCAATCTACACCTTTGTTATTGTTTTGAATAATCAACCTTTAGTGGCAAAACTTACATACTGTGCCTTTAACCTTCTTGAAGTGAAAAGCAATTGGATTTGCACTGCATTGTTAATTCTGGATCATCTAATGTAGCAAATTATCAACTTTTGTTTGGAAAACAGTGAAAACACTGTCTTCAGTTGCAGCTTTTTTCTAATAGTAAATAAGAGTGTGCACAATGAGAAGTGTTATACATAAGTGCTTTATTGAGTTGTCTATGTATCCATATAAGTGTGCTCTTTATTATCTCTGTCTTGTCTCAGTGGGTGATGTGTTTATGTATAAGTGTCTGCAGCTGTTTTGGTGTGTGTGTCAGGCTCTTGGGGGCCACTGGGAGTTGTGACATGTGTGGTGTAATAATAGACGAGTTTTTGTGATCCAAACAGCCTGCTCTGCTATGTGACTCAGTGTAGCTGGGCCTGAGGTCTGGACTTGCATCATCACTGGGATCCGCTGTGCTGTCAAGAGCACACTAGGGATTCGGCTCTGTCCGTCGACATGTAAAATAGAGCACTCCATTCCCTATATTTTCTGTTTTGTTCAAAAGAAATCCTAGCACAACTAACAAAATATCCTGACTGCACTTCTTAGTCTAACAGTAGTTCAGCTGTTTCTTCAAAGTTGTGTAGCTGTTCTAGTAACAAACTACTACTACTACTACTACTTTACAAATGGGTTAAAATGTCAAATAGTTTTATTGTAAACAACAGGAAACGGGGAATGATCACACATACACTCACCTCAACAATTCTGTTTCCATTACATTGGAAAGTATGTTTTGTTCTTATGAACAGGTTCGTCCTTAACAATCTAATACACAGCTGTGGGAAGTCTGATTCATTCTAGTGAATCATTTTGCTCTAAAACATTCTGTCACTTATTTAGTGTTTGAAAGTTTGATTCATTCCAGTGAACTGATTCATTTAGATGTTAAATTTACAAAAAGAGAAAAAATGTTGTGTGAGTCTTGGTTCTATCCATCAGTTGTTGATTGGATAAAGGCAGATCGGCTTAATGTGAACTTGCACTCGATTGTAAGACAGGCGGAGTTTAAGTGGACTAAAATTATTGGAGTTGTCTGGTATACATGATCAAAGAAGTCTGTCATTTCAGGAAGGTTGATGTTATGACATTTTGATTTTGCATTAATAAAATAGACAGTGAATTTCTATTTCCTGTATTCTTTCTTCTGCTGAACACAAAAGCAGATTATTTTGAAGAATGTCGATAACACAAACAGTTGAAAGGACCCGTTGACTTCCATAGTAGGAAAATAAAATACTATGGATGTCAATGGGGACTGTTGCTTACCAACATTCTTTAAAAATATCTTCTTTTGTGTTCAGCAGAAGAAAGAATACAGGTTTTGAACAAGTTGAGGGGGAGAATGACAGAAATTTCATTTTAGGGTGTTCCTTTAATGTAGTTTTCTAACGTAAAAATAAACCTATTGTAGTTTTATTGTGTGAAAGTGCCTTTCCCAAATCTTGATCCTAAATTTAATTGAATAATGTGAAATGTGACATCGAGTTGCTATGTTGTCGCTTTGGTGGGGTTAGTGAGCAATTTTATCTGATTGTTGAAATAAGCTTAATTGTAAGTGTTTTAGAGTGTTTTATAGACCGTTTAATTCTTCTAGTTGTTCTTCCCCTGTGGCAACATGCTTCCATTTAGACCCTGAAATGAATTATATTTACTGTTTGAAGGGAAGGGATGTTATTGTTCATCTCAGACAAGCAGCGGTTGGGTTTGAACACACTCAGTCAGACCACTGTAATGTGTCTGACCTTTTGTTCCCATTGACGGATGAGGTATTGGCTCAAAGGAAAATGAGATATTTCCAGCGTTCCCTTTGACAGGCATACAAATGAACGAATCAAACAGCATGATTCCACTTAGATGGATCAGTATTCTGGCATTGTGAGCAAGAGATCATCAAGCTTCATGGAGAATATGAAAGATTTTTTGGGAAAATTTGTTTATTTCTATTTTCTTGTTCCTCTCCAACTATTGCTTTAGTTATTCCATGTAATGGCTCAATCAATGTGCTTTATGTCTTTATATTGTCAGTTGTGGGGCTGCTGCTATCATCATCAGTCACTCTGCCCTTGATTAGACCTCCGACATCCCCTCGAGTGTTATTCATAAAGACTCGCGCGTGAATGAACCCAGCTCTAGGATACGTCCGAATTCCTGTACTTCATTTCAGAGTATGTTGCTGAATTTGATCTCAAGTTTTGAAGTATGTGCTGTAAATGCAGGTGTGTTTAAAGCAACTAATATTTTTATTTAGCAAGGATGCACTAAATTGTTATATTTTATATTGTTACATTTTTTTATTTTACTTTTTTTATTTCTGTCCCACTTTATATTAGGTAACCTTAAGTACTATGTACTTCTTGTGTTTATATTTTATTAAAATATTATTTTGCTAATATTGAGGTGGGATACGGGTAAAGTTAGAGACATGTGGTGGTATGGGTAAGTTTAAGGGTAGGGTTAGGTGTATGGGAAGTGTCAACAGTGTTAATAAATTTAACTAAATCTGTAATTACATGCAGGTAATTTTAAAAATGTAAGTACAATGTGAAAACATGTATGTACACAATAAATGCATTGTATCAAATTATTAATTTAAATGTTACATAGTTGTGAAGGCTACCTATTATAAAGTGGGTCCTTATTTCCTATAAATAAAATACTTAGATCTTTCTATTCATAAAGTACCTTTAAAGTTTCATGGTTTCCACAAAAAATATTTGAGCATGACTGTTTTCAACATTGGTGATGATGATGATGATGATGATGATAATAATAATAATGTTTTTTTCCTGTCAAAAAGCAATTCAGGAAACTAAAACTTTTCTCGCCAGCGTTTAAAAAAAAAAATTGCCAGCACAGCTAGTATTTGATCATTTTTACACAACTTTCATGGCCCCCAGAATATTTTATTGTATGAATATCTGAACATGCAGTATATAAAAAGAAAGAACTGAGCCTCTGCTTTTTTTAAACCAAAAAAAAAAAATCTACAGATCTACAATGATTTCTGAAGGTTTAATGACTAATGGTTGCTAAAAATTAATTAATTTATCTTAAATTATAGTAATATTTAACAAAATTGCTGTTTTTACTGTATTTTTGATAAAGTTAATGCTGTCTTACTGAGCACAAACAATATTATTTTTAAAATATTAAAAAATCCTACCAACCTCATTAAATGGTAATATTCCACTGACAGCCTTTTCATATATGATGCACGAGCTGAATGTCCATCATATTTGTAAACTTCAGTAGATGCAGTATGTCATCTAGGTATTATTCACCCACTGTACTATTATCAATACTTTATACTTTACTAGTTCTGTTTTGTCTGACCGTGTTTTGGTTTATTCTATAGGCCGTGTGTATTTGAATGTTATCCCCAAAAACAGGCTAAAGACTGTTTGGAGGACTTGCCCAGTCACTCATTCCAATCTGCTTTAAAGCTTATACAGGCTTTACTGAATGGCTTCCCGAATGGGCAGATTTGCAGAGAACTGAACAATCTACTAGCAAATGAATGATTTCAAGAAAAGCGCGTTCTTTCTAAGAACTAATATATGAGATGCTGTGTGACGTATCTTGATCAGGTTACGAATGCAGGAAAATGAATCGTTAATCAAGACACTGGGGAAGTGTGCTCAGCATGAAGCAAATTACCTGGATTAGCATAGCAAAATGCTGCATAATGTACCTTTACCGCTATGCGGAGTCTCAGAGAGAGAGATGCCTCTGTTAATTAATCAGAATGTGAATGTGACGGTGCTAAATGGAGCTGAGAGAATGGAGAAGCTAAAATGGAGACTGATTTCTATATTCCCGTCATGTTTGTTTTGAATTTGCTGCTTCAATCTCTGACATTTGACTCGGTATGCACATGATGTCTAAATGGAAGAGAGACGTTGGAATCCAAGGTACTTTTTGACAAGTAAAAGAAGTTGTCAAGATAAAGGAGGATCTCAAACGGCCTATCATCAAATGGTTCTCTAACTTTTCAGGCCCAGAACCACCAAATCAGAAATATCTAAATACCACCAATTTTCCATGTCATTTTTTTCTCAGCTTTGGAGAGAGCAAATTTAAGGACTGTGAGCCACATTCAATATTTTTGTTGTTGTTTAATATTAATATTTCTGTATTTATAGTGATGGTTCACCCCAAAACTTTACCATTTCAACCAAATTACCTTTTACTTACACACGTAGTTCCATCCTTCCTTATTTGAAAAGGTAATTTTTTTGAGGAATATCTTTTTTCCTTTGTCTATTTTTCCCCATACAATCAAAGTCAGTGAATACTTGGGCCTGTCAAACTACACAATGATGACAGAGCAACAAAAAGCAATATCATAAATGTAGTCCATATGGCTATTTTTACAAGTCTTCTTAAGCCATATGATGGAGAACATACAATAAGTAGCTATAGGAAAAACTGTTGGATACTTGAGTAGTCAAAATGACAAAAAAATCCTATCCTAGTAAATAGTGTACATGCTGCGGCACTCTTTGAGAATACCACAGTTTGAGAATTGTTGATTTAGCACACTTTTTGTCTGTTTATTTGATTGATATGCTTTTGGGAAATCGCCTATGTTTTGGTTGAAACTAAGTTTGAAGGAAATTTAACAAGGCATTGATTTGCAGATATTGTCTTCATTTTACATGATGGACTGTCCCGCAAATATAGGGTTCAATGTTTATAAATGCATGTCTTTACAAACATCTATCATTGTAACCACAGTTTCCACTAAATTATCATGTGGTAAAAATGTGGTAACTTGCTATTAGCCGCCATGTCATTCAAAAAAAGACATGTAAACAAAATGACAGAAGGATTCTGAAATGGTTATATTTTTTGCAGTTACATATTATTTTAGTTGTAAGAATAACTGCAGTTACTGTGGTATTTATTACAGCTGGTTATGGTATTGTTTTGTGATTATGTGTGGGTAATGTGCGTGACAATATTGTGCAGCTCTTTTCAGAGCGACGGCCTTTTTACACTGAAGACAGATATAGGTCACTTAAACACGAATCTGAGTTACAATCAAGACCAAAACAAAAAGACATGATAGCCTGACAGATATTTTAAAGTATGATTTATATTAAGCATTTATCTATTTCATCTCCTGAATTTTTTTGACACATATTACTGATGCAGTTTCTTGAGTAGAAAATCATATTTGCTTCTGAGAACATTGTTTAATATTACAACAGTATGAATATGTTAAAAAAAAGCACATTTCTTTCTGTTAGATGCTTGTCTTTGACTGGTTACTACAAAAGCTACCCAGGATCTGGATGGGCCTTTCTCTGACTGGCGTGAACATCTGGCCTGGGTATTGAATGCATTTCTGCACAGTTATGCTTTTAATGCATCCAGCACCATTTGACTTAAAGTCTGTTTGTGTGCAGATATTTGAACCAAATGGCTTTTACAAAGAGAAGACTGCATCATTTAAAAAAAGTGTTATTTCTGCACCACTAACTGTTTTCAAACAAGTTTCCTCAACACCCCTCTGTCTTTTATTGGTTGATGAACAGATAGTTTCTCAATTGGTTGGCTGAGCCAGCATTGCTGTTTTGGTCTGGTAGGGATTCGCAATCAAACAAACACTGAAAAAATGGAGACACTTCAGCTTTAAGTGGAGCGTAAAAAAGCTATTCAAATGACACATTTTTGTTAAACTTATTAGATTCTTTGACATCCGGTAATATAAATTGATCTCTATATACAAAGTAAATGACATGTTTTAATCAGATCATCCCTAAATATCTGACATGTTCTACAGCACTAAATGTCTTTACTGTGTGCTGCAGAAGTGGCTATACAACAGAAGGACTCGGTCCGCTCTTAAATGCAGTGTTTGCTTTCTGTTATATCCTCAGGACATTTTAGAAATTACCAATTAGAGGGAACAGTGCCCAAATCGTTTCAATTGTTGACATTTACTCTGGAGCTCCAGTTGATGATATCACTGATTTGGGAGCGAGGTGTAACGCTTGACCTGTTTGTTTTTGGGTTGGAATAGTATTCCTCAGCTAATTTCCCTCTGATAAGTATCTGACAACCCATAGTGTGGCATATTATCTCCGGCTGAGGAAAATGGTTTCTTCAGAGTGTGAATTGATTTTGCTGGATGCCTGTGCGACGCGACACTTCAAAATGCTCAGTTTTTTTTCTCTTATTGAATCCATTTTTTGACTTCTCTATTTGCATGTAAATGATCAATTATTGCTTTTGGCAGGGTTCTGCCACCCGACTCTTGTCTGTAGTGAGGAATTGCACTGTTTCACCTTAACAAATGATGTTTGCACTCCCACCCCCCACTTCCATTCGTAATTATCAACTGTTTGCACTGCTGGCTACATTGATTTTTCTTTCTTTCTTTCTTTCTTTCTGCATGTCATGACTCAACATTTAATAGTCTGTTTAAATTGAATTGAGGGTGTGTTATGTGAAAATGACCGGTTCTTTCAGAATTGTGCCTGAATTTTCGGATGCAGAGAATTACGTGCATGTAGGAGCGTGTCGTCTGCTGCAGTTCACAGCATTTATAGGATGGAGAAGGGTCATGGTTTTAAAGGGCTGAAGCAAATCAGTGGAATTGTGCAGGGTTGACAGACATGCACACTAGAGCACAGATGTTTCAAAAAGTCTAGGGATGTCATATCATCTAAATGAATAACCTGGTAATACAGTATTTTACTTTATTTTGATGGTCCCTTTAACACATTTTGTTGACTATAAGTAACGTTGCACCTACATGTCTACTAACTCTCATTACAGTGTTAGTAGAGTATTAGCAGGTTGGTAGGGTTAGAGTTAGAATAAGTTGTCATGTACTTGCAAAGAGTAGAGTTGTTTGTTGGGGGACCATCACAAAAAAAAGTATCAAAGGCACAGTATGTAAATTTTGCCGCTAGAGGTCGCTTATTCAAAACAAAGGCTTAGCTTGATGACTCTGTGAATGAATGTGGAATCATGGGAGTTGTAGTCTCTTCACGTCCACAGCCGATGGAAAGGAATCTGACTAAAAAATACAAATTGTGCCTTTAAGCAGAGTGTACTAATACTCTTATGTAGTTGCAAAGTCACTTATGGCGCTTTTCCATTACCAGTACCAGCTCGACTCGACTCGGCTTGCTTTTCACTCCGTTTTTCATTGCAGATAGTACCTCCACAATAGTACCTGGTGGTCATAGCGGCGCCACAGGAAACCGTGACGTAATCTTCTAAGCGACACACACCCGCTAACCAAACAAAGGAAAGTCTGCCCCTCCTCGTTTGACCACGGCGTATTCTTCCGAGTTGCCATAATAGTAATGGGTATATCACGCAATCTCTGGCCAAACTATTTAAAAATGGCACGGTTATTCAGGATACTCCATCTGGCGCGTGCAATGATTGCGCAGTGAATAGTGACGATTCTCTCTGACCAATCAGCAGTCTGCTGTGTTTTCACATCACATTTTAGTATCGCCTCAGCTCGCGAAGAATCTCGCCGGAGGTGATACGAGAAAAAGTTCCTGAAAGCAGGTACTGGTACAACTTTTATACAGTGGAAAACCAAGCAGAGTCGAGTCGAGATGAGCTGGTACTGTGTTGTGGAAAAGCGCCATTATAGTCAACAGAATGTTCAAAAGGGACCATCAAAATAAAGTGTTACCACTGTTACCGTTAAAAACATTACATGCACATGTGCATGCATATTTATTTTTTTATTTGATAAATCCATATACTATACTGTAACAGCTAATTGAATGGTTAGCTAAATTTTATTAAATGCATTTTAGCATTGTTTTTTCCTCATTGCTGTCTATGACTTTGTCAGAACAGGTCTGCAAGCAGTTGAGAAGCATTTTGTACAATTGTTTGTGAGTGAAAAAGGGACTTGTTTCTAGCACTCCATAAAGAGTTATTACAGAGGATCTACACATTTCGAAAGGCATTTGCAGATGTTTGCTCTTTATAAGTAACAGTATTGACACTTCCAATAATCTCTCATTTTGAAACGCATGCTATTACTCTGGAATATTTTGAGGGTTATTTGAAACCTCATTGAGAAACAGTTGATACTCAATAGCAGGTCGATTTGCCTTAGCTCTGTTCTTTCTTCCTAGATCTGCACATGAAACTTGATTGCAGATATGCACCAAATTTTCCACTACATTTATTTTCTCATGAATGTTTGCATATTTCAGTGATTGCCTTCTAGTGGATTCAAATATGCAGAAATGGCAATCTTCCTCTCCTGGAATGAAGCATGTACTCATTTCACAGCCTCTAATTGCGTTTCTGTAAAATGGTCAATTGTTCCACTTGCACAAAGACTAAAGTAGATGCTAAAGTGATGCTTGCTCTGATCATTCATAAAGGTATATGATGTAAGTTCACTCGCACACACAAAGCAGAATTACTCAAGTGTATCTGATTTTGATCACTGACCTGTCCAAAAGTTGTTTCTATGTTTTCAGGGTGTTGTGGGTGGTTGCCATGTTGTTGTTTTGTTTGCTGATGTGCCTAGATGTGCCTTTTAGCATGTTGCTATGTGGTTGCTAGGGTCTTTTGGGGGTTTGGTACGTGGTTGCTTATAGAATGCTGCAGTGCTGTGTTTTTGTAGGCCAAAACCTGGATGTAACCCGATTAAGTTTTTAACACTTCTCCGTCCCAAAGTCAATGGGTTTTCTGAATGGGTGTCTGGCAAATGCCTGAAATAAGGTTTGTGGTTAACAATTTTAAGATGTTTTCACGCTTTGTTCTGCTGCATAAAATACAAAGTAAAATTGCTTTTTGTTTTTTAAGCTGTTCTTGTTTTAAAGTGGTTGCTAACAAGTGGCTTAATAGTAAAGAGGTTGTTGAGGACATTAAATGTCATCATCACACCAAACGGGTGAACTCATCTAGCCTACTCACTAGTCTGCTTTTCATTGCAAACTATTCTAATTCATTTAGATTTTTTACTTCTGCCGATTGTATTGGCATCATCAAGATTCATAAAGGTTGTGTTCATTTGTGAAGATAATCATGATGAATAAAAAACATGTAGGCCTAAGTCTCAAACTTGATACAGAGCTTATTTTCTGCAATAATCCAAAAGCCAGAAGAACAATCCTATTGAGTTTTTGTTGAGGGAACAAAGGTGATGCAAAATTTCAGGCTGGCCTCCAAAAATCACTGCAGAACTCTATTGGCTCAAGTCTAATAGTCCACTCAAAAGTCTCTATGATATTCTGGTCTCTAATTATGTCTCAAACACTTCTTCAGTGTAAGTTTGAGATTTTTAGTTACTCTGATCATTTAGAAATGTCCAAATGATAGACATATCAGTGGTGATGTGGATCCATTGTGGTTAATATGAGGTCCAAAAAACTGCTTGGAAACAGCTGCTTGGATAAGTTAGAAACTTGGCTCTTCTCAGTAGCCTATGTCTTACTTTTGCAATCTGACCAGCACAACAGAGACTCTGTGTTTCTGTGTTCGCTCCATCGCAGGCATTGCTGCACTTCGCCATTTGCTGATCCTGTTCTCAGCAGCTTAGAACATATGTGTATCATGCTCAGAGAGATGTGGTGATCGGCCATCCAATCCAGTTAGCAGCTATCCGAGCCGGGTACGATGAGAGGACCCTGTCATTATCACTTGCACATTCATGCCACACATTACCGTCTGACCTTCCCATCGCTGTCACTCAAAAAGCGGCCTCTGTAGCCTGTCACAGGATTGGACTTTCATGCCAAGAAACCAAAGATTCTCCCCCCTATCACTTATACGAGGTTAATAGCCGCTTAATTGGCTTACCTGGCAACGTGCAATCACTTGTGAGGTCGGTAAATTAGATTTGGTGCTGACACATACCTCTCTACATGTTTATGGTGCTCTGCTCTCACAATTACATAAAGCATTGCTGTCCGTTTTTACCCTCTGTTTCTCTTCGTCCTTACCTCCCTGCGAACTGTGAAGGAGCTCACCCAGCCATTCAGGAAACGTATCATATTAAAGTGTGGTAACCGCTATATGTAATGAATTTTGGATTAGGAGCAACAAAGCGGCTCTATGATAACCTTTCGGAAGGACGCAGTTTGTGAGCAGAGGGAAGCAGGTTATAGTAGGAGTCGACTCCCAGACACCCCAGGGTGGCTGCGTTTGATGTCACTCTAGCTGAAAACTCCCCAGCGCAACACAGACAAAACATGCCGTACCAGACCTGTGCGGATACATCAGTAGAGAGGGAAATGTCAGATCGTCAGGGGTGTGCGTGTGAAGTGAATTACTCTGGTTTGGTGAGTGTCCCTGGGAGGATACTCTAATTTCAAGCTGAAGGTGTAACATGTCTTTTATTTCTTCCCAGGTGCAGTGGACCCTAGTGTGGACACAAGCTCGCAGAGGGACCTTCCCCACAGACTATATGAAGGGAAGGGAGGGGAGGGGGAGGGGGGGCTGCTGACGTTACTCCCGGATTGAAGAGCACACAGGTCGGCATGCTTTTAAATCTGACATGTTGTTTTTACAATGTCATGAAGTTTATTGTTGTTCACTTTTAGTGGCTGTAAATGTAGTTGTTGGTCCTTTTAAGTATAGATCATTTAGTGGCTTACATTCTGTACATTTGTGCATTTTGACTTGAAGGCAGTCTTTCCTTTACCTTTATTATCTTTTATGCTATTAACCCCATCAGTAAGGCTCAAGAACCCCTTCTTTGGCACCAAACCCGACATGTGTTCCTTTTAACTCTGGTATTAAGTAGAAAAATCACAAGATTACTTGTGATTAGTTTATGCTTTATGTTGACAGAGGGTAGAGCTTTTTCTCTCTCATCACATTTTAGAGTAGCTGTGCTTGTGATATACATGGTGTATGGTAAAACTAATGTTTAATAATAATTCACATAATGTATAAATAATGTTTATATATTTATAAACAAGGCTGTCAATAGATTTTGCTTACCATGAAATGAAGCACACATAATTTATCTTAACACGTTTATTTTTGTCAAATTTCTATGTCCTGCAAAGTAAACAATTAGATTGAAGGGTGATTCTCACTAAACTGTGTTTTCCACAAGCTTTTTTTTTTGGTAAATTTGGGTGTCTTTCCAAAAAAAGACACTTGGAGACTCCAAAAGGACACCAAATGATATAAGGAGCTCATATAATTCATAAATGAATGCACACCAAAGCACCCATGAAAAAATAAATAACATAACAAATCTTTTCAGAATTTAGTGTACAGTATGTGATTGTGTACAGTGCAACAAAGAGCTTGTTTATATTTTAGACATGTTAAGTTGCAATACTAAGCAGAACGACATGGAGATGGCAAAAAAAGATAACGAAAAAACAACCGCCTTGACCTGACTGCATATACCTACTACAGTATACGGATCCATCCAGAATTACTAAACACAGCAACGTACACATGAGGGATAAAAACATTATCCTGAATGTGTGTGGTAAATAGATAAATACAATAAGAGATTAGTGCATCAAGAGCGTACATACACGCACCAATATAACAGACTTACATGTGCTTACTGTAGCCGCAGTTGTCTTTACCTAAATTACATTCCGCATCTATCAACTTTACTAGCGCTGGTTTGCTTTATCCAACCGAGAAAAGTAATTTGCGTATTAATAAGCCGGCCGGGATGTTTTGACATTCCGTTTGTTCAGTCTGTATTTCACACAGCTCGATGTGTGAGGGCTCGTGCTCTTTAGAATCAAAGAAGCAAAATTTTAAGGTTAAAGGGTTAGAATAGAAATTTCTGCCTATATCAGAATTACAGGTTAAATTATTTTAACGCATTTAGAATTTTGAATTAATCGCATGCAGTCGATTATAAAATGTATTTATTTATTTTTTGTGTGTGACTTAGGACAGTTAATAACCAACATGACATAAGGAAAAAAGAGGGAGAATGGCACTGGGATGTAATCCATGCACAGGGACAACCACACTTTGAACCAAAATTTATTCCGATACCTTCAACATTTTCTCACATTATCAGTTTATTCGCAATAGTTTAGAAAATGGTAATAAAATATGACAAGAACTCGGAGTTAAACTGTGTCAGAACAAATTCATCCTGATAATGTCAGATAACTTTGATGTGTATGGATATGTAATGGATTACAATCAACCAATCGGCTGTCAGCTGTTAAATTTAAGTATTCAATTCGATAATACCAAATTAGGTCAACCAATTACCAAGCAATGCTTCATTTTGTTCAGTCTGTGGTGTAAAAGGTCGCATTAGCAATTAAAGACAAAACACTTAAGAAAACCTTTTTATTTTGCTTTCCTGACTTACATAAATGTAACTATAGTGTCCTGCACCCACTAGTAAACTATTATATCTGTTGTCTGAATAATTTTTGGTTTGATTGTCAATTGCAAAACACTATACTTTCTGTGCCACAGCTGATATATATATATTGGTTGACTTCTATATTCGCACAAAAATGTTGATAAGGAGATTTTCTTGTGGTCACTACGAGTGTATATAAATATGACTCCCATTGTCTCAAAAAGCATGACAAATCACCAAACAGTAACAGCATTTCAAGCGGCTTAGAACAAAGTACGTAACATCTGGATAACGTTTGACCTTTGTACGCTGTCCTCTGTACCGGCAGCGGGTCATTCCCGTCTTCTGCCATAAGCCGAGAGATGTTTACATATCCCGTACGATAATGCCTTTTCATATGCAGCACGGCGAGCATCGGGAACATGCTGGGTTGATTTGGCCAAATTGGAAGCCTGTGAGTAATATACGGCAGAGCAGACCCGTGCTGGATGGACGTCTGGTAGTGTTTATGCTCAGGGTAGCTGCATCTGCACACGGCCCAGTCCTGCGAATGCCTCGTACCCTCAGGCTTCCAGCACCTGCATAATGGAACAACAGAGAAGAAAGAGAGGGGAAAGAGATCAAATGACAAGGGCTTGGGTTTCTCACTTCAAATGTTTCGTATTTTTTGACTTAAACCAGGAAAATATTTCCACGACCTTAGAGAGTTGCGCGTCGATATGATGGAGCGGCCTTGTCGCTGTTTCGTAAACATTTGTCTTATTGCGTGTTTGGCTGTTCTCCCCGAAAGCCACTCTTGGAAATTCATAGAGGAAAACAAATTTCTGTGAAACGATCGCAGGCTGCCTTACACAATGATTTAATATATAGTGTTTTTTTTCTTTATCTCAGCTTTTTTTTTTTTTTGTCAGGGATTAAGAATTGGGGCAGGCGGGGGCAAGAAGGGAAATAAATAAATAAATAAATAAAGGTGGTGGTTAATCTCGCTTAGTGCAGTGTGAACGTTGAGCAGTGCTGTGGCCTGACAAACATCTGCCTCACACACAGCCGAGCGGGATCAGCTAAAGCGATTAGCGCGCTCACGTCAGCCTGTGGAGACGGGTGCCGGTTACAAAAGCCAGAACACCAGCCTTTCCTCCCACACTCCACCTGGAACACTGACACTGCAGGGAGAGGCCCCGCTCCAACAGCAGCGCGAGGACCGCTACCCTTTTCTAAAACGCATATGCTCTTCTATCTTTTTCCCCTCTGTCAGAACAAAGCAACATGTAGCTCAGAGGCTTGAACAATCTGCCGCGATACTGAAGCAGATGCTTATCACAGCCAGAGTTGTATCTGAAACTTCTTAATTAGCATATATGTAATGAAATATGCCATTCATTAAGGTGTAATTGTAATTTTACACTTGCTTTGTACCGAGACAGGGGCCTCGATGTGATAACGGGCGACCTTTCCATTGCTGTGTGTAAAGGGAGACTGTATCCTGCACATGCTTTTACAGTTAACCTCATTAAAGCAAAGGAGGGGCGATACTTCCTGAAAGGGGTCTCACAGATTCTCTCTTACATTTAGTTTCTCTCTTAAACATTATTATTCTGCATTTTTATCTTTACCAGTAAAATAGCTGAACAAGATATACGTAATTCTATGAAAAATATTCTATAAAAACAACTATTATTATTAATACATCTCTCCTCTAAATGTTCTTCTTTAATACTCTCTGCCTGCCCTCTCCATTTCCCTCTCTTCCTTTTTTTTTCTTCTCCCTTTAATCTTGACATCCAAATTCGAGTGTCCCCAGCCGTGGCGAAAGGCAGCGATGCTCTGCTCTTCTCTGTGTGAGGTTGACTTGGTTTTCCACCCTCATTTTTCTACAATTTTGTGAATTGCCTCTTATATTGTGTGGCTCCTCAAACAAGGCTAAATATCTCTTTGGTGATTTACTTTTTGACACCAATTTGGCCACATTATTTATGTATTTATATATTTTAGAACATAATTTAAAGCATTTCGGGGTGGAAATGACACGTTTTAGCTTTCAAGTGTAGCCACCTCCTTTTTCATCTAGACTTACACTCTTAAAAATAAAGGTTCTTCGGCGGGGTTTATGGTTCCATGGAGAACCGTTAATATCCAAAGAACCTTTCCATTACACAAAAGGTTCTATGTAACATAGAAAGGTTCTTTTATATAATGGTTAGAATAAAATGGTTCTTTAAAGAATCTTTTACAAAACGGTTCTTCAGGGAACCAAAAATGGTTCTTCTGTGCGGCATTGCCATGAAAACCCCATTTTGCTTCTTCCTGGCACCTTTTATTTTTAAGAGTGTAAACTTATCTTCTGAATGCAAAACATCTTCATGTCTTCATTGTCTCCCATAGCACATGATAGCACCACTGTAAGAAAGTGAAGTTTTCTCTGGGCATGTGTACAAGCCACATGGTGAGTTTGATAAAGAAAAAGGATGTCAGCACTCGCAGGATTAGCTCACACCACAGGAATTAACATCAACATCCCAGCTCCTGTAGCACCCAGGATTTCACTTCGCTTTGATATCTAGCCTGCGCAGTTACTGGAGGAAAATGCATCTGAGAGGAGGAATACTCCCAATTCTATGTTTCTCTTTTCGATCTGTGGGAAGGTAGTCTTTACCTCTGTAAATGACTGTGTTCTCCGTTGATAATAACACAGCCTCAGCCAGTAGTAGCAGTGCTCTAGAACTGTAGTTTTAAGTATTATCTCATGCTTTAAGTATTTAAACAGAAAAGCTATCATTTTAAAAAGTAGTTTGCTACACTACAAGTTACTAAGAAAAAGTGGTAACACTTTACAATAAGGTTTTATACGTTAACATTAGTTAATGCATTAGTTAACATGAACTAACCATGAACAACACCTTTGTTCAGCATTAGACAATCTTTGTTAACGTTAGTTAATAAAAATACAGCTGTTCATGGTTTGTTCATGTTAGTTCACGGTGCATTAACTAATGTTGACAAGATTTTAATAATGCGTTAGTAAATGTTGAAATGAACATTAACAAAGATAAATACATGCTTTATAAGTGCAGTTCATGTTAGCTAATGTAGTTAAATAATGAACCTTATTGTAAAGTGTTACCGAAAAAGTAAAAGGTTGCAATATCTTTTTAAATATATACACCACCATTCAGAAGTTTATAGGGTTGGTAAGAATTTTTTTTTAAAGAATTCATTCTAATATTCTGATTTGGTGCTCAAAATTCCTAATATCAATGTGGAATGTGGTTTCTTTGTGGAAATGGGATCTAGTTTTTGATGAATAGAAAGTTCAACAGAATTCACAGAAATAAACCTGACTTTTTGAATGTTTGATTTTTTGCTGCAGTTTGTTTGGCTGTAAAGCAGCGTGCCTAATATACAGCAACCAAAAAATGATTTATCACTAAAAAGGTAGGAAACAAAGCTACTGCTACAATACATCAGTCTCACTCTCAGTCAAATAATACAGCTTTGCCAAGAATTGCCTATATACTGGCACTTTGTTGTTGTTAATGGAGGTTTGCCATCGAGTTACTTTACTTTTTTCCCCCATTGTTGGCTCAGATTAAGTTCAACACCCTTTTTGAATGGAAGGTGTTGAAACAAGCTGAAATATCCCTTCTACCCATGCCAAAAGTGCATTCATGAAGAGCACTGACTGTGCAATGCGGGACAGATGTGGGGATTCCTCTGGAAATATGTCTTTTGTGTGGAAGGGAAATGAAAGCTTAGGTTGGGATGTTCTTCATCTCACTTCTGGAGGTGAAGAGGCTGAGGGTTGCGCATCTGCGTTGCGTTTATGCCAATGACAGCTAGCATCCTGATAGGGCTCAGAGTTTGACATTATGCCAAAACTGATAGTCAAGAACACTGTTTCAGTGTAGCATACATTTGAGCAGGTCAGTAGTCTTGTAACCTATTGATTTCAGACACTCAGAAGCAGCTCACTGGAACGATATAGTTTTCGTGGGGGTTTTTGGAACGCGAAAGCTGTTGGTTTCATTGTGATTTACATGAAAAAAGAACGACTAGTGCATTATTAATCAGTTCTCTTTTTGTGTTCCACTATGGATTTTAAACACCATTTGTTTTATAGATATGGTGTCATAGCAGCGAGATATAAACTTTTCCCTATGTCAGTTAATCTACTACTCAAAACTAACATTTGAATCATTAAATGTATAGACGTGCATGTATGCTGCCCTTGACAGGAAGCTATATGATTACAAAAGATGTTTTCTGTTAGCCTGCCAGGCCATGCAGCCATGATGAATGAGTGTAATATACAGTGCATCAAGAGTGGACACATGCATTAATGGCTCTCAATAATTTGAGCAATGCATTTCAAATGCTACTTGCTCTCAGAGGCTGATTGTTTCTGAATGATTTAATCTCGTTGAGTTGTCTCCCGCCCGTTCATGTCAGTAAACAGGAAAACAATGTGCTCATTTGAATAATATCACAAATTGTGTAGTTCCTGGCAGTCCCGGGCTGTGCAGTGTGAAGAGTGCCAGCCCTCGGGGTCTGAGTGAACAAAAACAAATCACTGCATTGCTTACACAATTACAAACCTGCGTACTATTCATCTGCACAGGATATGCGAATTACTTATCTGAATGCTTCTCCAGATATTATCTCCTGCACACAGTGTTGCACAGATTGAGATGTTTGAGATATAGGTTCTTGAAGCAGATCAGTGAGCATATGCATAAAAGGAATCTGGAGTGTTATTTTAATATACCGATTGTCAAAGATTAGCTTCATATTATAATATTACAGTATAAAATGGACCTTTTCCCCCCTTTTACAGTCACTCAAAAATATTAACAAAAGAGTTGGTGGTTTGAATCAGACTAATTTACTCTGAATCATTCTGAGCCGTTACTGAGTCAGTCGTTGAATAATTTTTTTGGTTCTGTTTTACTTGAAATTAAATGAAGTAGATACTGTTACAGCAGATTCACGCATTGGAACTGTAATCAGTTTAGCATTTTTATTAGTGCTGGGCAATCGATTAATTGCGATTAATTGCATTCAAAATAAAAGTTTGTGTTTACATAATATTTGTGTGTTTACTGTGTATAATTATTATATGTATATATAAATTGGCACATCTTCATGTATATATTTAATAAATATTTGCATGTATATACTATGTGTTTTGCAATTAATTGCAATGCACAAGATGTTTTTTTTTATGCACAAGAAGTCTGATAGCAGCTGGTATGATCTGATCTCACCATCTGAGTCTGTCTGTGATTACATGAAGAAACAGAAAAAACTAAAACACACTAAATCCAGAAAAACTGTGGCAATGTCTCCCAGACACTTGAGGAAACCTTCCTGCAAAACTACAGCACTGTGAAAAGTTTAGGCACTTGTCAGTGCTTTAAAGTGAGAATGCTGCCAAAAATAATAATATAAATAGCTTTTATTAATGAATTAACTTCTAGTAACTAAATCAAATTGATATTTAGGGTAACCACCTGTCTGCGTTTTAAAACGGGTTTTGTCACCTGCATCTATTCCTACACCTATCACCTATTCATGTAGTTTTGCAGGAAGGTTTATTCAAGTGTCTGGGAGACGTTGCCACAGTTCTTCTGGATTTAGTCCGTCTCAGTTTTTTATGTTTCTTCATGTAATCACAGACAGACTCGATGTAGATAAGATCAGATCCCCATATGGAGCATAGAGACTATTGTCAGACTATTTATGCATACGAAAATCTCACTGGATTATTAAAATTAATGGGAATTAATTTATAAATGTAAACTGATATTTCCTACTGACACACTACAGCAAAATATATAAATAGCTGGCTTAAACCCACTTTTTGTGTGTAAAAATACTAGCGAATATTTATACTGTATATAAATATATACGTATAACATTTTTCTTAAATATATACATGCATGTGTGTGTATTTATATATACATAATAATTATACACAGTACACACACACATAGTATGTAAACACAAACTTTTATTTAGGATGTGATTAATCGTGATTCATTTTTATTTTAGTATTTTATTTTATTTATTTATAATGAGATAGAAGCATTCAAACATCTACAATTTGAAGTGATCCTTTAATTCGTTTTTCTTCCAGACATCTTTTAAAAAAATAATTTGGCTCCTAAATGTTTCATTTTTGGAGCCGGTGACTTCATAGTAGTTGTTTTGGTCTGGAGCCTTGGAAGAGCTTGAGAGCTATTGGGGTGGAGACTGAACTCAAACAAAGCCTTGCGTTATCAGAACATACTGTCTCATCCAGCTGCACTGATTATATGAATTCCTCATTTATTTGCTGGTGATTTAGGGCGTTCACAATGTTGGTGTTGCTCACTGGCAGAACTATCTGGAGTTGATTTACGGATACAGTCTGTTGGATAGAAAATCTGAGGCCATTATGATTCTGCCCAGACCAACGTTAAAAAGTGTATTTATTGCACTTCCAGTTTTTATGTGTGATCCGTAGCAGGCGGCTTGCCCCAGATTGGATGCTCTCATTTGACAAACCTCCATTTTGCTCGAATCTGACAGCAGTCATCTCAATGCATTACATCCAGCATACGCATACTGCTCCTCCAATCATATATTTTCATTCTCTCTTTCCAACTCTGTGATCTTTATAGACTCCATAAAGAATGACAGATGTTTCAGGTTTCTTGCTTTCCCCCACCCCAAACTCCCCAGGTTGGGTCTCGGTGACACCTTTTGTTCAAGGCCCCCTGAAGGACCTGCAGAGGTGGGGTGGCGACCGCTCCCTCAAGAGATGCCGTAACAAAGCAATTAAAGAGCTGCGGTGATAGGGAAATTTTATAGTATCAGTAAGGATGTCTCTGAATGTCTACGAGGAAGGAGGAATGTGGTAAGCATTTTAAAGCAGTAAGCCATTCAAGATCTGAATGAAAATGCTCCCATCTCCAGCGAGACCTCCTATAGCCACACGCCTTCCAGAGGAGGAGAGCTTGAAAGACATCCCGACTGAGTTTAAGGCCTGTGCGCTCCTGTTAATGAAGCACAGAGAGGGAGGGAAGGGGCCTCTGATACGTGTGTAATTAGCAGAGGGTCTAGCTAACTCACAATTAAACTTCTGATTACAGTGTGAAAATTCACTTAAATTAAGGAGTTTGAGAGCTCTTTGAATGGAAATAATGGCAGGAATAGTACAATTGTTCAAGTAGGTTGCTTGGCTGTATATTTATACATTTTATATTATATTTAATGTGTTATAATATATTTGTAAATATATTACAAAAATTATTATTATTACTACTACAGTTATAAAGTATTAAATATACAAAATAAATACACAGTTAGTATAACAATATTTTATAAACATGATTTGTATTAATTAGATTGATGGATTTATTGATTGATTGATTTGTTTGGGAGCAATATGTTTTACTTTGTGGAATTATTTTCAAATATTTCAGCATTAATTTGAATGTTTGTTATTTGTTTAATTTAGCAAAGAAAATTCTCAATGCATTATATTAATGGAAATTTGGCGGGAATATTTGCTTAATTATCATAACACTTTATGGTCCTAAAAATAGGCTTTATTTTATTTTTAGGGTGAAACGTGACTTTGATAAATTTTTGGTAATATTGATATGACCGTTTTGAAGCGCGGTTTAATTACGTTACATTCAGCTATAAAGGTTATATGTCACAAGCTATCTGTTGACGTTCTCAGATATTTCACACATGCACAAGCACAGTTTCAACTGTTTTGAGAGGCAAATAGCTGCATGGCTGCGTGAGCTGCAGAAGATTGTTGTACCGTCCAGACCCAGATACCAGAGAGTGAGTTATTCCCTGCACCGTGACCTGATTAATTGAGAACGTCTGAGGTTGTCTGTGGGTTGTGTTCAGGCTCCAGTCGCTGCCCTAACCTCATCCATCTAAAATGCTTGTGTCTAAAGGTTGGCCTCCGAACGCTGACCCCTCGCCTCAGCCACAGACAAAAAGTCAGTGTACTTAAGTTGATTGAATGAGAGAGAGCAAGAGAGTGAGCGTGGGATCAAGAGAGAAAGATAGCGCAGAGCGAGTGAGAGACAAAAAGAGGCAACATTTAGACAGCTGCACGCGTAGCTCCATGTATCCATGTCTGTCAAAGGAAGATATTTCTGTCTCCTTAGTGCGGCCCGCAGGCTTCCAAGCAGGCCATCTCGATGTCATCACCGTCACCCTGCTGTCATTGGCTAAAAAGGCCTGGCTGCGTGTGTGCCTGAAGAACAGCATGTGCTGGAGTTAAGGGCTCTGCTAGCCCAGGCCTAATTGGAGTGCGTCAGTCAGGCAGCTTGACTCATCGAAAATTACTGGGAGCAGTGTGCTTAATAGGAAAGCAGAGGGGAATGACAATAAGGTCATGATACCACCACATCCATTGGCAATGATCACATTCCAGGGCTGCAGTAGTTGATGTTCAGAATGAGCCCTGTCTTATAGATACAGTCAGGGTCCAAAAATAACACTTGTGCCAAATGCAAGTAATAATTGGCTTTGGTGAGTATTGGAGGTGTAACAGTACATGTATTTGTCCCGAACCGCCACGGTACGGACGTCATACAGTCGGATGACGAATACAGTCAGTCACAGGCGATCCACACTCCTGAAGGAGGCGTGCGGTAATGCAACGCTGTTTGCTAACCGCCAGAACAGGAAAATAAGCAGAAGAAGAGATGATCTATAAACCAACCCAAAACAAGAGTTCAGATGGCACGCAATAGCTTACTAGCAGTGTTGCCAACTTAGCGACTTTAGCGACTTTTCAGACCCCTTTTAGCGATAAAAAAGCGTCTTTGCTATTGCCATTGCTTTTTACCGCATAGCATTGGTCAATCTGTCGATTAGAGCAGGAAATCAACTATTCCTTTTTTTCTTTTCTTTTAAACAATCAGGTGTCTGACATGTAAATGAGTGGCCTAGACCCCCCACCCCCAGGCCCACTCATGCAAACACATATCAGACGACATCATCCAGATGTGCCAGTCACCGGAGCTATGCAGAAAAAATACTACATGAGTGCATAAACGAATCTCTGCACAAGTTAATTTTTCATTAATCTATTTATTTTGTGCTTTTATATCATAAGTGATGCTTTTCAGTTTTGTAGCTTATTGTGATCAAATACCTTTTGTTTTTTATCACCCCTACAAACAATATGAGTTAGGCAGGAGTGTATTTTGTTTACTGCTTAATACACTGAAGGAGACTGTACTGTACCTCAGGGGGGACTAAATGCTGCTAGATGGAACAAACTGTAATTTGCACTACTGTCTGTTCAAAATAAATTAAAAGGAACCTAGCTTTGGGGATTAGTTGCCTTTTCCTGTTGTACCAAACTAGTATCGAACCGTGAGCCCCAAAACCGAGGTATGTACCAAACCATGACTTCTGTGTACCGTTACACCCCTAGCGAGTACATAGTCATTCGCCATTTGTGCCAGAGCTGCAACATATGTGGTTTAAATTGAATTGTAAGAAGAGTCTGACCCTCGCTGATATAAGTGGCGTGAGCAATTCGAATCATACATCTGCTAAAGAAAACGTCTGTTGCGACTCGGGCGTCTTCTAACAACTACGGACGTCTTCTACAAAATGTAACATCATATATTCATCTACTATGCCTATACAAAGTTTATTTCTCTAATACTCCTCCTCACATTAATGCGCCATAATGATGATGATAACGATAAAAATATTGGATATTATTTGTTATATTTAATATAATTTTTATTTTCATTGTTTTTTTAAACAGTGTGTGCATAGGCCTATTGTTAATTTGTATATGTATTTATATTATTTTATATTTATATTGTGTTCTTTTAGCTTTTATATTTATATAAAAATCTTGTTTACAGCCCCATCTTTATTATGCAATGTGTAATTGTGGGAGCTGAATTTAAAGCAATATGCTGAGAAATTTCTTGTCAGAAAACCAAACCAATTGTCAAATTACATGTGATATCATTTCTAAGGCACTTACATGACATTTTTTTTTGTATTGTCAGAAATTGAAACATTTGCTCGGTGCTTCCTAAAGATTGCATCGTAACCTCATGGCACGCATACTTTTGTGGTGAAACGTGAGGTGGGTGTTTATGTTCTCTAGGTTAACATGGTTATCTGTGGAGGAAACCTGGCCTGCTGGCTCTGTTCTGATGAGCTGACTTCACTCCGCAGCTGCAGAAATATTCTCTCTCACTGAGCTGCAGGGACATGCCAGTATTTTCATTCCTAACTTCAGGCATTTCCGAGCTCTAACAAAGAAAGAGTGAGGTGATGAAACTAGGGTGGAAGCTGTTTTCCAAAAGCACCAAATTATTTTTCTGTGGGAGCAGTAGATGCTGAA
Source organism: Gobiocypris rarus (assembly GCA_023029165.1). Classification (NCBI taxonomy): domain Eukaryota; kingdom Metazoa; phylum Chordata; class Actinopteri; order Cypriniformes; family Gobionidae; genus Gobiocypris; species Gobiocypris rarus. The sequence goes on along the minus strand of CM040927.1, from coordinate 21,524,434 downwards.
TTCCACAGAAGCTCTAATAAGGGTGGTTCAGAAATATTTCATGCTGTTTCTTTATAGTGAGATTCTTTATAGAGATGTTTATAAAAGAGATGTTATAGAGAAGTCTTTTTCTTATTCTGACACAAATGTTCCACCAAGTACTGGAGACCTGGACTACTTGTTACACACGGATGATGTCAAAAAGGCTACGACAATAGTCTGAATGCCACATCAGCACATCTATTTCCTCCATTTTAACACTCCATTGCTTCACTGTATTTTTTTTAATCTGGTGGTATTGGAAAATTACAAGCTACTGCTCAAGTCACCATCTTGTTTTTAATCCGTTTGGAAACCGCTTCCCCCCTGTGTAATGCTGGTGTGTCCTGAACTGGAATCCCACTCATTTTTTACACTCCATCTTCTCCCATTGACCATTGGGAAGGCTCCTGCTGAGGATTGACAGGGAGAGCCTTTGACAGGCGGATACCAATAAACAGGGAATTGCCCTTCTAGAGAAAATAGCTTGGTAATTGTTGGGTGCGTTCAAGCTCGGCCGCAAAGAAAAGGCTGGAGTGAGCCTGTGCATTTTTCTGCCCTGCGTCAGGGTTGTAGATGTGTCAGCAAGCCCCTCGCTCTTGTGCGCATGGCTGTGGCTGTCTGCTCGACTTGGCCTGGTGCTGGAGGCCCAGCTGAATGCTTAGTGGTTGGCAGGCTTGGCCGCTTGCCTGTATAACTGGAGTTTGAATGAAAGGGGCCTTGTGAACTTTTGGGCTACTGTGGAATTTTCCAGCTGCCGAGTGAAGTAATTAAAAATCTTTAGCTATATTGCTGTAACGTGTAGTTAAAATGTGCTTGGTTTGCTGGAAACGCATTGTGTGACTGTTTATTAGATTATAGTAGAAATTCTCTTGATTTTGTTCATAGTTCTCTCTTGGTTTCATGTGCACACATTTGCACTTTGCAGCACTGAATCTTTGACTTAACTTTGAGTCCGTTTACTGCCAGTGATGCTTTTTAAATGCGTTTGATGCATTTTTTTGTAATGCTTGGTTCCTGCTGTCTCTGCTTTTTGATTTAAGACAAAAAAAACTGATGTTAACACTTTATATTAGGTTTCCTTAACTACTATGTACTTACATCAAAAAATAAATACAATGTAGTTATTGGATGGGTTAAAGGGGTAAGGGAAAGGTCATCATCAGAGTAATTATAGATATAATTACAACTGTAATTACATGCAGGCATTTTTGAAAATGTAATTACAATGTAAAAACATGAACGTACACAATAAGTTAATTGTATCAAGTGATTAATTTAAATGTAAGTGCATAAAGTTGTTAAAGACACATTAAGTGGGAACAAACTTTATATATTTTTTAAATAATATAAATGTTATATTATTTTTTCATTTGAAACTCATCTATAGTATATTGTTCTAGGTTTTAGGCCTGTAAGTATTAGGGAATTTCTAAATTCTTATTTCCAGATTTGATCAAATCATAAATAATTTTGTATTTTTTTTTGTTTTAGAACATATTTAAACAATTATCATTTTAATAAACATTTTAATTATTATTATTATTATTATTAATTCTTAAATAGAGCATGACAATATTTTTTAAAACTATAAATATATATTTGTAATAAAAATATCAAGAATACTATTACAGTTATACTACTAATAATATTATAAAAAATGAATAATAATAATTATTATATACTTTTCATATCTATTTATATAGATTAAAGTTTATATACTATAAATCATTATATGAAAAACCCTCTATGAAATCTGTCTATAATAAAATCTATACCCAGAATCGT